>CM074576.1:64164609-65364609 GCA_037305975.1 Chrysolophus pictus
TTGTGGGCACCTCACCATCACAAGCTCATTGCCCACTCATCCTTCTCCTGTACATCATTGTGCAGTATCTTCAAAACACAGCCATTCTGTTTGGCTACTGGCTCAGCTAGGGCAGTCTTTTTGAATATTTGGGTTTTCTTTATATCCCCTGACTTCTTGCATTTTCTTTCTTAAATCCACAAGGCTGCGTAAAACCAGTAAGGATTTTAGTGCTTATCATGATATTGGAGAGAGAAAAAGGCAGGTTTCCTCCTCATGTGAAATGACAGTCTCTAGTTCAGATTTTTAGAAGAGCTTGGTCTACTAGAAAGCAAATGTTTTTGTAATCACCGGAATACGAGGTTCAAATTGCTGCCATTCATTTCAGCTGTGCTTTTTTTTCTTTTTTTTTTTTCTTTTTTTTCTTTTTTTCTGATACTCACTTGGAATGCAGTGACATTTGGGAGGGGTAGGGTTGCCATGCCATGTTCCTTCTATATTCTTTGCACTCATGTATTCTTAGCTGGGTTTCCTGTCTTAGCTCGTAATAAAAGAGCACAGGAAGGAAGAAGGAAATGGAAAAACAATATCTGCTGGGAAAAGTCTAATGTAGAAAAAATACTATTATAAGCTAGGGTAATATTTAGCAGTTTATCATCAGACATATTGGCCTCATAAAATCTCATAATAAATTGATAAAGCAGGCTTCTGTTTCCTGAGGGGGAAAAAAAGAAAGAGAGAAAAAGTACAACTGCCGTTAGTGTGGTAAATCTTGCCCTTGCTAAGACAGAAGAAGTAAAGCAACACGCTCCTGAAGGATGTGGATCCCACTGAGTTTTTAGACCAGAATGTGACGTGACTTAGTCCTTGAAGCTCAGCAAGGCTTGGAGAAGCTGAAGAGAGGAGGCTGAGTTCTCAGTACTCTCAGAACATAGTACTGTTCCCTGGAACAGCCTCAGGAGCCGAATGCAAGTGCACTCTGCTGTGTGTGGGTGCTTCTGTCAGCAATTTGTTGAACAGCTATTAAACTTACATGTCATAGATTTTCAGGAAAGCTTTGAAGAAGATAACATTTAGCTCTTGATTAAGCAAATCCCTGTTTACGTCAGGGAATTGACAGGAAGGTATAATCATACTCATGTTGAACTCTGGCATCTTGTTTTTCTTTCTCCTTCTAAGTGTCATGTTTTAACCAAATCTTTCATGTGATGAATGAGTTTGTTTTGGACACTGAGGAAAAAGCTTGAAAGGCTGAAAATCTACCTAAAGATGTTAAAATAACTTCTGCTAAAGGTAAAAAAAAAAAGCAACAAAGTGGGTGTGTGTAGAACAGCTCTCTGAGTTCATATACTTGGGAAAGAAAGGAAGGGCTTGGAAGGAAAAGCAACTTTCCCCATGCCAATAAAAATGTCATCATCAATTTTGACTGACTGCCTGGCACTAGGCTGGGTGAGATGCTGAGCTGGGAGTAAACTGTAACTCAGCAAACACTGAAGCATATGACTAAGTCTCAGCACAAGCATTTACTTGAAATCAAGGTTGACTAAAATGATCTGTCAGCTTTCAAGTGGCGGCTTGGCCATCAAGGTCCCACCCCGCCCACATCCTAAGATAAATGGTCAGGCAGATGGGGTTGGTGATTGCATGTGCCCACCTCTAGCCAGACCACTGTGTCCTTTGCCAAGCGTTTTGCCAGTTTTTTTCAGTTCCAGTCCCTCTGCGATTTGCTTAGCTCTCCTCCACAGGCTAGAAAAGAGGATACCCTTTCATCTCCTGGTGCAAACAAATCTCTCCTTGGTTACAGTGGCCATAAAACTCCTCCCCAGTCTGACATTCAGTCATCAGCGTGTGGCCGCACCTCGCCATCTGGGTCTCAGACAGCGTGTTTTCACAACATAGCAACGGCCGTGAGAGCTCCCGGTCTCCTGCTCTGTGAACATCACACCTCTTTGATGAACCAACGTAGGCCTGGTAGAGCTGGATCCAAGTGCCAACTCTGGATTCAGACTGGGAACTTTCCTTTGAAACTACAAACCTGAGCCACAGCCACCAACAGAGCAGCCAGGTCGTCCCCCAGGTAACCCCTGGAAGCAGGTCAGGGATGACTCTTGCAGTAGTGGGCATGGGACCTGGCCAAGCCTCACTCCTTGCACACTGTTGTTTCAGCACTCCCTTGCAAGTGGTGTCTCTAGCACCATGCTACAGCAGTACAGATAAGCTAGGCTGCCTTCTTCAGGCCCAAGACACTTTTTAGAAAAGTACACTGATTACTAAAATAACCTTAAAATTGCATAAGTATTACAGACTTGAAGAATGGCCACGGGAGGTCAGGAATAGAGAGAGGACCTTGCACCTAGACACATGGCTGGCAAAAAAAAAAGCTCATTGGGATTCAGTGTTATGCTGCTTCTCCTAAGGAAGGAGAAATGTTTGTTGCACCCCTATCATACATGACTGTCCTCAAGTGTTTGGTGGATGCAGTGGAAATGCTCTTCACAATCTTGAATGTCAGAAGTCATTCACACAGATCTTTACTGACATAATGATGGAGTTCACTTTTTAAAATCATTTTTATTCTGTAGAAAATTGTTGCTCAGAGAAGCTGTGGATGCCCCATCCTTGGATGCATTCAAAGCCAGGTTGGATGGAGCTTTTAACAACGTGGTCTAATGGGAGATTAGACCCCCACAGCAGGGGGTTGGAACTGGATGGTCTTTAAGGTCCTTTCTAACCTAAAACATTCTGTGAAATTGGTTGCAAAGATTTCAGATGGGATAGCAACACATTTCTAGAGTATTAGAAATTAAATTATATTAATTGCTTTAATTATGCCAGAAGAAACATGCCTCTACTCAAAGTAGCATTTCTGTTACAGGGATATTTAGCACCTGGTGGCTTTGCTGCTAAGAACTGATGGAGTGTAATGTGTAAACAGATAGAAATAGTAGAACCTCAGCTAGCTGCTGATGGTGGATGCAGTGGATACAGCTCGGGGTGTGAGTTATGGCATCCAGTTTATATATTAAGATATAAAAATATGATGCAATATGATATGATGATATGATATGTGAAAGGGCTTTTTTGATGATGAAGGTGCTCATCCAGCTGCTGGGGAAGTGGAGAAGCACTAGAGCTGGTAGGCAGCAGCAGTGTCTTTGCTAGTGCCATCGTATGACTGTCCATCACAGCCTGGATCGAGTACTCACCAGTGTTTCAGGCAGTGTGTCATGGTTTAGGCTCCAGTAATAAATATTTCATTTCCATTTAACTCTCTAAATTTATGAGCCTCATTACTTCAGTCTGCTCTTATTTCAGGGGTTCGGAGTAGCTGTGGTATACTCACGCTCCAGTCAAGGTTCTGGCATAAGCATTGTCACCAATGCAACCCAAGGAGTTCCTCTGTGGTATTTAGGTCACCTTCCAGTGAATGACATCCATGACTTTATACTGACTCAACCATGAAATCGTGGTTTTCCAGATAGAGAAAAGAGAGCACAAACTGACTACTCTTCTGGAAATGATTTTGAAATTACAGATATTCTGCCATCATTAGGAACCTTAATGAAGAACATGAAGAACATTTTTGCTTCGAAAATGCAATGAAGAAAGAAAATTTATTATTTTATTTTTACTTTTGTCTGCATGAATAAAAGAGTAAAAAGAATGATTAATTTTTCACAAATTACTTAAAAAAGAATTAAAACTAGAATCTGTAGAATACGCCAAGTTAAATAAAAACTGAATATACGTGCAGTTCTTTACAAAGGTTACTTGGGCATGTTACCCAAATGCTGTGATTAGCACAGAGACATCATGTCTGTGCTGCTGGATAGGGGCAGAGAGAAAGACTCTGAGGAGCAACCTCTGATGCACACATTCAGAAGTGTTCAAGAATTTCATTACACTCAGTTCTCAGTAAGGAGAAGTGAGCTGATTAACTGGGCTGTAGTGTGTCATCACCTTATTAATTGGAAGGAAAAAGCTTCATCCTATGGAATATTTTTGTGTTGTGTATGTATTTATAGATATGTGTATAAATAGATATATGTGTATATAGACATCTACTGCTTATGTATTTATTTACAATATCATCTTAAATTTTATATATTTATATTTTTGTACCTTGCCTGTATGTGTCTATTGAAGTATTGCTATTTTGTTGATATAACTGACATTTTTTCTCCATCCTTTAGTGACTGTCACATGAGTTCCTCAAGGACAATGGACCCCAAGGTGCGAGAAACTGAAGGATATGGAGAAGACAACTCAGGTAGAACTGCTCCCTTCCTCAAAGAACAAAAAGGGCTGTAACTTAAGCTTAGCTCTGTCACAGAAGTGACTGTATTCATTTAGAGAATGCATTCTGCCTTTCTCTCCTTCTACCTCCAAGACCTGTGTCAGTTTTGACATTTCTCGACTCTTGAAGTCAGATTTTTGTAGCATCTTGTGACAGTTAACTTTTCTACCCAACAAGATCCAACAATAACTGAAATACTGGTAGGCATGTTTTCCAATGCTGTCATCCCAACCTACAATGGACAGGCGCTAGTTGTTGGGTGGTCTTGTGCAAAATACTGAATTCTTTATGAACCTAGGAACTGATAGTGATTCAGGTCTTTCCTCACTAAGCAGACTATCAGTCTTTGAGGATTACTGCTTGATTTCTGTTTTAATACTTTGTGATCCATTAAGTCTTATAATTAGCATTCAAAACATTTTCGAATGTATTATATAACTGACATTGTAACAGCATTAGCCTCCTGATACTGCACATTTCACCTAAGTAAGCCATTTCTACATTCAAATTGCTTTCAGTAACAACATTGTCCTTATCATCACTATTTTGCTTGCTGAACAAAGGCAGTGTGTTTCCAAGTTGTAATTTCTTCTCTACATAGTAGGCTGTTAATACCAAAGTTTTTCTTCACAGTCTAATTATCTCAAGAGGCAAGTAGAAACTCTATTAGGAAAGATCCTACACTGTAGGTTATTTTTATGTCATAAACACTGCAATCCATTCTCTCAGATAATAGTAATTTCATGCTATCAGTATAGTCTTGAAAGACATTAATGCAAGAGCAGACTGTGTTTCCTCTTCCAGGAAAAAAAAAATCCACTTATGAAAAAAATTATATGGGAATTATTGTTCTGATAGCCTGCAAATGCTGCTGGTTGCATCTTCTTTATGTTTCTTCACTTAGGAAAGAAAAAATCAAAGTTCAAATCTTTCAAAAAGTTTTTTGTTAAAAAGAAAAGGAAAGAAACTTCTTCAGGGAGCAGCAATCTGAAGCTATTCCAGTCAACAAGTGATGTGGCGGCCTCACATGACATGCATGCTAGTTTTGATTCTGAAGATGAACACGAGTAAGTCTTTGGACTGTGGCTGGTAAACAAATGCATTGCTGCTATGAGATCTGTAGATTAAAAATATCCTAAATTGCCTCCTTTTCTTGTCTAGAATGCTGCACTCTCAAACAGTTGCCTTTTTCAAGAAAGTACAAATTAAAATGCTTGAGGCAGGGCAAATTACAAATGGAGAGGATGGGGTACAGCAAGAAATAATAATTAATAAAGCTTTTGTTTAAGCATTAGTAATCCTTGGGTTATTGTTTCATCTTCAAAAAAGGGAATTAGGTACTTAGCTTATATTTTATTAGAATTTTCTTATACTCCTAAGACATATCTCCCAAGGATTGCTAAAAAATGTAGACGCCTAACCATTTATGCCAGTTTTTGAAAGCATGAAAGAGATAAGGGGATGACTGCAATTGAAATCAGCAGGAACCAGAGGCTCTAAAGCTTTTCTTTCTTCTGCATAGCTAGGATTCATCTGACCAAAGGATAAATGCCTGCATCTGAATTAGTCACCAGCTGCCTTTTACAATCAGCAGATAGAAGTCAGCATTTTTAAGAAAAAGTTCATACCATTTTGTGTAGATGTATGAAGTTAGTCTGATTAACCATGTTCTAGATGTGCCTGTTTCTCCCCACTGAGTGTAAGCAGGAGCCTGGGGTGCCTGGCTCTAGCACAGGTACCTATTAGTATCTGAAGTTAAACAAGACGCATCCTAGTCTCTTGATACCTCCCGTCTTCATTAAGGCTTTTCCAAAAATGTTATCTATTATATTTCATCCCAAAGTAGCCATGAGAAACGAGATACAAAGTTCAGATGTGTTCCTGGATGGACTAGGGGACCTCCATCCGTGGATGGAGTGCAGCCGGGTGCTGCAGCTGTGCAGAGAGACAGGAAAGGCAACCCATCCTGTCCATTTGAAACGGCATGGTGCGATGCAGCCACTAGGCAGCGCCAAACAACCGAAAAAAATTACTAACAAGTAGTAGTAGTATTGGCAAGGGTAGCAGTAGTCCAGCTTGAAGCCCTAGGAGTTCCGGGTTGGCAGCAGCAGATCTAACACCGTTTTTGTTCAACAGTATATTTTTAAGACGTAGATGGTGAGATTTTATCTCCCTCATGCACTGCTCATCAAGGTCATGTCTGAGTGGGTACAGACTTTGGCTGGTTTTGCCATGTCCCTGTGCATTGCTTGCAGGGTTATAAAATTATTATTTCTTAATACTTGTTTAGATAAAGACCATGAAATACCAGGAAAGGAAGGAAGAGAGCACTCATAATCTGAGGAGACATCTAGATTACCTCCACTACACATGTGGGAGTATGCGTCTGCTAGGAAGAGAAAGCAAGGACAGCATGCAGGGATAAAGATGCACATACAGTAATGCTGCTTAGCTGGCAGCTCCTGCAATCTTTGTAAGATGTCGGTGCATTGAGCAGCCATCGAATCCAGACTGACACTTACTTTACAAATTGCTATAGCTCTCTGACCTTGGATGTATTGAGGAGATCACATTTTCACACAGATAAATTGTTCTTCTAATGTCTCTGATGCATTAAGCAGTAACAGCAGGCTTTCCTTCCTTCTGCAGCAGGCATACAGATTAACTTTTTCCTGCAATTGTTTTATCAAATGTATTTATAGCAGACATTGCAAGGAAAATGTTACTTTTTGCCATGTTTGTTTATGTTTCTGAATGTCTCTATGACGGTACCTAGGATCCAAAAATACACACAACTATTTTTCTAGGGAGTCTGTTCAATTAGCTTGATAGTTACTTGAATCCAAGCAGTTCTGTGTTCTGCTTTGCCATTTCATAGCAGTCATAGTTTAAAAAATTAAAAGAAGGGATTCCCAGAAGAAATGCCATATGCACACATTTCTGGTCCCTGCTAAGTTGAGTTGTGAACTAAGCTGAGGAAAATGAGCTCAAAAGACCTCCTAGCAGCCAGCTTTCTGCCCATATGTCTCCCCTAACATTCCCATGAAGAAACAAGGTGTTCATCCCCCACATGTAACATTTTTAAGATAAGTTATATGCTGTATCCATCGCAAGTAGGAGTCAGAACATGAGAGAAGCTACCCACAAAGCTTTCTTTGCTTCTTTTCACCAGGCCACAAATAATGTCCCTGAAAAAACATAGCCACAGGCTCATAAGGGAAAATCCCAAGGATCTTGTTGTAGAGCACAGGATCTTGTAAGCATAGTGCTTAGATTCACCTGAATAGTGCTGCATAGATTCACCTGAATGACAGTTTGTATTCATGGAGAGATTTGGAATTGCAGATGTGATGAGTGCTGTGCACATCTGTCTTCCACTGCAAAAGACCACCTGAGTTAAGAGTAAGAGGATTGGCAAAAGAAGTCTATGTGTTTTCACTTGTTTATTACGTTATTCTAGGGCCCACAAGGGCATTATGGGAAGCAGAGCTTTGTCTCATGACAGCATTTTCATCCCTGAAATTGGACAAGAGTCTGCAAGGCCAGTAAGAGTATTTTCTCAAGAAAATGTTTCTGATCGAATTAGAGCTCTACAGGTAATTTGCACAACATGCTTTTTTCAAATGCAAGTGGAATGTCCTTCCAGGCTTGATTTCTTTTACAATGTTAATAGTCAAATATTAGATTAGCAAATAATATCTGTTTGCAGCTTAATCAAAAGTTGTGCTTATTCATCAGACAGTGGTATCTTACCTCAGTTCTGCTGAAAAGGTATTTGTGAAATGAATAGGCTGTTTGGCTCCTAAAGAGAATCTCTAATGTGAGATGTCCTGTTCTCTTTACTATTCAGTTACAAAGATAATGTAAAGGTAACTTGCTGACCTGAACTAGAAAACATACTGGGGAAACTTCCATCATGATCACATGTTCATGTTTATTTTGCCATACTGAAGATGAAACTCCAGCCTACCATGAAACTGGGACCTCCACCTCCGTTTGGGTATCATGCAAAGAGGACTGATGATGCTGGGACCAGTTCTGAGGATGATGGATTACCAAGAAGCCCTCCAGAAATGTCTTTGTTCCAGGAAATGCTAAGTTCAGGCACGACAATGAGAGTGAGTAGTTCTGGTGTTGACAAAAAACAGTGTTTAATTACTTGTTTCACCTATGTGTGGAGGCAGAATGAGCTATTTGGCTTGCTATGTGCATTGCTACTTTACCTCCAAACAATTCAGAAATACCTTATTTGAAGAGAGAAAGTGCTCTGTCTCTATAAACAGTTACTGAAAATCTCTGTTCCTGATGAAATGTAAAAATAATTCCAGAAAATGCAGAACTGGAAAAGAAAGTGTGTTTGTGTGCATTCAAGGAGATTCTATTTTTTTAGGAACTACAGAGAGCTGTCAGTCTTAAAAAAGTCTGAAAAATCTGTATTCTTCCTTGAAAGTGTTGATAAGAGAGCTCTCTTCTTTAATCTTTTTCTAGTCTGTCATAGAAAAAAAGAATCATAAAATAATTTGAAACCATTTTGTCTTTTTAAATGGTAGTTTTGTTACACATAATTTCATTCTTTATCTGCGTGTCTTTGACTTCATGTTTGCAGTATCCTTACTAATCTTTAAGACTACTGAGAAAAACAATTTATGTTGTCAGTATCTGTGTGCTTTGTGCAGATGATTTCTGCTAGTATATCCATCTCATTTGTCGTCTTTTACTGAATCTCTTCCTCATTCCATCCCACAGTTCTCTGACTCTCACAAGCACCTTAGCTCTTTGAGTTTAGCTGGAACAGGCAGTGAAGAAGAAGAACAGGTAACTTCTGCCAAATGTATTAAGAGCCAAGCAATTATGTGTAGTAATCATCTAAGAAATGCAAGGCATAAATATTACTTTTTTGTCTGTCTGCTGCAAAAACAATCTTGTATGTATGTAGGTGCATGTCCATTCATTTTGCCTTTTTAATGCCTGTCCTTCTAGTATAAAGTTATGATTGTTAACAGCATAATTCTGACATCTAGTAATCTTCTTTTAACAATAATTAAGCCTTCTAAAATAGTTCATATCCTCTAGCAAAATTTACAGACGTGATTTAATCTCCAAATGCAACCAATCAGATTTAGACACTAAAATAGTATTTTTTTTTTAAAGATGGGAAATTGCAGTAAAGGTTGGTTATGTTACATGCATAGGTTAAGGGAGAATGGTTGTTAAGGAGCCATGAACAATATCTAGATCACAGAATCACAGAATGTTTTGCGTTGGAAGGGACCTCACAGTCCCAAACCCTGCCGTGTGCAGGGCTGCCCCCCCCAACAGCTCAGGCCCAGGACCCCATCCAACCTGGCCTTGGAAGCCTCTGATCCTCCGAAATCTGCCCTAACTCTTGGTTTAAATACAAAATTACCTCACACTGCTACAGAAACAGTTTGATGATAGTGACTGACATTACTGCTCAGGAAAAAGAGGTGTAGTCTTTAGTGGGACCGTGGCCATGTGAACCAGCACAAGCTGGGAATTCTGCTGAAGTGATATTTTCAGGACTTGAGTACAAGCAAATAGATGACTTTCTTCAATCAGCAGTCAGATGTTCTGGCTGATTAAAGAGCTGTTTTGAAAGGCTCTGAAGAGTCCCTTTTAGTTGTCTGCAGCTGGAGTTATGGTAGAAAGAACACGGGGGGTAAAAGAAAGAGTGCTTTCTAGAAATAGTAGGAGAAATGGAAGGGAAATGCAGAGAGGAAATAGAGAAGCTAGTCCTGAGCTGACTACTTCTTGCTAATTATGCAAAATGTATTTTAAGGCCAGCTGCAGTAGGGCTCAGCAAAGATTTCTGGCCTTGCTTGTTGGATTCCACATGAAACCATTTGAAAAGCTGCTTATATGCAGCAAGGTCATAATATTTTTAAAGACTAAAAAGAACATGTGAAGGAGGTATTTCTTGAAATCTGGTGTAGGCAGACTGTAAATATAGTGTTCAGTCCAGATGTGTGTTGGCTAAGGAAGGATTTATGTCTCCCTTTAGTTCCATTAACTTCACTCTCTGACTCACTCTCTGACTCCTGAGATGCCACTGTGACTCTGTGGTTGCTCAGCTTTTTCCACACATCCCATCATTTAGCTCACAGCACTCTTTATCCCAGTCTAGTTTCAGCGTACAGCCATAAAGTAGCTCCATCAGAATGCTTTCCTCCTGAACTGCAAGGTCTGCTCAGTATTCAGAAATTAGCACTCCTACAAGTCAGAGGAGACCGCTTCACAGGGATGAGAAGTTTTGCACAACGTAACACTGAGATTTTGGGTAGCAGTGACACCTTTCTGTGTCTTGGAATCCTTCCTGGCTCAAACAGGAAGAAAGAGATCGCATTCACTCCTTTGGAATGGAGTTTTTTTGCTTCCCTCTCCTCATGCTAATCAGCATTACCAGCTGAGGGACAGCTGAGCTGTGTGTGTGAGGTTTGCAGGATGGGGTCTTCCTGCTGGTACCTCCTCCAGCAGAGTTGGCTGGAGCCAGGCTCCGTGAGACAGGCAGCTTTTGCAGTCAGCTCAGAGCTGGCATTCAGTTGGGCTGCTGAAATGTAAGTGGAAAAACAAAGCAGATTCTCAGTTTTCCAGTGTATTCGCCAATGCTCAGCACTGCCAGAGAGAAGATATGCAAGTTGTCGAGGAAAAGCAGTAGTCAAAAAAACCAAAAAAACAACAAACCAAAAAAACAAGACAGGCAAATAGTGATTTGCCTTGAAAGAGAACATGTGCTGTGTCTTTGTCATGGAGCTGAAATGTCAATGTATTCACTGCTAGGTACTAATGTATAATGCAGCCACGTATCGTTTGTTGTACATTAGTCATGTTTGAGTACTACTCTGCAGATACTGTAGAGTGGAAATTAATGAGAGCATCCATTATTCAGTGGCTGAGATGCTTTTTTTTTTTTTTTTGTAACTGAAAGCATGATTGAAAGCTGTGGATCCAGCCTCCCCTAAAATCAATGGGAGTTTTTACCTGGCCATTCAGGAAGCTGTAGCAAACCCTAGGTATATTACAGAATGTCCTTTATCTGCAGTGCATAATGCAAAGCTCTACTTACAGAAAATACTGCTGCTTTTCCCTTACCTAAATATAAAATCAACACTGTTCTCATGTAAATCCATCCTCTTTGATAAAATACCACTTCCAGAGCCTTCCACCGAGCAGAACAAAGTATGACAAAGGAGGAAAGCTTTTCTGATGAAATGAACTGAAATTTCAAGCCTACAAAGGGAGTCTTATCAAGAGTTGTCAGAGCTTGTGTTAATGTTACGACAGATAGGTTAGAAATATCATTTTGCCTATTTGCCAAAACTGAATCAGAGAGAAAGGAAGAACCCTGTTTCAAGTCATTTTTTACAGTTTTTTCAGTCTCCTTTTTGTGTCAGCTCTGGGACTTGGGTAGTTTTTGTGAAGCACAAGGGAAGCTGAATTCCAGCTTTATGAAAGTACTACATCCTTTGGAGCACTCAGGAGTTTTTTTTGGATGGATTATTGTTCAGGTTGGAAGTTCCAGGCCACTAGTAGGAATTGTCCGTCGTTTCCTTTCCCAGAATAGTCTATAAATGAGATGTTACATTTCAGGTAAACTCCCTAGTTATTTTGCAAATGTAAGTACATGAGGAAAAAAATGCAAGCTGACTTTGGCATTGATGTCACTGATTTTTTATTCTTTTTTCTCTGGGAGGGTGTTGTGGAGCTGGAAGAGATAGATACAGTTTAGGAAGCTAGAGATGTTCCAACCAGACATAACTGTGGGTAGGAGCATAATAGGCACAAAAGCTGGAGGATGGACCCAGAAAGGAAACCAGTCCTTTAGGCTCTGTAACAGAGTATTCTCCATAAATCTGTCTTCTAAAACATGTTGACCATGTATTTTTGTGCTTTAGATCTTTTAGTTAAATAAATATCAGTTGCTCTTCCACACTGGACAGTATACCTTAATAGTCATGTGGCTAAAAATTCACTATTGCTAATACCAGTATTCTGTGTGCAACATTAAGAAATACAATGTTTTTTAAAGGATCTCAGAATGAAAAAGAAGCAGCCTTAAAATGCAAATAAACATGCCCTTTTCTTTATTGTTATATTCATGTATTGGTTTCTTTGTCTGATTTTATGCTTGGGGATTTTTTTTCAGATTACATTGGGTCCTCATTCCAGATCTCGCTCTACAGATGGGCAGCTGTACCCTCGGCATGGAAGTGCTAAAATGAAATCTCCCCATGACTCTGACAGTAGCATTTCACCTGCTGCCAATTTTGAAACTCCACCTGAGCTTTCTTCATGCTTGGATAACTCTGCTGCTAAACATAAGCTTTTAATAAAGCCCCGGAACCAGAGGTCCAGTAAAATGAGAAGATTTTCTCAGGTAATTGTGAAAATAAGCAGTGTCACCAATGACACAAAAACAGGAAGTTCTTTCTGGACTTTGTGTTTCAGATTCAGATGTGATAAGAAAAGGCATATTGCAGCATGGGTATTTCATTGGTTGTTAATTGCTGTTATTTCACGGGACTAGCAGCAGCCTAAATATTATCAGATCACTTGTCAGCTCTTGTGACACAGAAGTTTGTGTCACAATTGAATAAATTTACCATGCAGTACAATTTAGTATCTTGTCTGTGATGCGGAAGTTGGACCTGAGTGTTTCATTTCTTACTTAAATAAATAAAATTGGAAAGTGTTAACAATTAGCTTGTGTACTTTTCCTGGTCTGAAAGATCTTTTGAAATGTTAGTCTCTAACAGACTTGATGGAGGAGCTGCTTTAACTTCCCAAATGTAATTGGACTGATTCTTACAGAAAGTACAGAAATAATAAGCGGTGATCTATTAGCTGCAGACAAATTCTGTACATTAGGACTCTTGAATTCAGCCTTCTCTCTATCTGCAAAACCTTTAGAGCCTTTACATGCACTCCAGACACTTAAAATAAGTCTCTGCAGAAAAGAACAGTGTATTACTGATCTTGTTTTTTAAACCATAATTTTACAACATCGTTTATCTCTGTGTTTTTTTGTTTGTTTGTTTGTTTTTACTGTGAAGGGCATAGCTTCAGTTTACTTCTATCTTCTAGGAAGTAAAGTTTACAGTTCTTCCTAAAGAACTTTATTGTTTGTGGTTTCTATCAACGTTTTCAGTACATTAAAGCTGTTAAATTGGTTTGCTTAACAAAGGAGATATTATTCTCTCTGTATTTAAATGTGGCTTAGCTGACATTTTTTCTCTTTTTCAAAATCTCTGTGTGATCTTTGGGCTTGGTAGAGCACTGCTGTGATGAGGCCAATTATTTGAAAATCATGTAAAGCAATAACTGCCTGATCAAACCTCTTTCTCCCTTGTAAGCTTGTTAGCAGAACATTTATGTTGCTCTAAAAGTAATGCCTCCTATTTTTTTCCAAGGAAACTAAAACAGATCCAAAGAGCACAAAAACACTATTTGATGAAGCAAAGTCTCAGCTACAAAACACTATTTTCCAACAAAGTCACCACCATTAGCTATGCATTTTTACCAGTGATGAACAAGAGCCTGCATGCTGCACTTGTAAAAATCTGCAAAATGTACCACCCAGCCTTCACTGTGCTCATGTCCACTGTTTGGTCCATAAATATTCAGCATCAATAAATGTCAATGGGTGCCATTTTTTTTTTTTTTGCATGGAGGAATTTAATGACACACCTTTGATTCACACACACTTCTGTATCAGACACCGTTGTGTCAGACCGCCCCTCTGCTGCCATCTGTCACACAGCAACAACATATAATGGGATATTGGTGGGAAAGTTCAACCTCCACTGCCATACCACCAACATCTACCACTGGCATCCTGGGTCAACATCATAACATAGGAGGTGCTACTTTTGGAGCATGTCTCATACAATTGCTTTGTCCGTTCTACCTACTAACTGACATTAATTGAACCCTCCTGGTTTTTCATGAAGAGTGTTTCAGTGTTTTGATAATACAGTTATTGATATTTGCCTGGCCAACCCTGCCTGTGCACTCTGCTTCTGGCTTATCTATGCATTCTTTTATATTCCTGGGCCCTCACTAGAAGCACAAGAGGCATTGTAGCTTTGTCCCTGCGTTGCACTTGTGAAACAAGAAACTGGGGAAATATCTTCAGAATGACAATTTTGTGTTCTTAGAACAAGGGCCCATATCCAAAATATGTATTTAACCAATAAACTACAGTGAATCAGTGAGCTAATATATGCACTATGTGAAAACGCATATTCAGCAGCTTAATAATATTTTCAAATAATCCTGTATATTTAGCCAGTCCTTAACTGAAATGTAATCACAAGACCTCACTGATAACTACATATATATTTATGAACTTTTATGAAATAGTCTAATTCTTGGGGGAAAAAAAAAGACTTGTGCACAAAGGAGGAAAGATTATAATGCTGTATTACAGTGTGATCAGACAGAAAACTGCCACATGGGAGTAGATACTCAGCTGGCATAGTGTGTCAGAACCTATCAGGCTTCTTAGTTTTTTGTTCTTCCTTCGATGTAGGTTTAGTCGTTAGGAAGAATGGCTTGTTTTATTTTTATTGCTATTGTGGAGTAGCGAAACACAAAGGGATAGATTTTCAAATGCTGCTTTTTGCCTAAGAGCAACACAACATATCCAGTATGCTCAGAGGAATCAAGTGCCAAGGACGCTCCAATGGTCATTGTTTTGATGAACTTCCCATCTATAAAGGCATGAAAGCCCTAGTTGTGCAGAAAAGAATGTCACTGATTGCTTTTATATTGGTTAAATACATTATTCCGGAGTCTTCGTAGATAAAAATGCATCCAGTACGTAGGTTAAGAAAACAGCATGCTCAGTGTTGGAGGCAAGTTTTGCCTTCCTGTCTAAGATCTTGGTTGTAAATGCCGTGTTTCAAAAAACAAAGCAACAACATACAAATCTGCATACATAGTGATGGAGCTTTCTAAATTTCTTTCTTGCAGAGGACCCAGTCTGAATCTCTGACTGATTTGAGCTGTACACCAGAAGAAGAAGAGGATGATGAAAAGGAGATGCGTGCAGACTTGCCAGATGCTGTATTCAAAACCAGCGATCAAGAAGTGCCTTGCGGCACATCTGCAGCACAGGACGTGGCTTCCTGGCAGAAGCCCAGAATGCCTGAGGACCTTCCCCCTGCTTTGAGACTGGCAGTGACTCAACCCATTTCTGAGTCTGCTGTCGCACAGGAAGCTTTGCTTCCAGAGAATGAACCAAAAGGCTTCCAACCAATGCTGGATACGTGTGTGAAGTCTGCAAGCTTGCTGGTGTCAGAAGGCAAAGGCTCCACAACTTCTCTGAACTCTGCTCTAGATGGAGAAGTACAAAAGCCAAAAGATTCCTCAGCAGCATTGGTTCTGTCTGGGGATGTGAGTAACAGTGTGTCAACTAGTACTTTAAATAAAGGAAACAAGGAGCTTCCTTCTGTGTTTTCAGCACATGAAATACCATCTGAAGAAGATATTTCAACTAGTAAGAATAGTAATATTTGCTTGGAAGGGTTAGAAGAGAACATACAGAGTGATGATCAGGTACCCGTGGAAATGTCCTGTAACGAAGAGTCAAAGAAAGTGGTTGCTGTGTCATCAGAGTCTAGCAAGCACTTTTTCATAGGTTCTTTCCAGCCCATGGATTCATTCCATGTTTCACATCCCTCTTCTTCATCCCAGGTGGGATCATATGCTTCCCGGACTCTAGAGAAAGCAAAGACTGTACAAGAAGCAGCTGCTTCTGATAAAGAGAGCAGTCAGTCACTGGTCCACAAAGAAGAGATTTTGGGGAAGAAAAATGAAAAAACTGTCAATGAACTCAGTGCCTTGAGAAAGTTCTCTGTCTCCTCTGCACGGGAAAGGCCTAAAACCAGAAGCCTACACTTTCCAGAAGGTTCATTGTGTGAAAATCCATTAAATACCAGGTTCTTCCTGTCCAATGTGAACGTCTCTTTGAAAAATGAGAAGTTGAGCGAAGACTTGCAGAAGGGATCAGATCTGGAAGATAGAAAAAGTAGCGACAGAAACCAAGCTTTGCTGCCAGAATCTGACTCTGAGAACATGGGCCAGTCTACAGAAATTTTGGCTGACTGTGATTCTCCAGCTGTCGATGCAGTTCCGGTGCAAAGTGATTCTTCTGCAGTATCTCAGAATCAGCAAATCTGTGAAGATAAAAATCCTTTTCAAGTAAAGCTTAGATCCACCTCGCTGTCCTTGAAATATAGAGACCACTTGTCATCCGAATCAAAAGGAATTATAAGATGCAGCACAGAATTTAATTTAGAAAATCAGGGATTGACTTTATTTCTCAAAGGTGATAAGGCAGAGATCAAAAAAACAGCCGATACAAATATTGATGGTTCTTTAAATGAAAAGATCAAATCCAAAGCAAAGTCCTCTGAACAGCTTAGTAGCAAACCTCCATTGCCTAAAAAGCCAGTCTTTCAAAGCATAACTGTTCCAAATACTAATGCAAGCAGGGAGAAGCAGGACAAAACTATTCATGCTCCAGAATCCAGAAATGAAGAGAGAGACATGGAGAAAAGGCCAAATCCTAGTACAGTGCCTGGTAAGACTCTTGATACTTGTAAAATTAACTCATAAAGAATGACCTTACCATGTGTGATTCACACATTCTGTTGTGTGAATCTCAAATCTGGTGAGCTGGAGCTGAGGGCTCTGCCTTTGGTGATCCCTCATTCTTCCATGTGATTATCAGAACAGCAGCAGGGAAGAAGTAGCAGGCAAACTAAGGCATTTTTACCTGAGGTTTTTCTGTTTCATAGTATTGTTTATAGGATGTTCAAAGTGACACTCAACAAATACAGGGCATTAGCAAGTATTGCAAAAGAGAAATATCAAGCTACTAAATGTCTGTTTAGAGCTGCTTTCTGAAATTCAAAAGGCAGTGCCCTATGTGAGGTGAATGACTCAGACCTGTAGACCTTTTCCTGCCATAGTATTCAGACAGAAATACTGCTAACTGCCTGGCATGCTTAGCACACTATTTATATGTTATGTTGTCTCCTATGAGTCTCGCATGTTCATTTATTTGTCTTTACCATTACTCAATCCTTGTTTAAAAACAAGAATTAGCTACCCCGCAGCTTGCTGGACTAAGATCAAGTCTACTGCAGATCGTTAAATTGCACCCAGTTGTCTGTATTGTAAGCCAAAACGTAATTGGGTTAGAGTTAAAAAATTCAGTCCTCTGGAGACCAATATATTGTGTGCCACAGGCAGAGAACAGAAAAGGCGACACCGCCATCTGAGGTCTTTGCAACCACAGCAAACAAGTTAAGTACACTCAAGCAATTATAACTGGAAAAACTCTGCTCTTCTTTTCGAAGAGTGACCAAAATGGGGGAAAAAAAAATCTTTAGGTTTTCCAGTCTGTAGGAGGAACTTATTCCCTGCCCCAGTCTGTCTGGTCATGAGTCTGATGTCGAGAATGTGAGGAGATGAGGTTTCTGCATGCCACAGCAGAGCTAGCCTTTCAGGTTGCTGTTTTCCACTGGTGGTCAGGCTCCAAGCCTGGGGGAGAGGAAATGCTAAGCTGAAAGAAGACGTTAGAATGTGTCAGGTCATGTGTTCTGTACAAAAGCCTCTTCCTGGCCCCACAGATAACTTGCTGAAGCTGAGCAAGATGGTGCAGCAAAAATGCACTGAGCACTGATGGGTGCAGGAGGAGGAGGAAAGGAAAGAAATGGAGCTGGAGAGCACATTTCTCCTGGCTACTCCTCTGCTCCTGTGGCTCTGGGACAAAGGAAACTCCTGGCCCTGGCTCAGAGCTGTTCTCTACAAAATGGTGTGTATGCACAAGAGCCTGGCCTCACTGGCAGGGCTGTGCACAACTGGAGCTTGACCTGGTGCTGCTGGCCCTGTAGCACTGTTTCAGACATGTTCCTCTCTAACTGGCAGTATTACAGCAGATTGGTATGGCCTGGTATTGTCTGACATGAAGATTCAGATTAGCCTGTAGCAGTAATTAGTCTTCTTATCTAATTCCTCTTTGTTATTATTATATCATAGTAGTTTTCCAGCTTGGAACAGCTTTGTAATGCATTCTGCTATTTTAGCATGCCAGGAGTGAAAGCTTAATTCTAAATAGAGAACATTCTACTCCAACTTGAAGTCTTTCCAGGTCTTTCTTATGCCACTATAGATCTTTCTCATTAGAAATGGGATCGAGTCACTACCTCAGCCTGAGCAGGCTACCACATGCTGCAGGTGAGCGAGGTACTCCCACCTTCTCCAGTCATCTGGGCACAACAGCAGGTTTTGTAGGGGGAAATTAAGCAGCATCACGCAGGAGAATTGCTGTTGTACCTCTATAGGGCATCTTGAGCCATGGGATGCAATGAGAGAGAAAACAGCTTTATGGGACAATGCAGTACTCCTGTGCAAATGTCATTTTAAGCTCTTTGAAACTATTGCCTCGGTCCAGTGACTCAGGAGAGTATCTTAGTAAGTGCCAGAAATCTGAAAAGCACTGTCAACATCACTCTTCCAGGGATCAGTCGTGTGGCTTAACAACAAATTCTGGCAATCAGGTGTTCTAGACTGCTCACTTTTTTTTTGTCCAACGACCTTAAGAGCTGTGGTTGCTACTGAGGAACACTTGACGCTGTCAGGGAGTTTCTGCGTGCTGTGTGTTAGGAAATTCCTCTGCTCAACAGGAAGGCATGCTGTGGAATCATAATGCAAAAGGGTATAATACCCTTTTCCTATACAATCATCTGCAGAAACTCAGTTTGCTGTGTCTCAGGATGAACAGGAGCAGTTTGGTTCATGGAGCTCAATTTTTGGCTTCTCAGCATTCTTGGTACCAAGGGCCCTGTGAGGATTGCAGGCAGGCTGCTGTTCCACCAAGGGGAAAGCAGCAGTCTGGCCCACCAGCATTTCCTGGGAATGAGCAGGGGTTTGTTTGGTCTCTGTGCAGCTGCAAGGTGACTTTTTAATGGATGTGTGAAATTAGTCACTCTGTCTGTCCGGAGTATAAATTTTTCTAGAGCTAAAAGCACAAGTACTTGCAAGAATTTAAAAAAATTAAGCTGTGTTTTTGGGAGTTGATAGTCTATAAATCCTGTAAAAGGCAGAAAGAACACATGCTAGCAGGTTATTACAAGAGCAAAACTGTAAGTAATACCCATGTGAATGTGCACATAAGAATATTTAAAAATCAGTGACTGTAGCAGAGAGATATTCTCTAAAAGAAAAAAAAGGAACTTGGAGGGGGACAATGATTGTAATGGCGAAAGAATCTGGTATGCATTGTCTAGGAAATTTGAGCTTTGAAGCAACAAAGAAAATGTATCTCTCTGGATAAAAGACGTTGCTCTAGTGCTGTCCTGTCTAGAGCTGAAAAGAAGACACTCTTTTTTTTCTTTTTTTTTTTGCCAAAATACATTTGTTTTTAGGTTGTGTCAGCCTATTTTGTATGATGGCTGCTTTCCAGCAGTGAAATAGACTTCAATGCAAACATAGCACTTTCTGGTGTAAAAAAAGACTCTCCTGGCATCAGTGGTACAGATCCAACCAGAAGTCAAATTCTTCAAAGAGCTTGAAGAAGGAAATGCCAGAAATATATTGCCAGATCTTTTAGAATTCTGTGTTCTGAAATTAAGGAACTGGGTGTGTACCCTGGCGCAGATGCATGTAATACATTAATAAACAAAAAGAAATATTTAGGGCAGGGTATATACTAAATGCCATCTGCATTTTTAAAGACTTGATGTTTCATAATTGACCAAAGATATAACAATGTGGAAAGAAATATGCACACGAGTGGTCTTATAAAACAGTGACGCTTGCATATACAGAGGGGTTATGTCCCTGTGTTTAGTTGTTTGGATTAGCTAAGAATATGTTTGCTTTCAAAATACACAGGGAGTATGCAAGTTAGCTTTGCTGTTACCAGAGGTATGTCCTTCAGGCAGTTGTAATATTCTGCTTGCAAAAATGTATGGCAAAAGCACTCACTCTTTGCAGTCCTCACAGGCGTAAGATGCTCATTATCAGAGACAGGATCTAAATGTTATAAAAAGAGCCTCTGCAATATTTTGTCCACACAGAGGGTTTTAGATTTAAAGGAAACAAGTACAATATCTCAGTCCATACCTAAAACAAATCGATCCCTAAACCTTGGGTTGTTTAAATATGTCTTTGTTGTGGTTATTCATGTATGCAATGCGCACACACACACAACCTTACACACATTTGAATATATTGAGTATATCTATCCGTCAGTAGACAGAAAGAGGCATGTATTTCTCTCACTTGTCTGTATGTTCATACACCAATGTACAGTAATGAATCAATCATAGATCCTCTTTAGTCCATAAATAGTACCATATCTTCATCTTGTTGCTCACACAGCCAGTCAGATAGACGTGAAAGAATAAATCCAGCAATTGATGGGAAGTGTATGCTTTCATATTCACAATATTTAGGCAGAAGAAATTTCATTTGTAAGAGCAGAGCTCTAGTCTCTAAGGAAAAGGAAATCTTTAGTAGAATGGTGAGGGAAATGGATACTTGCATTTAACACCTGCAGCAGGGGAATTTCCTCCCTTAGGGAGCACTGGGCCAGCCCTGCTGTTATCAGATCCAGCTGAGAAGAGCTTGGGTGATTCTTATCTGAGGGAAAGAATTCAGAAGGTGAGAGAGGGCTCTGTTTGGTTTGGGAGTTGTCTGGTGGTGAGACTCAGAGCTGTGGAAATGGTGAAGGGTATGGGCCTGGCTGCCAGCAGCCTGAGCGATGAGGCCTGTAATGATGTGTGCTTGGTAGCTGTGGTGGAATGGGTGGAGGAAGCTTTTGAATGTGGTTTCAAGAGGCATCAGGCTTCAGCAGCCAATTGAAATGCTAGGTGTTCATAGGTGGAAGCATTAGGCACAGAGCAGACAAGTTCTGACCTGGCGTCCTCCCATTTTCTGTGACTTTTCCCAAGGGGAAGAAGGGGCTCGCTCTTCTTTCCAAAAGCCTCAGGCCAAATCTGTTCCAATGAAACAAAGAGAAGAAACTATCATGAGCTTAAACCTATGAGTGAATGAGAGATACATCACTGCCAACAACATCCTTTATTAGTTTATGAAGTTATTAAATAGAGAGTTGAATAGTGTATTGTTTAAACATACTGTAATAAGAACCAAAGAATATAATTCAGAATTCAGTTTTCGGAGTGTGCCATAGAAGCAAGAGGCTCACCCCTGCTTCACAGAAGGGGAACCGAAGGACAGAGCATTCGTGGCATGTCAGTCTTGCATGAATTCCAGCAGAAGATGCCTCTGTTTGCATTCAGCACTCTATGACGGCAGAGCATACCCACAGGGAACTCTTGTGCTAGCTGCCGTGCATGTGACTTCCGTCAGAAATGGGAATTAGACTGTACTTTTGAGTTCTTTTGGTTTCACTGTGGCTAGCTGGTTCCTTAAATGCTGAGCTTTGATGCATGGTGAATTATAAAAGAATTCTGACTGCCTTATGACCGGATAAGACAGGAGGGAGGATTTATTCATGGGAATCAGACAGTCACTGAAATGAGGAAGATGTGCAGACATCTTTTCTTGTGAATTGTTGCTTCTTGAGAATGCTTTCAGTGTCTTAGTACTCTTCAGAACCCCAGAGTTTCATTGGAGAGACTCAGATAACCTTAAACTGTGAGAGTGACTCTCTCTACCATACTTTGTCCTTGTATTGTTTCACCACCATCTTTTGCTAGTACCATAAAGTCATTAAAACAGCAATGCATGTATAGTGCCGCACCGCCTTCTCCAGTTGGAAGCAGGAGGATGTAAGGGACCTCTGGGCAATGGGAAAGATAGTAGATTGTGAATACAATTCAATCTCTTCCTCCTCTTACAGTAATTTTAGCTGACTGATAAGGGAGAAGGTAGCAAATTCTGCAGATTGCATCTGACTTTTTTTGCTGAAGAAAACATTTCCTTTGCTTTGCCTGCCTGACATACTTCCTGTAGTAAAGACTCACAACAGCAAGAGTAAAATGTAATTACTTGATGAAAGAGGAAAGCCCATTCCAGAAGCAGATCAGCTCTTGATCCTGCTCAGAGTAGGTGATGGTACTCTGCTGTCACAAGTCAGGCCTGCACAGGTACATTATCTTTCAACCTTTGAAGATGTTGATAAAGAGCTTTTGCATTGCTACTATAACAGCAGCATTCTGATACCATCTCTTCCAGGATCATATTTGGCTCTAATTTGGCTGCCTTTTAATTAGCATTACTTGGACGTCTGGTTTCTCATCATGAAAATTATTTCAAAAGCCCAGGTGCTTGACACCTCCCTCTATAATATCTGCTTTATGGAAAATGCTGTTGTAATAGCAGCTTCCTGACACATCACTGAGGGATTGGGAACCCTGTTGTGCTAGGAAATGCACAGCAAAACAATAGCAGGAGGAATCCTAAATACACAAAGATAACACAGAAATGGAAGCACAGAAGCAGTAAGACCATTACACACAGTATGGTAAATAGAACTAGAGCATAGCAGTCGTTGTCAGTATTGATTGTTTGGTGGGAGCTGAGGAAGAGCAATGCACAGTTCAGTCGGTGTTTACAGAAAGCCCCTGTGGTGTGACAGGGAAAATGGGACAGAACACAGAGGGTGATTTTGAATCAGGCAGACTAAGAAGTAACATCCCTAGCAGAGCCAAGGCAGAAGCTGTGTTCCTGCTATCAAGGAAAGGCTGTTGGGTAAGTTGAGAGGGCCTTCAGAGTAAAAGTTTTGATATTTGTGAGGACCAAGGTATTAAAGACAGTAAAGGACACTGCAGAGGCTGTAGTTATGATGGAAAAGAACCTGTGTAGTGGTGTGCCAGCTATACAAGGCCCTGTCTTGAAATCAAGGCCTTGACATGGGGCGAAAAGGAATGTTTGGGGGGATGGAGGTACAGGAAGAGGCTGACCAGGCTGAGGCTTCAATGGAGAAACATCTTGGTAACACTGATAATACCTTGGTAATATTAACTGCTGTGTGGATATTCATTAAGTGATGCTTCTGAGGAACACCAGACATCACCATCACCTTCAATAGTGGCAGTCAATCCTCTTATCATAGCAGCGTGATCTTGAAACTGATAAAGCACGGAGCCTAGTTTTACTTGGCAGTGTGCTTAATTGGTTTTGCCCAAATTACTTACTGCCTACATGGATACATGGGCACAACCTACAAAGGAGATAATGTGATTGTGGGTATCTTAGTAGACATCGCATCAATTCAGCTTAATGGCTTTAGTTATGATGATTTTGATGAAATTAGCCCTAATATAGTCAGAGAAGACTGTTTAGTAGTCCTTGAGCTGCTAGTGGTTGTCTTGGAGAAATGTGGAAAATAAGGGAAAGTAGCGCATCTTGAAAAGGGAGGTGAGGTGGGGAAAATGGGGGGGGGAGGGGGAGGGGGGGAATATACCACTTAAAGAGAAATACTGGAAGGAATAACTGAGCTATTTATAAATGTCCACAAGATAGCATGGATGTAAGTTCCAGACAGCATGGTTTGGTGATGAAAAGTCAAATCAAATGATAACTGTTGTGGCAGGGCAAACGAGTGTCATGATGTCCCCTCATGACACTCCTATAAGTACAGTCTTGGTGAATCTATTCATTGGGTTGATGCAGAGCTACTGAGTGTGCTGGCTATGTTTCACTGTCATTTTAATGGTGGCCATCCTAGTTCTGGCACTATTCGGTATAT
Organism: Chrysolophus pictus; assembly: GCA_037305975.1. NCBI lineage: Eukaryota > Metazoa > Chordata > Aves > Galliformes > Phasianidae > Chrysolophus > Chrysolophus pictus. The sequence goes on from CM074576.1 coordinate 64,188,636, forward strand.
TTGAGGACATGGGTGACAGATCTAAGTGTATTTTTCTTACATTTGCAAGTACTAGCAAGCTGGAAAGCCCGTAGGCACAGTGGAGAACAAGAATAGAAATCAGAGTTCTCTTGAGAAAGTGGAGACATAGTCTGAAAAGAATTTTTGTTATAGAAAAGTACAAAGTGTTGCTCTGTATGTAAAAATAATCAGATGCACAGATATGAAAAGGGAAGGGGAGAGGGGAAGTAAGATGATCCAGAGCTCAAAAACTAAACTCGAAACAAGAATAAGGTAATCCTGCAGAAAAGCCTGATGTGTATAGGAGGCAGTCTCCAAGGCATGTGAAGTAGCCAGACTTGGACCAAATTAAGACAGTACCTACAAATGCATACAGAGAATAAAACTAATCAGAAAAGCTAAAAAAAAAAAAAAAAGTAATGGAGAAAACGTGGTGTAAATCTTCAAATGCACAACAGATTGCCACAAGGACAAGGTGACTAATCTGCTCACAACCACAGTATATAGGGAAAGAAGTTGTAGATTTAAATTAGAGCAAAGAAGATTTAGCTTACTCTATGGAGAAAAAATCTAGTGGAAAAAGAGCAGCGAAGTCCCTGGACAGATTGTCTGGGGAGGCTGTGAGTTCTGCTCCATCTTTGGAGGGTTTTAAGAACAGACTAGATGAATATTGGTCAGAATACAGTTCATGTGAAATTTTGCAACTCATCTTGCCTTATATCTGAAGGGATAGACTAGATGACTCTGGACATCTTTCCCAGCATTAAATTATCATCCTCTAAAATGAGACAAAAATGAAGCAAGGGCAGCCAGCAAAGAGAAGAGAGGGATTATGTGAGGAACAGCTGTTGGCATGGAAAGACAGGGGAGGTAGATGGGATGCAAGAAAATCGGAATAACTTGCCATGCAGGAAGGAGGGAAGCTTCTTCAGTGTCCTGTGGCCCTTCTTTATCTGTGCTGCATCTGCACAACTGGGCTTCCTGGCTTCTTCTTTTCAGAGGTTTCCCTACAAGATCACATGAGATAAATGTGATGGGAAACGCACGTGTCAGCTGGCACTATGTCTTCCTTTGCCCTTAAAGAAAATCTTGTTTTCTCTTCTTGTGGTTTTTAGCTGACATAGGCTTTACAATGTTTTCATGCTAACTAACTTCTGGGGTTGGGGCCACATTCTTCTAAATCAGATCACAGCTCTCCAGAAATGTGTGCCACCTCCACAGGGTCCTGAGGCAGGGAGGCACAACTCCATGCCAGCACAGCAGCTGAGCACAGGTCTGAGCAGGATGCTGAATAGATAACAAACATTTCTTAAGGGGCAGAATTATGCATGATGTTGGAAAGGGAATGCTTAACTTCAGCTCTGAAATATCCTTCCAGAAATCTGGGGACAGTGGTGACCAGAAGTGCCTGGGGAAAGTTAAACCGTCTTTCCCTATGTTAGCACTATTCTTATCCCTCACATAAACCATGCAGTGGCTCTGTATGAGTTGTAAAACTGGAGTTTGGTTGCAGTGTAAACCAAGGAAAAAGTGGAAAACATGGAGGCTGGAGCCAACAGAGGAGCTAAGGCTTTTCTCTCAATCCAGTTCTGTCCAGTCTACAGACAAGGTTTCCCTACACAGAGTGTTAGAATATGCAGTATTTTACTTTCCCATACCTCTGCATACCATTTGTTCCTTAATAGCAAATGTGAGAAAAACAGAGCAGCACTTTTGACCCTTTTCTCTAGGAAATGCAATTTTTTCTTGTCTTGCTGAAATCTCCGTTCTAGTAGAGCATGGTGAGAGTGATTGTCCCAAGTGCAGAATATGGTGAGTGTCAACAGTGTTAGCAGTATTTCTGTGTGTTCAGGCAACACAGGCCGCAGGCAACAGGGGGCTGTGCCGGAGAGGCTAAAAAGGTCACAGGAAGGCAGCAACCAGACTAAGGCACTGGCTGCTGCTGTTTGGGAATGGGAATGGAGGGGGAAGAAGGGGAGACCCTGGAAAGTGGGTGATTTCCTGAAGTTTGATTGACTTTCCTGAATCTCCTCCATGTGAAGGCAGTGACACTGAACTCTAACTGAACAAGGGTAAGAAGAGGTTTTTCACCAGTAGAGTGGTAACTTAGTAAAAACATGAGGATTGTTCTCTGGAGACCAATCTGAAAAGAGTTCCTATTTACCCAGGCTTATCACACTTCATGTGACAAATCAGCATATTGAGCAAGCGAGAGCTGAAGCTAATTACAAGTCTCTTTCAAATAACCATGCGTATAAATAATCTGTCAACAGAGAGGAGTGTGTCTTTGGTGATTGCTGGAGACTCCAGAAGGGAGCCTGACAGTCCCACGGAGCCAGCCTGGATCACCATCGCAAGGCAGAAGCAGTGGGGAACGCAGCAGGAGCAGGAGCTTGATGGAGAGAAACCTGTCACTCTGGATACAAAATCAGATACAGAGAAACAGAATAAAGAGAAGGAAAGAACAGAGGTATTTACAATACAAATTTGCAATGATTTTGTATTATTGCATTTCTGTAATATTCCTTGAATCCGCTGCTATTTTCCTACTCAGATGCCATAATGATACTTAATGAGTACAACCATAAACAACAAAAACACTGGTCTCATAAATGTGTACAGATGCAGAATTCCCTGGTTATTCAGATAAGTAAGTTTGTATATCCAAAAAATTCTGGAACTATGTGAGGTGTGTAACATTTCTTAGGTGCCCACTGCATACTTAGCAGAGGTAAGGTGTGGACTTTAGGCTAAGATAACCAAAATGCAGTACCATACTGTACAGTCTCTTTCAATGCAATGGCATTGATACAATACTTTCTCTACCCTTTCATTGAATCTCCTCTACCTTCTGACTGATCTAACACCGAACGTAGAGCCCAGTCCTAGAAGGATTTTAGAGCAACAATGTTTAAAGCTTTGGGAAGTGAAACAGGATAAAAATAGCATTTGCACTTGCAGACTTTGCCAAGATATAAATTCTAGTTCTTTGTATATAACTGAAATGCACAATGTGGTGCCGCAGAATATGGGCTTCAAAGATCCTATGCAAAAAAGGTGATACCAGTAGCAAGTGATCTTCCCAGGTGACAAAGCTGTGCTAGCAGAAGCACTTGGCATTAATACAGAATACTAACAAGGCCTCCCTGTTACTGGGCTATCTCATGGAGGCAGCAGCGTATGAGTGCTGCTGCCTGTGTTGCCTCATGCACGGTAAGAGCCCAGCACTGATGCAGGAACATGAGTGGCTTACACCAGTTTAGCATTCCCAGTGCAAATGACCTACTTTCTTGCTTAAAATGGTACTATAAGAAACCCGATTACTGTATTATATCCTGGAATAGAAAAAGATGTCTAGATGATGAAAAAAATAGCAGTGGTTTAGATTAACAGGAAGTAAAACCTAATAAAATGTCTAGGCAAGATTGTAAACTGCAAAAATACTCAGCACTGTCATGGCAGTTAAAACACAGAGGGTTTAAATGATCCCAAAGTACAGTTTCTGTGTCAAATAGGAAACTCCAGATTTTAGTTGGCAGCGTTCCCTAAAATTCGTGCCATACATTTCATTTCCCTGTATCAGCTAGCAGAGAAATATGCCAAGATGCTCCTGACTGCTGTGTGTGAGGCGTGGTGCCACTGTACTACTCCTACTCTCACATGGCACCAGGCACTATCGCTTCAGGGTAGTTTTTGATACTGGCAAGAGAAATCATGAGAGGATGTGTTTCATTTCCTTTTCATGGAAGTTTACCTTCAATCCTCCAAAAATTCAATGCCTTAAGCCACAAAATTTGGGAGGTAAAAAGAGCGAGGCTGTTTGCAAATCCTGTGTACATTAGTGGAGCTTTGCAAATGGTTTGAAATATATTTTGTCTTTATAACAACCTACTAGGAGATTCTGTTACAAATAAGAAGATACACAGAGGAATAGTTTCAGTTTTTGAAGTTGAGTATTATGGATGCTAACATGAAACCCATAGAGCTCTCTGAACAGGTGTCAGTTCCAGTGAGAGGAGTGAGCCAGTGTGCGATAAGTCCATGTGATCTTTGGATCATAACAGGCATCAAATCCACTCCTTTTGCTCATATTCTTCCAGCCTGGTCTTACTTATTCACTGTGCATTATTTGGATTTTAACCCTCTGTGTACCTAGGGGTCAGTGAAACAGCAATGGAGCAAACCTTCTCAATTGGCACCTAAAACCACTTCTGAAGAACAGAAGAAAGAGTCAAAGTCTGAAGCAAAAGAGCCTCTGACAAGAACCAATTCACTGACACATTTTGTCTCTGGTAGGAAAGAAAATGCTTAAAATGTATTGCTCTTACCTTGAAACCTTGTCTGAAGAAATCCTCTTTGAGCGTACTGGAGAAGGAGTAGGAGTTAGATCCTAATCCCTTCCCTGGTCACACATCACCAGGGGCAAAGTGTTTTCTCAGCACTCTGGAGATTTATGGTGCCACATTCTGCTTTGATTATACTGTAGTCAGAACTAGTGTTGAAAGAAATTGAATCAAGAGTGCCAGGCCATTTCATAGGATTGGGTCCCAAATGTAAAAGGTAAAATGCATGCAGAACTGTTTTCAACAGTGCTCTGTTTCCATGGGGTTTTCTAAGCACACAAGAACAATGTGCTCACCACCTATCTGCCCATCAGTGAGTTGAAGGCTGGGAGGAAGTCTGAAATGAGTGCTCTTGTTTGGCCCGGGTGTGAGCACAGGCCATGGCAGAGAATTGAGGTCATCTTACTGTTTTTTATAAGTTTAGGAACCAAAGCATATTAGACTTAAAAAATGTATTCTTTTGTTGCTTGAAGTGGTTATTGCCTCAATAATGTATCGCAGAAGTTTCAATGTGAAATGCAAAGATTTTCTGCTGAAGAGCAAGACTCAGCAAGTTTTTAATGAAAGAATAGAATGTATAGCTGCACAGCAATCTTGTCTGAAATGCACCTGTGTTTTATTCACACACAGTAGCTCAGTCATTGGCACCGGGAGACAAAGATGAAACCAGCCACTTGAAGAAAGCCAGTACTGCTGCTCCAGACCAGCCGTCATGGATGGAACTTGCCAAAAAGAAATCTCAAGCTTGGAGTGATATGCCCCAGATTATAAAATAGAATTATGCAAATGAATAACATCATTTATAAATAAGTCAGCTACTTAATTGAACTTCTACAGACCAACCAGTCACAGTGAAGAATCTGTGATACAGGAGAAGGCTCTTACTATACAGCTGTGGAGAAAGCGTGCAATAGGTGCAGTCAAAAAGTTTACCTAAGCAATTGTAGCAATCAGGATTGCAATGGATTACTTAAATTATGCTGAGAACATATCTACACTTTGGAAAACAAAATTTCTGCTTTATCTATTTCCTGTGTTTTCTTCCTTTAAGGATGTTTGCATCAAAACAGGATCTTTGCTAAACTTTGCTGCGTTTCAGTTGTTGCTATTCTGTTTGATATATTTTTTCTGTGTTTACATTTAAAAACTGTGCATTAACATCCTGGTTCTGCTGATATGTGTCACTGGAATTGCCTCACGCTTTTTCTGTCAAACTGTAGAAGTTTTCATGAATGGCTTCTAGTGAGTACTCTGCTAAAATGTGCTGCTTGGACTCTGTGTTTGCTGAGCTGAACCAAGTGGTCCAGTCTCTGATTTTAGGTTACATTTCATGAGGCACGGCAAATTTATGCATGACCATGAATAAAAATTCCTCAGGTTCTTCTGTGATCAGCGTTGGTTGCGTGATATTTTCTAGAAGGTGAACAATAAGGAAACTGGACTGAAGTTGGAAGCTCACTGCAGTTACTTTTCGACCTGAATTTATCTGCAACTATCTTCTCTTTATGTGAAATCATCATTCTCAATTAGGAACATGGTGTTAGCAGCAATGGACAATTTTGCAAGCTAACAATAAATCCCACTGAGGAATTTCCTGGAAACTTAATGCCCAGGAATTAATGCTAAGGAAACTTAGGAGTGGCTAAGGCAAACATTTATCTTTGTGTATGTATGTTTGTGTCAAATATTGCCTTAATGCTGCACTCCCTAGATTTATTTATGTATAGATTTGTGATTTCGTTTCTCTTTCAGAAAAAAAATATATATATATATATATATATGTTTATATATAGGGAGACCTTAGGAAATGTAGGATTTCCTAAGAAAGACATCTTGTTTGGAAGTTTTGTTGTGTTGTCTTCTCTAAGGAGGTGGGAAGTAAAAGCTGGCCTTCCTCAGCAATGATTATTTAATTTTGCAACAAAAAATGCATTGGAACAGGTGAATATCCAAGGCATTGTGGTGGATTCACCCTGATAGACAACAAAACTCCACCTCAGCCACTTCCTACCACAGGACCCACCTTTCAGGCACTGCTCCACCTGGGTGCCCAATGGGCAGCATCTCTCCTGCCCCACCGTGGGTCCCTCTCCATTGGCTGCAGCTCTGGCTCTGGGCTGCTCTTCCTGTTTTGTTTTTGTATCCAGGTGATACTGTAGGACCAGCAGAAGAAATAGGTACATTTTTCAGATATTATAAAAAAGATTTTAACTCCCTCTGTATTAACTTTTTAGCATATAGTGTTATTTTAATATATACTGTTACTGTATGGTTTCTGTATTAAAGGAGTACCCTGTGCAAAGAGGATGATGTTTTCAGGAAATGCAGTGAAAAATGTAGTCTGTCTCCTTGCAGCCCTTAAAATGATTAAATCTACTGAATCGTGACTGAATTTTTGGAGCATGACCTGTATAGCTGCATGGGGAAGCATGGGAACCCATTGGACCATCTCCCATTTTGGCAGACAGACACTCAAGAATACCAGAGAAGCAAGATGGAGGTCTGCTGGCATGACCTGTGCAATCCTAAGGGAAAAAACCATTGGGTGCCTTGCTCCTTGTGTGGTGGTTCGGCTCCAAACAGGAGACTGGAAGCACCAAAGATGTAGGTGATTTCACGGTGCAGCTAGATCAACCAGTGGAAGACAAAACACAACAAGAGTTGATCAGTACGAAAGCCAAGGTCTTGGCCTCAGTGATTGCCACTGGCCTTGGCCTGTGCTGTTGCCATGGGCCTTCAAAGCACTGGAGGCGGTAGCTGGAGGACTCATCTTTGGCACAGCGTCGTTCCACAAGCATCAGCCTTTGTGAAAGACTCTGGGCTCTCAGGACCTCTCACCTGACAGGCTTTTGTTTTCTCACAGCATTGCTCTGTACACATAGAATCATAGAGTCATAGAATCACAGAATGGCCTGAGTTGAAAAGGACCACAACGATCATCCAGTTTCAACCCCCTGCTATGTGCTGAGTCACCAACCACCAGACCAGGCTGCCCAGAGCCACATCCAGCCTGGCCTTGAATGCCTCCAGGGATGGGGCATCCACAACCTCCTTGGGCAACCTGTTCCAGTGTGTCACCACCCTCTGTGTGAAAAACTTCCTCCTAATATCTAACCTAAATCCCCCCTGTATATTTTTCTTTCTAAGTCAAAGGGCCCTAATACAGTCCTGATACAGCTGTGCCGTCAACAGGTAGGCAGAATGTAGGTATGGAATCTGTGTATTTTGCTTTGGACAGAAGGCTTGTTTGTGGCCAAATACAAATGTATTTTTCTTCTCTGTGTGAAAAGTGATTTCTGGTTAACAATTCACACCACTGGAAAAACCTTTCAGACCTGATCAGCTTTCCTGGGGACATCACTGTGTGTTTCCAGCCGAGAAGCAGTATGACTGACTCAGGCTGATCCATTTTGCTCAAGCAAGTGCAGTATACATTGTTGGTACAGAACTTCTAACGCTGACATAAAATGTAAAAATTCAGCCTTTGTTCATAACTCACGCGCATCAGCTCTAACAATCTGCATTATAGTCAAGGAACACCAGCAAAATGGTCTGGAAAACAGAACACTTTCCTTTCCCAGAAGTGGTTTGTGATGCATCTTTGGCTTTCTGTCCAAGGTGCAAGGTGACATTCTGTAATCAGTTTCTGTCCCTGGCAGTGAAGTACTGCATTCAATGCAAATGCAGTGTGGGCTGTGCCTCTTTCTGTGCAAAAAGTGTAGAGTTGGTGACTTACCCAATTTACAAGTTGGATTATCAGAATTAGCCACCTCTGGAGCTCAGTAACATTCAGTAAAAAATTATGACTAAATGATTTTTAATGTACAGCAAACCATAATTAATTTTTAAGGCCAAAATAGCCCTCAAGCCTTTACTTTGATACAGTATTTTGCGCTGCGTTTCTTTTGACAGTAAAAACATTTACTAAATGTATTTCATTTTTTTAAAGATGAAAAGGAACACAAAATCTTGTCAGAAGATGTCCAGCAGCAGCGTAGCAAGGAGCTTGCTGTAATTTTGCAGTGCCATTAATTCTCTCTTAGTCTAGAGGAGTGCAATGAACTTGTCAAAATGTTTGCTTTGTACATGTGATGAGCATTCTGCTGTGGATAACAAAGGTTTAATTACTGGGTTTGGTGTTTGTGGTTAGCAGATCACTTTTGTACTATTCTGGAGTCAAAGGCAAAGAAACGATTTGTGAGTGCTGGTCAGTGCTTTGTGGCTTGTGAATCAATACCGACTGAAGGGCCGTGTGGAATATCACTCCCAGATAGTTCTCTGCCTTGTGTTACTCTTTGAAGCTTCCTTCCAGTGTGACACATTCCCACAAGGTCCATTCAGATCTTCTTTTGTGATACCTTGGAGTGCCTTTGCTTCCCCCGCAGATCCCAGTTCTCTTCTGTGCACTGGCTGTGTTCCCAGAATGAAGCCCTCCCGGCTCACCTATCGCAGCTGAAAAGGAGGTCGCTCAGAAAAGCATTGACCTCCCTCCTTCTCTGGGATCCCAGACGTCTCTCAAGAGCTGTTAGGAGCACAGCTCATTCTGCACTAAAGTGTCGAAGCAAAGTGATGGAGAGCCGTTCTGCTTCCTTCCACCTCTCACACCTTTGCAGACTGTGCTTTCAGTGATTTCTTTTTGTTAGCCTGCAAGGCTCCCCTTATTTATTTGTTGGCATATGAAAGGGCACGTGTTGCAGACTCACAGTCCCACTGAAGCCTGTTCTGCTGTCTTTAAGGATGCTGAACCAGCTGCGGTGGCATATGAGGTCCTCCTCATTCCCCATAGCAAGAAATCCCCATTTTTCCCCAAATATAGTTTGACTTCTGAAGTTGAGAATTGACATGTAATTTCCTAACCTTTGAAAGTAAACTTTGTGAACTGTTTCCCAGATGAGCCTTAAAGATCCCTTCCAGCCCAAACCATTCAATCCAGGAGTTTCTGAACCGGAGAACCAAGTTTGTCCCAAGTCAGGCTGTGCTAATGGTGCTTCCCAAAGAGATCCCATCCTCACTTTATTTTACTCTTTTTTTTTTTTAACCCCCTCTGAATTTAACGCAGCTGCCTGAATCCACTCCACAACACTGCCTACATCGAAGTGCCGATAGGAACATTCTGGAAAGAGCAGACAGCACTCCAAGTCATGACAAGAGGAGAATTAAGGCAACAGCAGTTCAGGAAAACAGAGCCACCCTCTCAAAAGAAGTAACAGAGAGACCATAATAAGCTGCTGGCTCTTCCTCTTCGCGCTCAGCACAGGAGATGATTTGGACAGGCACGCTGCCTGTGGACAGCACAGAAGAACACGGCCCTGTGCCCACTGTGTACCATGGCTCTGTGTCCCTCAAGTCCCAAACCTCTTGGCAAATCAGTGCTCACCCCCACACCTTTAGTGTATTCATGGCTCACTGGCACAGCAAACCAGCACTCCTGAGGGCCAGCCCACACCAGGCCCACTGTGAGCATCTGGCTTTGCTATGCGGCTCAGACTCAGGCAGGCCGCCTTCATGACTGCCCAGCTCTTTGCTGCTTTCTGTTCCTCCTCTGTGGCTTTTCTCATGTTTTCCCAAAGCAGCAGGTACCCTGAAGGCTGGCTGCCTTCCTTTTAATTCAGCCCAAGCACCGAGCTCCTTCCAGCACGGCAAGCAGGACAGCGGCTGCCCGGGGCAGCAGCTGTGAGTCACTTCTGATGGCAGTTCATGCAGTCAGCTGCTCTCCAGAGAGACACTGAGCTTTGGAATTGCCTCTTCATGCCACACTTTCTCTTTAGATGCCTCGATTACAGGGAGGATATAATTTATCTTACCTTGTGATCATGGAGAAGAGATGTGGGCAGGCTGCTTTTGCCTTGACCTACTTCACTGAAGCAGCAAAGAACGCAGAGCTCTTCTGGGCTGAGAAAAATGGCTGCAACCTCCACCAGAACTCACTTGTGTGGGCTTGTGCTGCCATGTGGGGGGGGAAGAGGGTGCATATCCAAGTTGATAAACCCACGATGGCTTTCCCACTTGCTTTTCCCCTTTGCACAAGTAGCTCCTCACCTCTGCCCACAAAAGCCAGCCCTACTCGCATACAGCCACTGGCACCATGCTGCAGTGTGCAGACTGGGCTTCAGGTGCTGCAACAAGGATAGGGGGAGGAGAAGAGGTGGTTTCCTTGGCTGCTTTTATGCAGATTGATGGACAAAAAGGAGCCTCTTAACTACATGCCCGCCTCAGGGATTGGTTTGAGCAATTTGGAATCCTCATTAGAAAGTAACAGATGAGCTTGGGAGAGCATAGGAGGACACACGCTTAATTTCCTGTGTAACATTATTGAAATACCACTAAAGAATAAAGTTGTATTTAAAGGGAACATAAATCTCCATCTTGCCTCAATAAAATGAACTTTGAATTTTATGCTTCCTCTAAATGCAAGTTGAAAAGTTCCACTCGTTAAAATATTTTATTTTAGAGGAGAGTGCATGGCTCCTAGGACATACGAGATTCTTCCTCGCAATTTAATGGGTGATGACGCCTTTAAAAGGAAACAATTTCTGCTTCCAAATTCTGCTTTTCCCTTGAGCAGTTGAGAGCAACTTGGAGGTTGGGCACAGCAACTGTTCTGATCAGCCTGAGTACATGACCTGGCAACCAGCAAGCTGCTCTTCTGGCACCAAGTCACACACCGGCCTTCAGCTGACCCCAAAGGTTACTCACAGACACAGGGCTCACCTCCATGGGCTCAGTATAGTCAAATGTGTCCATTCAAAACAATACATATTGACTACAGAGTGAATTAAGCTATCGAATTCTGGCTCCCTGATCTCTCCAAGGTATGGTGCCTGATCTGCTGTGCTTTTAATGGTATTGTACTCAGATGCTTGTAGGAGTTACTGTGGGTGTTTGCCATGCTCAGGGACCTACCTTAGAGCAGCATGTTTTGATTACTGTAGCTTGATGTCATTACTTGTCTCTTTCTGGCTAATTCATTTTATGAGCCTTCCCTGCTGTTAATAAACATAGTGGTGTTTAATTATTGAGACATTTCATAGAAATGTTTTTGAGACAGATACAAGTTTTATGTTCTGACTAAATAATTAAACATTATGCAAACGCTAACAACCCCAGCATTCTGGTTATGTAAAACAATACTTGGATGATGGCCTTGTTTGCACACTGAATTAGTGTTGTCGGGCTGCAGTGAGTGGCAGACAGAAGTATAATTCCAATTTAAAAACGTAAACAGGTTTTGATAAAACAGGAGAAACACAGAGGTTAGGCTGAGGGCCAGGCCTACTGATATGCTCTGCGTAAGGAAGGTGGAATGTGTCCCCTGGAGGAGCCCTGAGCATCCCTGTCCTGGGCTGACCCTGCAGCTGGAAGCCCCTCTTAAATGCACATGGAAGGGGCAAGAAACACAACTTGAACCATGGGACAGAAGGGGATGAAAGCCATTGCTTGCCATCAACCCGCTTACCTGAGTCTGCCACGATGCTCTTCACTCTCTCCTTGTGTTTTCCCCCATTCAGCTCTGGCAATCAGGGACAAAATCCAGCCCCTTACAATTTTAAGGTTTAATTGCCCGTAAACAGGTTCGCTGTGAGATGAGTCATCCTGCAACCTGCCTTTGAACACGCTGCTACATATATGCCATAATTCTATAAGCGAGGGTTAAGGCGTAATCACCCGAAAACACAAAGGACTGTCTCTGTGTCAGCACACTGCTGTTATTCCCGTCCTGAAACAAAGCACTAGTATATGCATGGCATGGAATATGCTACGACACAGCTATGGTGGTTATCAAACGGGTCATCTCTGACACTTTGCAAACTTCAGAAAGAGTTTGGTAATTGCTCACCGGACTCCAGCTGCCAGGAGCACGTCTGGCTGCAATGGGTGCCTGTTCTGACCCCGTCCCATGTGCTCTCATTACGTGTGTGTCTGGTGGGAGGAATTAGCATCTGCCCACACAGTTGTACAGCATGTTGTATTGTGCTGGGAGCTGTCATTCGGAGAAGTACATTTTTGGTATAAAATACAATATCAACAGATTGCTCTTAAACTGCTGTTTTTCCTTTGTGTTCTGGGAGAGTAATTTGCATGTGATTGAGAGAGAGAGCTGAGCACCTCGTTTGCAGGTGGGGATGGGAAACTTGAAGCTTCTTTTGAATCTGCAAGAAAGGAATACATCGCTTTACTTAAAAACGTGTATCCTTGGTGTCCTTCCTAGGGGATGGAGCCGCCTGGTAGTCCCAAAGTTCTTCTGCTATTACTGTCATTTCTGTTGCCGGCTAGTGCTGCAGCAGTGCAGGTTATTCCAGGTACTCAGGTAGAGCTCCTGTTTGATTGAGATTCATTTGTCTCTCTCCTTAAAACCTTGCTCGAAAAAGTCCTCAGAGGCAGGAAATCGCACTCATTACTTCTAAATGCCATGAAGAATGCTCCTGTCCTTTCTATGTTTTCCTTGCCATCCACTATCTTCCCACTGCTGCTGGGATATCCACCGGTTCACTTGGTGGGGAAGAAATGGGATTCTAAATTGGCAGAAAAATAACTCTAATGAAAGAAACATCACTAAAGCCTTTAAGGCCAGACAGGGCGAGTTAATATAGCCCAGATTCCTGCTGTGATAAAGCAAGGAATGAGATCTTTTCATTGCAGCAGAGCACCAGCTTTGTTTAAGTTGAGAGCAGCTTTGATAATTATTTTCAGTACTCCCAAGTTTACATCTCACAAGGTTTCCCTTGACACTTGCTGTGTCTCAGGGAGACGCAGGTTGAGGTGCCTCATACTTGCTACAGGTAATTTGAACAAGAGGATCTAAGACATCATTCTCTTATTCTTTCTGTCCCTCTCCCTGCTCTAAGTCAGCTGCTGACAAAAGCACTTTGCCATGCACTTTGGGTTCGAATGACAGCTCTTATCCTCCCCTGTCTGATCTCAGCCACTCAGGATGTGTGTCCCCTTGTCCACATTACCTCTAGCAGGCTACTTGGGGTAAAGCTTAGTGTGGACAGGTTGGTGGGGAGCACTGTAGGGCCTTGTAGAGATTGGGGAGCTGGTGGGCAGCATGCAATGGGAGAGGCCGTGCTGCTTGGTCAGTAGGCAGCAGCTCTTGGACTGTGGCTACAGCAGATGCCTGTGAGCCCAAGCCTTTGCTCTGGGAGCTTCGAAAGACCAAATGTTTTACTTCTGAGGTTTGCCCTGAAATGAAAGCTAGCATTTCAGAATGCTCTAAAATCCACTTAGGACTTGGCTTTAGAAGTACTGACCAGGAAATTCATGTTCGACAGACAGGAGACAAAAACAAAAACCTTATCAATTATTAGGGACGTGTCTAGGATTTGAGCTTCCTACTCATATCTGATGTGATAACGCTCAGAAAGTTACGGGGTCATGTTTTGTCAAGTCACTCATCACTTTTTTCCTGTCATTTTGGTGTTTAAGATTTTGTGGTTGTTCCTCATGCTTTTTGGTATAGGACTTTGAAGGCAAAGCAGTCAGGGAAGCAAGGAGAGTCATATGGGATCAGAGTGGAAGTTGGTGGGGGTAAGGAAAGCCCAAGAGCAAGGGCTGTGCCTCTTTATACTTTGAGGCAATGCTGACTTGAATGTTGCAAGGCCACAGCTGATGACTGCCGATAGAACAAACGCTCACCCAAACATTGCATTGCACGTCAGATTCCACATCCACAGTTATTTCTGAGAATTGGGTTTCCAAGAATGAGTGTCGCACAGCTAACATGCTCATAGAGAGGCAGCCCGCTCTGTTCCTGTGCACAAGCCCATCTATCAGTTTGCTGCTGGTTTACCAGCATCCCATCCATCTTCTGTTGGGAGAGGACATTTTCATCCTCTGTCCTGCACTTTCTCTAGCAGCAGAAAATATGCAGGCTCATCCTTTAATGGTGAGAGCAGGAGAAAGCTCTTCGTCTTCCACATCCTCAAAATGGATTTGAGCCAATGGTTTGGTGCCAGGTTTTGGGCTCTTAACATCTGGTTCTAACAAAGTGATTTGAGCCATGTCCTGCATAATGTGGCCTTCCAGTTGGAAGGAGGATTGGTGATGAAGAGCGGGGTTGGACCAGGCAACAAGAGACGTGAGACAAAGAAAACAAAAAAAACCAAAGCATAGCCAGCCCATACTTTGGCAGGGGAGCCTGTGTCAGAAGCCTGGAGTATATGGTTTTAGTCTGTGCTTCTTGGCAATCAGAAGTTTAGATTTGCATTGTTTTTCCAAATTTTAGCTCAGGTTTTACATATCCCTACATCTTTAGAGAATATGCAAGTGCCTTAACCATGCATCATTCAAATGGCTATTTGTGTACTTGCAGTGAGTGGAGCTAGAAAATGTTTACAGCTTGTAATAACTCTGCACAAAATAAAACCAAGAGTTATATCTGAGTCAGTCTCTCTCGAAGCTTCATCTGACAATGTGACAATCGACCAGATTTTGAGAGACCCTTCTAAAATACCTCACTTTGCTTATGAAAGACGTCTTGGATTCTTTCCCAGTGCTGCCTGGACCTGTATTGATTTTTGCTAGGAAAGAGTAACTTCAGACATACATGCATGCTGATTCAAACTTCCCTTTAGCTGCAGTTTCCTTTCTATCAGTGGGCCAAATACCAAGTCACCCCAAGGTAAGTGAGAGGAGACATCTTTTCAGTGTTTTGCTTATAAAGATGATGTCCAATGCACAAAGTCTAGCTTTCAAATATTTTCCAGAAATCTTTTCCTTTGTCTTTGAGAAATCTCTCTCATGGTAGTCAGAATACCATGAAGCAGGCACATGGAAAATGAACTGACAATCAAATTGTTTAATTCTTAATATGATTTCCTCTCAGTTGAACTTTCTCTTCAGGACTAACTGTATCTGACTGCTCTTAACTCAGATGTCAGACCTCAGCTACTGTCAGCAATATGGGCACAATATGAACTTCAAGGCTCCCAGGTTTATATTTATGTAATAGCAAGAACACATTTGAAAGCTTCTACCTTCAGAAGGAGATGAATAAATGTAAATTTTCATCACCTCTAAGCATATGACAGAAGAATTTGCAGCTTAGAGAATGTTACCACCACAGTGAGTGAAATGATGCTGTAGGGATGAGGGAAGAGAAATACAAGTTTGGAGACACAGCTTTGTTTCACCTCCCCAAGAAAATGTGGAAAAGTTATGTGCTCTCCCCCATGTCAGTTCACCCATTGTAAAGGTGGACAAATAATTTACCTACTGGAGAGGAATCCTGAGGTTTCCACAGGGCACTGTCACATCTGACTTCTTAGTGAGACAGGTCTGTGAAGAGCAGCAGCATCACAGCGTATAAGAGAAGATTATTTCAGAGTGTAGTCACAGAAATGGCAGAGTAAAGGTTAACTAAATAGAGCTTTTTTTTTTTCTACTGAGCATCTGTCTCTATCATCATTTTAATGTAATTTTCTATATCCGTTTATTTGTTGAGCATTAGCATCACAATAGATACTACACAAGCTGTGCATTTATAGATGAACTATACATCTAGCAGCTCTGTGTGTATAAAACAAGTTTACAATACTACCAAATTAAAACACTTTTTCCAAACTAGTTCAGTCATCAAAGCACTCATTCCTTTTGGTTTATGTCTATAAAAATGTAATGAGATCTAAATCTGTATGAGCACCAAAAGCGTGAGGTGGGAAAGCAGTTCTGTATTGTCACGCTCACACCGTTGCATCAAGTCACCCAGAGGGGCTGCCCCTGCTGCAGGGGCAGTGGGCAATCACTGCCAAGCCTTCCCCACTACTCATCAGGTATATCTGAGCTTCTTTTTGTTTTTATTGTTGATGTGGCAAAGCGCGCACGGGTGTACAGCTGAAAAAGGCAAAACGGGGGTGAGATGAAGGGAGAAGCGCTGAGAGTCAGAAGGTGTTGGCTCTGTTAAATAAGGTTAGTGCTAGACTGAGAATAAATCCTGTCTCTGAGACAGGATTCAATTACCAGCCAGTAGACACAGACAATTTCCAGACTGCCATTCCTCAGCCAGGCAACTGTTAACGCTTCTGCTGCCCACGGTCAAGCACCTTTACCTTAGTGCATCTTTCCTCATGGCCAGAGAAAGCCAGAGTATTAATAGTGTGAAATGCAGAAATAACAATGCGTTCGTACTTCTGAATGATTCAGGAAATGCGCCTAGATAAAAAAAAAAAAGAGCTCAAAATTTGATAAATACTAATAATAGTGCAGCCCTACAAATACATAATGACCAGCTATGCCAAAAAGAATTACTGCAGCGTATGTGAGATGACCAATTTGTCTTTACTCTGACCTTTAGGTAATAACAAAAAATTCACAGCATGAAAGCTTTCCAGTGTCAAAATACAGAACAGAATAGTTTGGTTGGAAGGGACCATCAAACTTCCTGACCACTTCAGGGCCAACCAGAAGTTAAAGCATGCTGTTGAGGGCATTATCCAAACACCTCTTGAATGCTGACAGGCACAGGGCATCAACCACCTCTCTAGGAAGCCTGTTCCAGTGTCAGGGCATTCTCATGGGAATGAAGCTGTTCCTAATGTCCAGTCTGAAACTCTCATGGCACAGATCCATACCGTTCCCATGCACCCTGCCATTGGTTTAACAGTGAAGGATGAAAGAACAGCTGAGCAGGAAGAACAAGTTCAGAGATCTGCAGGCATTAAATACTGCTCAGGTATAAAAGTGAGCCATCACCTTCACCAGAACCAGGCAGCATTTCAGCATGTCAGCCAAATAGCCCAGACATCTTTCTTCTGGCAGCTGCAGGATTTTCCTTTCCCATGCAATTTTTCTATGCATTCACCAATGGAATATGCCAAGAGGTATTTGATTATTGCTGTAGTAGGTCAAATGAGAGCATTGTTCATTTTTTTCCCCTCTCCTACATCCCACCTTCCTTATTATGAAGCTAACTCCAGGAGCAGATGTCAGATGAACCGAGAAAATAACCACATTAACACTCACTCCACTGTTTGCAGAAGTTAATAGTTAATTGGATACTGTCAAGGTCCAGTTAGTAAGCCCTCCTAGTGCAAATGTTCAATCAGTGAAAGAGCAAAGAGTAGAAAGTATAAGATAGCCTTCCTCAAATAAATGCCATTAAACTCATCTTGTAACACATTCTTTCCTCCAGCAGACTTCTCTCTCCTGACAAAAGCACTTTCATGCAAAAATGTCTCCAATCAATTTTGTTTTTTTTCCTGGCATAGAAATGCAAAAATTCGTATCCCCATGCAACAGTAATCTATTAAAGTCAAACAATGGCAGCTCTAATGTTTTTAGCTTGCTGGGATCCCTATAGAAATGCCTGTAGTAGATGTGTGTGTGCTTGTGTACATGCAGTGCCAGCCTTTGTTAGAAAGTTATTGTACCAAATGTGTAAACCATAAAAAGGGGAACTGAAGCACAAACTTACATCATAAATTCTCACCACTCTGCGTATAACACCACAGAGCAGCCAGCTGTCAAGTTCCTGCAAACTTCCTATATGCTCCTCCTGCTCTTCCATGGAGTTGCACCAGCCCCTCAGCACAAACACAGAGGGCTACTGTGCAGGTCACTTAAAGGGAAAGAATACTGCAACGTGTTTAAGCTTTGGTTAAAATATAATAATCTATGGAGTCTTGTCCAATGCCACTTTTAAGATAGAATAGCTAACAGGACTGTTGTATGGTTCATCAAGTTCTGGTGGGGAACTGTAACCACTACACCCAAGGCAAGAGCCTTAACTCAGAGCAGAAATGCTTGCTAGATGTTTGGTCTCAATCAGGTGGAAGATTAAGAAAAAAGGGGAGGCAGTAAAGGGCTGGGCACCATTAATCATGAGCAGTACCCAGTATGGCTCTTGCAACGCAGAGAGCTTCCTACCATGACCTGAGAGTGCTGACTTTAATGGGACCTTGCAAACCCAAAAACACATCACTTGATGCAACTTCTGGAGCCCATGAAAGGAACCATTGAAGAACAAGGTTTGCTTACTCAACGGAAACACTGCAGCTCTCAGCAATGAACCATGGAATAGAGCTGCTGCTGACCTTTCCTCACTACTTGCACACCCCAGCAGTAATAGCTCTCAGGAGGAAAGTGGGTTCACTTCCACACCTCCCAGCTGTGCTTGTCACACAGCCTGCAGGGCAGCACATGTGCTGCAGCAAGGCAGACACAGCTCCACTTTTGCAAGCAGCACAAAGGACAGAGGGCCCATTGAGTCGGTGTGAGGAACAAGCTGCCCTTTAAGGAGTGCAGCTCTACAACAGACGCTCTGATTAGCACAGCACAAACTCACGGCCATCATCACCAGCCACTGAGCACATCACACAGCACAGGTAAGGGCCAGTCACTTGGCACCAATGAGCAGTGCAAGAAATACCCTGCTGAGCTCACCTGCCCTTCAGGGGTATATATGAACATGTTACCCAGAGAGGTGGTGGACATCCTGTCCCTGGAAACATCAAAGCTCAGGCTGGATGGGGCTCTGAGCACTTGATGTATCTGCAGGAGTTTCTGCCCATTGCAGGAGAGTTGGACTAGATGGCCTTTAAGGGTCCCTGCCAATTCTAATGGTTCTGTGACACGCACCTTCACTCAGAAGGCCAAGGACTTGATCCAGGAGTCACCATGTACATCTCTGTCACCACTGAACTTGGCATTGGTTCTCTTCCAGGAGCATACAAGACGGTAAACAAGAGCTGTTAGAGAGGGTCCAGAGGAGGGCCACAAAGATGATCAGGGGACTGGAGCACCTCCACTAAGAAGACAGGCTGAGGGAGCTGGGCCTGTTCAGTCTGGAGAAAAGAAGGCTGCGGGGTGACCTCGTTGCAGCCCTTCAGTACCTAAAGGGAACCTACAAACAGGAGGGGAATCAACTCTTTGAAAGGGTAGATAACTGCAGGACAAGGGGAAATGGTTTTAAGCTGAGGGAGGAAAAATTTAGGTTGGACGTCAGAGGGAAATTCTTTACAGAGAGAGTGGTGAGGTGCTGGCAGAGGCTGCCCAGGGAGGTTGTGGATGCCCCATCCCTGGAGGTGTTCAAGGCCAGACTGGATGAGGCCCTGGGCATCCTGGTCTAGAATTGAACGTGGAGCTGAATGTGCAGGTGGCCCTGCATGTGGCAGGAGGGCTAGAGATTCATGATCCTTGAGATCCCTTCCAACCCTGGCCATTCTGTGATTCTGTAAACAATGAGATATTAAAACAGGTACAATTTTTTGAGACCCTTTCATAATGGCCAAACTCCAGAAATCACAGCCCAAAACAAAACGATAACAAGTGATAACCAACAACTCACACACACAAACGCCGCTCTGACCCCAACGCACTCACTGAGTGAAACCTCGCGAGACTGAGCTATTTATACTCACGGCCGAGGAGAGCGGCAGATGACGCAGCCAATGAGCGGCGCTTCTCGGAGAGGGCGGGGCTTCCGCGCCCGGGGGCGGGGCGGAGCTCCCGGCGCGTCGCTGACGAGGGGAGGGCAGGGGAGCGGCAGCTCCGGCGCCGGCCGAGGCAGTCGCTGGTGGCAGCTCTGCCGCCCGCGCCCCGCGGCTCCCCCTGCCGGAGGCAGCGCACAGGTGAGGTCTGCCCGTGACCGACAATCTCTCCCCTTACGCGCTCTGGGGTGCCGGTTGCCGGTTCCGCGCTCGCCTCACAGATCGCCCTTTCCACTCCGTTCGTCCCCTGCTCTGCTTTCGCGGGTCTGC
Organism: Chrysolophus pictus; assembly: GCA_037305975.1. NCBI lineage: Eukaryota > Metazoa > Chordata > Aves > Galliformes > Phasianidae > Chrysolophus > Chrysolophus pictus. The sequence goes on from CM074576.1 coordinate 64,208,674, forward strand.
GGTCGGGCGTCCTTCCTCTCCGCAGCCTCCCGTTCCGGGCTTCCCCGAGGGCAGGAGGTCGGGGCCGTACTCCCCACTCCGCGTGCACCTGCGTACAGCCGGACCTGCCGCTCGCGGCTCCTGGTGCCGCCCCCGCACTCTGCCCCGCGCCGGGGTCCGGAGCGGCGCTGCTGCCCCCCCACCCCGCTGCGCTTCGCTGCTCGGGGAGCGCCGCGCTTTCCTCTCCGTTCGGTGCTCGCCCGCGGCTTACAGCAGAGTTTGCAGTCCTTCTTCTTCCATCCCCCTTCCCCCCCCCGGCTCCCCCCCAATCTCCGCAGCCGCAGCTGGCGGCGGCCAGTGCAGTCGTCCGCCGGGTAAACAGCGGCGGAGGAGAGCCCGACTCGCTCGGGACTCGCCGCTCGGAGAGCGAGGTCACCCTGCCGCTGCCGGTGGCGGGGGGAACGGAGCAGGACGAGGGGTAGAAGCGGGTCGGTGCCCCCCTGTTTAGGGAGCGGGGCCGGATCCCGGCTGTATGCCTGGCTCCCTCAGGATGGCACCCTCTCTCGTCCTCTGCCGAGTCTGGCGCTGCTCGGCTCCGGTCGCGCACCGCCAGGCACGGCGGAGCCTCTGCAGGGCACTGGTGTCTCTCGGGCTTTTTACGGTCTGCGGTTGGAAACGGGCATCGCGCGTAGTGCGGGAGCAACTGGGTACGGGTGGGAACTTCTCAGTTTGTTTGAGGTGCGATTCGGCGGTGCCGGGTCCGTCCGGTACCTGTGGCCTGCGGGGCCCCTCCTGCGGTGGAAGAGATTTCGAGTCACAGCAGCGCTGGGAAACGGAGAGTGGCTTTAGGTTGGGAGGGACCCGACGGATCGTCTGGCTCCGGTGTCACGGGCTTCACGTATCTGGTTGTGCCCCGTCATAATGTCGCCTCAAAGCGGATTGCCCCTCGCTTAAATTAGCTTAGTTTGGGCAGCAAATTATTGAGGCAATCCGAAGCGACCACCTATGGGTCAGATTGTTCGTGTGCGTGTGGGGTTTTGCTGGTTTAACGAGATCCGTTTCTGAAAGCTGGGATGGTTCTGGCACATACGAATTGATTAAGCGAAACGCGTGAGGGATGGGCTGAGTGCTGCTGGGCTGCTGCTGAGCTCTTGGAGCCCGTGGGTGAGAGGGCTGAAAGCAGACCCAGCCAACTCCAAACCCACGGGCATTATTCATTTGACACGGTTTTGTGCGAACTTATAGCGAATGGAATCATATTACTGTCAAGAAATGATTTCTCACAGTTGTTTTAGGCTGTATCATCTCGTGGATTCAACTTGTGCAGCGAGAAGCCCTGATCGCAACCTCTTGATTTTTATTGCTGCAAACGTAGAAGTGATGCCCAGGCTTTCCAGCAAGGCGCTTCCTTTTTTTTTCCATTACCAGACGGCGTTTTTACTCTCCTGGCTGCCCCCTGTCTGCATGTTGGACCAGCTGTCTCTCTGGGATGATCCCATCTAGCTTGCAGCCTGCTCCTCTGTACCCACCTGAGCTGCTTCAGCAATGTGACTGCTGCTAGAACGGTGGTGAAGGCAGATGCCAGCTTGGGCATCTGTATTTCAGGGCTGCTTTACAGTATAAATTGTCAGTGTTGTTACCAGCAGTCTAGCCACTTATTGTGGCGGTCTGGGAATCGATGGAACCCTTCCCACTCCTTAAATCTCTGCAGACAGGCCTCATAGATCTTTGGGGTTTTGTGGTTTCTTTATTTCCTTTCCATTAAAGTTCATCCAGGCTTTTATCTTTGACCTAATTGCTGCTGCCTACCCCCGTAGCTCTGATAATGTCCATCTCCTATTCAAGGTGCTGGTGATGCTGATACTTCCTGGCATGCCGTGCTCTCCCTGTTAGCTCTCTATAGGTCTCTCAGCTGTCTTTATCTTTCATTGTGTTGAATTCAGGTTTCCGTATTGTAAAGCTTTTCACAGTCCTTTTTATTCCCACTCATTACTTTGTTTCTTACTGAATATGACCGGCTGCTTTGTCCTCTTCCCCTGTAAGTGCATGTATTCTCTTCCTCATATGTACTATGCGATTTCAAAGTTAATGTTTAAAGCCGCAGACCTACGTGTGCATGCAATTCCTCAAAACAAAGCGTGTTGCTGGCACGAAGCATTATTATTACTATGAGGTAATCACAGAAGGTAAGCACTTTTCATAACCTGCATGTTGTGGCCAAGGCTTGAATGCAGGGGTGTGTAGCTCATACCTTTGTTGTTCCTTCCTTTCGTTTGCTGACCAGGCTATTCGTTATGTCCCCATTGGCAAGCTGTTTGGGGAAGGTGGCTGGTCAGAGATGACCAGCATCTTCAGGTACCAACATGATGAAGAGTCTTTTTCCCTCTTCTAAACGTACCCAGGCAAGAGGGTGACAGAGATTGCTTGTGAGGGAAATTCAAAGGAACTCTTTATTTATTGCAGGACAGCAATCACAAGTAGTTTATGGTGGGGGGGGAAAATCTGACAGCCTCTTACAAGAATATAAAATGCCTGAGCTACTGTAAATGTTACTTGAGCTGTCTGTAAATCAGTTCCCCATCCCAAGGTGTAAAGCAGGACACTGGTTAATTTATTTCTACGTTCTTTGTTTCAGCCTGTTAGAATTGTGCATTTAGGCGCTGTCTGCATTTGGGCAGCTGAGAGCTGAGGGTTTTCTTGTCCTGGGGTATAGGCCCTCCACCTGTGGTAAAAGTGACCTGTGGCTGACTGCTGTGTTTTGTCCTTGTGCCAATGTGGTGGGGAGACAGGAGCGGTACGGGTGCTCTGTGGTGGTGGTGTGGGCTTTTTGGGTTGTTGCCAGCTGTTATGGATTGAATGGTCTCTGGGTGTGTGATGGCAGCCTGTGCTGTCGCTGCAGCTAAATGAACGGAGGGGGGGAAAAAAAAAAATATTGTGGCTGGATAAAGTGCTTTGGCACTGAGCAGGGAGAGATGAATGATATATGTTTGTAAATGCTATTTAAAGCTCTGATCTCTCAGATCACCGGGGGCGGTTCCACCGCTGCATTTGCAGCCTCCGCTCACTGATTTCAGAGAGGCTTTGTTAAAATGAGCGCTCAGGAGTGGGGCTTTGGACTTGCTGGCTTCCTGAAAACGCTCCGATACCTACTCATTGCCTGCTGGAGGGATCTGTGCTGTTGCCTTGAGCTGCTGTAGGGAGCCTGCTTTAGCGGGGGCTTGGACTGCGTGGTCTCCAGAGGTCCCTTCCAACCTGTGTGCTTCTGTGATCAAATTCTAATGGTGATGCGTATATTTGTCCTTTCACTACCAAAGTAATGTCGAGTACGACTCCTCCAGATACAAGCATTCCTAATGAAAAAGGACAAACTAACCTAACAGGTGCTGTTCTCTGGACTGAAACCTATGCAGCGAGAGAGGGATGCATGTAACCCACAATAACTAATGTGCACTGTTTCTTTACTGTATTTTGGTACACGGGGGGCACCCCTAAGTGTTTTTGGTCTAATCTATTACCATCTTGTTTCGTTCGAACAGGAATAGAAGAGAAAGGACGTATCGTTTATGAGAAGTCTAAGAAAGTTTACAGCAGCGTGGAATGGATTGATTTGTGACACCTTTGATATGTGAGAGCTCCGCTTTGCGTTGCCGTTGGCCTGGCTGCTGCTGGTGGACCTGAGCTGACCTGATTGCAGCAAGCCCAACGAGACCGGTCCTCATCGCTAACGGAGCGTAACCAAGTGTGATGCTGAAATGAGATGAGGCTCCGAAATGGAACTGTGGCCACCGTGTTAGTTTTCATCACTACTTTCCTCAGTTTGTCCTGGTACACTGCGTGGCAAAATGGGAAAGGTAAGTAAAGGGCTCCAAAACTGAACAGTCTTCCACGTGGCTGTGTGGCTAAAGGATGAGTAGGGCAAACATGTGCTTTGCTGCCATGCGTTAGCAAATCTGTAAGCTGCCTGTCCACCAGCAGGTGTTGCCTTGGTGAGAACTTAACACCTGCCAGTAGATTCAGGAAAATTAACTTGGAGGGATCCTGGTTTGGGGAAAAAAAAATAAAAATAAAAATAAACAAAAATGACTGAAGAAAAACAAATTCTGCTGCTAGAGGAAAGTGTCGGTCCAGGCTGAATAATCTTTTTGACTGTTTGTTTTTCCTGGTTAATGGGTGTTGGTAAAACAGCTGTTCTTTTTTCTTTTTTTCTTTTTGTTATTTTTCCCATGTAACATATGGCCAATAGACCAGGCTGGACAGGGTTATTTTTGGCACAGTGTTCTGTCTTCCCTGATGATTCGGTGCTGGCAGTGGCAAACCGCCAAGCAGCATTGTCCAAAGATTGTTCTTTCTTGCTGTCTTTGAAGGAAGTGTAAAATAGTTCTTCTGAGCGTGGCATAGGAAGTAAAATAATATGAACAAATTGACTGCATGATGGGAAATGTATCCATTGTAATAATATGAGCAATCTCATGAAATAAGTAACTACTGTGCGTAATAGATTTTCACAGTTGAAAATGTTTGATCTTGTTGCATTCCATGTGAACCCTGGAAAAATCAGTTTTTTCTGATGTCCTGGGTCAGGACTGTTTACTCTTCTGATTTTTGTCTTTCTGTAAAGCAAATGAACTTATGTAGTAACGACTTCTATAAAAAAGGTTAGGTATTTTTTCTTTTATAACCATTTGATCTATGTCCTTCAAAGATCGAGTCATCTTAAAGTGCACACTCTGCATGAAATGAGATTGCTGCATGGTTTGTTCTGACTGTTCTGCTGAGAATATTATCTTCAGTTGTGCCTTGGGTCCAGTAAGAGAAGGCTGAGGTTTTCTGAGAGTATTATTTGTTGTAGTGCAGCCAAGTTGCAGTCTTATTTAAGTGTAAAAGAACAAGAAGGATCTTTTGGGACGAAGCAGGTGAGGTCTGTGGCATATTGGCTTGGGTTTTTTGTTTTTAATGTATTATTTGAGACTAGTAGAGAAGCAGCAGGTGCTATGTAACCTGATCTCTGCTGTGGTGGTTGCTTGGTAGGCCAGCCTTCTAACTGTAAGCATCATTAAAAATGTGACGTTCTTGGGGCTGGGTCGTATAGAGATCTTCTCAATGGGCAATGAAAGTGTAGAAGTGCAAAACACTGTCAAGAAAGTGATATTTGAATTGCATTGCAAATAGCATTTTAACTTTGGTTAATACAGCACTCATTCTCTGGTTGAATTTCATATTCATAATTCTTTTCTTCCTGAAGAACCTCAAAAAAATTTTGCTTTCACTTTGGCCAAGATGTATGTATCTGAAATTCTGTCTTTGTGGTTGGTTTTTTTTTTTCTTAACATAATGTGGCGTATAAATCTTGTTCTCCTCATTCAAAGAATATAATAAAATCTTAATTAAAGTAATCAACAAAAATCCACTGTCAAGAGAGTGCTATTGTCTATAGTGCTTGGTGATAATTTAAGCTTTGGTTGGTGAGACTGCTCTGTTATTTGTCTGTACTTCATTTTTTTTTTTTTTCCATCTGAATTGCTTACAATCAATACTAAATGGTAGTATAAGAGTTCTACACTTATCTTCCTCCAGGTCTTTCTTCTGAGCAATAAGATGGTAACTTGTTCAATAAAAATAGATTTAACAAGACATCAGAAATACACTAATTATGAATAATGGTTGTAGAACTATAATCTAGAAAACCTGTTCTTCAGATATTGCTTCAAGAGAAGTTTATACGTAGAATATTGTTTCTGAAATTCTCTTTTCCTTGTGTAAGTTAACAAAATGCTGAACAGGTTGTATAAAACCTGAAGCAGATCTGAGCTCGTTTCAGTACCACATTTTAATTCAGAGACTTCTATACCAGTGGGAAAAGTTGAGAAACTAACAATATCTGCTTAATAAGAATCCATATTTTTTTTTTTTTCCAGCTTGCAACCTTTTGTTTATTTAATAAGCCTAAGCCTTGCAGAATGTTCTCTTAATTCATTGATGACTTTTTCATTATAAATTATTCAGAGGCTCAATTAGACACAAATACAGGTTATGATGTGTCACGTGCTGTGATCATCTTTTGTTATTCATTCTGCTTACATGGCATACATTGGTTTCTTCAAGGTGTTTGTCAGTCTTTGGACAGCAAAGTAAATCCATTTGTATAAAATATTAATCAGATTTTTTAAAAAGTAAGAGCAAGTGATAGCCAAATAAATTTTGTCCCAACGACCCAAAGCCAATAATCAGGTGATTGTTTTCAGTCGAAGAACCAGGATCCTGGGTGACTCTACTTAAAGTGTAGAACCACTTGTAGAAGAACCACAAGACTGGGATAGTGTGATATCTTTGTTTATGATGTCTTCTTCTAGCAAGCACACCTCTCCCGTTCTACATGATAAGTTTGCACTGCAACGTAATGCAGGCTTTGCTGCTAATTTAAAGCACAAAAAAATTCTCTCAGTGGAACAGTGCTTTGCAGACTTTATGGATATGGTAGAAAGTTGTTGGGAGGGTAAACTTTGTCTGAACTGCCGTCAGTGGCAACAGTATGGCTGTAGCTCACTCAGTAGTTAGAGTACATAATGAACCTCTCATGGGATGGATGATATTTTTTGCATGAAGTTCCTGGTTATGTTTTTGCTTTTCAAGTTAACTGTATTTGAAGCAAGTTGACCAGGATACTTCTTGTACTACTTTGGGGTATATATTTAAAATTAAGGCAAGACCTTTGTGCACCCATGACTTTCTGCACCCATGCAGTGCCCAGAGGCACTGAAGTTGTAAGGAAGCAGTGCAGGCCCTGAATGCATGTGGGAGAAACCTCTCTCTTTTGTGGGACTCACAAACAGGAACTGTAAGACTACCTTTTATGTGTTAAAAGTATGCCATGGACAGCTCATATATGAGGCAGATACTGGAAAACAGATCTTACCAAAATTGATTCTTTTGGTGCACATAAAGAGCACACCTAAAGAACCTGCTGTTATGTAGTGTTCAGAGCTAGTTCAGTTTAATATGTCCTTGAATTCCTCCTAAACAAGAGAGGGCAATTCCTCCTCCTCTAATGCAAGTGGTAAATTCATGCTTAACACATGTACTTGGACTGAATTGTGCATCCAGGTGCTGCTGACCTGCAGATCGTTGGTGTTTGACCAAGGATGTTATCATAACCCTAAAACCTGCTCACTGGGTGAGAATGACTGATATTGGTATGCTGATTTAAAACTGTATGGGAAGATCTCAGAGAGGACTCTCACTTACGAGATGTTTAACCAGCTTCCTAGTTTGCCAAATGTTCACTCGTATTTAAATAATGGTAGTAGGAGTGGCTGTTTTGTGCTAAGCACAACCTTTTTTTCTCCTATGGAGCAAGAATGAGAAATAACTTGGGTCGTATCATCGTAGAATCGCAGAATGGCCTGGGTTGAAAAGGACCACAATGATCATCCAGTTTCAACCCCCTGCTATGTGCAGGGTCGCCAACCACCAGACCAGGCTGCCCAGAGCCACATCCAGCCTGGCCTTGAATGCCTCCAGGGATGGGGCATCCACAGCCTCCTTGGGCAACCTGTTCCAGTGTGTCACCACCCTCTGTGTGAAAAACCTCCTCCTAATATTTAACCTAAACCTCCCTTGTCTCAGTTTAAAGCCATTCCCCCTTGTCCTGTCACTATCCACCCACGTGAACAGCCGTTCCCCCTCCTGTTTATATGCACCCTTCAAGCATTAGAAGGCCACAATGAGGGCTTCCTGCAATATAATGAAATTGTTGTCTTCTTTCTCCTCTGCCTTCATACTACTGGAATTTCCATACTGATTCTTAGCCACGCTAATCTTAAGTGCTGGAAAAAAAGTCAAAACTTAAAGACAAGAATAGGAGAATCTAAAATAAAGGCAGCAGCCAATGATGGGAGGCTTTGGAGTAAGAAGCAGGAATTTGTTCCCAGAGGGAGAAAAGTCCTATAGAGCCACTGAGAAGATAGAGCAGGGAAGAGAGGATTATTTTTTTTCTTGGCAGTGATTATGCATATATTCTCCTTAAAAATAGAACAGAAATCTAAGAGATGCGTGTTAGTATTTTGCAACTGTAACCCACTGTAGTTTGTGCTTTGATCCTAAGAGAAGCTGTTATATGAGTAAATGCTGATTGCAGTCCTATGACTACACATTCTGATTTTCAGTTGTGCTAATTTTCCAACAATATGAATAAAGATTGATCAACTGAAGAAGTTAAAACATCTGCAGAATGGGAAGAGTAGTGGCAGGGGAAAGGAAGGAGTGGGATGCTAGAGCAGGTCATACGTTTAACAATTTTTATTGATCAACTTGTTCGAGCAAGAGGAAAGATGATTTCCTTGTTCTTTTCTCTTAAGTAGGAAGGAAGTGTTGGTTTCATTTGGAAATTCTGTTGCAGGTCTCTGAGGAGCTGAAGTTGAAGGAAGTAGCATCAGCACACAGATATTGCTCTAGTTGTTATCTGAAATACGCTACGAACTTGGTTTTCCAAAGCTGACCAAGTGGCACATAGCTTACTGATATTAAAACTACCAGTTGAATTGCATTAAGACCAGTCAGGAATGCAGGTTTGGCATGGTTACTGTGACTTCCATGCAGGTACTGATTGTGCTTTTGCAGATGAATTGAGTGGAAGAAGTATATATGCCTATTGCTCAGGTGCACAGTGCTTAGGTCTGCAGGATCTCTGTGTCTGTGGGGTCTGTTGCAGTAGTACTACTGACACCAGTGATTCTGAGCTGCTCTGGAAAGGGTCACAGCCAAAGGAGCTTTTGCAGCACTTCTCTGTCCTTTTGTCTTGTTTGTAAAATAGTAGCTAGGTTAGCGTTGCAGTTGATGGGATTCTAAAACTTGGTTGCTACTGGCATTTAATAAGGCTAACCTCAGCCAACAGCTTGAGGTACTGCTCTCCATTGCAATCCAACCCTCAGACGTGGGGGAAGCCAATGCTTTTGCTCTGCATGAGTTCTTTTAATAGCTCTTCAGCTTGAGTTCTCCGTGCTTGCATGACTCCTCCAAAATTCTCCTGCTCTCATGCAGAGACTATCCTTCAGTCAGCTCAGGAAAGACTGTTGCATTCAACACAGCTGCTCATGCATGAACAGCTCTACTGTAAAATATGTATCTACAAATGTATCTGTGTGCTAAGTTATATTTGCAATGGATTGTAAGCCAGCTTGAATTTCTCTTCTTTCTAATAATGTTTTCCCATAGTAGATACTAACTGACGCATTAAGTGAGCAAGAAAGGCTTCACAATGGTCTGTTCTGGTGCTTGTTGGTATTTTCATTAGTGAATCTGGGTGATGAAAGGGAACAAGTACTTTGAATGGCAGCATGCTGGCAAATAGCCTGAGAGAATGAAGTTTAAAGCAATTTATGCAAACCAGAGAGCTAGTCAAGAAGGGGAGTGAGTGGAAGGAGGGTTGGGATGAGTGCTGCTGAAGATAGGTTAAAGTGCCCCAGACAAACGACGGGATGCGGTAAGGGAGAGGAAAACCAAATTCATGCACACAGAATGGGGTAGAAACTTGGTGTTAGGATTCCGGTTAGGAATGGCAGTTTACTGCAAGTCACTTGCTAAACATAACATCACATTATTGTAGAATTGAAAGCAAACTTAGCAGAAAAGGGGTGATAAGGAAGTATGCTATCTCAGCAAGACACAGGAAGTGTTTTTTTCTACTCTTTGGTGCTGTTTCTGGGTGGTGTACTGCAAAGAAAACAGGTTCAGTAGCTGAGGTTCGAAGAAGCAACGAGTGATCAAAGATCAAAAAATCTACACAATAGGGTAAGTTGGTGTACTGGCATTACTTCACTTAAAGGGAAGGTATGTAAAGAGAAACATGAAGATAATTTTCAATATTAGAAGAATTCCTGAAAAAATAAAGGATGCAGTTTGTTGTTCGTGATCACTTTGGATGACAGAGTATATTGGACTGAAATTGGAGTGGAGAGTGAGGTTAGATAGTGGAAAGTTTTGGTAAGGGCAAGTATGCCTACATACTACAGTAGACTCTTGGAAGGAGTGATGAACTTCCCTTGTAGGCATTTTCAAGAACAGGTTACGCTGGTGATTTCAAGTCAGACACACCAGTTTGATATCAAAAGTTGATATCAACTCAGTTGATTAGGGCTAGCACAAGTGCAGGCCATGCTGGTTTTTAAAGCCAATATGACAACCCCAAAGTAAAGCTCAGATAGGGATGGCATTCTGGAGTGTTATGTCCAAGCCTGGGGCCCCCAACGCAAAAAGGATGTGGAGCTGTTGGGGTGGGTCCAGAGGCCACAAATATTATCAGAGGGCTGAAGCAGCTCTTCTATGAAGCAAGATTGAGGGAGTTGAGCTTGGAGAAGACAAGGCTCCAGGGACACCTCGTTGTGGCCTTCCAGTACTTGAATGGAGCTTTCAGTCAGGATTGAGATTAACTTTTTACATGGTCTAATAGCATCGGGATGAAGATAAATGGCTTTGAACTAAAAGAGAGGAGATTTAGGTTTGATGTTAGGAAGAAATTTTTTTACTCAGAGGATGATGAGGCACTGGAACAGGTTGCCTAGAGAGGTTGTGGATGCCCCATCTCTGGAGGCGTGCAAGGCCAGGTTGGATGGGATTTTGGACAGCCTGTTATAGTGGTTAGCAACCCTGCCCATGCGAAGGGGTTGGAGTTCGGTGATCTTTAAGTTCTCCTCCTACCTTAAGGCATTCTATGATTGTGTTCTACAATTCTGTGATGTAGCTGGCAGGAATAATCTGACTTTGAACTAACTGTGTTGCTGAAACTAGTCCTGAGAAGTTGGGGGCTGGGCTAGATGATCCCTAGAAGACCCTTCTAACTTGTTTTTATGAGGTCTGTTTCACCTTGGCTAGGTTTCTCTCTCTTTTTGCTAAGACTGACATGCCAGTGCATTTCATCACTAAATAATATTGATGCTTGTGTAAGATATGCAGAAGTTGTTCTTTATTATTTTCAACATTTGATCCCTTAAAAATGCACAAAATGTTGACTCATATTTTGGTAGAATTACATAGCTTTTTATTATTGTTGTCCACTGACCTTTCTATGGCTAGGGACCTGTTAGAAAAATCTCAGAATTTCTTGGTTTTAAGTGTGATTTCTTCCCACTCACTGCCTCTCCAGTTTAGAGTAGTATCCTGTTCGACAGCCCTATTCCTGCTGTGTAATCACGACTTTATTTGCTATCTGGACAATGGAAAAGCCTATTTCTTTATGATGGAGTCTTTGGATTAGAATCCTGTAAGCTGTTTCTTTTAAGGATGAGATACTGGTAAGTCTGTAATTTAGTTTTGTTTATAACACACTATGTTTTGTTTTTCTGAACATGCTAGAAAGTGAATAGAAAGTGTTTTCTTTGCTCACAGTGAAAGGCTTTATTCCAGCCAGTCTCTCCCTAAAAAGCAATTACTCTAAATGGTCTTTTAGTGCTGTACTTCCAACTGCTTTTCTGGTCGTCTTCTTGGCTTTCATGCAGCTTTCTCTCTATTTCTGCTGATGCTTCCCACAGGCATGCCACCCATCCATCTAGCAGTAAGCAACAAACTGTATTTTTGCTTGCAGCTATGTATATATTTACTATTTTATTCTCAAAAATAATTTACAAGTTTCTATGCTTGTCGTACGTAGATGTTGCTGTTGTGGCCCACTGATGCATCATGTTTTGCATATCAACATCACGAATATACAAGTTTCCTCAGATGCTTCAGGGATGGGCTGAACTAGATTTCTTTTCCATTACTATATACTGGCGAGGTAATTGTTTCAATAACAGACTTCTTAATTGTACATTCCCTAGAGAAAAACTGTAGAAGTACTGTTGAAGTGAGATTTGAATATAACAAGTGTGATGGCATCACATTTGACTTACAGATAGTGCTGATTTGCAGCAACATGAGAGTCTGATAAAACTGATTATAAGGTGTTGGTTTGTTTGTTTGTTTATTTATTTGCAAGGAAAGCGAGTTAGAATCTATACTTGGAAACTAAGCTTGTGCAGCAGTTACTGGTGCACAAAGAAGCAAGGAACATCCACTAGCAAGTGCAGAAACAATAATCAAACTTCCACAGCACTTGCGTTTTGTACCAAGCTGGTGAGAGTTTCTATTAGTTTTAGTTCCTAGGGATAGCACTGGAGTGGTAGTTCTCTTCTGTTATCTCCTGTTAGATCAGTTTTCTCCAAGTGTATTAGGATGGTAAACAGTAATGACTGATCCACAGCTAACTAATTTTATTTTAATTTAGGAAGCTAGGTGTTCTTGCTGTAGTTTCTGGTTTGAAAGCGTATGTTTTGTTGGTTTCTGAAGGGAGAGAAATGAATGGTTTAAAGTAAGTGTCTTGGTTTACATGTAAGGCTCTCCCAGACAGGAATTGACAATTCTGTGGTAGAAACAAATAATGCTATGGTTCTCAAAAGCCTTCAGGCTGTCAGAACTGAAAGGTTGCTTTTTCTTCCTGTGGCATGGTTTTATTTTCCAGCGTTCTTTCTTTTCTGTGCTACATTGGTCTGTGGCTGAGTTAGTCTAAGAACATGTAGTATCTTGAGTCTTAGAGCCTGAGCCCTGAGTACTCAACAGTGCCTGAACATATCACATGAATAATGACTCTTGGAGGAGGTTTGAGGTACCTGGGTTTTGGTGAACGTGACTTTATGGAAATCTGGCCTGGGCAGAAATCTTTCAGATGTATAATCTATTTCACCCAGATGAGTGGATGCTGTTGCACTGATATCCTCCTGCTGACCAGATGGCTGTGTGACTGTAAGTCCTGATTGTGTGCACAGTGAGTGATACCTTTGAGAAGTTTCATGCAAATGTGTATTTGTGATAAGTAGTTACTGAGCAATTGTACAGTAGTTCCTGTGCTTTAGGGATGACCGAGGGGGTCAACTGCTCAGCTACTGCCCAGTTGGTTGGTTGCCATATGTGCTGTGAGTCATGCTCAGGAGGATGTATGGAGTGCACGTGTCAGAGGTTTTGTTTGCATGTAAGCAGCAATGTTAAACATTTTTGCTTTGCACAAATGTATCTGTTGATCAGGGAGGCTCTCAACAGAAATACCAGTGACCTTTCTGAAACTCCCATGTGAAGACATGTGCTGGTGTAATAACTGTTTTCTCTTCAGCTGTAAATGGGACATATGCATTCAGAGGTAGAGATGGCCTTTGTAGGTTAGGGTTCATTTTCCCTCTTTCTCCTCTGCAGTGCTTTATTGGGCTGGCAGTTTTATACAAAAAAAAATGGGCATTTAAAAGTGTTTTTGTGTGCTGTAAAAGTAGACTAATTCCTTGTCCTGTATTTACAACACGTTGGTTTAAATTTAACTGTATTTAACTTAGAAGAAATTTTGAACATGAAAAGATCTACAGCTGAACAGGAGACTTTACTCTGTCTTGTGTTTTGAAGATGAGTTGCATCAGGTTTTGTGGTATTTTAGCTATGTGCAGCTTGCAGTGATCAAAGGTTTGAAATGGGTGAGGTTGAAAGTTTCCATCCGTGTAGCAAAAAAAAAAAAAAATGTAGAACATTCATAACACGTCCTTATAGTCAGTATCTCGTTACAAGTAGTACCCATGTCTAAGTAGTTCACCAGTGAAGTCGGTGATAAACTATGGACTCAGGTAACAAAGAGAGGATGGCTGTCATTGACCTTTTCAAGAGCTGCGATGTCTTTGCAGCTCCTTTGGCCTAGCTAGTGTTCAAAGGCAGATGCTGTTACTGTGTGCAAGCCATCCCTGAGGGACAGCATGAAGAGCTGTGTGTCAGTGCAGGACCGAGGGCAGAATGCTGGGACTCTAGGGGCAGAGGAATGGGGATTTCTGGGGTTTGGAGGGAGTCTTGGGAGGAGCATGGCCCACTGGGGTTCCTATCCCCAGGAGTGAGAAGCTGTGGAAACAGCGGTAGGAAAACAAATGTATGGAGCTTGTGTGGCTGCAGTATCTCAGTTGGAGTTTGGGTGTTCCCTCCCCACCCTGTGATCTTGGCTCTCACCAGTCGCACGCAATCACTGGAGCACAAGGTGAGGAGAGGAGCACTGCTTCATTTAAGACTCAAGCAGATGTTTGCACATAAATTATGAATGCTGTTTTTCTTGATTGTTCACGATGCTGCTGGTTAAATGCAGCTTCAAACAGTAGGATAAACTGCTGCTGTTTGAGAGGTTATAGATACTATTTCCATTATGGTGTGTAAGGGAAACTGTAGGGTTGGTGGCTGATGCAATTGGCTCTAATTTTCATTATCACTGATTAAAAGTTGCACAGCAGATTGCTTTTATATACTGAATACTGACATTCAGAGTGATGAAAAAATAACATTTCTACCCTATGGGTGTGTTGATTTGCATCTTTCAGAAATAAAATGCAACTTTATATCCACAATGTTTGTAATACAAAAAGACTCTTTTGGGAAAAAAAAAGCACCACACAACAACAACAGCAAAATCTTTCCCGTAACAGAAAATTAAAATATTTCCATTCAGTTTTATTAAGGTGTAGTTCATTGTCACCTGATGTTTCTTGCATCTCTACTTCTGTGGGGATAAATCCTGCACTGAGCTAGATCTTCCACAAATCTTTGTTTCCTTGTTTTAGAAGAGACCAATATGAAAGCTGTAATTGTACTCAAATCTTTACTCATTTGAAGTACAAAAGGAGCCACAGTTCCCTGGGGCATTGTAACATCACAAACTAATGTTGAATAATACTGAGAAAAGGTAGTGCGGTGGAAAAATAGTTAAAAATAATTAACAGTTAATAATTAATAAATAGGTTTGGGACAGTTAAACCAAAATGTTGATTTTCTTTACTGAATATTTTGGTGACTTTTTTTTTGTGAAAAGCACAATGTTTCTGCTTCTTATTCAAGAAATTCATTGCAATGGCTTTAATCAAGTATAACTAGAAACCAAATAGCATCTTCTCTAACCTTGTGTTTACGGTTCCATTTGCCATGGTTGACATTCTGATTGAAACACATGGCATGGTTGAAATACATTATGTATTCTGGTGTTTGCAGATGACATAAAATTGAATACATTCGTCCTGTCCCACCAGGAGTTTTAACCTTGTGCTTATTTTGTTTTTAATTGTATGGAAGGTAAGTCTGTGAAACAATAGCAAAAAAAACCCTGCATTGTTTACATGATAGAGTTGAGGTTAGACTGATTCTGAGAGTCCAGCTAGGGTTGAATTTTTAATTGCTCTAATGCCATAATTATAGGCTTGAGCTAACCAGTCCTCAGAGTTGCAGAGTGGTTAGAGTGATTATCATCTCTAAACCAGGGTACCTGATTCTCTGTTTTCCCAACTAAAACCTCATCTGTGTGTATTATAGTGCTCCCACTAAGTAGTATTTAAGTCTGTCATCAATATTCTCCTAATTATAGTTATTTAAAATATATGGGTATTCCAGAACAAAGAGGACTTGCACCTTATTCTCAGTTGTTAACCAAGAATCTTTGATTTCATTATTTGAATTGGGTTGTCCCTCAGCTCTGGGCACCATGGGAGGCACTGGCTGTGGCTTTGGCTCCAGCTGTGTAGTTAATGGTGTGTTGCTGTTAACAGAACAATTTACTCATGCAACCAGAGCTGGAGAAGGGAAAAGCAAACTCATTTCAGATTAGGTAGGTTTTTTTTTTTGAGATTTCCAATATGTGTTACATCATAAATGCAGGGAGTAATGTATAACCTTTGACTAAAATTCAATCTAATTTTAAATACAGTTAATAACTCTATGCAAAAGGATTTAAAAAATAAAAAAAGATGTGGATTCAGTTAATGACTGGCTGTTGTTACCAAGGTGTGAGTGGCAGGTAACCAGTCAAGCTTTCTCTGATCCTAATGGATTTGGAAAATTGGTTCACTGTTTGTGCACACTGGTTTGGATAATAAAGGCACAACAAAATGTTTTCACTGTGAACCTTTATGAAGACTATTTTTTTTCCTCTTTCAAGTCCCTTTTCCAGTCAAGACCATTACAAGGAAAATCAATGACTCCAGTTTCATGAATTCTACTGTGTTAGAGAACACTATGTTTAGTAAATTAAATTGGAACTTCAATACCTTTGTAAGAAGGTATGTAGGGGAAAAATAGGTAGTTATTATGTATACGTACTTTATACATATTTAGGACCAAAACAGCAATGCTCCAGGAACTTGAAACCTCTCAGTAGCATGTGTACTTGAGTATTATAGAACACAGAGTTAAGTACTTGTTCATCAAAAGTAGCTGACAATACAGGTGATTGAGTTCTGAGGAGGAACATGAGATGTCACAGATGATCACCATGCTAACTGAGAGGGGTTGAATTACCTAAAGGATAGTAGTTACTCTTGTTTACACTCTCAGCAGATCTCTCTGTGTACTTCAGGTGGAAGAGGTGTCTCTTCTTTTATATCAGGTGAGAGTTGGCAGTGCTGCACCAGGGTTATTTTTAGGGGTTGTACTGTAATATCAACATTAAGTATCTCACAGATTGTTACAAAGCCACACTTGGAGTCTTGTGCAGAAAGGGTTTTTATGAAGGTTGTTTAAAGATAACGCTTTTCTTCAGACACTGTAAAGAATTAATACCCAAATTACACAAAACCTTTGGATTACATGCTCACCTGAGCTCTTTTATTAATTTCTTAAAATGAACGTTTTGTGCTAAGTATATCTACAGCAGACATTTTTTTTTCTTGATCTGCTTTGCTTTTGGGAATAGAATATGTGAAGTTCATATTTATTCTTACTGTTTCTGCATGGGTTGGAGGTGTGTTAAACACTGGTTACTTCTTGTGGGACTGATTTAGCATATGATTTCAGAGACCTTCCCTTTAAAGAAGAAATGACTGAGTTGACAGTGCTTCTGAGCATGAGGAGTTAAACGAAAACAAACCCAAAACAACAACATAAAAGTTGGAACTTAAAAAGCTCTGAGCATTATATTTCTCCGTGAAGACCTGGGCAGTGTTGTTTACTAACTAAATACTAGTTAGGTTAGCATCTAGGTCAGGACAAAGCAATTGCAAATGTGAATATGTTTTTTTTTTTTTGCCATTGCTGTAGCTTATTATTCTTTCTGTTTAAAAGAAGCCCAGCTCCTGCGTTGCCAGTAGCTCTTCTCAGACAAATCATGTGTTTAATTATCCTTATTGTCTGAAGCCAATGCACAGACAGAACACCATATGCTTCTGTTGACTTGACCTCTTTTAGTTGTGGGAGTCTGAATTTTCTGATACATTATTCTTTCTATTCCTTGTGTTTAAAGTAATGTCAGACCCTCTGTCAGAGTGTAGACCAGTGTCGTAGAGGTTTTTACACCTATATGGGAAATATCCTTAATGGATCTTTCTGTATTTGATGATTTATACACAGAGGCAATGAGAAGGGGACGTTTAAAACTCTTCTTAGCTGCTCTATCCAGCTTTTAAAATACCCCCTAAGTATAAACCTTTCATTAACTGTTACAATTCTAGTTTGGCTGATTTAAAAGAAAAAATAAAAATAAAAAAAGAGGGAAACAGATTCCAAGAGTCTCAGCTGTTTTGCTCTGTTGCTTCTCCCCTTTGTATAAGAGGCATCTCTGAGAAAGTAGGGTTTCTTACTTTGTCAAAAGAATGTTTACGAGAAAATTGATTCTGAAATTTGCACTTCAAAGTAACAAGGTTTTGCCAGGTGATATTACAAATGATTATTCAGGTTGCTTTAAAAATTTTAGTAAAAGCAACGCCAGCTCCTGCTGCAAAGGAATGTTTAAACAAAAGTATCTGGCTGTTGATTGGATCAGGCCCTGAAATTTTCAAAGCAAACATTTCAGACTTGTGCTAGTGCATTAAAATCAGAAAGAGCAAAAAACCATAATTTGTTTATACAGATCCCAAAGTGCAATATGTGAACAAGTTGCAGCAAAAAAGTTAAGTAATTAGAATTCTTGAGTTATTTATTTTAAGTTAGGAAAAGCTGCACTGGAAAAACAAGCTGCTCTTTGCAGGGCAAGTTACTTGAATAAGCATATTTTTAAATACTTCTAGTCCTAATAAATACACTTCTGTGTGAGAAGCAAGGGAAATAAACAGTAATTCTGCCTGGTTGTTTTGGTAGATTGAAATACAGGATTGCTGAAATGGACTGTCAGTTTAGATAACAAGACTTAGAGATAAGAGAATGATTGACCTCTTGTTTTTTCTGAAATCTTTGTACAAGACTGTTACGTAAATCATGAATTATTATGTATTTTAAAAACAATTATGTAAGCTCTAATTCTGTCAGAATAACAGAATATTCTGATGTAGGTATGGCCACAAACACTTAGCTGAAAAGGCCCACAGGACAGCATTCAAATAGGACTGATAAAATTTGACCTTGAGCAATTTTCTTAACAGCTTATATTTATAGCATATCTGTTCTTAGCGTTTACAGCATAGTGCTTTATTCTGTATTTGCATGGTTGATTACTTTTCTGCCTCAGATTCTGTAACTCATCATAACTTGCTTATAAAAGGCTTTCATTTCACGTTAGGAACAAGGAAGCTAATTAGCTCATAGGGAGTAGTCATCCATGATAATATATTGTAACATTTCAAGGACACAATATTGCAGATTTTAGACAGTTTCAAGACAGAAGATCAAAAATTACTTTATAAGCACACTTTAATTTTTGGGGCTAATTTTTTTTTTTTTTTTTAAGACTTTCTTAGGTCATCAGTTAATCTGACATTATTGGGTACAAAAATGATTTGTACCCATACTCGGTTTCTAGTCCCTGACCACTATATCAGATTGTGATGATATTTTGCCATTTTTATAAGCAAGTTGGCATGATTGGATTCTGCAAACTCTTTTGTGTGTGGACAGAACTTCTCAGCCATACCCATGTGACTGGTTTGATTCTTCAGCCAAACATTTGAGAGAATGGCACTGCAGTGTGATTCGTGAGTATCTTCTGAGCCAGACTTCTAAAGTGCAGTGAAAGCTATGGCTCGTGTTTTCCTCAGCCAATGCCACTATGTGTTTCTTGGCTATTTTTTGGGTGCTGGATGGCTATACAATGTCAGTGAGAGCAGGATTTTGGTACCACAAGTAGTAAGTAATTGTATTTGCAAAACCCACCCAAAATACTGTGTCCAGGCTTGGAGCTCCCAGCACAAGAAGGATGTGGGGCTGTTGGAGTTGGTGCACAGAAGGGCCACAGAGATGATCAGGGAGCTGGATACCTCTCTTACGAAGAATGGACTGGGGGGTTGGACTTGTTCAGCTTGGAGAAGAGAAGGCTTCAGGGCATGCTCACTGCGGCCTTCCAGAAGGGAGGTTTCATCCAGAAGAGAGACTGTTTTTTTTACATAGTCTGATAGTAATAGGACAAGGGGGAATGGCTTTAAACTAAAAGGAGAAATTTAGGCTGGCTGTTAAGAAAAAAAATCTTTACTCAGAGAGCAGTGAGGCGTTGGCACAGCTGCCCAGAGAAACTGTGGTGCCCCATCCCTGGAGGTGCTCAAGGCCAGGCTGGATGGGGCCCTGGGCAGCCTGAGCTGGTGAGGGACAGCCCTGCCCATGGCAGGGGTTGGAGTTCGATGGCTAAGGTTCCCTCCAACCAAAACCATTCTATGAAAATAAGAAATCTGGCCTTTGCCAATTTTAAGATAATGTAGAAAATCATAATCAAAATAAACATTGGTGTAATAAGAAGAGTTCTGTTTGAATTCAGTCTTTCTTTTTTTGACTGCCATGGAAAAAAATTTTGTCTGCCATGCATTAGTGTAGCAGGAATTCAATTTAAAAGAGTATTTGTGTGTGAGGAGCAAAGAGGACTACTCGATCAAATGATACTACAAATATGATAGCTTGTGATGTGCTTGGATGTTACAGATCAAGCATGGTCTAAAGGAAGCACGTGTTGCCTACCTCTCTGTGGCAGTGAAGTGCAGGTATTCTTATCACCACAGAGTGGATACTGATGCACTTAATACCGTGATTTTGTGAATACTGTAAAGCATTTGAACTAATTTTAGGGCGATTGCAGAAGTTATTTCTACACCCTATATAATAGAAATGAAGAGACTTTCTTGTAGTAGAAGTGCCAGATTGTCAACGTGGCAGTCAGTTCCAGTTTCTAATTCACTGAGGAGTAACATGCCTTTTGTACACCTACTCACTCTATAAATCTCAGAGTGGAAGCTCTCCATTAAACCTTCTAGTTTGTATCAACCTGTTTATTGATAATTCTTGTTGTAAGTATAATAGGAATGTATGAAGCTTGCTACTGGCACGACAATGACTTGTGTTTTATTTTTGTTCCCCATTTTTAATGGAAGAAGTGAGTTGTAGAGTAACTAAGTACTGAAGTGCCTGAATTAGCATTTACACTACAGTGTATTCTCACGGAGTCTAAAGAGTGCAAGCAAAGGAAATGAAGCATTTTCTGTGAAACCTTTAATTTGTAGCACTTCAGCTGAAAGTTTTAGGTTGTTGAGATTGTTCTGCTTATGTGTGAGGAGCTAATGAGCAGGAGCCCTAGGGCTGGAAGAGGAAAACTGAAAGGGTTATCACTAGGATGGGCCATAAACTTAAGTGCTGGTTAGTTTAATACTGTTGCCAGTGAGACTACTCATTTGAATAATGTTTTGAATATCCCCCTCTTGGATAGAGGGAAGATCGCGCCGCACCAGGTAGCTGTTCTTGCTTTTACTCGTTTTTACTAATTGAATATTTGCGTGCAATGCTTTGTTGCAACCGGAGCCTTCTGTTGCTGTGTCAGAAGGCAGTCATTCTTCCTGTTCCCATTTAGTGAACAAAGAGGCTGTGAAGTTTCAAGTGTTCAGTTTGGTAAGAGCAGGAAATATAAATCAGGCCCATAGTGTGGCAAAACTAAGCTTTCTGTACTTGTCTTGCTTTCTTTTATGCATGCCAGGTCTGTGGCTGGTTCTTTTCTCTGGGTGGCAGATCCGTTACTCTGGATGTTTATCTGATTGCAGGTTGTAGGAAGACTCAACTGCCTCCTGTTGATATGGAAAGGCCATAAAGCTTTTTGTGATTTTTCTTTTTGTTGTTGTCTGATGCATCTGCCTTTTGGAGACATGCAGCTGTGCCACCACAGAGCTCTTGAGTAAATTACAGCTTGCTTTTTTCTTTTTTTTTAAAATACAGTCACCTTAGTTCAATCTGTTCTATTTCCAGTCATGGAAATGGCCTGTGATTTAACATATTTGTAAACCTGCTTGATTGATAACACAAATAATGGCTTGTGAAGCTTTTATGATGCTTTTTATGCTGTAGATTGTGTTCCCTTTAGCAGCCAGCAAATGTTTCTCTTTGAGGAAGAGCAACAATACTAACAGACTTGCTGAAACACTCTTCGGGGTTGCAAGGATTTTAAGGCAATTCTCAATTCTGTTTTCACCAGTCTTGCCCTTCTTGGTTCCCTGCAAAAAGGGGAAAAAAATAAATGAAAAAAATCACCAAAGGATAAGAAGAGGTAACCTATTACCCAGCACCCACACTTATTTTGTTCTTATGCAGTCGCACGGCTTTTACTAGAGACCCAGACTATTACAGCATCTCTGTTGAAGGCTAGATGGAATCAGACTTTGCAGAGATTTTGGGAATGCAAAATCCCCTTTTACTTCGTGTGCTTTTTTGCTCGTTTCTTGGAAGAGATACCTCCTGGGGGTCACCAAACATCTAATTTTCATAGTGCTTCTATCTCCGTTCTCTGATACAATATTTTATATGTATATTTGTGTATATATACACACACATACACATATATATGTATCTTTTGCTACTGTCAAAGATAAGTGAACAAAATCTGAATTTTTGTATCAGTCAGCTTTAACAGACAGATCAAGGCTGTCTCGTATTTGCATGCTCCTGGCAATACTTAAGTGTATCTGCAACATGGTTGATGGATCCAAGCAATCCTTGAGACATCTGAACAGTGAGTTGAGTGTTTCTCACTGATTGTTGCTTTAATAATACCCATGTCTTGATCAAGAATCCTGTTCAGTCTCTGTTTCAGTCTAAGATTTTTGTCTGTGTATATGTAGCTTTCAGTGTTCAGTTTTCAAGTGTGTGCTGTAATTGAAATTTCAGTCCCTAGGTTCTTTCTTTGATGCTGACCCATCTCTGTTTTCTTTTTGAGTGGTTTATGGAAAACAGATAGGCATACATAGCAGAATTTTGCGTATTTCACAGATGTCTGTGCCCCACTCTGACAGTGTAAAAGTGCACCTAAAGTAGTTTTCTTGCTAACATTTCTAGAAAAAAAAAAATTAATATGATAACTAACATAAGCAAAAAAAAAAAAAAAAAAAGCAACCAAGAAACCCCCAAAAAACCCCCCAAACCTAAGAACTGTTGATGATTAATTTAATAGCACTGAAACTGAATATCCATAGAATTGCTAAGCTGTGTTTTGCAGGATGTTTTTACCATCTTGTTGCTCAGTATGTTTTACATTTGGAATTACCATACACTGAATATTCTGCCAGTAAAGGTAATTTGCCCACAGTCCAGACTACTTATGCTATTTTAGTTGTGCTGAGGTAATCCACAAAATGCTTTTGTAAATTCAAATTATAGGACATTTTTCTTTATTCCTTTACTTTGATACCTTTGTTTAAAGGTATCTAAGGGAGAGCTCTCTTTGCTGTTAGAAATCATGTTGAAGTGTACAAATTGTAGTAAGAAACCAAAAACTAATAAACTAGATTTATGCTAAGATATTCAGCAACTCCATGATGAGTTCAGAAACTTGACATCTGGTTTAAAACTTGGCTAATGAACTGTCTAAATCTTCAGAGTAAATTGAATGATGTAATGAAGAGTGTAGCAAAAAGGAGAATGGATTGAGCTAGTTACTTAGAGTAATGTAGTCTTTGTGGGTAACTACTCACAGGAGTTTAATAGAGGAGTCATAAAGAACCCAGAGGAGGAGGAGTAGGCTGAGAATTGAAATTTCGTCTCAGGTCAGAAACTTGCAAACCTTCAGAGTTGACAGAATCAATTTGACTTGAATTTTTAATATTCAAAATACAGCATCATCTTTCAAGTGAGCCTGTCTAAATTCTAGGCTTGTGTATTTAGGAGAACATCTTGTAATGAGAGGGGGAAAAAAAATTGAGAATACAAACTACTGAATGAGTTGACATAGTGTTAATTTTCCAAGAAATGCACAGCATCAAGCCAGCTAAAATATTTAGATTTCAGCTTCTGGAGTTTTGCTGAAAGTACCAGAGTTAAAAAGAAAAAGAGAATTATTGCTTTCAGTTCTCAAGTAATTTCTTAAGAAGACTATTCTTACTTGAAGCATGAAGGCTGGTTGGTTTTGTTTGATCCTTTTGACTTCCAGAGCAAAGTATGGAAAAATATACTGTTTTGCACTGAAGCAAGAAGTTCATCGTTCTAAAACAAAATTGATCATGCTGAAATTTTTGGAGGCGTTATGTTTGCTACCGTTGCTGTTGAAGAGGGATGTTTTATTTTTTTAGAGATCAGATATGTTTTGGGGTTCTTCCATCAGCTATGTAAAGCCAGTAACTTACTGTCTGAGTCCCTTCCTCTGTTTTGTTAAATTATCCTGGGTTTCAGCAGAAGAAAAGTCATTTATAACGTTGTGGAAACACAAATATATTTTTTGTGACAGTAATTGCTGATCTCTGAGACTTTCATGATTTTATGTTCAGTTTTCCTCTTTTCAACATAGGAGCTATGGAAAAAGTAGTTTTATTCTTTTTGACAGAAGATCAATTCAGTTTCTTTAAGTTTTAGAGAAACCTTTGAACAATGAAACATTAAATGGTCAAATGTGGTTTGAATACTACACTATTGACTTCTTTGTGTATGCTACTTGTAAGTATCATACATAAGCATTTCAGAAAGACTGCCTTCAATTTCCAGATAAGCTTCTACAGTCATTTGCACATTTTGATTTCCTTTTCCTCGTGAGGAAAGAAGTGAGCTTTAAAATACAAATGAGACTTCTGCATAATGCAGTAACACGTCTTCCTCTCAAAGTCCAAATCTTTTGATGGAAAGATATTAATGACATCAGTGTAAACTGAGGAAAAAAGCTTTCAAATGATTTCATATTTTGGAGAGTGGAGAGAGGAAATAAGGAAATACCAAACTTGAGCTAAGTCAAAGCTTAAATAAAAGGCCTTGATGTTAGTTTTGTAGGCTCGTGCCTAAGTACTTAAGAGTGTCATTTGATGCAGTTATTTTCATAGAACCATAGAAACTTTTGAATTGGAATTTGAATTTCAGCACCTCTGAAATGAATATGGACACCTATGGCTAGATCAAATTGCTCAGAGCCATGTCCAGCCTGACCTTGGATGTCTCCAGGGACAGAGTATCCACCATCTCTCTGCACAATCTGTGCCAGTGCCTTATCGTGCAAAAACATATATATGTATATATATATATATAAAAATAAAAATATAAAAATAAAAAAAATGTCCATCCTCTTCATTCTTATAGCCTCCCTTCAGATACTGAAAGACTGCTCTCAGATCTCCCCAGAGCTCTGTCAGCCTGTCCTCATAGAAGAAGTGTTCCATCCTTTGGACTGTTTTTGTGCCTTCCTCTGGACATGCTCCACTAGGTCCATGTCTTCCCATACTGAGGATTCCACATCTGGACACAGTACTCCAGGTGATGCCTTGCTAGCGCAGAGTAGAGGGGCAGGATTACTTCCCTTGCCCTGCTGACCACACTTTTGCAGCCCAGGATACGGTTGGCTTTCTTGGCTATGGGAGCACATTGCTGGCTCGTGTTCAGCTTGTCATTCACCAGCACCTCTAAGTCCTTTTCAGCAGGGCTGTGCTCCATCCTTACATCCCCCAGCTTGTACTGATAGCAGGAGTTGCCATGACCCAGGTGCAAGACCTTGCCCTTGGATTTATTGAACCTCTTGAGGTTCGCCTGGGCCCACTGCTCAGCCTGCCCAGGTCTCTGGGTGGTATCCTGTCCCTTGGATGTGTCAACTGCATTACACAGTTTGTGTCATCTGCAAGCTTGTGGAGGGTGCACTTGATCCCACTGTGATTGTTGTTGATGAAAGTATTAAAGAGCACTGGTACTGACCCTTGAGGGACACCACTTTTCTTTCAGATTTCGAGTATTTAGAAGCTCCCACTGCTTTAAAGGACATTCACTTTTCTAGTCAGGTAGAGGCAATGACCACTATTATTGACCTGGAAGAGCCATTTTCTTTTTTACAAGTGCTTTTTAGTATAAGGTCAAATTTGATGTTGCTGTTATTGTAGTCCTTGTATTTTTTTATATTGTTGTTTATTTTAAATAAGTATTTGAGTAGTTGATCAGCATTTTGAATAACTTCAAGTATGATAAAAGTATAACTCCTTTTAAAGAAACTGGTAAGTAGTCAGAAATTTATTTTATTTCTAAGTACAGATAGCTGTATTATATATATATATTATATATATATATATTATATATATATTATATATATATTATACAGATAGCTGAACAATAAAATGATACTAGAACATGAAACGACAAATTAATATCCAAGTATATGAAAAGAAAAATAAATCTCTTGTAGTAATAGAGATATAGGTATTTCAAATGGCCTCGGTTCTTGCAAACAACAATTTTTACTTGATTTTACATGAGTAGCTAGCAAAATGCTTGCAGGTTAGTGGACTTAAAATATGGCTATACTTATTATTCAACCAAATATGCTAAACATATTGTGACCTAACAAAAGGCAGTTAAATATTTTTAAAGGATGACTTTCCAGAGTTTATCTTTTAGAGTTAAAGTGGTTGTGAGAAGCTGACTACTTTGGACCAATGAATTGGTATTTCTTAAAGCTGTTCACTTTTGAGGTCTGAAGTAATATAAATGTAGTACCAGTAGTGCTCATTTGGAGCCCCAGAACTGAACTACTGGATAAATCTTCTATTGAGAACAGTTTCAAAGTACCACAGTTAGGAACCTACATTCTCAATAATCTTTCTTCAGGAACTGCTTTAGAATGTCATGAAAATAAGAATTAATATCATAGAATCACAGAAACTTAGAATATTCCAAGTTGGACCCACAAAGGACCATCGAGTCCAACTCCAGGCTTCACAGAGGTGTACCCAGAATTCAAACGCTGCGTTGGAAAGTGGTGTCTGAAAACTCCTTGAACACCGGCACTTGGGGCCAAGCCCACTGCCTTGCGCATCCTGTTCCATGCCTACCACCACCTCCTGGTGAAGAACCTTTTCCTAATCCCTAACCTGATCTTCCCCTGCTAATGCAGCTCATGTTGTTCCCTCAGGTCAACTTTGGCATGTATTATTTTTAATTCCATTAAAGAGAAAATGACTGATTTCCTCTCTTTTTTTTTTTTTTTCCCATATAAATTGTAAGTTAAAGATGTTTTAACAACTACCTTCTGTGAAAGTATCCTCTCCTCAGTAAGGGATTTTTATTGATAGTTCTTAATACAAAATTGTGGTTTTCATTTCTTCATATGATGAAAGTTCTTTTTCACTTGGCTTCAGCGTTACTTGTGGTTTTATGACCGAGAGTTTCAGTTTGCTGTGAAATTACAAGAGTCCTGTAATTGCCATTTTCTTACTACCTACATGAATTAGGGAGGTAGAAAAAAAATCTTGATTACTACATACAAACTAAGTTTAGGAGTAAGATATTTCTGGTTGTGCAGTACGGATTCTCCTTGGTGGAAGTGCAAGAAGTATTGCCTTTTTCCACTGTTTGTGACATTCCTATGCAACTTGCTCCCCCTGAACTCTACTGTTCCTCAGAGCACCAGAATGATCAGAGCACTGAGCATGATGTTACCTTGTAGTAAGTGTACAAAGAGCGCTGATCTCTGCCAAGAATTTGTCTTTCAATATGGGAGGATATGAATTCTCATTGAGGTGCTCGTCTGAACCATAGGGTTCTCTTTGTTTTCCCTGGAGGAATGCAGACTGCCACAGAGAAATTCCTGCTTTAAGAAGTAGGAAGAGCATAATTGCTAATGGTTGTCTGCTGTCTTGTACCATAGAGAAAGATGATGAGAGACCTAATGATCTCAGTGCAGGCTGCTTCTGAGGCTATTCAGTGCTTTGGAAACCCTCAATAAAACCTTGCATGTGCTTTGGTTCTGTTCTTCCTTGTATAGACAGAAATTATCAAGAATCTAGGTAACCTGCAATCATTCATTTTGGGGAGTGATACCAGTCATGTGCCCGAGTGTGGCATCTACTCTAATGAAATACCATTTTTGTTTAGATGTTAAAATGTTTTGTAACTTTACTGTAACTTGTAGACATGACTCCAAGCAATCTTTGATTTTTTTTTTTTTTTTTGGGGGGGGGGAGGGGGGGAGGAGGCGGGGAGAGAGTATCATTGGCAACAAGGATGTTCTTCTTGCCAGAAAACTTTCCTGTCCA
Source organism: Chrysolophus pictus (assembly GCA_037305975.1). Lineage (NCBI taxonomy): Eukaryota > Metazoa > Chordata > Aves > Galliformes > Phasianidae > Chrysolophus > Chrysolophus pictus. Next base: position 64,236,063 of record CM074576.1, read on the forward strand.
TCTCAATGTTGCTGACTAAAGCAGCTAATCCCATTTCAAGCAGCAGTCTGAAAGTTGTCTGACTGTGGTTTGCCTAGTGTTGTATTGTGTGCCAGCATTACTGTGTTCTGGATTTGTTGGTGCAAAGGCAGTAACCATTTGGTTTTAATGAAAAAAGAAGACTGGCAAAGAGAAATGTTTTTGAGAAGTAGCAACCTATATTTTTATTTTTCCATCTTTTAAATGTGGGGCATTTTACCTAATAATGCTTTAAAAGCAGAACAGCACATCCCAACTATAAAACAAAAAGTGAATTAAAAGAAGTTGGAAGAAATGGCAACAGTATTAACAAGGGAAAGCTGTAATTCTTTCATTACTCTGTGCAATCCTGTGATGCAACAACAGGAAGCTATAGAAATTGCTTTTAAAGCTTCTTTGTTACCACTGCAGTACTAAGAATCAATAGGTAACAAAACAGATATGTCTACAGATTATAAGTGTGTGGTTGGAAGAGTGATGGTGAGAAACAAGCTTGCTTAAGGTACTCCATTATCAGTAGATTGGCTGGAGGAGAGTGATGATAGTGAGCAGAAAGAAGATCTGAGGAAATGATAAGTAAGATGAAACAGATGCACAGAGCAGGGATGCTTACTGTGGGTGGCAAGAGCATAATCAAGAAATGAGCAAGTGGCTGTGGTATTTCCTTCTTCCTTTTTGGTCCCCTTTTAAAGGAGACATGCATTTATTTCAGTCATTGCATCAGAAACAGTGTTGCCAGCAGGAACAGGGAAGTAATTGTCCCCCTGTACTCAGCTCTGGTGAGGCCACACCTTGAGTACTGTGTCCAGTTCTGGGCCCCTCACTGCAAGAAAGACATTGAGGCCATGGAGCGGGTTCAAAGAAGGGCGACAAAGCTGGTGAGGGGTCTGGAGCACAGTCCTTATGAGGAGTGGTTGAAGGAGCTGGGATTGTTCAGTCTGGAGAAGAGGAGGCTCAGGGGAGACCTCATTGCTCTCTATAACTACCTGAAGGGAGGTTGTAGTGAGCTGGGGGTCAGCCTCTTCTCTCGTGTAACTGGTGGTAGGACTAGAGGAAATGGCTTCAAGCTGTGCAGGGGAGATTCAGGCTGGACGTTAGGAAAACATTACTTCTGTATAAGAGTGGTCAGGCACTGGAATGGGCTGCCCAGGGAGGTGGTGGAGTCACTGACCCTGGAGGTGTTCAAGGAACGTTTGGATTTTGTGTTGAGGGACATGGTTTAGTGAAAACTATTGGTGATAGGTGGATGGTTGGACTGGATGATCTCATAGATCTTTTCCAACCTTGGTGATTCTGTGATTCTGTGCGAGTATACAGAGAGGGCTTTCAAAAAACATAACCTGTGCTTTTTTAAGGCTCTGGTGCCATTATACTTCTTAAATGATGGGGTTTGGGGGCATCTGCTCAAAAAAAAAAAAAAAAAAAAAATGGATTCAGAGTTGTCTTATGATGCTGAGTAATGGAGGCTGTGGTGAGGAGCATACGCCCCTCAGTGCTGGCTTGGTGTCCTCGTCTGCTGTTGTTCACTCTTTCCTCTGTATCTTGTGTAAGTACTGGGTGGGATTGTGCTGAGCTGTGTCCTTGGTAGCTCTGTTTCAGATGTTGAGCAGTCTCTGTCCCTTGTTAGAGCTCTCTGTAGGTATTTGTTGCCCAAAATAACCGGCATCATCTTTTTTCTCTCTAGAAAAGTTGATTGCATATCAACGGGAATTTCATGCTTTGAAGGAACGTCTTCGTATCGCTGAGCATCGGACTCTGCAACGCTCTTCTGAGCTGAACGCTATCTTGGAGCAATTCAGGCGTGCTGTAGCTGAAACAAATGGAAGTAAGAATGCACTGAATAATTTTTCAGGTACGTAATGTGATTGAGCTATTTTTTTTATAACTCTGGACTATGAATATCTTTGTTACTGTAGAGTAAGAAATTAATACCAAGAAAGCTGAGTGAAACAGTTCAGCAGTATGAATAACGAAACTATGAAATGAATTATATCTGCTGGCTGTTTTTTTTTTTTTTTTTTTTTTCAATTTCAATTCCTAATGAGCCAGCCACTCTTCATCCACTCTTCATTCTAAGGACTTCTGGGACTGAATACATATGCCATGCATAGTTTGGAATATTTTGACAACAACTCACCTCACTTTTTAAACAGAGCTTGAGGGGAAAGGTTAGCAAGCTCTCTAAGAAAAGGATGAGCTTGAAGCAATTATAATAAGTTTAAAAATCTTCTGGGTTATTTAAAAAAAAGCATACAGGCCATCTGAAGTACTGGTTGTGATTTGCAGAATGGACTTTTTAGTCAACAAGTGATTAAATAAACTGGTAGAATCTTGCGTATTTTCTAAATCCATTTCTGTGTCTGATACTCAAGTTTACTAAGAGCTGTGTTTGGCAATGTAAGGGAACGCCTTCATGCTACTCAAATTATTGAAGGTACCTTTCAAAATCATGCCATAATTGCTTTACTTTCTTTGATTTTTTTTTAGATTGAAAGTGAAATAAAAGTTTTTTTGGGCAGAGGTTTGATTTCTTAATTTGCACAAATGTCACTGTACTGGCCTAATGAGGAGGGAAAAAAAAAAAACTAAAGATTTTTTTGCAAATCAAAGCATTGAATAAAGGATTTTAAATTTGTTACCTAGTTGCATTTGTGCTAAGGCTGAACAGTTTCTATAGTTTTATTTAAAAAAAAAAAAAAAATTAGAATTATAATTATACAATGGTTATAATAATATCAGACTTTGTTCTGATATTGGCAAGAATTGCTCATACACTGTATAGCCTGAACCTTTGTAGTTCCCTGGGTCTCCAAGAACAGTATGGACTTGTCTTGTGAGTCTTGTCTTCCTGTTACGTGTGTACCCTTTTTTGTTAACTATAGAGAAAATCATATAAACTTAATATTGGATTTGTGATTAATTTATTTCTAAAAATGAGTCAGCTTTATTATAAGCAATGTAGAGAGTTACTCTTTTCTGATGCAGCTGAAGCTACTGATACATGTTTTTACTGTTTTATCTCTGGATGCCAACTGCTTATGGAGCATCCTAGCATCCAGTGTTGGTTTGTTTTTTTTTTTTTTTTTTGGTTAGATTTTTCCCCATGTGGAGCCATGATTTTAAGTCAGCTGATGTCTGAATTCCTGAGCTTTTGTTCTCACAATGTAGGATTAGGTAGATATTATGAAGTTTAATGTACTTAAGTATACTTATACTTCATATTGTTTGCTGTCTTTGAATTTGGAACAATTTCAGATTACTTTCTATAAATTGTTACTCATTTATACAAAAAGCTGTCACATTTTGAGGAAATTTTTAGTCCAGCTTTTGCAGTTGAAGCGAAAAGAAATGCTAGCAGAAAATGTGAAGCTTAGTTTTACTGGAATCTATCAAAAGTAGCATCTCAGCTGAAGATATCTATTTGCAAAGGCATTTTCAAGCTTATAAGACATCAGGAATTTAGCCTCATACCCTCCCTACATAACCAATCCCCAAAAAACCGAAAGAACAAAACAGCTCACCAAGCCAAAAATTAATCAACATCAAGTCCTTCTGGTTTTTATACTGAAGTTATGCTCAGAATCTGAGAGTAGTGACATTGATGGAATTACTTTAAGCATTCCAGCACAACTCAGATTTTCTTGGGAACCTTGACTCCACTTTCTGACAACTTGATATCGTAGGGCTTATAAGCTTGCAAAGGTCCATGTGCTATCATAGTGCTTGCTTGGAATGAGACTTGTTTTCACACATGGTGTAAGAAAATTAACACACAACGCAGCAGGGAAAACTGTACTTGACAGCTTTGTGACAACCACCTGGACATCCTGAGAGGCAGTGTACTCTAGAAAGAACAAGAAATAGTGTAAATCAGGCATTTCCAAACCATGGCTGTGGGCCACATGTGGCCCTGGACAGTTAGTGATGTGGCCCCACAAGGTCGTACACTTTTAACATTATGATGTAACTTTTAGTGAAATTTTGCATGAGTTAATTGCACGTAGCTCGAGCACAGACTGCATAGGTGACGACTGAATGCTGTGGAGGGGAGGGCACGGTGCAGTGCTAACTCTGCCTCTCATTGCCCACTGCACACGCTCGATCGAACCGAAACTCATTTATATTACGTGTGCTTGTGCCTCTTGCTGAGTAAAAATCAGGGATCACTGTTTGATAGTAATATTTCAGCCTACCTGCAATGTGTGCGTGCCTGTGAAGACGTGTTTTTTGTTATTAAGTAGGCATAGAAGTTTTTTCCTTTAATTAATTAAATTGGGGCTTGCGTTAGTTACTAAAATAATTTAATGAGTTAACACATTCACTACAGAGGAAATAGCCAGTGCAGTGCTGACAGTTTTTAGTTTTTGGCATCTCACAAAAAGTATAAAGTAACTTGTGATGTGCTTTTTAATTAGTTTTGTGATGTGTTTCATTAGTGTTTGTGCTATTGAGCCAGACCTTGGTGCGTTAGGTTCACAGAAACAAGGTCAAATATCTCACTAATTTTAGGGTTTTCTTGCTTTTTTTTTTTTTTAGTTAGAGATATTAAAAAAAGAAAAGGAAGTTTTGTTACTTATATACATGAACTATATTGTATGTCTTATATGTGGCACAGGACGATGTTTCTTCACTAAATGCAGCCTCGGCAAGCCATGAGATTAGACAGACATGTTTTAAAATGTCTAATATGCTAAATGAAATTCATGCTAGCATTTATTTTACTCCAAAAATACTCAAAATCTTAATTGTATATTTAGTACTCTTTGTATCTATCTGTATAATCTATTCAATATGTTTTGAAAATATAGTTCATGAAGAATTATTTATTTGTAGTAGCATTGCTGCATTGTGTTGATTTTGGTAAGTGCAAGTAAAAACTAGGTAATTTTTTTTCCATTTTGATCCACTGGGGGGAAAACCCACAAAACAAGCTAAATAAATGGAGCATTCTTCTGTGACTATACACTGTAAGTGTTATGTGATCAACTGAGTATTGAATGTATCTGTTACAAAGTTAGGGAGGAAGATAATCTTGACCATTGTTTATTTTAAAAATTAAAACGAGAAAAGAATTTATTTTATGTGAGATACAGTGCCTCAGTAAAATGCATCATTGTTCTGTTTTTCTTTTTTTAGTTAGGATCAAGTTGGGAATTTTATGATTTACCACTGCATAAAATTTTTTAATGTTCTTTTTTCCTTGTTACTGATTTTGTGTGTTTGCAGATGAGACGCTGAAACTACTAAAAGAACTAACAAGTAAAAAATCTCTTCAAGTGCCAAATATTTATTACCATTTGCCTCATTTGTTGAAAAATGAAGGAAGCCTTCAACCTTCTGTGCAGGTTGGCCTTGGAAGGACAGGAGGTATGCTGATAAAATGTTTATTTTCTGTTTTGTGTCTGGAGGACTTTGTAGTTCTTGTAGTACAATTTACTGCATTACTTAGTAGATCAAGGACAGCTCATTTAACTTGTGTCATATTGATATCTCTTAGAATTCATACTGAATCCATGATGAAAGGAGTTTGGCTTCAGCTTTGGTCTTTTCTGCATAGTATCAGTCATGCCTTTTCCCATCTTAAGGTACACTTTAAGAAGCATTTAGTTTGGTTGAGTTTTTGTTACTAAGTAAAAGAGAAGGAAACAAGTATATTACAGTTTCTGATCTGCTGCTGGGCATATCTTCTCATCTTTTCTGTATGTGTGGCAACCAATACACAGATATAATTATTTTAGTGTTGGCTATAACTCAATGTTGGACACACTATGATAATTGCATCAGTAAAATGTGGACTGGTTGGAGGGAAAAAACCAATATTGTGTGGCAGTACTGTTGATCCCCTTTTGTTTTTAGTCTTCACAAATTTTAAATATTGGTCAGTAGGATAGCTCCACTCAATCCCACTCTTAGAGCTCTAGAAAGTAAGTAGGGTAAAGCCCAAGCAAGCTGATGAACCTCAAAGTATTGTTCATCTCCAAGCATGAGCGTCGCACTGGTGGATCCTTACTTCTCTGTGTGTCATCTGATTTGAAGGGCTCATGCTTTATCCTCTAGACCATTTTTTTTAATCTAAACCTTGCTTTTGAAAGAAACATTAGTTACTCCCGGCCTGTATTTTTTTCATTACTGCAATGAGTTTCATCGATGCTTCTTTTAACATTAAGGCGTGCTTGTGTGTCAGATGTGTGAGCACAAGCCGCAGTTATTTTTCTGACTGTAAACACCATTTGTTTCAATGTTGTTATCTAGGAAGGCAAATGTTCTCATTCTTTATTATTCTAAGTGAAGCCTGTGTTATATCCTGTTGGGAATATATGACAGAAGTCTGAAATTACAAAACAGGAATTGGAGTCAGGTTTATTTAATTAAAAAGAGGGAGAAAATTGAGTTAAATTAATTTTCCTGTCTTCCCCTCTCCTGATCAATGCCAAAATCAGCAGAGCTGTTTTATAAGACTTCTGAGGAGTTAAATACTTGAGTTGTGAAAAATGGCTATTCCAACAGGAAAATTGTTAGAGAGGTTAGTTGCTCTTTAACTCTTAGTGCAGCCTCACCTGATTAATACAGTGGTTGTTGATTATTACCTGTGTAGTAGCTTGGCATATCTGGGATTGCATGGGGTTGTTTTTTTTGTTGGGTTTTTTTTTTCAATGTTTTCTCTGAGCATTTGTGATGATGGTTAATCACGTTGATCAGTGCTATATGTTAAAAACTATTCTTAATTACTGATATCTCAGTCTTTTAACTCCTTGTATTTCTTAAGTTATACTTTATTACAAGATTAACTTTTTGATTTTGTTCTTGTGTATGAAATTACTGAAAGTGCACTTCTGTTTTGTTTGATTTCAGTTTCCATTGTAATGGGAATACCTACAGTGAAAAGAAAAGTCAAATCTTACCTTACAGAAACTCTCCACTCCCTTATTGATAAGTTGTCCCCTGAAGAAAAACTGGATTGTGTTATGGTCGTCTTTATAGGAGAGGTAACACTAGAAATATTTTTATACAGCTTCTAACCTGTCTTTAAACCAAGGTGCTACTCCTTTCAGGAAGTGAAGCTCTCCTTTTTCTTTGGAACATAAACAGATGACTGTGCCTCTATCTCCTTTTTATGGAAGGAAAGATCTTGTGTTTCTGAGATGAAAGATCACAAAGAGCCCAGCCTTTTCTGTTAGTGGAGGGAACAGTGGGCATGGATTCATTGGACTGCTTATTTTGCATGTCTTCTTTTGTTTATGCATAGCAACTGAGATGTGCTAATAATCTTATTCCTTTGATATCAAAATAATGACTGAGTCTGTGGTAGAGAAGGGAGCTTTCTTTCCTTTCTCTTCATGCTCATGTTTAGTCCTTCCTTAGATTGATGCGACAGCTGGAGAAGTTACATGCAGATGGTTACTAATTGTACTTTCTGGCCATTCTGGACATTGTATGTCTGGACCTTTTTGATGCACTAGTTCAAACAACATTCTGTTGGATAGTTTGCTCAGTTTGGCTGAAATCTTAAGGAAAATGATAGACAGCTTTCAGGAATAATTTTGCTGGACACTGAGAACTGCATATAGTTATTTTGATGTATATATTTTCTTTTAAGAATCTCATTTGGAACTTGGGAATGTTTGATCTTCATCCATCTAACTGTATATTGCTCTGCTGAATCAGTGTTTTGAGTCCCACAGATGAAAACTTGAGTCTATTAGATATAACTGTGAAAATCATTTTAATCTTGTGAGCCAGTGCCTATGCTGCTTTTCTGCAAGGAAATACTGTTAAAAAATCTGTTGATGAAGAATATCAAGAGATCAGAATTCATTCTGAGTTACTGAAATGCTGAGTTTTCCAATCAGTTCAGTGAAGGAATAGTTTTATTGCCTTTTAGTATGGCTTCTTTTTAAGGTTTAAAAGCTTCCTTTTGTTTTATTTAAGGAGATCTAAGCTGGATAGGAGCAAAGAGAATCCACACCCCTGTCCTCAATTACACAAGTTTCTCTTGTTACCTTAGACAAGCTGTGCTGGTATGCCTGGGTTATCCATAGTTAAATAACTTTATTCCTTTGAGGTTTTTTAATTTTTTTTTCTCTTGGGAATTAAATGCTATTTAAGTGGCCATGAAGAAACTCAGCATTTTAAAATGAGAGCTTTTGCTTTTCAGCATAAGGAGAATTGTGTTTTACACACACAGTTGAGTGGGAACCACTGTATCTTAGGGATTTTGCTATTTGAGGGGAGCTCTTTGAGGATTTGCTTAACCCCCTATCTGCCATGGGCGCACAGCAAGCCATGAATGTCTGGGAAAATTTGAGAAGCCTAGGTTTGAATTCTTATTCCATCATAACCTTTCCTTAGATTTCCGTTTCTTCATTCAGTTTTCTCACCTATTTTACTATTCCCATCCCTGTTTTATATTTCTTAAGGTTCAATATCTTCCAGTCTGTTCTGTAGTTGGTACAGGAAGCTCTTTCAGTGAATAATATGATACAGTACATACTTCATCTTTAATTGTAATGGTTTTTTTTCTGGATTTTGCTGTATTTCTCAGCTTCTTTCTGCAAGTTGGAATATATAGGTTTAATAAGCATTTTCTCTGGCTATCTGAAGCCTTTTCCCCTTGTGGATTTCTATTTGTACTTAAACAAAACTAAGCACTTTTGCTTTTAACGTAGCTTTGACTGTGGTGTTTCCTAGGCTAAAATGTTAGACCATTGCCAGCATTAACGTGTGTGCATTAAGGAAAGCTATTCAAAATACATTCAAACTTTTGCCAGCCGTGCAAGATGGTGGCACAAGCTTCTAAAGGATGGTATGGCCTCTGATAAACGCTTCTGCAGTTTAAGGTCTGTGAGAAATGGTCATGATGTGATATAATATTATTCAGAAATTTAGAACTAGTATCTCTGCTTTCTCTATATCTCGTGCCAACAACAAGGAAAAGTTAGACTTTACAAAAATATTTTTACAAAAGGATTGTTATGAAGAGTGGTATTTTGAAAGGCTTGTACAAGTGTTCTCTTGCTGATTCAATTTGAGAAGTTAAATTGATGGTGTTAATAAACATTACTGAGAGACATAGCGATAAACTGTAGTCTCTTTGGTGCTAAGCATCCTAAGAAACTTCTTTTAATTCTTCATTTCTTTCTTTCAGCAGTTCTATCTCATTTATTTCTTATAAATTTGACTTTTTTTGTGGAAAACAAATTGAAAGTTATAGCTAATGACCTTCTGCGAGCAGCATGAGCAGAGTAAACAGATGAGCTAGTAAATATAGGCTCATTATGGTTGCTAAATAAAGACATCTGCATATTAATTTACTGTATGGATATTTCTCAGGAATGTAATTATACACAGTAAATTTCCATACTTGAAAGTTCAAGGAATTCTAAAATATCTTGGTTGAGGTGATATCTAATCACCAATTTAAATAATTACTAGAATTGCTTGACAGAAAGCTGTGCAAGTGTCCCAGTAACTGACATACGTCTATGTTCTCCAATTTGTTAAAATAATTTTATTGCAGAATAATTTGCAGGGATTCATTAGAATGATTGATAAGCAGGAGCGATTTCTTGTATGTCTTAACTTAAAATCTTTTTCTTCCTCTTAACTGTGCAGCGTGTTCAGATGATTTGAAACAAATGATTCGTATCTCATTAACTTGTGCTGTGTGGAAACTTGTTTTTTGTCTAAGCTGTAGGCTCTGGGTTCAAAATGTCTATGAGCACCAGATTAAAGTGACTGTCTAGCATTTTTATTTCGGAAGAATTGCAAATAAGAAGAGAAACTTGGTTTTGAAATATCCACATCATAGTGGAACAACAGACCTGTGTGCTACTGAAGATGAGAGAGATTAAAATACTTTTGTGGTATCCAAACAAGATTTAAAATAAATAAATAAATAAATTATTGTTGGAAGGTCCAATTTAATGAAAATGTCTTAGACTCACTCTAAATATATCACAAATGATTGCCAGTCTGCTTCATTAATCAGTGACTGCGCTCGGCACAAGCAGTAATTTTTTTACAAGCAGTAATCAATGTATATTGGAAAGACTAGAAGCCCTTAATTTCACCAAGAATGCAAAAAAACCACAAATCATTTCAGAAATCAGAAAGCATAGCCATGCAGAAGTAGTTTGCTAATGTCGAGTGCTACTGATTACGTCTGATTGGGCAGTGATTGTCACAGAATCACAGAATTGTAGGGCCATTGTCCAGCCACTTACTGTTGGAGCACCAGTCTGTATGCTTCCCTTTCTTACCTATCAGTTATTCTAGTCTTACTCTGTTCTTTCTTATGTAAACAACTCACTTAGGGTAGAAACATTTGAACTTTAAACATCTTCTGTAGTTACCCTGTCAGCTGTTTATGTGAACAGTGGCTGCTAAATTAAAAGTTGTTAATCTTCAATGTTAATCTTCCTCTTGTGGAGAATCTTGCATTATTTTTTTTGCAAGGTTTGTCTAGTGGCTGGGTCAGTGCAATGCAAGCACCCAACAAAGTACTGTCCTGGGTACCATCCCGTTGTCATGGTTTTGGCTGGCACAGAGTTATGTTTCCTTTGTAGGGGCTTGTCTGGTGCTGTGTTTTGGATCTGTGATGAAAATAGTGATGATGGGAGCACACTGATGTTTTAGTTGTCATTGAGCAGTGGTGCGCAGAGGCAAAGACTTCTTTTGTGCTGCCCTGCCAGCAAGGAGAGCAAGGAGCTGGGAGGGGAGGGCCATAGCCAGGACAGCTGACCCAAACAGTCCGAGGGGATATCCCATACCGTATGGGGACATACTCAGCAATAAAAGCTGGGGGAATGAACCTGCAGGAGGAGAGACATTCAGAGCAAGGGTTCTTGTCTTCCCACAAAATCATAATGTGTAATGAGCCTGGTTTTCCTGAAAGTAGCTAAACATCTGCCTGCTGATAAGTAGTAGTGAATTAATTTATTTTTCTTTGCTTGCATAGCTTTTGCTTTACCTAGTAAACCATCTTTATCTCAACTTGTGACTTTTTTCACTGTTACCTGTCTGTTTCTTTCCCAAATCCCGTTGTGAGAAGAGTAAGTGAGCAGTTGTGTGGTGCTGGGCTGCATGCCAGGGTTAAACCACACCGCTTGTGCACTGGTATGAGCAAAGCCTTAGTAAATTAAGCACTGAATGCACACACTGGGCCAAACCCTGCCAAAGCTGACTTGGAAGTACTGACATCAGAATGCAAAATGGAAAACTTCTCCCAAAAAATAGGCAAGCCTTATTTTTGCCTTTTCTAGCTGTGGGCTGGAATTAGAGATGTCTTTGATATATCTCTTGATAGGTTTAAAAAAAAAGTTGTATTTTGTCTCTTGCTCTCAGCCCAGAGAAATTTATATTGTCCTGGCTACAGAGACATTTCATTCTTTCTGTTAATCATTGAAAACATGAAAGCTGTGCTGAAGAATTGTGTTCCAAGTTCTCAGATGATTTAATCACACGTCTCGAGTTGGAGGAAGACCACTAGATGTTAACATAAACACACACTTTACATGCATATACATATGTATGAATGTGTATATATTAAATAAAAGTGAAAATTAGACAAGGCTGTTGTGCTGAATTTATATAATGTTCACTGGGTAATTTTAAAGATAGTCTTTGTTTTGGACATCTAATTCAAAGCTCTGCTCAGGATGAATGCAGTTGCTACTTATAATGCTAGCTCTTATATCTAGAGGGGTAGCTCAGGCTACCAATTAGAATTTGAAGTATTTATTTAAGCTGCTATTGCAATTTCAGCTTCTTTGGCACCTAGAAAATGTGGACTGCTGATTGTGAGCACCATCACAGAGATTTACATTCCTTTTTTCATAATAATGGCTAGCAAAACTTTATATGGCATTAAACCAGTGATACGATCTTTCTTAGCTCTCAAAAAAAGATTCTTGACAGGAGTTTGAAACCTACCATGGACCTGAGATAAATTTGGTGTCTCAGCAGAATGGTGAATTTCAGGACTGCTCTTTTCTCAAGCTCTTGACTTGAAATGCTTCTCTTTATAAGATAGTTTTTAGATGCACTAGAGTCACAGTAACAATCTGATCTTTCTCACTGGAGAACATCAGTGTTAATAGACAGAACAGAGTTGTGTCCAAACTTTCCAGTAGCATCTAAAATATCTGTGAGATGAAAGGTAGCTGTAATAAGTTTATTTCAGAAGCATTGTAGTAGGTGACTTCAATGAGTTTTGGATGGTGTTCTCAAGTTTTACTACGGTGGTCTGTTTTGACTTACAGACAATGAGGAGAAAATCAATCTGTTCTTTAAGTAAGGAACACTGCATTGAAGTGTGCTTTTGGCTGTACACAACTGCTACCTATCTTGGTCTGGAAAAACAGGCCATCTAGACCTTTTCCATGATTTACAGGCTCACCCAAGCACACAAAGAATTTTCCCCAGGTTTTCAGGCCAAGTACTCTGCTTTCTTTCAGACTCTACAAACTAGGCTTCGTCTGCAATATATACAAAGCTAGCTAGTTGAAGGCTATGTGGTGCTAACGTTATTTCCATCTACATGTGCTGTTTTGATTAGTCTCTTGATTTTTTTTTTTAAGTTGTGTTTTTTTTTGTGTGGGTTTTTTTTTTTTTTTTTTTTTTTTTTTTTTTTTTTTTTTTCTGGCTGGCCTTCTTAGGAGCTAAACTTGTTCTCTGTGGTTCTGCAATTGACAGCACAGCCTGTAGGGACACGTGCCTTCATATTGAAGAGCTGACATGCAGGGTGCAAGGATAGGGACAAACGACAGTGGAGCAATACAAGAATTAACTTGTATTTCTGACACTGCTGCCAAGGCTTTGCGTTGTGAAATCTTGTCCTGAACTGCACTGAGTTTAATGCTGAAGCAGCTGGAGAGAAAAAGATATTTCTTACCTGTGTTAGGATGGGGGCTCTGAGTAAGGGAAGGCTAAAGTCAATAGCTCGTGTAGGACCTAGAGGCTCCTTTTTGTTTATGTAACATTAGCAGCCCATTTTATGACAGTACATTTTTTTTCCCCTTTTGATCAGCACTTTGTTTTCATGTTTCCTGTGTTTAACTTGAAATTGCTGCTTAAGATCTGAAAGCAGACACTGCATTCTTGAAAATTATCTTTTTCATGTGTATTGGTTGAACTTTAATAGATACTAATATGTTTTTCCACAGGCTTTGTTTTTGTACTTACGCTGTTGCAATTATTAGAAACCTCTGCTTTACTTCTAATCCTGAGGGCCTTTTCACTGCACAAATCTCTAAAAAATTGTCTAAGTGCCATTTTAGCAGGTGAAATTTTCCTATGTGAATTTTAAGGCCTTGAGTATGGGTAATTATATTCATATGTGTTTTCAACATTTCAAGTCAAACATAGGTTTACTTTGCCTTTTCTGGAGGCTGTTAAATTTTGCATTTGCTCATAATTATTTAAAATACACTTAATTTATTCCACCCATGTTCTATAAGCGTGATGAAAGTTCAGATGAAATTGTTGCAATGAATAAACAATGAGATTAGCACTTTTTGCAGATTAGCATGGTCGTTTCCCAGAGAATATATTTTCTTTTTCAAGGGGAAAAGTGCTCTTGGATAAGTTCAGGCTGACTTCTGCTAGATGTCATTTAAGAACTAAAATGTGGGCAATCTGATGGGTGAGAGAAATCATATTATTTAGAGTATGCAGTACAGCTGATATATGAAGTCTTCCCACTGTTCCCTGAAGCTTCTCTTCTTGAATTTGTAGGTAGCTTAACTTCATTTCCCAGTGACTTATGAATAAATCTTTGAAATTTTGTTGTCATCTTTGCTTCTATTTGCACTTCCCTTCCTAAAACTGACTCTTATAATAGAAATTAAATCCGAACAGATGTTTGGTCTGATGAGGCAAGATCTGATACTCACAGAATCACTGAGATTGAAAGGACCTCTGCGCAAAGCAGAGTAATCTACTATAAATCTGTGCATTTTACATAGTATTTCAATGTGCATCTTGAAAATTACAGCTTGGGGGGGGGGGGAAAAAAGTTAAGCTTGGTAAGTCATCCATCCAGAAGAGGAAAATCATAGAATTGGAAAGAACTGCAGAATTATTTGAGTAGGAAGAGACCTTAAAATTGTGTAGTTCTAACTCTCCTGCCATGGCACTTTCCCCTAGATCAGGCTTCTCAGTTGCTGGTGCGTGGTATCCTAGCATTCCCTCGTGTTCTACTTTTGTTAAGATTTCTTTTTTCATCCCTTGGAGAATTTAATATTAAAATGAACTGTTAACTAGCCAGGTGTTGACATTGGTTGTCAACAGAAGAAAATAAAACAGGGGACAGGAATCCTGTGCTTTACAGTGCAGTATAGATGTTTGAACTTCAAGGCTATTTTTGCTTCTTCTAGCTGTACTGTGTCTTGTTTAGTGTATGGCTTGGTGCAGGCTATTTCTGCACTTGCTCTGCTTCTGCATCAACTGAGCTCTAGTCCTGTTCATACGTATTGTTTTTGTTTGTTTAGATCTTACGTATGAGGATTGGAACTGATTCTAATGTTGTGGTGATACAGATGCAATCTGGATGCCTCTATATATGAAATTAAGAGGCAAAATCTAAAATCAAGACAATATTTTAAGTGAGTGCATAGCTAAACTGTGAGCCTTGCTGCTAATGAATGTCATGAAATACAAGTGAGTAAATGGGTTCTGAAAGGAGCTGAGCAAATTCACGGAGAGCAGATCCAGAAGGAGCTATTGAGTCTAATGCTGAGTACTTAAAACTGGGAGGTAGAAAAGTTTGTTCTGTACTTACTTCTTGTACTACTTATTTTTCTAAATAGCTGCTGCTGGTTAAGGTAGCACATGAGGTTTTGATCCAGATGGACCTTTGTTCTAAATTGCCATGGTTTTCCTAACATTTTAAGAAGCAGTTCACCTTCTATATTCTTGAAGGTATGAGGTAGGTAGGATTTAAGAAGTAACACTTTCATGCTGTTAAAACTAAAAATCTCTCTGACAAGTTGGCTAGCTGTTAGTCAGTTGGATGGGATCCTGGGCAACCTGATCTGGTGGATGCTAACCCTGCCTTCAGTGGGGGGTTGGAACTGGATGATCTTAAAGGTACCTTCCAACCTAAGCCATCTGATGATAAACAGGCATTCTAACCTCTTGTTTTGTCTGGTAGGTAATATATTCTACTAATTTGCTATGTGCATGCACACTCGTCAAATCAATTAAAAAGATTGGACTTTTGTTCATTGCTGTTCACTGTGTTTTTGTGTCTGTCATCAAAATAGTTGATGTATGGACTGAACCTTAGATGTTGCCATGTTCAGACACTGATGAAATGCCATAGATTTCATAAGCAAAGTCTTCCTGCTGAAAGTTTAGAGAGGTTCAAGGAGATGCTGGTGTGTGGTAGATGGAAAAAGGAGTTTACTGAGAAACACACACACACACACACAGTCACATCTATCTCAGGAAGTAACTTGAATTGAAAGCAGATAGTGTGGCTGGTCACTGGAAGGGGGAGTACTGTGTTTTCTTGTCCTGTTTGTACTCTTTTCTATGTATTTATTCATGGCTGTTGCTGCTGGAAGCAAGATGCTGACCTGAATGAATCTTTGGTGTTGATCTAGTACAAACGAAAAAAGGAGAGTGTCTCACTCCATCTATTCCTTCTTCCACTGGGATCAATAATTTCATGTGAGTAGAAAGAAGGGACAGGAAAGATTTCAATTGCTTATACTGAAACAACAGATCCTGTTTATGCCTTTCATTAGTCCCTAGAAATCTACCTAACAAGACAAATTTGTTTTTGAGGCTTCATGATTCACTGGCAGTATTAACTCTTAGGCTATGGCCTTTTGCTGTTTGACATTTAATTTTTAAGAAGAACAGTTCTTTAAATGTTAATTTCTGCTTCCTTTTCTGAAGTTCCAAACTGCTAAGAATTATTTAATTTTCAACTTGAACAGTTTTACTAATGAATGGTAATGCCTTCTGATTTAGTAGGCATAAGCATTCATTGCTGTCATCTTACAGATTGTGCAGCTGTGATTGGGATCACCAGTGGCATTTCCTTTCAGTAGATGAAAATGGCACTGATATCATGAGCCAGAATTTACGTTCTTCACAGCTCTTCCAAAGGCAAGCTGGTATTTATCAGATGATCTTCTCTGGGAACCTGAAGAACAGTTACACTTTCTTTCATGCATGATTTCCTTTTGATTAATCTGGATTTATCTTGTCCTCATTAAGGTACTCTGAGAAAACAAGGGTATTGTTCCTTATATAATACATAGTTCATACTTATTTGCAGCGTTCTCGTGTCCTGCAGATTGACAAAGAGGACTTCAGGTCTTATTCTAATGAGACAGTAAAAACCTTCTTTCTCAAAAATAGGGAACAATAGGGTCAATAATAGGTTTATCCATCACTCTTGATTTACTGGTCAAATTTCTTGATAAAGTTGAAATACCCTTAGGTTCAAGCAATTATCTGACTATTTCAGATTTCCTTCCATTACCGCACTGCAGAGTCTTCTGCATAGCTAATTCTTCCTGTGACAGCTTGGTCAAATTCATTGCATGTTCTCGTATTTATTGATGAGGTTGTGTGAAATAACTTACAAGTGCCACCTTCCTGGGACATGACTTCAGCTGAAGGACACTGGCAGAGATCCCACTGAGTGTTGGGCTGGGTAATGAGAGGAGCTAATTGCCTCTGGAAGTTCATATGTGAAAAGATGGTATGCAGCTTTCTTACTCTGAGAGGAAGGGCTTGGTGTTGAAGTTGTGGTTCTTAGTCTCAAATGATGCTGGTAAAATGCAATTACTTGTATTGAAATAATCACAGGATATAGCATATTTTTAATGCATTTCATGGAATCCTAGAATGGCTTGTATTGGAAAGGACCTCAAGGATCATGAAGCTCCAACTCCCCTGCCGCATGCAAGACTGCCAACCTCCATATCTAATACTAGACCAGGCTGCCCAGGGCCCCATCCAACCTGGCCTTGAACACCTCTAGGAACAGAGCATCCACAGCCTCTCTGGGCAGCCTGTGCCAGCACCTCAGCACGTAATGCTTTGCTCATGAAAAATGTTACCAACTCTTTCCATCTCAATCTTTTTTCATTCTAAAAGTGGTATTTCCTTTTGCACTATTCTGATGTGTTGGTGAAGTGTTGATTCAGAAGGTGAGTTACCTACTGAAAGAGCAGTAGTGTTTGCCTTATCTTATGTTCAATGTAGCTAGACCAGCCCATTTTGACTTTGTTTGAAAGTAGCACAGATCACAGTATGTGCTTGGAAGTCTACAGGCTACTTCTCTTAAATGTGAAGCTATTTTGATTGCTGTTCTGACTGGGAATTACCAACCTTGTGCGTGAGGGAAACACAGAAAAATAGGTGGAAGTAAGGGAAAAACTCTTATTCCTTATTTACTTTCTTTGCTGGTTGTGGTCCATCCTGTATTAGGACAAAACAGGACAAAAACTGTTTTGAGAAGAGTTATACTGATGTGCAGGCTCTTGGCTAAGCATCTGCTTCCAGTTAAGATGTAACTTGGCATTTATTTTAATATCTGGAATACTGTATAGAAATGAACTGTGGTTTTGATGCTCATTTAAAAAAAAAAAAAAAAGTTTTTCCTGTGCATTTACATTATGGATTTTTAACAAATATTTGACTTGTTAATATGAGACTAAATAATCAGAGTTTGAAATCCAAATTGTTTCTTTTTCCTCTGTTGAATAAACAAATACTTCAATATTTTTAATATTTAAAAGGAAAGAAAAACACATGAAATGTTTCAGTAAAATATAATGATTATTGAAGTATCTCTGTGTAACGATTTGCAGCTATTAAAAAACACAGTAAAAAAAAAAAAAAGATATCTTAAACTACATTCCTGTGATAAACAATGCATGAACGATCCGTGTGTTCTTGTTAAGTCCTTAACGATATATAAAGGTCCATCCAGCCCTCAGTCTGCTTGAGTGGAACTTGTTGCAAGATGAGTTTTAGTTTGCAGAAATCTTGGCTGCTTGTTAGAACTTCTGTCCTGTAAAAGAATAGGAATAGTGCTTACAAAGGAAGTATTTATGAAGGAAAGTATGACAAATGGTTTCAACTCTTTTATATAGTACTTGCAACTGGCTTTTGGGGAAAAAAAAAAAAAAAAAAAGAAACAACATTGTTGTCCTTTTTCCAAAACTATGCATCACTGACAGGCAGTATGTTGGATTTAAAAAAGAAAAAAAACCAACAAAAAACAAAACACAAATGAAATAACAACTGGAAAAATCACGTTCCAATTTTGGAAGATCAGAGCGTAGGAATCTTTATCAAACAAGTTTAGGTTCTATAGAAATACTTGGGAGGGATTTATACTCTCTGTATATAATCCTTTAATGATAATCTGCATTACAAATTGATCAGAAAGTATGAAGTATTCCTTTGTTTCCAGCATTTGAAAGGCAGCTGTTCTGCAGAATCCTCATAAGCTACCAGAATCTTTGTTGATCTATAGATTGCAAATTTTCTTCTTAAAATTGATAAAAGTTTAGGAGATGTATTTATGAAATAGATGTGTGTTTAATGCCCTGTTCCCCAGAAGGCTTCCCTTGGGTAATGTTTCATATGGTTTATTATTGTATAACAATACCACAAAATTCTTCCTGTGCAAACACTGGTGTGATTATTTTGTCATTAAGAGTATGAACTGAAAAAACCCAAGTGTTATGTTAGAACTGTCTGTTAAAAGCAGAGATAAGGCACGGCATTCAATTTTATGTACTTGAAAAAAATCTTCTCCTGTTAGATGCAGGACATAGGAACACATCACTCATGGAATTGTAATACTCAAATGTCTTGCACAGTGAAATTTATTGTCAAGTACAGCTACCTCAAATGGTTGTGTTAATAAAGTGTAGCAGCAAAGCTGTTAAGTATTTTATTTATTGTTCTTTCTTATTTTTTTTTTTTTTTCCAGACCGATCTTGATTATGTTAACAATGTTGTTGCGAGCCTGGAAAAAGAGTAAGTTGCAGTTTTAATGAGGAACTTATTTGCTTATTGGTGACTTTGCTTGCTGTTTTTCCTAAGTAACATTGTGATAAATATTAAGAAGTGTTATGGTAATATGAGATTGTACATTTTTGGTTAGGGAGGGGATTTCTACGTTTGAATAAAAAGAAGTATTAAATGATAAATTAAGGGGTGATTATTCAGTCAGTTAAATCTGAAACAAATGGAATTTAAATTGATTTTGTGGACTATAAGTGACTTTAATTGGCTTAACATTAATGGGAATGTCTTACTTCTGTGTTATTGCCTTGTATTCCATATGTTCAAAGAGAGCTGTAGAAGAAAATCACTAGGTTCTAGTGAGGGAATAAAAAATCAAGTGTTTAGAAGCTAATTAGTATTCTGATTATTAATCAAGTGGCTACACTATTCTAAGGAAGGTGTTAGGCAAAACAGTATACACTGTCTTACTTTACATCCCTTGTTTGAATGAGTTGTTGTTACAACCAGAGCTCAAAACAGCTTGTATGAGTCTGTGATGTTTTTACTGACAGATTTTCTACAGAGATCAATTCTGGGTTGGTGGAAGTAATAGCCCCTCCTGCAACTTACTATCCTGATTTGACAAACTTGAAAGAAACGTTTGGAGACTCAAAAGAGAGAGTGAGGTGAGTTTATTCCTTCAGATCTTTTTTCATCTCCTCCCACATCCACACTTTCCTTGTTTATAAATCGTCAAGTGGGAAGTAGATTCTTTAAATGTTTTCTTACTGTAATTCTCAAAAGTGTGGGGATGCTAAAAGAGCACTGAGTCCTTCTCGGTGCCCTTGTATCTGCATGCTGTTCTGTGCGTGATCTGAGTTTAATGCTAAGCTTCAGTGAACTCTTTCAGTGTTAAATTCTGGGAGGAAAATGGCGATACTATTTTTGCTCTTGTTGCTTACTGTTTTTCTTCCTGAAATATGTTGTAAAACCCGGTAGTTGCTACTGAATTATTATTTAAAATGGACATGTGTTTTAGTGAAATGTAAGATAGCATTCACAGAACCAGAGGCAACATAAACCAGTTTTTGTCTGTATTAAAGCATAACAAGAAGGCTTTATTGCTTCTTTTTCCCAGACAGATTTCCTGAGGGAACGATGCCAAAAGCAGTTTTCCTAATATTTCACCAGTGTGTGTCATTCTTCATAGTGAGATCTACTTTGCATTGCCAATGTGTACTGAAATAACTTTTTCCTTAACACTTAAGTTTGTAATTGATTTTCAGATGGAGAACAAAACAAAACTTGGATTACTGTTTTCTTATGATGTACGCCCAGAAAAAGGGAGTTTATTACATCCAGGTAAGTTTCTGTTCTTTGTTTTAAATGAATCTCCAAAAATCATGTCAGTGCTCACAGCAGAAGGACCTACACAGAGCAGAGTTAACGTGATTCCTTTGTTAGGGGCCAATAAGCATGTGGGTTATTGTATCCGAGGAAGTATTTTGTGGATGACACTCTTTGAAGTAGAAAGCAACTTACTGCATATGATTGATTTTTATCTTAAGATGCTTAGCATAAAAAGAGAAAGAATGCAGGCAGCTTAACTGTTGTTTTTTCTTTTTTCCCCCAAATGACTTGCAGTTGAGGCAAAAGACACCAACATGGTCTCGAGTAGAAGTTAAACTAAAATCTATTTTTCTTCCTTTTGAAAGCATGGCAGTGTCACTTTGATCTCCAGAGTCTGTTGTATATAGCTGCAGTTTTTTTCAGAGGTTTTCAGAAACACAGATAATGAATTAATCTTAAATTCTTTAATCTTAATTTAGCTCAGAATTGTTCCTCTTTGTCTCCCTGCTTCGAAGTAGGTAGAAGTCTTGCCTACGAGTGTTGCAGATCTAGTGACTAGCTGTGCTTAGGATTTTCATTTAAATTTTGGGACTGTATCCTTTGGGTATAACACTCCACTCATGCAGTTTTTCCAAAGTGAACTATGCTGATTGCTCTTTAAGAGCTGTTGGAGACTCAGTACTCCTGGAAGCTGTGCAGGGACTGATGTATTGGCAGCCTGCTTGAAGCTAGGCAAGTCACACAAATGTTAGTGCCAGCACAAGGAGGTGAGAGTAAATGCTCTAGGAGTTAGAACAGGAGCAGCAGTATCCTTTATGCAGCAGCCTGCACTTAATGTGAAATAAAGGGATTGCAGCACAGCATCTTGGAAGTTGTGCTATCTGGGCGAGGCTGGACTATGCACCTGTTCTTCTGTTTGACAGCTGAAGTCAGGAAATGGGAAAGCAGATCCTGCTTCTGTAGGTAGCATCTCTTAGCTTCCTGTGAAAGACTTTCAGTGCTAGCAAGGGAGTGAGTAAATAACCACACCATCATAGAAATAAGACAAAAATTCTATTTGTTCTCCATATAATGTCCTTACGATGGACTTGATCTAAAATTATTTTGTGAATGGTTCTTTTCTGAAGATAGAGGCTAGAAAAGTGGTATGAACTTATTACTACCTACTTAACATCTGCATTATGTTGAAATGTACTCATGGCATTTTATTACAGAAGGACTCTGGATTAGTTCTCCACCGTTACAGTATGAACCCTAAAATATTTATTCTTGTCTGTAGAGCTGAGGCTTTATAGCAATCCTTGCATTAAAAATATATGGGTATGTGTTAGCAATGTATTACAAATCACTGTTTCCTAGCAGTATTTTCTTCTATCGCTTTTCTGTTTTTTATGAATGTTGATATCATTGCTCCCTTTTTCTAGCTTGAAGATGACATTGTTGTCAAGCAGAATTACTTCAGCACAATAAAGAACTTTGCGCTTCAGCTCGCTTCTGAAGATTGGATGATTCTGGAATTTTCTCAGCTGGGTTTCATTGGTAAGAAAATGTTCATTTTAGTAGTTTGAAAGAACACATTCATCCTTAGATGGTGTGATGAATAGTGATCTGACTTCAAAGTTATCTTTGTACTGGAAATAGACCAAGAATTAGAAATTCTTTGGCTTCTTAAAGAATTCTGTGGTTTAACTCGTGTTTGCGTTTGTTAGTTCATCTACTTTTCCAGTCAAATTCAAATGGTTGGAAGTAAGAGCATTTTTATAACCAGAAATTATTTTATTTATAAGAACACTTGAACTGCAAGGAATTACTTATTTTGATTTTAACTGCAGTTAAAATACAAATATAATTAGACTGTGAAGTTCAAGGGGAAAAAGCCCAAGAATGAACACTGCCTGAAACAGGCGAAATGGTGTTTATGGAAAAATTTCCAAGAATCATCAGACATCATTTTGTCTTGATTGCAAAGCCTGTTCTATCTTTGCCTTTCTAATCCATCCAGGAGAAGTTATGACAATGTGCTCCTTCATAGGATTATTTAGAGGCTGTCTGTCAATGGCAGTAAACGAAAGTGAGGGAAGTTAATGCAGCATCTTGGATTCCTGGCGGAGGCTGCTGAAATCATCGTATAGTTAGATATTTTTTCTGTCTTATACTAATATGTTCTTATTGAGAAATACTGGACTTACTAGGAAAAAAAAAAAAAAAAACACCAAGAAAAGAGAGGTTTTAAAGGAATTTTGCACATAGAAAGGGTATTTCATTATTGCAGTGATGTATCATGATGAAATTAAAAGCACAAAGCTGGAGATATGCAAGGAAAAATTAAAAACTAAGTCAGGCTGTGAAGTTTCCTGTACTATGCTCTTTACAGCTCAGCATCAGGAATGTTGCTGAGGCAATAGTTTCCTGATTTTCAGAGATTCAGAGACTGACAGAGTTGGATGGAAACTAGCAGTCATTTCCTAAGATACTGTTAGGGTACAAAATTGCTTTGTGCATTTGCTTGCCGGTCTAACCTACAGCAGAGGGCTGGAAAGGAAATGGACAGAGGGAAGTCTTCTCATCTAAGTCCTCTCATTTCCTATCTGCTACCCACATAACCAGTCTGCTTGATTGCCTTGGGCAAACCAAAGAGGGAAAAACAGGAGATGGAGCTGCTTGTCATGGAGAAATAAGCATTCAAATAACTTACTGGAGGTTTTGCCAGAAGTAAGCTTGCTCTTTTGTTGGGAGAAGAAGCAACTTGCAACTGTCAGCTCTGTGGTTCTGTGGCTGAAGAGTTTGCATGGATAATAGCTTCTGATTAAACTTTGTTTCTACTTTTAAGCAGCCAAACTCTAATTATGGCTTTAGATGGGGTTTGAGTTTTAGATCCAGGCCTAACTGCTCTTTGAATGTAAAGTCTGTGTGGAGTTAATAGGCTATATAGGCTTACCTTGCTTTTCCAAGGTGCAGTGTGGATGGAATAGTAGAGAGCAACGCTGAGGCAATTTACCTTGCTTTCCAGTGCAGTGTGGATGGCATAGTAGAGAGCAACACTGTCAAGTTGCATTTTTGTAATACTGGGATGTCAAAATGTGTATAAGCCCGATAGTTTCGGGTATGTGCTGCCAGTCCCATGAAAATATATTTCAGAACACTTACGTATTCTCATCTTCTTCCTCATCCCTATATTCTTAGTGTTTGCTATAGAGGAAGCAGAGTCTAAGCCAAGAGGAATTGGTAAATACTACTTAATATAGAGATATGGATAAGTCACGTGCAAAGTTGTATAATAAAAAAAAAAAAGTGTTATTTTTCTTTTTTCTGTGTCTGTATACTGTCTATTTGGAGTGTGGGCTCTGAAAATAGCTAAAATTAGTTGTTTCTGCTGCTGGGTATCCCTGTTCTGGTTCTTCTACCATGTTTGTCTTCATCCTGTTGATTAAATGATTAAAATTTTGAATGCATTTAGCTATGACTACATATCTTAATGTGTTGTTTGTTTTTTTTTTTACCAACAAAATAACATTCTTTCCTCCCAGTTTAGCTACTTATCCCACTTCTAAGTTTTGAGAAAAAAGTTGGTATTCATGAAGGTGACTAATACTTCTGGCTTTAAAACCCCTCTGATCTACAATAGCCATATACTGCATATGAATATGCAAACAATGTGGATTTTCCTTGTCTGTGCTACCTCCTTATGAATCTTGATAATTTGGTAAAGCAGACAGCTAAAGAGGAGGACAAAAGTAGTTGGTTGTAGTTTGGGATGATTTTTGTGTAGACACCTAAAAATAGAGTACAGAACTGCTAGTGATTTCACAATTAGTGATTTAGGGTAGCTGATTCATTGCAGTCTACTAGAAGCCTTGATCAGCTTACAAATTCTTCTAGGAAAAAATGTGTTTTTGTTATAGTGTTTCTGAACTGAAAATCTAATTTACGCAAGTAGTACATGAAGAAGCGGGAAATGCAGCTGTTTAGGCTGACAGCAGGATTATAAAATTCTGTCACCTCCACCATTGAGCAGAAGTTGCTTTCTTTGATTTATTTTTATTTTTTTGATACTGAAAGCATAGCCCTAAGTGCTGTCAAGTATCTAATAAATAATGGGTGAGATGTATGCTCTTTCCCTAGAAGCTCTATGGAAGGAGGTGCCTCTTCTGCTCTTTCAAATTCAGCTCTGCACTGCAGTCCTTAGCATAACATGGTAAAGTCCTGCCAGATTTTTATGAGAAATACCAATTTGTCTTCCAACTGCTTGTAAGCTTGTAAGTTTTCCAGAGGATTTACAATACCTTGACCTGTAGCTATAGTGTCAGCTGTCACAAACTCTAATGGAGCAGTCTGAAATCAGGCTCTAGGTTGTCTTTTGCAGTTCTTCTGGTTCTTCCAATTTTTGGTTAGATCTCCAGCTTGATGATTTCTGACTGCATATTGGGGACAGCAAATGGGCAATCTGCAGGCTAGATTTAGATGCCATCTGAATGGCTTCATGGCTCACAAAGTTTTCATCATCTGTAGCTGTGCGGGCTTGAGCAAATGCTTCTGCTTGTTCTTTGTCTGTGTCCCAGGGAATCCAGGCTGGTGCTGTCACCCTCACAAAAGAAAAGCTAGGCAAGGGCTTGGCTCGTTTGGATTTAGAGGGGCTGAAATTTTGGATGTGTGGAGCAGGGATTGTCTTGGACTGCTTACCATGCCAAAGAGAAGCTGTGTACAGTTGGAGTTCTGGAGCTTTCAAGACCTCTACAGGGAAAGCCTGTGATAAAGCAAGTCTGGTTTTGAGCTGGTGAGGAAGGGTGTTCTGAGGCCAGAAGTGCTTTGCAGGTGACAGAAATGGCAGATAGAAGAGGTGTTGTGTTGTACTGAAAGGCAAAGAGCTGGGGGAGAGCTGTGCCGTGCTGAGTGTGGAAGGTGGTGACAGCACTTCAGAAAGCAGTATGTGTGTATCTGCCCTTAGTGAGAGGCAGTATTACTCCAGGTAGGTGTCTCAGTTGGGGTTTCAAGTGGCACAGTCTGTGAGTGTCTTTTCACCACGGATGACAACTGAAGACTACAATCATTGTCTTCTTTAGAAGATGAGCTGATCAAAGTGATATATGTGCGGTGCGGTGCTATTGCCGTGTCCTTGAGTAGAAGAAGAAAAAGATTCCAGAGCAAATTGAGTACATATACTATAACCCTAGAAGAGGATAAACTGTCTCTTCAGTCAGCCCCCACAGCAATTGGAACAATAGTGTGGGGGTGTTTACTAGGTTGCATGTGTATATTTACAGTACACATTGTGGAAAGGCCATCTTTCTGTGGAAGCAGGCGTGACTGACAGACTATTTCAACCAGTGTCATCCAGAAATGATGTTTTCAGTCCTGTAAATGCTTCATGAGCCCTTACATTTTTAAGCTGATATTTGATTAAGGTTTCTTGTATTTTTCTCTTTTCCTGCACTATTATCAAAAGCAGTAGGCAGAGATGAATCACCAGGAAAATTAGGAGCCTATTTAGTTGGAAGCGTGACAAGCTGAAAGTGCTGTTATTCCACATGAACATTTTATACAATATTGTACAAATAATTTTGATTGTTTCCTATCTGTTTTTAAATGCTTCTATAAATAATGTTAAACAATATGACAACAATGTAAGTATGTAAATAGCAACAGTATACTAATAAAGTCTAACGATGTTAATAAAAAAAAACAAAGTTCTAATTTAGAATCATAGAATCACAAGTTTGGAAATGACCTGTAAGATCATCTAGTCCAATTGTCTTCTCATTACCACTGCTACCACAAACTAAACCATATCTCGTAACTCCTCATCCAGGCACCTCTTGAACACTGCCAGGGATGGCGATTCCACCATCCCCCTGGGCAGCCATTCCAGTACTTGACCACTCTGAGAGAAAGAGTTCTTCCTCACGTCTAACCTAAACTTCCTCTGGTACAACAAGTAATTTCAAGTGGGGGTTGTAGAAAGCACTAACAAATAATAATGTCAATGTTTTTTCCTTACGAAAATAAAAATTCAAAATCTGTGTATGGGACAGCTTTCTGATTTGGCTGTGTTGGATCTGTTACTATGTCTTTGCACGCTTAATTCTCCACCCAGCTCTGTGAATTGTCTCCTTTATGACCATAACGTCATTCCAACAGATGAAACAATTGGGACTTCTTATGTCAGATACCACTTCCATATTGTACTACATCATGATGTAATCACATTCAGACTCCTCCAAACTGATTTCAAATTCCAAGAGAAGTGTTATGTTGTTGGCTGTTCTCTTTGCCAGTTTCACACAAGTCATGTAGGAATGGAATGAGAGTTCCTATGCATTTGACGTGTTTTCTGGAAATGATGGAGCTCTTTAGGTGACTTCCTGTGTGTCTAACCCCTGTTACAGAGAATGAAGAATTTTGCAGGTCAGGATCTAAACATTGTTAGAGCAACTCTCCAGATGTATGAGTACGATAATTGGCAGTGCTGGAGCACACATTAAAAATGCCACCACAAGTTAGATGTTCTCACTTCAAACATATCCTGGTTACTTAATATGTAAGCTAGTAACTTGGAATTCTGTATCTGTACCCAGATAGTGTAAAACATGCCAAGCTCAGTCCCATTTCAGCAGAGAAATTCTCCATCCCTATTAAAAAGATTTGAACTCCCAGCTCCTTGTTTTTATTTATTGGTTGATTTATTGTACTACCTTGTGATAATCCTTCATGAATTACAGACCTAGGTGAGCCCCAAAGAAAAAGTAGCTGAATCTGAGTGATGGTCCATATACATTTTCACAGTGGAAATATCATCACTTAAGGCAAAAATTTATCTAGTCTTAAGTATAGCATTGGCTCAGGGTGATACTTCAGCCATATCCTGTCTTCTTTTTATGTAAAAGTGAACATCCACCCTAAGGAACAGAGTAATGCAGACTGCTTGCAGTTCTTCATTTCCATTCAGCCACATGGTCAAGTGGAGCACTCCACTGCTGATAGTTTAAGTTGCATACAAAAGGTTGTTCCTCATTTGTTTGTCTTCAAGAATAGCCTATGCAGCTCCTTAATGGCCTTTCTGGAGAGTTTTTTGTTCTTGTAGGTGAGAATGAAATTCCCTTTTCTAATGTGTAGAGAGTGGTTTTGCTACCTCAGAGGCCTGTTCTTAGTATTTACTCCAGCTGTTCCTTCGAAATGCAGAAAGAAAAAATACTGGGACCCCTAGTACTTTTGGACTTGATTGAAAAAACTTATGAAGGCCTTGTGTATTACAAATGAAGAGAAAATTTCACATGCTTGTGTGTTATTGTGCTTCCAAGTATGGGTACGCTAACAACTTGCATTGGAGAAGACCCTCTATTGCACTTTAATCTATTAATGTGCATGTGCCCCAAGAGCCCATGCATATGTCACACTTCCCCCATCTACAGAACTGAATCACATCTGCTGGCATTCCCCAGCGTGGTTCATTATCGTGTAACATCGTCTTTTCTTGTGTCTTCCATACTTCATCTTCAAACCTGATGATGCTTTCTGAATGTGTCCTCACTTCTAGATCTAGCTTTGGAAGCTTGAAGTTGTCACTCAGTCCCAGGTAGTAGAATTGCTTGTTGTTGGAGTCTTTCTTCATGTTTGGGCTGTCCCAATTCCAGTAACTTATTGTGCCTAGTAGCAGTATCTTCATAGGAGATGCCTTACTTAGATGCTGCATTCAGCAACGACGAAGTCAAGTGTATTGGCCACTTTTCTCTTCAGACACCTTCCACTGCCGTGCAGAAAGTTGCTGATATAATACACTCTACAAAAACACGGTTTCTTTCTTTCGTCTAGGCCTTGTTTTAGAACTCATATTTTGCAGAATATAAGGATTCTGTAGTAACCATGCCACCAAGAAGTCTAGTGCTTTACCAAGGAGCATGTTATCTTGAAAGCCCCAAAGTCACATCAGTATATAGCAAAATTCTGCAGTTCTTTATCATGTGAGGGATTTCGGCTTTCTACTGGGCAGTTGACTGCTTTAATTATGTCTAGTTGGAATTGCACTTGGTATGAGTTTGCCAATGGCTTGTACATTCTGGAAAAACTCTGGTTGCTGTTATGTGATAGCATAGGGAATAGTAAGCACATAACCATAATTTTTCTTCCTCTGTTTTTGCAGACTGAAAATGTCTGTTCTTAAGGAGATTTTTGTAGCACACGTGGAATGTTTTAATGGCATTCAGTTATATTACAAGTTCTTGTTTGATTAGTTTTTCTGTTTTATTTAGTTTTGCATAGCTGAAAGCAAGGGCATGCCACCTGGGAGGAATGCAGAGAAATTGTTCAAGCAGCCAGAGATCAGGTTAGGAAAGTTAAAGCTCTGATAAAATTATATCTGGCTAGGGATGTCAAGGGCAACATGGA
This sequence comes from Chrysolophus pictus, assembly GCA_037305975.1. Taxonomy (NCBI): domain Eukaryota; kingdom Metazoa; phylum Chordata; class Aves; order Galliformes; family Phasianidae; genus Chrysolophus; species Chrysolophus pictus. The sequence goes on from CM074576.1 coordinate 64,264,791, forward strand.
AGGCTTTTTATAGATATGTCAGTTATGAAAGGAAGACAGGGAAAAAGAAACATGCCCTCCCTGGAAGGATATGGGAAACCTGTTTACATGGGATATGAGGAACTTTTTGCATCAGTTTTCACTGACAAGTGCTCTAGCCACACAGCCTATGTCACGTAGGCAAAGGCAGGGACTGGGAGAATGAAGAACCTCCCACTTCAGGAGAAGATCAGGTTCGAGACCTCTGAGCAACCTGAATGTTCACAAGTTCATGGGATCTGATGAGATGCATCCAGTAGTCCTGAGGGAGCTGACAGATGGAATTTTGAAGCCACTATCCATCATGTTTGAGAAGTCATAACAGTCTTATGAAGATCCCAGTGAGTGGAAAAGGGAAATGCAACCTCCTCAGTTTTAAAAAGCAAAAAAAGGAAGATCCAAGGTACTACAGGCCAGTTATTTCATCTCTGTGTCCAGCAAGACTGTGGAGCAGATCATCCTGGAAACTATGCCAAAAGACATAGAAAACAAAACGTTTGGTGACAACCAACGTGGGTTCAGTAAGTTCAAGTTGTGCCTGCCAAATTTGGTGGCCTTCTGCAACATTATTACAGCATTGTTAGGTCAGGGAAGAGCAGCTGACATCATCCACCCAGATAAAGCAAAGCTCTGTCCCGTGCAACATCCTTGTCTTTAAATTGGGGAGATATGGATTTGATGGATGGATAAAGAATTGGATGAGTAGTAGAACTCAGAATTGTGGTCAACAGCTCAATGTCCAGGTGCGGAACAGTGAGGAATGGTGTTCACCAGGGGTTTGTAGTGGGATTGGCACTCTTTAATATCTTTGTTCATTATATGGACAGTAGGATTGAGTGCACCTTCAGGTATGCTGATGACTCCATGGTGCATGGTACAGTTGACATGCTGGAGGATAGGAATGTCATCCAGAATGACCTTGACTGGTTTGAGAGGTGGACCTGTGAAAACCCCACAAAGTTCAACAAGGCTGCGTGCAAAGTCCTGCAGCTGCATCAGGGCAGTTGTAAACACAAATGTGGGCTGGGTAGAGAATGTATCGAGAGAAGGTCTTGGGAGTGCTGAGCATTGAGAAACTCAACATGGTTTGGCAATGTGCACTTACAGTCTGTATCCTAAGGAAGGGTGGCCAGCAGGAAAAGGAAGGTGATGAGCCCACTGAGACCCCACTGGGAGTACTTCCTCCAACTTGGGCCCCCCACACAAGATGGAAATGGAAATGTTGGATTGAGTCCTGAGGAGAGCTACAAAGATGTTCAGAGGGCTGTAACACTTCTTCTATGAATATAGGCTGAGGTAGTTGGTATTTTTTAGCCTGGAGAAAAGAAAGCTCCAGGGAAACTTTACGGTGAGCTTCCAGTACCTAAAGAGGGCCTACAGGAAAACTTGAGAGGGGCTCTTTATCAGGAATTATAGTAACAGGATGAGGAGTAATGGCTATAAACTAAAAGAGGGCAGATTTGGATTGGATATTAGGAGGAAATTCTTTACTGTAAGAGTGGTGAGGTACTGAAACAAATTGCTGAGAAAAGCTGTGGATGCCCCAATCTTGAAAGTGCTTAAGTCCTTGTGGGATGGGACTCTGGGCACTTTGATGTAGTGAGAGGTGTCCCTGCTCATGGCAGGGGATTGGAACTAGTTGGCCTTTGAAGTCCCTTCCAACCCAAAGCATTCTGTGAGAAGTATGGAGCTTTTAATAACATCGAGATTTCAAATTGTTCATCACTAACATACCTTATCATGGCACAAACTTGCTTATTATATCAGTGATTTCAAGATACAATGCTGTCTTTATTATAACTTAATTCCAGTTATTCTTAATGTCATTGCAGGTAAAATGTTCCAGTCTCCAGATATCACTCTTATTGTAGAGTTCATATTTATGTTTTATAAGGAGAAACCAATTGACTGGCTTCTGGACCATATCCTCTGGGTGAAAGTGTGTAACCCTGAAAAAGATGCTGTGAGTTTCTTCTTATTGTGAAGCTCCTAAAATGTTTTAACGTTAGTGAATGTGCTGTTTCTGGTGAATTAAAGGCTAGCATACAATTTATTGTGGTTACTGTGTGTCCTGAACGAATCTGTTTTCCTACTAAGATTTTAATCTCAAGTAAATCTTCAGAATCACATTTTTCAGACGCATTATAATTGTTGTTTTGGATTCTGGAGGTGGATGCAGTAGTTGGTGAAAGAAAAATGTCCGATTAGTTTTTATATGTAACAGCCCTGAAATGAATTCATTCCTGTAACCCCCACGTTGGCTCTGTAGAAGACTACTACTTGTATAGCAGTCGTAGAGAAGATTCCAAATGGTGATTGAATTTAGATTTTTGGTCCTTTATGCCTCAAGTAGGTTTCTTGCTGAAAGACTGAAGAAACAGGTTCTGTACAAAAATAGATGTAATTTTCTTTACTGACTAGTATTATATTTGCACAGCAGTGTTGCTAGTTTTCTAGAATAAAACCAGGATAAACTGGATAAATAGGTCTGGGTTTTTGTGAGTCTTTTTGGTTCATGTAACATGACGTACTTTCAGTAAAATCTCAGCAACTTTTTGTTGAATTTAACAATGTGGGTTTTTATCCCTTCTCTTCTTGCTTTAGAAACATTGTGATCGCCAGAAATCAAACCTACGGATACGCTTCAGGCCTTCTCTCTTCCAGCATGTTGGCCTCCACTCCTCCCTGGCGGGAAAGATTCAGAAACTCACAGTTAGTAGCTGCGCTTCTCCTTCCTTTCCAGAACAAGTTGATCTCATGAATTATTTTTTTTAGCCTTTGAGGAAAAAAAGAGTGTTCTTGTTTAGTAATTTTTAATTATGTGTTATTCCAATTGGAATGAAACCTGGTATAAACTGGTTACTATCAGGTATAAGAAATACCAATCTCAGCTTATTTTTATGAATATTTGCTAGTGGGAATATGTTTTCAATTTTTTTTATTTCTTTATTACTTTTTCTTTATTTATTACGTTAATGGCATGCTCCTCTTATTACCTAATACAAGATCTGAAATATCTGGAAATGAGTGATGTATTTATTTTTTCAATTTTTTTTCTCTAGGAGTTCATTTTAAGTGTAACCACTTGAGAAAAACATAATAAAACAGCATGATGTTTGTCCTTCTTTCAATTAGGATAAAGACTTCCTGAAACCGCTACTGCATAAAATCCACGTGAATCCACCTGCAGAGGTTTCCACATCTTTAAAAGTGTACCAGGGGCATACGTTAGAAAAAACCTATGTAGGAGAAGACTTTTTCTGGGCTGTCACACCAGTTGCTGGGGATTATATTCTATTTAAATTTGACAAGCCTGTCAATGTAGAAAGGTTAGTAATTATTTGGTTTTGGTCTCATATCTAAGGCTGTATCTTGCTAAGAATGCTCGATAATAGAATTGGGGGCTGTTGTAATGAACTAAAGTGAAATCATCCTGGTTTATTTGCAGTTTAGGTGAAACTGGTCATGACCAACTTTTCCTTCCATGCCTTTACTGCTTTAAATGTTATTTTCCTCTTTATTTCTTCTTTTAATTTTACCTGGAGCCTTTTTTGATAAATGCAATTCAAGACCAGTGCTTCTATGGCAGCTCATAAGGGAATCTAGAGAAGCCAATTTGGTTCTATTTGTGCTTGGTTGGTCTGCTTCTAATTACAATTTCAACTGTGCAGCACGGTGTGTGGTACAGTATGTTGTGCCCTGCAGCCTCAGCCTCAGTCCATTGATTGTCCAGACCTGAAGTCTTGCTGGAGCATATGGTGTCCTTTTACCTGAAGTTTGGGAACTCTAAAGGTTATTATTTTTTTTTAGATTCGGCTTTAGGGCTTGAAAAAGAGTTAAAAGTCCAAGTTGACCTATGTAATTAATTTTAAAAATAGCCTTGAAATGAAAGTATCTGTGATTTGTTAGAGAGCTAGAGGTGACTTTATCTACTAGAGTTTTTAGTCTTCCTTTACTTTTGCTGAGACTTTTTTGCTGCTTTGTTATTTACTGTCCTACCAACACAGTAGTCTAAGACTTAAAAATTAAGTTGCTTATTCATTGTCCAAGCATTGCTACTTTAGTGGATTCCTTTCGCTTTTCTTCACATACCTTATATGCTTTTTTGAGGTCAATACCTCTAGTAAGGTAGAGCAAAGTTTCTTTGGATGATTTGTCTGGATGCTTTTCTTGTGAAGGAGCTCTTTTTGCAGTCCTGAACTGAATCCAGTTAGTCAACTTCTGCACATTGCTACGTAATCAAAGACTAAGTAAGGATCAGTAGTTTCCTTGTTCTATGTTGTTTCAAGCTGGTCTGACCTATGAAACTCAAGTTTGTTGTGCAAGATGTCAAATTACCCTTTCAGTTGATTGGTGTGCTTTAAAAGATTTTCCTGGATAGCTTTCTAAGATGTATGTGTTGAGGGGTTTGACTGCCATACCTTCTTGGATTAAAAGCAGATTTTTTTTCATCCTATGCCAATAGTATAAAAATGACACATTTTCCAAATGAAATGTATGAATTCATTGATTCCTTTTTGATCAAATTTTCTTCTTCAAGGTTATAAAGTGATCATTGTCGAATTTGTTTTTATTTTCTGATTTATTTTTTATTAAGAATTATATGCTTCTATTTTATAAATAGGGTAACTGTAGCAAGTAAATGTTGATCTTGGGTGGAACATTGTTGTTTCATTAGCGTGAGTCAAGTATGTAATGACAATTCTGTTAGCAACAGGACACGTTTTAAACTGGAAGAGGGTAGATTTACTAGATATTGGGAAGGAATTCTTTACTATGAGGATGGTGAGACACTGAACAGGTTGCCCAGCAAGATTGTGGATGCCCCCTCCCTGGAAGCATTCAAGGTCAGGCTGGATGGGGCTTTGAGCAACCTGATCTAGAGGGAGGTGTTCCTACCTATAGCAGGGGGGTTGGAACTAGATGGTCTTAAAGGTCCCTTCCAAACCATTCTGTGATTTTGTAAATTGTTGCTAGCAAGTGTAGTAGATCATCCCTATGATTCAAAAATCAGCAAACTCAGGTGTGAAGAAAATATGCATTTGGTGTGTATTACCTTAATGGTAAAGGAATTGGGGTAAAAGTAAATGCTGATGATCTCTGCGAAAGATGGGAAGACAGTTTTCATTATTGTGCTCTTAACATTTGTAACTAGGGCTAAGACTGTTAGAAACAGTCTTAGCAGTAGAGGATAATATGATTATTTTATTTATTTTACTATTTTTACTTACTGATGAAAGTAATTTTAGTTTAGATGAAGTGGCTTGAATCCAGTTGCTTCCTCAAAGGAAGTTCACAACTTAGAATGATTTTATATTTTCAGACTTAAAAAACTAGATTTAGTGTCATTTGAACTACCATTTTGGGCCATTTTGGTAGTTATTCATTTGTGTTTCTTTGCCACAGGGTCGTAAAAAATACAGTATTTTGCCTTTCTGCAGTCAGTAGCTGATCAGGGCTACAGACACTGTCATTTCAAATTATTGAGGACTTGGTTTTGTTTGCCTACTTAAATTCCTCAGCAGCAGATTTTTGTAGATGAAGGTTGGGCAAAGAAATTGTGCTTCCTGATATTTCAGTGATGCTTTTTTGAGGCAGCCAAATGTAAATCTGTGACGAGTGGGTTGAAAGACATGAAAGGGAAAGTGGACTGCACATCAGGAAAACTTGCCTGCTGGGAAGATAGATCCACAGCAATCAAGAGTAGAAGATGTGCTTTTGAAAGCTATCTTGTGTTTGTGAAGGGACACAGCAGATGCTGTTTGTGTTTTTAAAGTAGTATAATAGCTCTTTGAATTTGCATGAATCGTTGTCTGCCAGGTGGTTTTAGGTGTAACTGCTTAATAACTCCAGTAATAAACAAGCTTCTTAATGGAAATATTGACCACAACTGGCAGAATGAATGGCAGGTCTGTTACAGTGTGACAAAGTAGTAACTTATTCCTAGAGTTTATTTTTCCATGCCAAACCCGTTTTGCAGAACTGAACTGAAATTTTGTGTTGAGTGTAGCAGTTCTGTAATTAGCTTTCATCAAGCCTTTAAATACTTCATTTTTGAGACCTGAGAATATTGTCAGAGATAACAGAGGCAAGGATTTCTTCGTAATCTCAAGTGAGATCTCAACTCATGTAGTGGAGCAGAAAAGAACATTTGTGGCTGTTTTGTGTTAAACCTAGATGGCTTATCCCTGCTGAATGCTGAAAGTCAGACATCGATTGTTCTAAACCACACCTGAAGAAGAAGAGAAGTGTATAAATTGAAACTGTCTAACATTCATTTTAGTAGCAGCTCTTATACTGAATCTTTTCAGTCATTTCCAAGTGAGATTTCCAGCCAAAACACTGAAGTCCCTTGATAGTAAGCTAAATTCTGATTCTTATTTTTGCAGTAATACAAAGATGCATACTGCTGTTACAATAGCACGTCCTTGAGACTGAAAGTAGATCCACTGACTTTCTTACTAAGGAACAAATTGTTCACCATTGCGGGAGGTTTATTTTTTTCAAATGGATGGACTACTTTCTGAATGCTCAAAACAACCTACATTGTAAAGACAAGAAATACTGAATTTCGTTTCCTTTAGGTCATTAGATAATTATGAAAATTCACTTTGCTATTTCATTATATACTGTTGTTGCAGGCTCACTTAGTTGTTAAAGCTGACAGTCGTATTTAAAAGTTACATTATGATATTCACATTACTACTGTTTGAATTTACATTAAACACTAGCATTAATTCTGGTTACTATAAATAACTATAAATATTACTTTTCTTTGCCAGTTACCCTGTTTTCTCAGAGAGGTTAGTGATGGGTATTGAGCCCAAGGAGCTCATTGTGAAGAGCTTTGGACACTGGAACTTGTTCTTTGAAAACACCAAGTAACACCAAGAAAGCCCTTGGAACTATGTAACCTATGGACATTTTGTTTAGATCATCCTTTCTATATGAGTGCTTAGCAGCGTTAGGGTATTTTCAAAAGGATTAGCAGAACTTGTGTTTTCTTGGGTTTTGTGTGTAGATCTCTTTTGTTTTTATACTCCTCTGCTTTTAACTCCAGGTGCCTCATAGCTGTGTCCTTGTTTTTAACAACTTATTGGGTAGCCCTCAAAACGTGCCACTGATGGTTAATAAAGTGGTTTTATGAGGTGGACCTTGCTGTCTGGCATTTCATCTTTAAGCTAGAATCTTAATGCTTGGACAAATCTGCTTGTAGATTACATTTGATACTACTTTGTATTCTGATGTTGGCATAACCACTTGAGGTGTGGTATTTGAGAATAACCATCCAATTTTCTCTGCTGTTGACCCTGGGATCTCAGGGAAGGTACACGTAATGTTCACCTTGTGAGTATGTCCTATGCATTAAGCCTACCTATGTGGTAGCTTCTCATAACATATATATCTTGCGTCAATGGGAATGATGTATTTGATTGTTTAAACTTGAAACTTATTGTATTGTGTATTGTCTGGCAGCTGATAACCAAACATGAGTTACTTTGCTTTGAAATTATGTGAAAGTGCTGAAAATTACCTAGTTAAAAAGTGATGGCTGCTATCCTGCTATTAAGCCCACTTCATTATAGTGGAAAAGCAGTGCAGCTTTTAAAGCTGTTCATTGTAAAAGCAAGCTCTCCTTCAGCATGGTGCAATACATCCTGCCTTTCCTGTGCACTTCTAGCTGACATAACACATGCACACAGCTGCACAGTGTACAGTTTATAAATAATCTGTATTCTAAACGTTTAGTTATAGAATAGGTTATTAAAATGTAACATATTATCATTTTATTCAGCTTTAATTCTGATATCAGTTGGTAGGAAATATTTGGAAGTCTCATAAATGTATTAAAGTTTTAGTGCTTCAGTGCATTTCAGTTGGGCTAATGTTTTCAATGTGGGAGGGTGGGAGAAAAAAAAAAAAAGGAATTGAGGACTTGGTTTCTGTGTTTATATAAGCTTCTGTACTAATGAGTAGAACATCCTCAAATGGATACACTGACAGCAGGGACTTGGCAGGCAGGCTCCCAGCCACTGATGCCGGTTGCTCCGAGCATGGAACTATGCCTGCAATGATGAGGCAAGTGCTTCATCTGAAAAGAAAAGAAAGCATGGATCAGAGACAGAAGAAAAGAGCTGCCTGAGCCAAGGACATGCTGCTTCCTCCTTAATGGCACTAATGCTCCAGATTTGTGTATTTGGCAGTGTTTCTGGGTTTACTGTTCTCGGTCAGAAATATTAAGAGGCTTAATGCAGTTGCCTGAATGTTAGGTGTCTAATGTGTTATCCTAAATTACTTAATTTGATCTTCCGAAGGTCTTGAGTATCTGATATGTCATAATTGCATCCAGAATCCTGTGAGGTTGTCCACACCCAAGTGCATTTCAAGTGTTAGTAAATGCCAGTGTTTAAGAAAACTAACTGGAGCACTTCTGGAGAAGTGTGCGTGAGTGTGTGTGTCTGTATGAGGCCTGCTATGAAAGTCATGCCTCCTATGTTATGATGTTGGCTCTTGATGTCAGAGGCAGATGTTGGTGGGATGGCAGTAGAGGTTAAACCTTCCCACCAGTATTCCTTTACATGTTGTTGCTGTGTGACAGATGGCAGCAGAGAGGCGGTCTGACACAATGGTGTCTGACATGAAAGTACGGATGGAGCAAAGGCTTTTGCAAAGGAATGGGTAAGTGACCTAAAGGATAGGAAAGAAAACTGAACGTGAGAGATGGAAAAGAAATTATTAATCTTTCTTTTATATTTTATACAAGAAAAACATGGAAAGTAATGCTCAGTTAATGTATGTTTCCAGTAACAGTGAAAATAACATTTCCTAATGAGGATTCTGGGAAAGTGACAGAGTGGAGTTAGATTAGATTTCTTTTACCCTATTTGTATCTGGAGATCAAAAAGACAGGATGGATTTGGTGGATAATAACTCTTGCAGAGGTGACAGTATTTGTGGAGAGCCCAAACCTTGCTGACTGACTGTTACTTTCATAGAAATTCACGTCGTGCAGAATTAATAACTGGCATGTTCCCTGGTGCTGGTGTACAATTCGTGCAAATGTGGAAGGAAACAGTTCCTCTCTGCCTTTCTCTCTCTCTTCCTTTCTCTGAAAATGGAAAATACAAAGGTATATCAAATTGCTAAACAGAGACACGGGGAAGCACAGAGAAAAAGATTTGATTCCTGTTATTTACAGAAGACAAAGGCCTACATTCATAAATAGATTCCTAGAATATTTGTGTTGAGCATTAAGTGAGATGAGTCTGTTTTCTTCAAAACAAAAAATGCATTGGCAGTGGCTGTGAATTTTGAATTTTTAAGATTTTTCTTGTATTATTTCCTTTCATAATGCTGCTATTTACTGATAAGCTTGTAGTGTCCTGATCTATGCTCTCTTTGTAATGGTTTAGCAAAACAGAAGATGCATAGAGTTGCATGTTGTATTTAAAAAAAATGGGAATGCCAATGATTCTTGTTTTTAATAAAGTATAAGAGACAATAAGACAGACTTCTGAGTGCCTGAAACAATTCTGGAAATTTAGACTCAGTTCTCTGAGTCTCAGCTTGTGGGAAAGAAGATAGAGACATCCACTCCATAAGCAAAATACAAAGAGAGTAAAGAGGTGAAGTTAGCTTAGCACAGGTGAAAGCATCAGTACTTAAAGATGGAAAAGTATTAACTTCTCCAAAGTGTTCAAAGAATACTGAAAGTAAACGTGTAGATTAATAGCATTTGATGTTAATGCACATAGAAATTAATAAACACATTGATAAACGCATTTCAGGAAGTTGCTACAAATATGGGAGTCTTTGTAGGCTCTCACTACTAGGGAAGTTCTAAATTGGAGCATTATATGTATATATGTATTTAAATATTTTGTCAGTTTAGTGCACTGGTATCTTGTTAGAGTGTTGACAAGTGTTCTGCCTTTCATCCTGTTTCGGATGTGTATGAGCACTGGTTTCAGCTCAGTGGTTTTATTTTGATTTTGTTCCTCTGGTTGACATATTATATCTAGTTCTGTGGGCTGAAGTCAAATCCTCAGCTTCAATATTCAGGTCACTCAATGTGAAGACTGAAATTTTCTTTGCAACTTTGACTTCGTTCCACTTTGTTTTCTTAATTTTCAGTGCTCTTTAAATTGTTTTATGTATTTTATTCTATGTAGTGTGAGATGCTAATGTCTAGCATCTTCTTTTACTTTCTTATTATATGGAGATTAAGAACAGAATGTGAGAGCTCTAGTTCATACATACGTATAGTAACTCCTGGCAGACGGGAGGTTGTCTGTGCTTTTGGATATGTGCAGTAGCTTGCTTTTATGTGAGTTATTATGTTTGACCTCAGCCTCTTCAAATTAAAGAGAGCCTGACAGTGAAAAAGGTTCTCTGAAGTTGACATACATCGGTATTTCTGGTCTAGTATTAAACGTGGAGGTTGGTGGCCCTGCATGTGGCAGAGGGGTTGGAGATGCGTGATCCTTGAGGTCCCTTCTAACCATGGCCATTCTGTGATTTCATTTACTAGTTGTGAGTCAGAGTTGCCTTTTCCTGATGATTTCCATCAAGAATGTCCAAGTTGCCCACCTGTGTTTTGGAATTAAAGCAGGCTGTGAAGTAATGTCCTACAAGGCAACTGTGGTGTTTTATAACTTCAGGTTAATATGCATTTGCTGGGATTATTATACTTAACAGGCCTGTGGCTTTCAGAATTCTAATTTGAAGGAATGGTTCAGAAGGCATTATGTTTAAGTGGCAAATAGACAAAAATGTATTTGATTCCATCCTAGGGAAAAATATCAGTTAAACAAAGTGGAGAAAAAAAAAGGTGCATGGTTTTTAGTATTTCCGAGGGCTGTCACCTATAAATCCCAGGACAGATGTCAGAATGACTTAACCAAAAGCACAGCAACTTTGGTGGCTTTCTGTCTCTGTCTCCAGAAAAACATTTCATAGCCTGAAAGCCTTGAAAGCTTGTGATTTATCAGTGTGTCAAGGAGACGAGCTTCATAAAAGAACAGCTAACTGAGGCTGCTTTTAGGAGCTGTAGAACAGCCGCTCATTTGTAAATTAAATGTTATTTCAAAGTGAATTTTCTAATTCATAAACTGTATTTCTAAGCAGAAGATTGATTATAGATATGAGCTGTGTTATGTGCATTCATGCTTCTATTTTTCGTATCTGTGCAACTGCTGTCAGAGTAGGTGTTATCTGACAAGCGTTCAGGCAGGGCTCAGATATAAAAATATCCCTTCTGTTCTAAACATAATCTTAAATAAGATGTGACATATGCATATGTTATATGTATGTGCATATGATAGACAGATATAGAAAACAGACTGAGAAAAAGCGGGCTTGATTACAGAGAAATAGTTTTCATTACTTCCCATAACGGTTTCAGCATCCTGCCAGCTTTTGAGCTTGATGCCCTTCTGGCCTGGTAAGTTCTGGGGCTGGGGGAGAAACCCTACCTGAGTTTCAGAAGTCAGCACTGTAGGAGAAATGGCTGCTGTGGCAGTAGCACTGTTCTTGAAACAAAACAAAACCTAACCACTGCCTCCCCCAACACGGACCACCCCCACAGTGTTGTCTTCCACTGGGAGCACATGATCACAGAGTTGCACACAAGTACATGCAGTGTTGGAGCTGACCAAATCCAGTTGTCTTGCAGTTCTGCTGAAATCAGTGCAGTGGGGACCAGTATAGCTATCTGAAATCTGAATGTATGATTTTGACTCTGCTGAGCCTTGATAAATGCTACATGCCTCTGTGTGTTTGTGTGTTTTTAAATTAATTCCTATTAGCTTATTACCACAGACATTTCTAATTCAGGGTCAAAGGACTCTGTTCTACTTCTTGACTTGTAGCTATGGAGTATGGATTAATGGCAAGTATTTACCTAGCTTCAGACGTACTGGATAAAGACAATCTGGAATTGACATCTGCAATTACGTCTTAATAAATTGCAAGTGGAGCTAATGTTTGTAATTTTAATCAAGTGATAATTTCTGAACTAATTTTGTCCTTGGCTGGTGATGTGTTTAATGTGGAAGGTAGTGCTTAATGTTTATTTCTCTAGTTTCCAATTGACGGAAGGTTTGAAATGTGTTGATAGATTTTTTACATATTCATTTGAATGTATTAACAGTAAATTAGGTTTGTTAAAAGTGTCTTTGAGTAGGTGTAATACACAAGCAGTTTTCAGACAGTAATCTGAACAAACACCTCTGTGGTCCTAGAAAAAAATAAGAATGAGCAACTTTTCAAGCGTTGATACCACCTAGTGGTAATAAATATTGTTACTTTTTTATGTGTGTATGTCTATTTGGTATCAAGAGGCATGAAGTTTGTGTTTATATATAAAGAGAAATTAAAGCTTGTCTTTTGTAACTGACTATCTGCAGGTGTGTAGTATTGCAAAAGCTGTTGGAGAGGGGGTAGTTAGAATTCTAAGACTTGCACTTCGCTACTTAAAAATATTAGGGAAGGTTTGGGTACAGTTTAAAATTTGTTCTTTTGCATTACAAAAAATCATTCATTATTCATCTGAATGAGGTTAATGGGGACTTTCTACAGGTATGTAATATAATAATCCTTTGTAGGTTTAAAAATAAACAACACCACAACACACGATTTTGTTAACAAAGAAAGAAAATATATATTATATATATTGAAATAATAATCTGTCTCTGGAATAGAAGTTTGAATTCAGATATCATTAGTGAATTGGCTGGGAGTTCCTGGCAGAGTCGTTAATGAGGCTGTGAAAAGAACCAGAGCAGAGATCAGGTCTCGGGGAAAACTAATCTGGCAAGAGAGTCCATGCAGATACGTTTCCTGACCGGGTTCAGAATAGATCTGCAGAGTTCATTCTGGTGGCACAAGAATGGGCTGACTTGACCAGACGTGGGAAGCAAAGGAGAGAGGTTGGAAGTGATGCCAGCGCATACCTGGCAGTAGTAGTTACAGTGTTGGCTGCTTTGTGTAATGCAATGTGTGGAGACTAGATCTAGGGATCTTCCTAGTAAAACGTTACCCAGCTGCTCTTTAACAAATGCAAAAATTTTAGCTAGCCCTTTCAATTACAGTAGTATGTGAAACCATCTTTCACTTTTTCAATCATCAGTTGATGTAGGTCTAGTGTAAAATTTGTGTTTATTATTATAACTCAGATAAAGTGTTTAGTAATACATAAGGTGGTAACATAGCTATTGATTGATTGATGATTGATATATGTAGACTGTCTTATGTTTCCTTTTTATTTATAGGTACTTATTCCACAGTGGCAATCCAGAGCATCCAGGAGATATACTTCTAAACACAACCGTGGAAGTTTTGCCTTTTCAGGTATGAACACGTTGATTTGTTTCTCCTTCATTATAGGATAAAAGCAAAGCCTCGTAATTGTATTGACTTCCCTTTTTTAACAGAGCAAGATAGACAAGATGGTTTCTTTTCTAACTGTAGGCTTTTGATACCTGTACTTTTTTTAAAATTGGCTCTATTCACAGAAAATTATTGGAACTATTCAGATATTCCTTCAGAATGCAGCCTGCTACAAGTATTGATGGTGATTTGGAGGTGAACAACTTCATTTTCTTCCAATTCACTGTTACTATTTAAAACAAAAAATAACCGAATAATCTGCCCTTTCCTGTGTATTTTGGAAAAGGGGAAAGCTAAATCAGTCTCCTTTTTGACCTAGATAAGGAAAAAAAAACAACTTGGTTCAGGAATTGACATATATCCGGACCTTACCACAAATCCTTACAGATTTTTCAGTATCTGGATTCCCAGACTAAATCTGTGTCTTTCTCTTGATGATCTAATTTTTTCTGCCATAAATCAATCTGAATTTTATTTCAGGGGAGCACTATATTGTCTAAAATATATTCTAGCTTGAAGCCAGACGATACAGGCTCTTTTTCTTCAGTTGGATATTACACCTAATCATTTATATCACAAAACTCTGGGAATGGTTTAGAATATGACTTCAAACAAATTTGTTTTATATGGTTAATATAATTTATAATTTATAATTTATAATTTATATTAAAATAGAAAAGTATGCCTGTCTTCTCCCATACAACTGATGCAGGTTTCTTGAAATCTATAAGTGCCATATTCCAAATTAAAAAAAAAAAAAACAAAACAATAATAAGTAAATGATCATGGAGGGATTGTATAGTGCCAAAAACTGGACTGGATTGATCTGGGACTTGGGAGGGGGGAAAACAAATAGTAGATGGACTTAATGTCCTGTGTATTGTGCCTGTCAAGGAATTGTAACTGTTTCCTAGGAAATTCTTATAGTGGGTCTTTTAGTGTTGGGTTGTGTGATTCTGGTTGTAATTTTCTGTTTTTGAAGCTCTGGTCTACAGTTTTATTTTTCTGTGCTTATGAAAGAAGCTTATTGGTATCCACCCTTTTCAGTAAGGCAGTGATAATTGAAATACTTCCCTTGCTGGTCTGAAGGCTTTCCATTTCATCCAAATTCTTATATAAAAAAAAAAAATGAGCTGTAAGTTTAATTTGGCCTGAAAGAAACCTCTGGCTCAACCATAGGAAAACAAGGCAAGATTTTGCTTTTGCTTTTCTTTTTCTTTCTCCTGTCTGCTATGTATTTTGTTCATGTGGCAGTTGACATATCAGTTAAGTGGGGCACTTAAAGTACTTCCTTCTTCTACTTTGAAGCCAAATACAGTTCCATTCTGGAATACTTACTTTTTGCATTGGCTTACCAAAGGCTATAAATAACTATTCTGTACTGGTTTATAATTTATTTAGAGAAGCTGGATGCTGGATATATAACAAGTGTGTGCAAATTTGGCCTTCCTTGGCAATGTCATACGTGAAAAATAAATAAACTTATCTGTGCTTTGTTATTGTAGAATGAAGAATTGGTATTAAGCAAAGAAACCAAAGACAAACGCTTAGAGGATGGTTACTTCAGAATAGGTATGCCACAGACAGCAATTTTCTTACTCATATAGAATGCTATGTGTTTTGTTGCTACTACAACCAATAAGACACTTTAAAACCAAACCAAACCTATATCTGGGTTTTGTTCTTCAGTTTGCATGTGTGACCTTCTAGACTTTAGTTAACATTGCTTCCAATGTATATTCTTTGAGATTGATGTACTAAACAAAGGCCTGTTATGACTGCTAACTGTAGTGCAGCCATGCCCAACTTCTCTGCCAGAATACATCGACTTACGTTATCATTGAGGCATCTCCAGGTTGCATAAGATCATCTCTCATGTCCTGTGGCTACACGAGTCTCTCCCAGTGAGCTGTTGTCTTGAGTGCCTGTCAACAGGGGCTGGGCTTTGAACCAACCCTACAGTCAGACAATCAGCCCTTTTGTCATGGGATGAGATTGGCGTTTCTGTAACCAAATGTCTGCTGGGGAAAGGGGCAGGAAATGGCAGGATACCTGTTGTCAAGAAAGAGAAATGTTACTTGTGGATCAAGTTTGGATACTTTTCGATCCAACTTTTTTTTTACTGTGTTTGATAAAGGCTGGGCTTCCCAATTATAATGAAAGAAATTTTTTTTTTTCATCTTAATTTCATCTTAATCTAAATGAATTACAGTTGATGCACTTACATTTCAAGTGTAAATTCTAACTGGGCTTTTAATCTGGATTCTTATTAATTGTAATATATTTAAGGATCCTTTAAATGGCAGTACATTAAGCATGAATGTGCTCAATGCTCTTTCACACGTAATCTGGGGACTTCATATTCAGGTCCACGATATTACATGAAAATCTGTACTAAAATCCCCTATGATCTTCAGTATGCTCATAGTGCAGACAGTTCTGAAGTTCTGATTCTTTAGTATAATCCTATTCAGATCTGGTTTTTCTGATGACATCTCCCATCTTGATTGCTGCTATAGTATCAGCAAATTGATACAGACATTGGCTGTGTTCTATTTTGAGAAATCATAGAATCATAGAATGGCTAAGGAAGAGACCTTAAGGGTCATCGATATCCAACCCCCCTACCATAGGCAGGGCCACCAACCTCCATATCTAATACTAGACCATGATACTAATGATACCAGTCAGCCCTGCATTCAGCAGCACCCGGTATCAGCTGTGAATTGTGATATTGTAGATGCATTTTTTTGGACATAGAGTCTGTGCTTTGTTGACTAGAAGTTAATTGAGGGTATACTTTCACTTCTGTTGCAGGGAAGTTTGAAAACGGCGTAGCTGAAGGAATGGTTGACCCCAGCCTAAACCCTATTTCATCATTCCGGCTTTCAGTAATACAAAATTCAGCAGTCTGGGCAATTCTGAATGAGGTGAGAGATGGTATAATCTTCTAAAAATAAAAACTGCAAATGTGAGATTTCTTCATTCCTTCAGTGTGTTTGAAGCTCAAAATTTTGGCTAGCACTGAAAACAGCTCCTTCCTATTACTGAGAGAACTGCAATCTCCTTAAAATGTAATGATTTTTTTCTGCTTTTCTGTTTCAGATTCATATTAAAAAGATGACAAACTGATCATTGAAATCCCCGTTAGAGGGATAGGAAGGAATCCTTGAAAACTTTTCCTATGAAATCTGACATCCTTAACAAGTCACAAATTGAAAATACTGAGCATGCACCTTATTCCAAATTTTTCATTTTCACTTGAACTCTACCTCTCGTGAAATCTACTGTAGATGAGAAGATTGTATTTACCCCTTCTTATCTGATCCATCCAGAAACTGATGCTCCACACTGATAACGTTCATCTGAGGCCTCAGTTGCCCTCCACTTCAACGTGACTTTACCATCTTACAGTTGCAGAACCCTACTACGCTTAATCTGTACTATTTTGATAGTATAGTAATATAGAGAAGTTGTACATATTGTTACATTCCTGAAAGAAGAAAAATATATAATTATTGTTAAATATGTTTTATGAAGGGGGTACTTTCGGAGTTTCATTTATTTTCTATAACAAGAACCCTCTTTTATAGATTGTCAGGGATATATATTAAAAATGTTAGGGATGTTTAATTTATTAAAATAATTTGAAAAGTACATATTTTTATGCAGTAAAATTTTAAATTGATATAGTTTTTCTTATGAATTCTCTAGTTTAAGTTATCTTTCTACATTTTTCTTTGCAGATGCAAACATAAATTAATACCATATTTCAAATATACTGCCATGTTACAAACAGAAACAACTAGTTTAAGTTTCTAAATTATGTAGTTTTGTACACAGAATTTGAATTATGTTCAGAGGCATTTAACAGAGTTCTAAAGAGGATTCTTCTTTGGAACGATGAAATTCCACTATGTACAGTTTGTAGCCACATGAAGAGCATGTTGAAATGTCTTATTTCATATTATGTACTAAATCTGCAGTGATTTTAGATACAATAATCCATTGCATTTTAGAAGAGTTTTTCAATTCCAAACTGTTCTTTATATAAAAAAAAAGGGAAAAAAAAGAAAAAAAAAAGGAAAAAAAAAAAAAAAAACTTTTTAGGCATTTCCTAGCCTGGACAAATTCATTTTCTGTACTAAAAAAAGTATTCCCCAGCTTTGCTTTTGGAATGACAGAGGTTAACTTCTTTCAAAAGAGTTAATAGTAACTAGATACACTTGATCTACAGAGATCTTTTAAGGAGTTACTGCAGTGTTTCTTTTAGATACATCACAGTGAGTAGTTCTGGTTTATTTATATTTTCTTCCATTGTTTAAAAATAAGGTTTTGGGTTGACTCCTTTAGTGATCAATGTAATAACTTGCTCTGATTAAAATGAGAAGTGAATTGGGCCCCTAATAAGGAGTTAGTTAGTGCTCTGCATTTTTGTTGCAAAGGAAACAACAGTGATCTTAAATTAGAAACTCTATCAGGAAAAGGGGTTTGGATTAAATCCAGAATGGAATTGTTGCAGTACTAATGCTGCCGCTGTTCTTAAGAGTCCTTCAGCCTAAGTGAAAGTGCTTATGACACAGATGTGGGAAGATTTAAGTTACCTGGTCAGAGATGGTCAGGGAGAAGAAACCCTTTTCCTCTCCAGTAGGAATGAAGTGCCTGATTGATGCTGGAGGGAGGCCTCTCCCTGGCCTGGGGATTCTCAGCCATGCTGTGAAGCAGCCTCTTGGAACAGACATCTCCAAAGCTGGTGCAGTTTTCCTTACGAGGAGGAGCTCCCTTATCCCCAGCAATTCTGTGGTCTGGGCACAGACATGCAAAGCCTGCTGCAGGGTCTGTAATCTAGGGTGAAGATCTTGGATTCATGTCTCTAGCAGGAAAGTTCTAATGGGTTTGGCCTCTTTTTCGTGACCTCTTAAGGAGCAGGAGCCTAGACCTGACTTCAGCACTGCAAGCTAAGAGCTATTACCACTGGGATACAGAGTCAACTTGTCTTTTCTTCTGCCTTCTTGGCCAATTGTGCTGTAGCTTAGCCAGAGCAGCAGTACTCAAGTTGATAAGCAGAACTACTTTTACAGACCAGTCATTTTGTTTTAGCTATATTGTCTGAGGGCGCAGGGAAGATATGATTTGTACACAGAAGCCCTGTGTGGATGGACAGGTTTAAGTAGAAAAAATAAGAAACCTATCAGGCAAACCTTGTTTGCTTTTTTTTTCTGATTATATCACCTGCTGTAAATAAAAGTGAGGAAGGTTGGCTCAAAATTCTATCTGAATCTAGCCTGTTGTGCTGCCATATTCCAATCTGTTGTATGCACAATGTCATTCCATCAAAGTATTAGCCTGCAGTGGCTTTTTATCACACATTAACTAGCACAGGTCGAAGGAAGTAGGTTTTCTTCTCAGCTGTGTCTGTGAATGAATGATGCAGTCAAGGTAGGCTTTAGCTACTTACTATGGTTTTGATTGTAGAAATACATAAAGTACCATAGTTTCTTAAAATAAGTTGTTTTGTTGATCGTGACCTTTATCTTTTTCCATCAGTTCCTAAGTTCATTGGTTCCGTTTATTGATGATCTGCTTACTCTCAAAACAGCACTGTTTCTAATGTTTCACAGTTGTTAAGATGAATCGTTGATAATAGATGTAATTAGATAAATCCCTTACAACATTCACTACCAAACTGGGGGGTTTACCAGTACATTTAGTTCTCAAGAACATCAAGATGACATTTGTCAAAAGCAAAGCAAATTAACTAGTGCTTGATAAAGCATAGAGGTTTGGGTTTTGTTTCTTCTTAAAGATTGCATTCTTATTGCATTGTGTCAGCAGGAGTTGGACTCCCTGAACGCTTATGATCTTCTTCAGCTTATATATTTTTGCAATAATTGTGCCACAAATGAAGTTTTGTAAATTCAGACCTATCAGGAAGTTCTGCAAAATTGCTTGGAAATTATCTCTACAGAGTTGTTTTGGGCTTTCAGACTTTCAAATTCTAATCCTCAAGTCAGTCTAATGAAGTGCAAGTCTCCTTCCTGGAATTACTGCTGAAATAAGAATGCTTTGGCTGCTTGATTCAACAGTCACTGTCTCAGGTACTCTGGGTATGTTCCAGATGGGCTGTGTATCTTACATGTGTCATAAGTTAAATTATTACCACAAGAGTTCCTCTCAGCATCTTAAACCAATTACCTGATTTGGACAAAGTTGTTTTCCTACATTTAACTAACATCTTTTTTTTTACCCTAGGTAGGTCAGTGAATCTTATGGTAATCAAATAATGACAAGTGTTTCAAAATAAACCTAAGATCCTATTAGCTGCTTCAGAAAAGATGACTTGAACCCAAAGTCATTAACAGAAAAAATCATTTTTTGGTTGAATTATTCTTAGTGTCATGTATTGGATGCCAAGCAGAGCAGCTGATCATAGCACCAGCTCTTTGGAGCTGATCATGGTTGCTCTGGAGCAAGGAAATATAAAACTCTCAGTATAATCTTGCCGTGCACGATTAGTGGGTTGTCCTACTGAAAACAAAGTAATGTGAACAGAATATAATCCCATTAGCACTTTTTTAATATACATTTTTCTAAAATACTGTTTAAGACTTTGTGCTTTTGTAGGCATCCTAACAATTGATAGTGATAGAAAATATTCCTAAAGGCACGTTGATTCTTCCTTAACTGAAACAAGGTTTAGGAAAATTATCTATCAGACTCATGGGCCAGTGGAAGACTGCATTCTTCTGTCACACGTTCTAACTCTTCTGAAAGAAACTATTTTAATGTATTTTGAGTCAGTCAAGAGCAAAGCAAGTTACACTTGGCCCATACAATATAAGTTATTCCTTGAATGGGCTGGAGTGTGGTTAGTGTTTGGCAAAATCAAATGACAGTGTAACATTTTTCCTTTTTTTTTTTTTTTTTTTTTTTTTAATAGGTATCACTTCAATAATGGGGTTTTTTGTTGTTGTTGGAAATGCTTGCTGCAAATGAAGTATTGTAGTAATTTGTAGGTTGCTTCCAACTTGGCAGAATATTGTTTTAATTTCATGGAAAAGAAAAATCCGATTTTTCAAACCTTGTCCCTCTGAAATACATCAACCTTGAGTTTTATATTTGTCCTTACAAGGAGGGATGTGTTCTGAACAAGTGAAGGCAAGAAGCTGTAGTAGAAGAAAGAAAAAGCCCTGTGCTTTCTATCTTTACGGTTACTAGTGTAATGCTGAAAGGCTTTTAAGCAGCTGGTGTTTTCAGGCCAGCATCAATTGCTGCTTTAAAACACACCCCATACAGACATAATGAATTATTCTTTGAGTGTTTTAGTTCTTAAGGGTTTTGCTGATTTCTGCTGTGAACAGTGAGCAGCTACAACTTCACGTAGCTTAGTTGTGAGAACTATGAAGCCTTGTTTTGAGGGGATGAACTCTGAAGGCAAGGTACACAGGCCCCAAGTCCTCCATTGATTTCAATGGCATTGTACCAGAGGGCGCTAAATATGAAGAATTTTCAGTGTTGAACTTAAGTGGTGCTAGGATTCCTTTTAGGGAATGTAGTACAGTAAGGCCATAGCTGCCTGCAGGACGGGAGCTCGTTAGCCAGGGCAGACTGTAATCTTAGCCTTCCTTGTGTCAGCGGTTCAGTGCTTTCCTTGTTAAAAGGGGAACGTTGCTCAGTGACTGCTGAGGGGGGAACACAATTCTCTTCAAGCCTTAACAGTGGCTGAAACACACAGTACTGTAAGATGCACTGCCAGCATATTTGGTATTTTAAGATAAGATATAGTTTTTCCTTAGAGATCAAATTCTAGTGTTGAAATACAAAGTCTTACTGTATGCAGTTTACTCTTGCATTGTTTTTGAAACTGAATCCTAGTGCTCACGTTTCATATTGAACACAGTCTTAGGGAAGTCATCATCTTCATTTTCCAGAAGGTGTTGTTTGTGATGGTCAGTTTATAACTCCTGCCTTGTGGACTTCACAGCTGTAGGCATTGCCATAAGCCTGTGTGGCCAAATTAACTCGTACTTTCCTTCCACTTTCATTAACATCCCACTTGTAATAGTGGATGTAATAATACCCATTGGACTTCTCTAGATTAGATTAAAAAACTTGCTGCTATATTTGGAAACCTGGTATGGGGTCATGGTAATCGTGCCTTGCATCAATGTTACTTCTGTGTGCCAGCATTGTCCGTGTATATTTGAAATAATCATTACAATAAAATGATCTAAAGTTCTTTCATAAAAGGAGAGGACAGTTCTCTGCCTGGAGCCAGATGTTGCTTTACCACTGCAACAGTATTAACACTTCTACTTTCATGCAGTCCCAAGGCAAGGTATTCCAATATTATTCTTATATAAAACTGCTCTTTGGTGTCACTTAAAATCCATGTAATGTAGAGCTTATGCCAGTATGTGCAAAATAGCTGCAGTAAGAGTTATGCTACATAGACTTGTTGCAGTTAAACTTAAGTTACAGATGTACAATTGTTTGTAGGAATGTACTGCAAAAGTATTTGAACAAAACTGCTAACATGTTTACTGGTGTAAATATTTTAATAAAAAAAGACACTTCAAACTTTTTTTTACACAATTATCTACAATAAAGAGAAATTTACAACCATTTACAATCAGTTCTTAACTGTTTTTCTTTGCCATCAAGAACAGCTAAGATAAAGCAAAACTAATCAGTAGATAAACAAAGTCCTGTTTTTATTTCACTCTGTACTTATAAAAGGAACAAAGCATCTTGGTGAAGTTCCATCCGCATGCTAATGAGATCAAATAGAGCACAATGAGAAGTGCAAACGGATACAGAAGGATAGCTGTGTTCTTCAGAAAGGGCAATGCTGAAAAAGAAGCAAAAGTGAAGCACGTGTAAAGGAGTCCTCTTTCAAACAGGTGCTTCATGGAGAAGGGCCTTGAGAAAAGACAGAAATAGTACTGCTCTGCTGTCCTATTAGCCCTGCGCTGATTGCAGATATAAGAGCACTTGGGTTAAGGGGGATAGGTAAAGTCACCTAAAAATACAGACTTAACCTCAATACAAATTTTTATCCTATGTGTATGTTTTGAAGTGGATTTACAGAAGAACAAGTAGAGATGTTACAGGTCTCCAAGTACAAGTTGCTATGGTGAAAAATATAAATTCTGTTGTTTATGCATATGAAAACATGCATTGGGTACATCTTTGTCAAAATGACACACTGATAGACTAAAATAATGCTTTTTCTTTCAGTCCTACAGAAAAAGTTGCCATTACTTACCACTGTATCCAAGGAATGTCACGTAGATATAATAGCCAATTGCAATCAGCCATAATGTGTTCCCAACAAAATATCCAATGACTGAATTAGGTATGATGACATCTGAAAGAGAAAAATTGCTCTCAGCTTCTGTGATAGATGACTTCATTGGAGAGAAGACAAAATCTTTTACTCACAGTTGATGAAAAACAGCTGGATAAAATGCAAAATGACCAGAAGTGGGTAGAAAGCATTCAGATGAACGTCAAAGGCATATCCCCACTCCACATCATAGTCTCTGTTCTGCTGCTTTACCAAGTACTTGTTAGAAATGAACCTACATGCGAAGATAAGTGAAAAGGTGGTTAATGTGAAGCACTGAAGCTGACTGACAAAACATTGGTTCAAGATAGCAAGCTACATCTGAGATCCCAGCTCTGGTACTTCTGCTCTGGGGCAGAAAGATACTCAAGAATTATGCAAGTCAAACTTCAGAATACTTTTGTTAAAACTGTGACTTCGGTACTTGCATTCTGCAGGTAGCTGAAATGCACTGCAGGTAGCACAGTGCCAGAACTCTTCCTTTAAATGGTTCAGTGGCAGAATTTATCAGCGCAATTATACGTTGGCTATTGCACAACCAACGTTGCCAGTGTTCTAGACTACAGAACAATCCTCAAGACCTTATATTTAATTCATTGTAAGGTCTGCTGATATCAGAAAATGTATGCTGTTTAGAAACAGAACAAGCTCCGTGTGCTCAGAAACAAGAAGAGGTCAGATCTTTCAGGGTAACTTCCTCTGAAATTTCTTTATGCCAGCAGAGGAGTCAGAAGGAGGCAGATCCTGGATGCAGAGTAAGGTGAGGCAAGAAGGGCCTCAGATTCATTGTGAACAGGGGAAACTTTTGCGAAAAAGGCGAGCATATGCAGGAGGAGGAGAGGCAGAAGAATTAAGATTCCTTTCTGATCACCAAGTTCTTGATTTGGAATTATTGTTTAAGTCCAACCAGCATAAAAAGAAAGAAAAACTTTAATGCTCACTAGAATACAGCCTTTCTACTGATGAACCTTCTAACAGGAACCAGTAAAGAAAAAGATGATTTTTTTAAAGTAACGTTTCATAGAATCATGTTTGGAAAAGACAGCTAAAATAATCCAGTCCAACAATCAATGGCCCAAAACTTACAGTCAGCATTGCCCACCAGTGTCCCAACAGCAGCTGAACTTTGAGGGGAAATGGTTTAAACTGAAAGAGGGTAGATTTAGACTAGATATCAGGAAGAAATCCTTTACTGTGCGGGTGGTGAGACACTGGAACAGGTTGCTCAGAGAGGTTGTGGCTGGCCTCTCCGTGGAAGCATTCAAGGCCGGGCTGGATGGGCTTTGAGAAGCCTGGTCTAGTGGGAGGTGTGCCTCTCTAGAGCAGGGTTTGGAACTACATGATCTTAAAGGCCCTTTCCAACACAAACCGTTCTATGATTCTATGATTACTTACCACATCAGTGTTGCTATCAGGAGACCAACACCTACGCAGTCTATGAATACGACCCAAAGCAGCAACTTTATTGTTTCAAAAAACCCCATGTCCAGCACAAATCCAAATCCTACAGTAGACACTGAAAAGAGAAAAAGATTTTTAAAGTTAGCTTTGGAAAAGAAAGCACGAGATTATAAATCAGTGTTATTTTTCTGAGTTTGGTGCTAAAAAATCTCCAGTTTCCTTTTTATCTTTAACCTCGTGATCTTCAGTGCAGCAGCTCTGAATTCACACAATGCTGCAATAGAGTACTGTTTTGTAAAAGCTCCTTCTGAACCAAAGCCATGGACAGACTCAGGGAGTTTCTAAGGCTGGGAAAGACTTCTCAGATCACGCAGTCCGACCAGCAGCCTACCCCCAGCGTGGACTGACCACGTCCCTCAGTGCCACATCCACACGGTTCTTCAACACCTCCAGGGACGGTGACTGCACCACCTCCCTGTGCAGCCTGTGCCACATCTTTACGAGATCTTTCCTAATATCCAACCTGACCCTCCCTTGGCACAACTTAAAGCCATTACTTCTCACCCTATCGCTGTCACCCGGCACAGCTCACTTCAGCACTACGCGGCAGGCCTCAGCCCCGCCTCCCCCCCCCCCCGCCTCTCCCTCCGCACGCACCGCAGAGCCACACGCTGAGGAGCACCAGGAAGGCGGGGTCGTCCCGCGCCCACTGGTCCTTGGTCTGCTTCCGGTAGTGGAAGTTCCTGTAGACCCGCTGCGGGGAGGTGAACAGGTACAGCATCTGCCACAGAGCGAACTCGAAATCCATCTGCCGCACGTGCAGCAGCCGCCGCAGGTACTTGTGCCGCTTGGCCCCGGCCGTGTGCCGCGCCGCATCGCGGGGGCTGAGCGCGCCGTTGCCCTGACTGCGGGCCCCCACGGAGGTGGTGGGCAACATCGCGCCGGGGAAAGGACGGCAGCGGCGGAGCCACACCACGCCCGCTCCGCCGCCCGTTCCGCTTCCGGCAACGTCGCGCCGCGCACGCGTAGCGGCCGCCGCCGGGCGGGGCCCTCGGGCCGGAAATCCGCGCGCGCCAAGATGGCGGCGCCCGCCCGTCGCCGGTAGCGGCGCTTGAGCGTGGCGTAGCGCCGTCCCTCCGCCATGCCCAAGTACTACGAGGAGAAGGAGGAGGACGGGCGGGCCTGCGGCGGGGTGCGGGAGGACCTGAGGCAGTGCCTGCTGGAGAGCCCCTGCGTCCTGCAGGTGAGAGCCGCAGCGACCCCTGCCTCCACAGCCCCGCCGTCGTCGCCGGCTACAGTGCCTCGGCGGAGCCCCAGTTTGCCTTCAGCGAGGCGAACCGGTGGCTCTCTGAGCTGAGGGCGCTCCCTGGGTGATTTAATCCTTCTGCTTCTCATCCGACAGGAAAACAAAAGTCCCAGGCAATGCTTGAGGGAAGGGCACTGCAAAGGTTTGCAGCTCACGTTTTTTGCGTGCAAAAGGTCGATGGTAAGTGCCCGTGTGTGCGTTGGGTTTATCCTCGCGGTTATGTTGCTTTCAAGTCCTTCTCCCTTTCAAAGAAAAAGCCTTTAATTCAGCAAATAGGGCAGTTTTGGTCCTTGGATTTCATATGGAATATTGTGAACAGCAAAGTTGTAGAGTGTGAGTAAGCTGGAAGAGATGATTATTGAGATTGAATTTAGTTTAGAACGCAGCAGCTGGGATAAGTGAGGTGGGCGCTCTCAGCATTGGTTTTAATCAAGCCTTGATTTAAGCATCACTTATAGATGCTATGGCTGTAAACTGAGGTTTTGATTTAGGCTGAGTTCTGTCTGTGAAGTCATAGGAAAACGTGTACAGAGAGCACTCGAGTTGGAAGGCTGTTGTGTCAAAAGGCACTTCCACTACTGGTATGGATTTGTGTGCCTGAAGGTAGGCAGTGGGGTATTAGAAGCACTTGGAAGATTAGGGAGTTTGGCTTTTTATCTTTTTAATAGCGGGTTATCAAGCTAGATGGTGAGAAGCCAGCTGTGAAAATGTAATTAGATAAAGTTTGCCTAGTTTTGATAGGAGTTCCTTGCCCAGAAATTGACAAGAGACATAAAAATATGCTGGGTACGTTAGTACTTGAAGTATGTACTACTTGATGCTGCAGCATAACTATCTCCAGATGTCTGTCTGTAGATCATTAAGGGAGTTCAATGAAACAAAGAGTTTCAAGTTATGTGGGAGGAGGCCTGGCTCTCACAGGCTTCTGTTTAAATTATCCCTGGCCCCACCAATATTGCTGCTGACTCCTCAAACACAATCTGAATTTTCCTCATCCTGCTTGTCCGT
This sequence comes from Chrysolophus pictus, assembly GCA_037305975.1. Taxonomy (NCBI): domain Eukaryota; kingdom Metazoa; phylum Chordata; class Aves; order Galliformes; family Phasianidae; genus Chrysolophus; species Chrysolophus pictus. The sequence goes on from CM074576.1 coordinate 64,291,262, forward strand.
TGTTTGGAAAAAGGGTCCTACTAGATTTCCATTGCTTTGTATTCACGTGTCCGTGCTACTCTTTATTTGTGGTGTTACTGCGCTTACTTCAGAATGCACAGCATGCTTACCACTTAATTTTGCATGAGATTTAAGGTATTGCAACGCCTGTTGACTTGGAAAAGCCCTGTGAGTTGTTGGCTGCATCACTCACTTTCTGTACAGTGAGTTCTGCTTCATTTTGAACTTGATTTTGAAGCTACAAAGTGTCAAAGTAGCGTAAGTGCTCTGAAATATTTCTTCTGCAAAATGAACTGTGGTATTTGTATCTTGTCTTCAATTTTCAGCTGGATACCAGGACAAGATTCAGAGGAAGGAAGGGATACTGAAGTCCTTGGAAGAGACATGGGAAATTGGAGTTCATCAGTACTTTAACTGGAGCAGAGGCTAAAGTAAGAAGAATCTGTCTGCCGCACATTCTTTTGTGCAGTGCTTTCGTGGAAGGTGTCAACTTCTGGAAATTCTGATGGATGCCTGGCTGTGCATTTAAATGTTAAAAAGAAGGGAAGCATAAAGCTGCAAGTTCTTGCCAAAATGGGTACCTGCCACCTGCCTGTAATAAAATACACAGAATCCAGAAAAAGCTGCTGAAGTTATCACTGTGTTTTGGAGCAAAGTATTCTTTTGTAGTTATACTAATTCCGGTAATATTTTACCATCACAGCTAATAGAAAATAACGAAATTTGACATGAGTGGTGTGCCAGAGGATACCTCAGGGTAGAGCTGTCCCTAGAGAAGCTGAGTTGACCAAGGTGAGATGAGTGTGAGTTGCTTCCTTCCCAGTTAGTTTATTGCCCGGTACTCCTGCCCTTCTACTCCTATAGGTAGAAGTGGTGATGTCTTTACAGTGCCACATACATAAGGATGGTATCTCTTTCCTCATGATACGTATTCCTTTTAATGTAATTTTGCATGCTTATTGGCATGGTCTGATCTCATTGGAGAACTGGATTAAAATTTGATTTCTGTATATTAAAGGATGTTTGATCAATCTTATTGTAATCTGTCTTCTCATTGTATCAACACAGGTACAGGAGAATAATGGCAGTGTTCTTTTTGATAACTTGAGAGCTGTATGCCACGCTGTGGCTGACAGCATGTGTTTGGGTGTGGGGGGAGCGGGATCCTGACAAGCCAAAAGGCAAGGAGACTGTGGTCACTCTCACTGTGTTCTAGAAATGTTTAGAACATCTATAAGATCTTCCGAGATGACCCTGGACCATCTTTTTGCATCACTTTTCAGTCAAGTGCGTAATATTTGTCCAAACATACGCACCAACTAGAGATGATAATTTGGACTTGTTTGTTGGAAATTGCAGTCCACAGGTTCTGAACGTATTTCTTGTTCTCACTTCTCTCTCTGAATTCTTTGGTTTGCATTTATGGATGTAAAATGTTCATATGCAGGTAAATTGCAATGGATTTCTATTAGAACTTTTAAAAAGCTTGCTTCTCCCTTAGATTTTTTTTTTTCTCATGTTTAAGTCAAATCTTGAGTAATTTCATAATTTATGGAACAGCAGTAGTGAGAAAGCGAACAAATTAATAGAGGAAGACATTGTTTTGCTCTCCTTTGATCAAGGATGACTGTGGCAGATCTGTTTGCAGATGGAGTGTGTTCTTTGAGACATTATAGGTAACACATCAGTTAGTCTTTTGTCCTGCCTTGGTAAGGAAGAAGGATTTATGAGGATATCAGACAATAAATAGCACTAAAACCATGACAGTAGTCAATATTTATTCCTTCTATTTGAGAACTTGCTTCTGAAGAATTTGTTTTTCCTTCCCTCAGTGTGTCTACCTCTTTCTCTGCCTCTTAAAGCCTTTAAGAAATACATGATAATGTAATTCATATGTGTGGAAGCTCAAATAATTTCAGACATGCTGATTAGAAGCAAGATTAGGAAACAGAAAGGAAAGAGACATTGAAACTTCTTGGCTAAAGTGCACAGCCACAGAGCTGGCTTACGTTTAGTCTGAACAGATGGATGCAGTGATTATTATCTGTAAAATCAGTGACTTCAGTGGATGAGCACACTGATGATGCAATTCTGTCTTTCTTAAGCAACAGCTCTGTGATGAGTCAGTGTATGTTTACTTTCCTTCTTGTGTAGGATTTGCGTATTATTGCAATCATAAATCAACACTGACTTCACATTTTCATTTTCTGCCTATCATGTGAAAGCTGCTCTGTGTGTGGAAGTACTGCAAATATTCTTTGTTTTCTGCGATCTAGGTACCAGTTTCTCTTTATACGCATGCTAAATTGATTAATTGCTGTGATGTCTTTTAACAGTCTCCATGACTTAGCCCTATAATTTCAAAGTGTTACAAGTATTCTGTGGAGATACATATATATATATATATATATATATATATATATATATATATATATATATATATATATAAGGAAGAATAAAAATAAATATAAAGCCACTTAGCAGATAATTAAATACCATTTGCAGTGATGCTGCAGAAGCTCCTCTTGGGAACGAACAGGCAGGAGAGCACAGGCAGGTGGCGAGTTGAACCTATTATTTTGTTGTTGGCTTAAGCCAATGGAGGTCAAATGCTAAAGTAAATCTAGTGTTTGCTACTGAATGCTTCAGGATTTCTTAAGTAATTTAACACGAGATTAATACTGCTAGATCTGATAGGAAGCTTTCACACTAAGAAATTCTAATGGTTCACTAGACTATGCCAATATAAAAATATGTATGTATCTGAATACTGACTTGCTCTAGAGACTGTTCAATGCCAGTATTGTGTGACATAACATTCTGTCTAAAAACGACTAATTACATAATTGCCTTGGGAGTATGAGCAATGTCCTACTTGAGAGCTGTTAATGTTTCCTGTGTGATTTATAAAAATCCTGTTTTATTAATGGAAAACCCCAAGTACTCTAAATTTATGTGTATGATTCCAACTTTTTTTTCTGTGGCACAAAAATGTTTTCCTTTGAATAATCTGATGTTAAGTCTTTTTTGTTGTTCTATTTCACTGTTATTTATTTAAAAATACAGATTTCTGATCTGGGGTGGATTTTTCAAAACTGAACACATAATGTCTTTGAACCTGTGACAGAAAGTTGAAGTGGCACCTAAAGCCATGCCAGTGATTTCTATTGAGGAAGTACAAAAAAAAATTTCCATTGCTGCTCTCACTTCTTCCATTGGTTTCAGGTGGTGGCAGAGCCCAAGGGTGCTGGAGGTTTCCAGGTTTCGTACTGCAGCTCAGGCAGTGTTAGGACATGCCTGTGTCATTACTATGTATAATTTCATCACTTGGTTTGTTCTCTTGATGGTCCGGTCCTGCAAACACTTCTGCATTTTCATAGCTGTGAGCATGTACTGCGGAATCATAAAAATGTTAAGATTGGAAAAGACCACTAAGATCATCTAATCTAACCCACCCCACCGTGCCCACTGACCACATCCCTCAGTGCCACATCCACACGGTTTTGGAACACCTCCAGGGATGGTGACTGCACCACCTCCCTGAGCAGCCTGTGCCACTGCCTCACTGCTCTTTCTGAGAAGAAATTGTTTCTAACACCCAACCTGGTCTTCCCCTCGTTCAGCTTGAGGTCATTCTCTCGCATCCTAACACTGTTACCCAGTAGAAGTTGTATCTCACCACAACCTCCTTTCATGTCATTTTAGAGAGTGATAACATCTCCCCTGAGCCTTCTCTTCTTCAGACTGACATTCCCTCAACTGCTCCCCATAAGACTTGTGCTTTAGACCCCTCAGAGCTTCGTTGCCCTTCTTTGAACGTACTCCAGGGCCTCAGAGTCTTTTTTGTAGTGAGGGGCCCAAAACCAAACAGTGCTCAAGATGCAGCCTCACCAGAGCTAAGAACTTCCCTGCTCCTGCTGTCAACACTATTTGATATAAGCCAAGATGTCATTGGCCTTCTTGGCCGCGTGGGCACACTGCTGGCTCACGTTCAGCTGGCTGCAGTCACATACTGTGGTCTGGAAATTCTTTCACAATTCTTCCTAGTTGATATGAAGAGAAGAGCATGCTGCTTAAGCAGAACCTGTTTGATGAAGGCCCATCTGTATGTACTGAGAAGCAAGAGAAAGGGACTGCTTTTCAAGAAGGATACACTGAGTAACATTTATTGTTTAAGTTGCCCGTCTTGAAAGGAAAGACAAGGGTTTTTAATGATCACTTAAAGTTTTTCTGCATCTCAGGTGCATATATTTGTGTTACAAAGACCTTCACTATTCTCTGGTTGACCAAAGAAACAAGCTATATATTCTTCACTTTTAAGTTTCTGGGAAGTAGCAGGTTGGATGGTGGAGTCTAAAGTTTTGAAATATACTTAAAAAAAAAAAAACAACAACAACAAAACAGCTTTTTATATAGTGGTTTTATTTCAGAAGAAACATAGAACAAACCCTGCTGGCAGTTCCTTCTTATAAGAGGCACTGAGGGAAGTCATCTGCCAGTTACTCTGGCACAGAACACAGGTGGTAAGCAGCGTCTGTTGTGCAAGTATTTTGTTGGAAACAGAAATACAGAACTGCAGCAGCTTTGTTGACATGGTGGATTTCAGCAAGTGCTCGTACTGCCTTAGAGTTGATATGTGGTCATTTAGGATATGCAATATCATATACCTGTATCAATCACTGTGTAAAACTTGACATTATGGCAGTTTATTTTCACTGTCAACTGCAGTTGACAGAATAGTAACCAAAAGCCTTAAGATCCTTTCTCCTTTTTTCTTCTTCCAAATGGGGCATCTTGAATTTCTGCTTTATCCGTCTCTGTCATGGTTTTACCATGGATAGCTTCAAAAAAGTATTTAGCAGGTATTTCTGTAAGTAGTGGATTCCACAGGGATGTGTTTGACTCTGCTGGAAGAAACTTCTGTAAGGGTAGAGGGTCTCTTTTTGGAGTGAACTCCTGTTTATTCTCAGTATTTACAATGGTTGGTTAATAATGCACTTAAACATCAAAGGAAGAAATAACAAGAGGAGCATTCTAATAGTCACTTAATGATGTTGATAGCAGGTGATATATTTCAAATATTGGTATATTTAGTAGATGAGCATTGAATTTATTTTCATGTCAAGCTGAGGCATTTTTTTTTTTCCCTGCTGAAAGCTTCTGTGTGCATCATTGTTTGCATCTAGGCAGTAATGGGTGGTGGTGAAATGGAAGGTAATTATTGAAGATTTTTGGTAACGGAGGTAGTAAGTGCATCTCTGTGACTTAGTACAAGATATCCAAAATGATTCTGCAGTATCACTATTATTATTTTAAAAGGATCAAGGGAGAAAACAGAATGTAAAAATTGTTTTTTTACAAGTTCTATCATAAATGTGCTACTGCAAACTTATATATTGTTGTCTTTCGTTATCATGATGAGCGAGGAATATTATTTTTCCAGACAATCTGTGGCAGGAATTTGAGTTGCTTTGCTGGGGGAGGTTTTGTAGTCTTCCTTGTAAGTAGGTCACAGAGGTCTGATATTTGGTGGATCCTGTTTGTGTCAGGCTTTTGTTTCTCCATCAGCTGTACCTCTGTAATGGTTATAGCAGAATGGTTTCTGGAAATTTGGGTGGGAGGAAATCTCTTACAGGCTGACAAAGAGGAGGATATATAGAGTATGCTGATGGGATCACCAGTTGTCTAACATTTTGAATTGCTCAGTACAAACCCAGAAACTACACGAGGTCCATTTTCAGCAGAGATGAGAAATCTGGTGAAGCGTTCTTTCTCCTTCTTGTCAGTTAAAGTAAGAGAGTTTAACAACCTTCATCCAAGTCAAACCTCCTGCTAGTTGGAATTTTTATGCTAGGAAGAACACCTTTCTGTTAGGAAAGTGTATACTTATTATTGGAATTTGATTTCAGCTTCTACTTATAGGAAAAGTTGGGGGCTGGCTCTGCAAGCTTATATTTGCTTTCTGGGAATGTGTTTAAAACTAAAGGCAGAGTAACCTGGGTCTGTTCAGCCTTGGGAAAAAGAAGACTGAAGAGGGATCTGACTGATGTTTATAAATATGTAAAGGGAGGTGGGACACACATGGATGAGACCAGACCCTTCTGTGTGGTGTGTAGCAATAGGACAAGGAGTAACGGCCTAAAACTTGAACATAGGAAGTTCTGTGCTAACATGCAGAAGAACTTCTTTATGGTAAGGGTAACGGAGCAGTGGAGCAGGTTGCCCAGAGAGGAGTCTCCTTCTCTGGAGGTATTCAAGACCCATCTGAACTCCTACCTGTATGACCTACTATAGCTGGGAGTGGGATGGGTTGGACTCAATGTTCTCTTGAGGTCCCTTCCAACCCCTGTGATTCTGTAAATAAAATAACCATATTTTTTGAGGAAATACATACATTTACTTCCTAAAACCTCGTGTTATGCATGTGCAGGTTGTGTCACAAATTCATAATGTTCTCTCAAGCACCAGATAAGCCCCTGATACTGGGTTTCTGGGTGACCTATATGTAGATAAAATCTTTATATACATTGATTTTGCTTCTTAGGTCTGTCATGCTTAGTCATGTTGAGCTGGGATCTTGCATTCAATTCCTTTATGACCCTGGGGCCATTCTCAGAATCATAATGTTTCAGTCTGCTGCTTGACCAGTGTTCCAAATACAATTTTTCATTCTTTTTCTGGACACGTAACCTGGGATTTGGCTTAAAACAAACAAACAAAATTGGCTGTTCTAGATCTTGTATGTGACGGCCTGGTCCTTTTATTCACCATATCGCTGCCCTGTGTGTCGTTCACAAAATCAGCAGGGTTGACAGATGCTTTCAAATCTTTGAGGAAAATGTTCAACAGCCTTAAACAAACAGACCCAGGGCAATGATCTGGAAGTCTCTCTCCTCTGGCAATTAGGTTTTGAGGTCTGCTAATTAGCCCGGTTCATTAGTTTTTTTCTAAACTACGACCAAACAACATAAGTGTTAATAATTGTGTATGTCTGACTAGGTTTTGAAAGTAAGGCCTCCTCTGTAAGCTCTGTCTCTCATTTTCATAGAATCACAGAATGGCCTGGGTTGAAAAGGACCACAAAGATCATCCAGTTTCAACCCCTTGCTGTTTGCAGGGTCGTCAACCACCAGACCAGACTGCCCAGAGCCACATCCAGCCTGGCCTCGAATGCCTGAGGGATGGGGCATCCACAACCTCCTCGGGCAACCTGTTCCAGGGCGTCACCACCCTCTGAGTGAAAAACAACAGACTGAAACTCGGTCCCATAGCGATGGCAGCAGCCGTCCCTGTGCGGCTCACGCCGCAGCCATGTTGGCGGGGCTGCGCACACCGCACCGTACCGGGCTGCCTGCCCCGTCGCTGCGCCTCCTGCGAGGCTCGCGGTACCTGCGGGAAGAAGCCCAGGAGGGCTGCCTCTTGGCTAGCCATTCCTGTCCGCTACGCGGAGCTGCAGCGACCCGCTTTATTTACTTCTTTGCGTGCTTGCTTTCGCATCCCTCCGCTCAACGATGACGAAGGAGGAGCGAAGGGGTGGGCAGAACGCTCGCTCCCGGTCGCCGCCCGCCTTCCCTCAGCGCGGAGCGGGGGCCCGCAGGGGGCCGGGCCGGCCGGAGGGGCGGAGCGGAGCGTGGCGGCCGCTCCCGGTGCCGTCACAGGCGGGCGCGGCGTACGTAGTGCCGCGGGGCTGCGGAGGTGAGTGCGGGGCTGCGGGTGTTCGGTCGGTCGGGGCGGGGGGTGAGCGCCGTCACGGCGCCTCGTTGCAGGATTGCGGGCCCGCCCTTTCCCGTGGCGGAGCAGCGTGAGAGCCGAGCGGCGGCGCGTCCCCGTGCTGCCGGCTGCGCTGCGGCTGCGGGCCCGTACCGCGTGTGCTTCCTGCGGCAGCGCCGGCGCGGGGAGCGAGCGGGGAAGCGCTGCCTCGGTTGCGTTTTGAGCAGCAGGAGGAGAGGCTCCGGTGTGTTTGCTTGCCCTCAAACTGCAAAGCGAGGGAGATGAGCTTGCACAACCCTGTCGTCCTAGCAACAAGATGATGTGTTTCCCCTTGAGAAGCGACGGCGTGCTAATGCTTGTTTGAGAAGGTCTCGTTTTAAAAACTTGCCGTGGTTGGTTTTCTTTTTTTCTGCGTCTGAAGGTTTGATTCAATGAGCTGCGTTTGGGAACTTGGAGAGCCCTCCGAGGGAACGCGCTGTGTCTGTAATTCGTTCCCTTGTCTGTCGGACTCTTGATGCAGGTGTTAGGTGGCGGCATGGGGCAGGCACGCATCTTCTGGTGCGAATTTGGAGTTCGCTATTCTTTAGTTGAGAAGTCTGGCACTTGCCATCGCTGCCAAATTTGGGACCTCAGTGATGGAACCTTGCAAAAGCTCTGCTTCTGTCCTGTTTGCCGTCAGCTGAGGCAGAAGGCATCGGCTCTCTTTTAAATGTTCCTTCAGCTTTGGCTAGAGTAAGGAGCTTGCCCCACTGGAGAGTTTTTGGTTTTAAGGTCTCAGGTACACTGAAGGTTGGACGTCATCCGCCATCTAAACACGTTCAAGTCCAGTGTGGCGGTGCAGGTGCTGTGCTAAAGGGAAGAACTCCCTTCTGAAGTGAAGCGACTGTTAAGGTGAATTCAGGCTTCTGCCCTGTGCTTTGTTACAGGGAATTTTAATGATGCTAGTACCTAAACATGAAGTTAGAATATAAGAATACCTCCTGGACTGCCTTTGTAGATTATTTTATTGGAAATCCTTCCCCATTTCTTTCCTGGGTGTTGTTTGGAGATGAAGCTTGAGTCCTCTACCTGCAGAGAGGCAGCAGATCAAGCAGTGCAGGCAGTGTGTCCCAGAGCTCTGCTCCTTGCTTCTGCCTATCGGCTTCCCTTCCTGTTTCTTTTCTGACAAACTGAGTTTCCTCCCTATTGTTGGTTATCTACCTATATCTTAAACAGACACCCTCTGCAGAAATGTTGAAAAATCATAGAATCATAGAATGGCCTGGGTTGAAAAGGACCTCAAAGATCATCTAGTTTCAAACCCCCTGCCATGGACAGGGTCACCAACCACTAGACCAGGCTGCCCAGAGCCAAAATCTGTTGGCCTTGGAAGAAGGAAGCTTTGGGTTGCGTGTATGTCATCCACATTGATCAGGTAGATAGGCATAACCACAGATGTGTCAGTCGTACACACTGCTGTTTAAATAAATATAGTAAGCTCTTTACTGGATTCTCCCAGCCTTCAGATGCCAGAGAAGTTTCATTTCCTTTTTTCCACTGTGCTGCCACTTCTTGCTTTCCTTCCTTTGCTTCCAGCGATCATTTCCTCTGTGTGCTTTGCTTGCAGCAAGGAAATTGTCATCGTGGATCAGAAGCGGGCTGTGCTGCCAGGGCAAACCCAAACAACCACTGGGGCAAAGCTGGTTGGGAAGGAAGTGTGGCCTGAATGAAATGAAGAAAAGGAAAGGGGCACTTGTAAATTGAAGAAGTGACTGAGACAGAGGGTGTGCCTTGGCTGCACAGCTGGGTGGTGGAGTTATAACTGGCTTTGGTGGTTTGTACTGAGAGAGGTGTGCTTGAAAGAACAGAATGCAAACTCCCAGTCCCTTACCTGGTGGCTGCTGCTGCTTTCCCAATTTCAGAAGCTGGGGTTAGCTGTGTTGCATCAACCAGCACAGGTGGGCGTTGTGCTTTTGCTTCTGCCAGGCCACCAGGCCAGCTGCTTCTCTCTCACAAAGGAAAGGGAGGTGCCGGCTCTGCTGACATTGGTTAGCACTTCTTGAAAACACTATGTAAAAGCTGCAGTGAAGTACGTTCACTCAGGAAGAAGGCTGTTCCTGCTTGGTTGTACTTCCACCAAGCGTGAATTTCTTGAATTAATGATATTTTTTCCTAATATGCAGCAAATAATAAGTGTCAAAATCAAAGGATGTACCTTGGTACTAACTTAAATAAAACCATAGTGATGAAATATGAGAAAGTAACATTGTTTTCTATCTATCTTCAGACAACCTGAGGTTTTGATCTTAGAAGAAGGAGATTTTCTGTGTGCCTTATGATACATGACAAAGGATTTCTGTGCAGCTGAGGTTTGTGAACATGTGTTATTCAGGCTTTGTATGCAATCAGCAGGAAGGACACCGAGAAGAAAGACACTGACATTCTTGAGTTGTTGCGTGTGGACCCAGCCCACTCATGAGAGTATGAGCTCTTCCATGCTGAATTTCTCTGGCAAGCCTGCATCGTGTTTGTGGCCTGCTGCTCTGTTGTGCTGACAGAGAAGCCTGTTGTATGTGAGCTGATGTTCCTTAAATGCGGCTCTGTTCTTCTCATTTGTTGCAGGCAGCGCGGATTTTGTGGAGAGGATGACTGAGTGCAGAGGAAAGGAGCACAGAGATAGAGGGGAAAAATAAAGGAGAAGGCAGAGAGGGTGTTAGTGTAAATGTATAGGCATTAAACATCTTTGGAAACAGCACACTTCACCTCGCTTCCTTGGGCTCTTTGCAGGCAAGGTATGTTAACTGCAGTCTAGTAAGCTGCATAGGTTTCTACAAAAAATAACTGTGCTTATGAATGCATCTGGACACACACAGCCTTCTCTTTTTACAGGACAGAAAGGTCCATGCCAACTGTATGCTTGAGTAGCTACTTCATCTGGCAGTGCCCTCCCATGTCACTGAGCTCTCTGTGGCTTGCTTCTAGCTGCAGAAGCAAGTATAAGCAAATTAAATTTGCTTATAAAGAATTAGATGCTCGGAATTTCACCTTAGAATGAGTAGAACAAGTCTCTAAGGAAATTATGACCAACAGTGGAGTTACAGAAGGGGCCAGATCTGCAGAGAATTTTTTCTTTCCCTCATTCTCTGCTGTTAAATTTGTTGTGCTAAGGAAAGCACAGTGCTTGCTTAATGCTACCACTATGCATTGTGTCTTCCTCTGATTCTGCTTTGTGTTTATTTCAAGCATTAAACCTTTGCAGTCTATTGAAGATGTTTCCAAGGACTGTCCAGCCTTTGAGAGCTAGAATAAAGACTTCAGAGTGACAAAATGGCTTTATGGTAGGTGTCTCAGAAATGCTTGTTTGGAGTCCCCTGTGTCCTTTTTCCAGTTCTTTTTCTACCTTTTCTCTATGGTTACCAATATTAAGGGAATAGTTTTCCTTATTTGCCAAGCCTCTTTTCCCATCGTGTTCTTCAAAAAGCAGCTTGAGGTGTTGGTCACTTCTTTTTCAGTGTTGCTCACAATGGCAGACTTGCAGAATACTTTTCGTCCTTACCTCCCTGGATTTCTCTGTGTATTTTGCTGCATTTTTCCTGGCAGTAGCAGTTCTTTTGATCCTGTAGCTACTTTCTACATTCACTAGGCTGGAAATTACTGCCTCCCACAGCAGAACAGGTGGACAGATGCTTGTGCCCATGCTTTGGCAACTGCAGTGCAAAGTTCAGTGGCTTAATTTAAACCACTGGTTTGACATTTCTGAAGAGTGCTCACTTGATCTGGTACATTGACTTTGCTTGGGAGGCAGTAGAGTTTAACAGCAGCATGGTTGTATCTTCACCAGAAGGGCTTGCCAAGCTCTTTGTGCTATTTTTCTGATACTTTTGTAAGACAAAGTGGTAAGTATTAGTGCGGCGTTAACTCTGATGGCAGTTCTGAGAATGAACATTTCCTTAAATTGCTGAGGGCTCATAGGCTTGTTCTGCTGCTCAGTCATGTATTTCTAGGACCACTGATGAACTTGGTCCTTGAGATTTTCTCATGAACATTAGAAAAGAGCTCTGCTTAAACTTCCAAAGTGTGGCTGTACTGTTTGTCATCATTTATGGATTTGGGTGAGATTCTGCGGTGAGAAAGGCAAGGGACTGAAAGAAGAAGACAAAAAGCTTGTCTTCTGGTTGAAACCCTCATTCCTCCAGAGGCCAGGGATGCAACTCTGCCACTCCCCACAGGTCCCATTTGGTACAGGGCAACTCTTTAAAAACTCTTTTCCTTTTGCTATTGATCAATGCTTTGGTCAATCATTTTTTGGGTGCCTGATTGAAGAACTTTTTTCTTCCAGTTTTATGGAATTGGTTAAGTCTTCCCAGCTGTTCCTCCATATATTCTATGAAAAACTATTTATTTCCTAAGCTGAAGCCTGTATACCTCATGCTGAACAACTCAGGTATTTTATTCTTTCTGCCTAACAAGGCCAACCCTGCCTTGAAGTCTGTGTCCAATATCTTTCCCACTCCCCTAGCTGTCTTTTTTTTTTCCAGGTGAGCTTAGGCAGACCCTCTCAATTCTCTTCCTTAAGCTCCTTGTCCCATCTCTTCGTTCTGTCTCTACATGTCAGTTCCCAACTCTTTATTGCAACGATTCCTCCTAGCCAAATGATTTCTTGCTTTATTTCTACCCCCAGACCTCAGTCTTGTTTTGTTGGTTTTTTTTTGCCGCCTTTATGTCTTTAAACCATCTTTGTCAGTATCACTCTTTCCTCGTTTCTTTGGTCTAGCTGTTTTCTCTTGCTTTTGTATTTGATGTTTATCTCTTTTTCCCCTAGGCATGTCTTTAAAAATACAGGCTCTGTTGGCTGTAGCCAATGTTCCTAACTAGCGTGGAATGATTACTAAAGGGAAATGTTTTCTCAGTCCCTCGAGCTTGAGCCTGTAGGACAGTGCATATCTGCTTCAGTCAACTGAGGAAATCAAATGCGCTTTTTTTTTTTTTTTTTTTTTTTTTTTTTTTTTTTTTTTTTTTTGAGGGGTGGGGAGGCTGGGGATGTGGAGGAGGCATCTTTGGAGATTTTAGTTGTGAGTAAATCTCTACTGTTATCTGTGTTTACTTGGACTTTTTAAAGCAATAGGATAGGAAAGATTGCCAGCTTTTTTCCCCTTAATTTATGCACAACACGTTTTTTGTTAGCCTTTATTCTTGGCAGCAGCTGAACTGTTTTAGCTGAAATTAATGAGTACTTTTTACAGATCAGCCTGAGGCGAACACTCGCCATGAAAAAGTTCTGAGCACACGCTCTGGGAAAATGTAAACAACTGAAAAAAGCAATTTTGTGGGAAATGGTGTGGAGCAGCCATAGTTAGATGGTCGTGAGATCAGTCACATCTTCCAGTCGCTCCTCTCCTCCTGAGAGCTAAGAAGTGCTTTACAAAGCAGGAACCTGTGTATCTCATCTATTGTTAAGTGACAAAACAACATAATGTTGGCGTGCAGTGGCAGGTAGGAGGTTTTTAAACAAATATTGGCATAGTGATAGCATCTGAATGACTTGTCCTGAAAGAAATATGGAAAATTCTATGTAGCAAGGAACCATTTTCAATGTAAACAAAGACTTTCCTGTTCCTCCACTTCTGGTATGCATGGTAGAAATGTGGAAGTGCATCTTTGCTTTGGCATATACCAAAACTACTCCCCTGTTTTCTCCTCCTAGACAATGAAATTTTCTTAAATAGTGATGAAGCATTTCCTGAGCAATAACTCAAAATGTATGGCCACTTCCATATGGTTTGAGAAAACTTAAAGAAATACTTGAGAAAACTGATTGTGTTCTGATGGAATCCTTTCTATGGTATGTTTCTCTTGGCAAGAACAGGTTACTGAAAAAAAAATATATATATATATTTGTTTTGTTTTCTTTTCCTGTTGGTTTGACCCAGTCTATAGTAAAACTATCACTTTTCAAGAAGTGTCAATGAGAACTTATTTCTGGTAGCTGATGGCTTTGTAGCAGTGTCCATTATACAGGCTTTCACCACAAAGTCTGGATTTACTGCTTGCCTTAGGCTAGATGTGGATATGGAACAAGCCATGCTAATCCTGCATCAGGTTCTCATGTAGCTTTCTATCTTTGTTTGCAACTTCTGCGTCACAGTGTCTGAAAGGTTCCGTACTTTATATATTAGTGGTAGATTACAGCTCTGTGTTCCCAAGAGGCTTCCTGGCTGAGAGCAAGCGATGTTTTATGACCAGAAGATTATATATTCTATAAAAAGACCTCACAACAAAATACAGCCTATCAAGAAATCCGTATTAAAGCTCCTACAGAGAGCAAATCTGCAGTGAGACTTTTGAATGTGTTTCTATTGAACTTTGAGAGCATTTCAGATGAAATATCTAATTAATATATTGAATGAATGTACCTACACAAATATTGAGCAGCTCTGTTGTATAGCATAAGCAGGGCTTGTTAGAGTGGAGAGATGTATGTCCAGGTGCTGTCAGAAACAGGGAACTTCAACTCCCTGCAGGCTTGAATGTGGAATGAGCAATTATATTGAAATCTGCTAGGTAAAGAGCATGCTGCTGAAAAGGGGCTCTTAGGATGCAAACAGAGGCATTGGAAGTTATCAAATGTGGTTATTTCTCAGCAGCATAATGCTGCCCTGGGATGGAGGTGGAATGGAGCCTTCTGCTTTGCTGCACGAGCAGCTCTGCAGGTAGAATAGCTGCTGGGTACAGGGAGCCTTATAGAGCTGCCCTAGAAACACTGCTCCTCAGTCCTAGCAGGAAGCAGGCACACAGGGGGTAATTAGTGGGGAATGGATTGCAAGGCTTTGGCTGTGGCTCAATGCTTTTTATAATGAGCTTCCTTTGCAGGAAGAGCAGCAAAAACTTCCAGTGCTTTGTTGTTAGGTAAATGTCTTGTCTCACACAGATGTTGCAGAGGCTAAAAATGTATGTGGCAATGGTATTGTCAACTTTGGGTGTTTGGAAATCACATGAGAGACTGAATATTGTGAGAGTTGTGTAAAACAGTCAGTAGGACCAGTGATTCCTGATGGAGTAATTGGAGGTTCTGTTTCTGGGTTTCTTGGAGGCCTTTCACAATGGTTGTGAAGATAGGCAACCCTACCTTTGTTTGGGTTACTGAACTTATGTATTCACATGTGGCCATTGTCTTAGGGACTCATAGTGCAAAGTTACGGACAGGATGCCATCAGTGTCTTTATGTACTGTATTTACCTGGAACCTTTAGAAAGTGAGGAATTAGTAAAATACAAACCTGCCTGGTTTGCGATACGTTTGCTGCAGAGCAGTAGAAAGGAGCTGGATAGTTTTTGAACTGGAGGTTTTGAGCCAGGTACTTTATGAGAAATGTTTAATGTGGGGCTTCTCCCATAGCTAGCATGGTAACCTTTCCTCCTGTCGTAATAAAGGTGTTTCCAAAGCCTTGCCAATATTCTGAGAGCACAGCATACCCTGGTGAGCTACATCTGGGCTCTGCTACTGAGATCTGTAAATCAGTGCTTGCATACAGTTGGTCTGCCTTGTGGCATCTAAGGGTCAGAGGAGGTAAGAGGTAGTAAAAACCCACCTGTGTGTTTGTCCTCTTTTTCTTTATTGTTTACTGGCTTGGCTGGGGAGCCCATGAAGATGCATGTCTCTAGGACAGATAACGTGTGGCTCTGGAAGGAGTGGAGCACTCAGTTTACCTATAAAGTGTCAAGAACAAGAGGGTAAAAGAGAAAATATATTCTCTTCAAGTAGAAGGAAATGTGTTATGTTTTTTTTATATTTCTTTAATGACCTCTTTTTCTTGAATATGCTGTGATTACGCTTACAGATTAGGAATGGACTAGAACTGTGGCTATCTGAAACAGTAGAATGTGAATGTGGAAAGAGAGAAACCTGAACAGAAAACGCAAGTTGAGAGGTGTGGGCTTTCTGGGAAAGGCTGACAGAATGAGGAAAATGAAAGCCTATATATATGAGTTCTAGGAAGCAGACTTTGAAATGCCTTGAAATTAATTTGTGGGGAAGTCAGGGAAAATATCATTTATCTGTCATTATTTTTGTGACATAGTTGATGGGAAGAAGATAATGGAAGATTTTCTAGAATTATCATCAAAGATCATGTATAGCTTGCACAATTGCAAGAAACTAAATGTGAAAAAAGAAAAAAGAAAAAAAGAAGGAAAAAAGAAACCACCGAAGTGGATCTGTGAACTCTGAGGGAACTGGTAGAATTAGCAGTCAGAAAGTGAGAGCATGCAGAAGTCTAAAAACTGGGAGATTTATATTTCTCAAAAAGAAAATGAAAGGAGAAGCAGCCTTCCATGCAGTAAAATTTTTAAATGCTAAAATAATGCTTGCAACCTTCAGTGCACTGAATTGGAAGGTCTGTTGGAGAGGCACTGTAGGGTTTTTAACTAATAAGAATTTGCTGTACTTTCAGTGTCTGCCTCCTAAAATACAGCAAGGTAAAAAGAAAGGCCCAGAGCAAAACATGAGCTTACCACATTTGCTTTGGCTGTTACCTAAATCAAAGAAAATGACACATGTCAGTTGCTTGACGCTCAGCTAAACATGAGCCAGCAGTGTGCCTGGGTGGCCAAGAAGGCCAATGGCATCCTGGCTTGTATCAGAAGTAGTGTGACCAGCAGGAGTAGGGAAGTAATTGTCCCCCTGTACTCAGCTCTGGTGAGGCCACACCTTGAGTACTGTGTCCAGTTCTGGGCCCCTCACTGCAAGAAAGACATTGAGGCCATGGAGCGGGTTCAAAGAAGGGCAACAAAACTGGTGAGGGGTCTGGAGCACAGGCCTTATGAGGAGCGGCTGAAGGAGCTGGGATTGTTCAGTCTGGAGAAGAGGAGGCTCAGGGGAGACCTTATTGCTCTCTATAACTACCTGAAGGGAGGTTGTAGCGAGCTGGGGGTCGGCCTCTTCTCTCGTGTAACTGGTGATAGGACTAGAGGGAATGGCTTCAAGCTGTGCAGGGGAGATTCAGGCTGGACGTTAGGAAATGCTACTTTTCTGAAAGACTGGTCAGGCACTGGAATGGGCTGCCCAGGGAGGTGGTGGAGTCACCGACCCTGGAGGTGTTCAAGGAACGTTTGGATTTTGTGTTGAGGGATATGGTTTAGCGAGAACCATGGGTGGTAGGTGGGTGGTTGGACTGGATGATCTTATAGGTCTTTTCCAACCTTAGTGATTCTGTGATTCTGTGTATAGAAAGAACGTAATACTTTGCAAAGCTATCCTAAAATATTCTGGTTTCTATCTTTTGGTTTTAGTGGTGATAATTAATACCAATATAAAAACTTAGTTATGGTTACCCTGTGGGCAAAGGGGAATATGTAAATTGAATTAATTTCCAGAGAGGAGGAAAGAAGATTTAAAAATAAAACCGTGGTTGTTTAAGTGACAGTATCTTCACCAGGCTGTTGGCACTAAGGGAGTTGCAGGTTCACCTATTGTTGGTAATCTACAATTATGATCTCATCTTTCCCGTTTCCGACAGCTCCAGAATGCATAACAACTTCTCCTGTCTCTGTCCAGATGAAGAGCTTTTTTAATGACCAGATGCTCTGTTAGGATGCTTTTTAAGGTAAAACTGTCTTGGCCACTCTGTGTTGAAGCTGGAACTTCATGCTACTAAAATGTTGGCTCATGGTCCTTTCTGTCAGGTCACTCCAAGTACTGCAGCATCTTGGATATAAAGGGGTTTTGTTTCCTACTGAATCCAAAGTGTTTTGCACTTGCCTGAGGATATTGTTCGCAGTCAGGAGTAAGTTGGTATAATGGTACAGGATACATTTGTGCTTTCCTCTTCTGGTACATGTGGTTGGAAGTAATCTGAATGTAGGCCTGATTTCATCCTCAATGGCATGTTGCATGGGGCTGACAGCAGGTGCTCTGAACAAGGTGATGGGGAGGTGCTTGATGATTTTTGGACTGAAGGAAGTTAAGGCAATGTTTTCTTTTTATAATTGAGGAAGCTCATTTTGTTGTTATTGTTTATGTGGTTTGGGGCATTCATTTAAATATAATCAAAACTTGGTGAGAGATTCTGAGAGAGACTACACCTGTGCATGTGTATATGGGATGTGCTTACAGTTACCAGAATACTGACTTGGAATGGGTGATGACCTCTCTTGGTCATGATGTCTCTTCTTGTGACAGCTCAGCTAAAGTCATTTTGCCTTACAAGCATCTGTCCTCCTCTGGCCCCAGCTTTTATACTATGAAACTGCCACATTGAGTTTTGACTTGATATTCTGGCCCACTGGCCTCCAGGTGCTCAGAAAGTCATTGCTCAGAGCCCTCCTATTTTTGTCTTATTCAAATTTGAAAGTGATATTTCTGTACTGATGCCAGTGCTGACGTAGCATATATTGGACGCTAGATTCCTCTGTAACATTTGGGCTTTTGCACTAACGGGGGTGGAGGTGAGAGAAGGGGTTGAACCCAAGAGGAGAAGTGTCACTGGCAGTGACAGCTAGTGTGGAATTCCTTGAAATGATGCACATAATGAGCAAAATGCATAGGATGAGAAGAAGGGAGAAGTCCCCTTCTTGGAGAAACAGAAGGGGCATGGAATTGGAGTGGGAGATGCACAGTATCTGCATGAGGATTACTTTTACTGAGTGGTAGTGGATGATGAAAGCAGAGTGCAATGCACTGGGAGGCGATGCTGTCATTCATTTGCATCATCTCAGGCTGACTGGCCTACTTTTCCTTTGGAAAGGATCTGCTAATTGTGTTACAAACCCTCCTAGTGAAGGTGCAGCTCTGCACAGCAGCAGCAGTCCCTACCTGTTGGAGCTGGAGATTTTCTTTTCCATCTGCTTGAATCCGAAGCCTGGTGCTGACGGCAGCTCAACTGCCAGGCTTTAGCTGAATTTCCATATTCATTGCACTAGACACTGGCTTTCAGACAGAAGTGGAGACAAGCTCTCTACTAAAGAGTCACAGAAAATCTGCTGCTGTCTGCACTGTCACTTTGCTGATACCACAGCTTTTAATACAGCACTGTCAATTAACTTTGTACCCTGCTTTCATTTCTTGGTGCCAGAGAAATGCTTGAAGTGGTGTGGCTTTGCTCCTGCTGTTGGATGACTGAATTCAGACAAAGCTGAAATGAAGGAGGAAGAGGAGGGGTTGCGATGACATTGTTACAGTTTGGAAACACGTTTACATAGTTATCATTTGAAGGTGTGATGTGTCAAAATCTATTGTCTGTATTTTTAACATAACTCTTGTTTTTAAAATTTGTTAATATATTTTGGAGTTAGAAAATATGCATGCAACATATGAGACAGCATTGCACAAAGTTCCTACTTAAAGCCAGAGCTCTGACCACTCTGGAACAGGGTATTTGCTTAATCATACTCTGTTGGATCTTACCTTCTGCTTTTCCAACCCCTTTTATTTCACCCACGGTTCACATGGTTGGCTGGATATATGTTTGTTGGATGCATCAGCATGAAATTTTGCAGATGGCCACCAGCCTTAATACATGCGAAGCTGTGATCACAGTTTTCTAAACAGTGCCAGAGATGCTGAATTATGTTTTCAGTATTGCCAAATCGCTTTAATCGGTCTTGACTGAAAAATGATGGCAGAAATCCCGGATTAGTTATGGTGCTTCAGTGAGTCATTAGTGGTAGTTGGTGAGGTCGGATTTTATGAAATACTTCTCACAAAACGGGGATCATGCAGGACAGAGGAGGAGCTGCCGTGGTGTGGTTGAGATAGAGCCATTTTTAGCAGAAATCTTTGATGCCAAACTGAAATAAAAATGGCCATCTGGATAAAATAAATAAAGCAAAATGAGGCGCTGACACAGCTGCCCAGGATGGGTACCCTATCCCTGGAGGTGCTCAAGACCAGGTTGGATAAGGGTCCTGGGCTGCCTGAGCTGGTGGGGGACATCACTGCACAGGGCAGGCATTGGGGCTGGGTGGCCTGTGAGGTCCTCTCCAAACTGGCTGTTTTTAGGCTGACAAGAATTGTCTGTTGCAGAAGGATTTTGTGCCAGCATCACCGATGCAAACCAGGTCTCTCCACTTGAGCCCTACAGTGTTGAATGCCTTTTTTTTTTTTTTTTTTTCTTTTTAAGCTTTGAATTTCTGAAGGGTTGTGTTTTGACAGCTCTGAGGAATTAAGTCTTAAACAAATAGCTTATAAAGTTTGAGCAATAGCAGCATATTTTCCTTCACGCTGCAGGTCTTGAACTGGAAGGCCTATTTTTAATGGAAAAAAGACACCTACAGAGAAAAAAAGGCTCTTTGTTTAGATTACCTTGGTTTCATACAAACATTAAAAAGATCGTTCATTTTCTAAGCTCCTGTCCAAAAGCATTTCTTAAATGTACAAGCTTGACTGAGCGAAGTGATTAAACGTTTTTCTGGTATTCAGACTAAGAGCTCTGTTTGAAGAACATGAAGCACTTGTCTTCTACTTGGATTGAATGCTTCTACTTTTAAAGCAGTCTATTTCTGCTTACCACTTAAATAAGAAACGGAAAAGAGCAATAGCCTATGTTTAAGTCTACTTGAAAACATTTATGTGAAGAAAATGCTGTATGTTTTACTGAATTTTTGTTCAAGATGTAGGAGAAATGATATAATATTTTACTTTTGGTGGCATTGATGCATTGCTTATTTTTCTCCTTGTGTTTTGTCAGGGAATTTAGAATTGTGATCACTTTCATAAATGCAGACATACATATTCTAGGATTTTGTTTAATGTTTCACTCTTCTGATAGCTAACGGTGCTACATTTAGAAACAAAACTGTACGCTTATGTGCCAGAGTTTCAATATCTGTAACTATGCTACCATTCACCTTCCAAGTTCTTTTATGCTCCAGATTTTGGGTTGTGGTTTAAGCTATCGTTTTCACAGACATTTTTAGAAATTTCTTGAATATTTGGTTTTTGGTGCCTGTGGTTTCAAAGTTTCTTTTACTTTAAAGTTAGTGAAAACAAAATATTCAAGTAAAGCAATTTCTGGAGTTTATATAAAAATACATTTTAGAAACACATGTTTGAGCTTGGGATGTTTTCTTGATGAAGGAAAAGCAAACCAGTTCAGACCAAGCAGTGGGCCACAGCATCTCATAGCTGGTCATGTTGATTTCTTCCAAATGATTATAGATTCCGGAGAAGAAGGGAATAAATCCATTCTCATACTCAATTAATAGATGTCAGTGTCTATTGCATGCAATGAAGGTATCTAAGTAAAGCAAGCATACATTCGGTACTCTTTGAGACAGTTATATATTTCTGTGTGTTTTTATTTTGTCATTTTGTAAAAACTGGACTTTTTTCACATGCTATATTTGTTGAGATCATTTTCTGTTTGTTTTTTTGTCCCCTAGATAATTCTAGATGTAATGAAGTGCATTGCAATAGGGTTACTAGGGTTTTGTTTGTTTTGTGGTGGATCTTTTTTTTTTTTTTTTTCCAACTTTCTTTTGCTTTTGTCCTCCCTCCCTTTTTAGGTAAAGAAAACAAATCCCGCAAAACTCATTTGATATTTTTGGGTTCTCCTGTCTATTTTTGACTGCTTGCATCGTAGGAGGAAAAATGTGACACAGCTCGTAGCAGGGTGACACACAAGGCTCTGTGCTTTTGGTGACTGGTGAGAGTTTTCGTCTTTTTAGAACATCCCAATGATAAAAGTAAGCACAAGTAGTAGTTCTTGGGCTTTGGAGTGATGTGGTGGATTGACTGGTATGAGTTATCACCAGCTCTCCTTCACTGTCTTTGGGTTTGTCTGAAGCAGCCACTGTTGGGGGGATGTGTGGGTAGGGCCATACCTCTGGCAGTGCAGAAGGGCATTCATCAGCCTTGTGAAGAAAGCTCCATGGTACTGGGCTCAGCACTTGCCTTGGTCCTCATC
The DNA here is from genome assembly GCA_037305975.1 of Chrysolophus pictus. NCBI lineage: Eukaryota > Metazoa > Chordata > Aves > Galliformes > Phasianidae > Chrysolophus > Chrysolophus pictus. Next base: position 64,312,851 of record CM074576.1, read on the forward strand.
TGAGCCTGTGTTGTGGATGGGCTCTTGGCTTGTTATGCCAAGTGTTTTTAGTCAGCTCTCTTTGTGGCAGTTGAATAGAACTGGGGTCCTGAATTTGAAATGTATGTTTTTAATGTAAATTTGAGTTTACACAGGGATATTGAGGCATGTGGCACTTACTGATTATTACACTATAATCAGTAGTGGCCATGCTTTGGAAAAACTGTTTTGTTTTCTTCCTTGCAATGTGTATGCAAGCTTTAATACAGAAAAATGTCTCACTACATGAAAAATTTAAATCAACTGTAATAAGGGAGGTAATTCATGACAGTAAATTATGATCATCTATTTGCTGATCAAAATTGTAGCTGTCCTTGAAATTGGATTTTAATTTCAGTGACTCCAAAAACAATTGGTAGCTGTGTCATGTACAGTGTGGAGTTCTCCAAAATCAATGAGAAAGCCAATCAAAATATTATGGTTTTTCTTTTTCTCTTGACTTGTTGACTACTTCTCTCTTTTAACTTAACCTAATAATAGCAGATTTGCTTAAAAGAGTTCTAGGTACACAGCATTATTTTTTTTTTTTGCTGTGGCTACACAGACAGCAAATAAATGAGACATCAGTAGATGGGATTTTGTTCAGAAATAGTTGCGTACACATCTCTGGGTGAGGCACATTTATAAATATGTGAACTTGCATATCCATGTGAATTCTACACGTACACGAATTCCTAGATTTGGCTATATGGCTGAACAGAGTGCATATTTGGGTAAGTATGGACAACAGAAACTGTAGGTAAAAGAAAATAGGGTGATGTTATTTTTTTTCCAATATTTTTCTAATTATTTATTTTTTAAAGAAGAGTTTCAGGCCCTGTTTTGTTCCTGAAGCATAAATAGTTCACAGTGTGTGCAAAGAGTTAATGATGGTAAGCGCATGGAGGATGAAGACTACACAAAAACACACTTCATCTTTGCTTAAAATGTCTGCCAACTCTCAAGCTCAGGACACTTTCATCTTAGCCCTTCTTGTCGTTACAGACTGCTAATGCTGCCCACTAAATTGTTCACAACAGACTTTTTACAACCCGGATATTTTCCTCTCTTTATGGTCTGCTTTGTTTCTTCCTCTGACATCAGTGGATTCTGGATCAAACTTTTATTTTGCAGAGATCGGAGACGAAAAAGCATCCTTAAATGTTTGTGATAGGGGAAAATGCAAGCAATGCAGGAAGTACTGTTATTTACAACAGCCTCATAATTTTGTCTTTGTAACAATTGTTACATTTGTTGCAACTGACTTCCTACCGCGGTTTGTAGTGCTTGTGGTTGTTACAGGCAATTAAACCCAAAAGTCTGGTGATCTCTGGTAGCGTTAGGTGAGACAGATGTTGGCTGTTGTAAAGTCCACCTTCTGACTTTATTAAGCCACAATCCTGTAGCTTTGCATTTCTAGCTCTAAAACCAGGCAGTCTATGAAAATAAGTAGTAAATGTTTGACCCTTGGAGTTCTGATTTAGACCTCTGCAGCTCTGAATGTTACAAAATCATTCCATTTGTGTACCTTCATTTTAAATATCGTGAGGTATTGTATTGCAGGATTTATAATTTACTTGAATTCCTCATCTGGACAGACTTCTGTGTAATAGCTGTTCTTGCAAAGGTACAACTTTATAAAGTAAAACAGGCAGAGGAGGAGTGAAATAATTTGTAAGTGATCATGTGAGCAGAGAAGAGGTTGTTCACAACTATAAAAATTAATGTATTTCTCTCTTATGATGGACATAAAACTAAAAATCATCTTGGTGAACCACTGAAAATAATTTTTAACAGTGCTTTTCTCCTGCAGAGAGGTTTGAAACAGCAAGCAAACATTAGGCACAATAACAAGTAATATATAGGGAAAAATAATGCTGGAACTTGTAGCTCTTTGCTATTAGATGGGGGAATAAAAGTAACTTATTTAATACCAAAATAGCATTTTATTTAGGTTCATCAACAAGGTTTGAAGAGTATAGCTCTTGTGGATGAGATCTGGGGTGTCTGCATATAGCTCTGTTGGGGAATAGAAATCCCCTGCTTTAGCATCAGCATCTCCTTTCTGCTCACAGACCTTTGGACGTGAAAAACCATTCATTGGAAGAGAAAATATAGGAGTGGTAGTTAAGCATAGTTGGTACGGTTTAGAGGCTTTCAGGTAACTGTTGGAAACCAGCTGAAACAGGATGTGCTTGTTTGCACAGCATTGCTGTTTGTGCTGAGGATGTCTGTGCCCTCCTGTTTGTTTGGGCCACGACCCAGTTGTCTGCACCCTGCATGGCCTGCACCTGCTGGGGTGGGAGGGAAGGACTGACTCACGTTGGCTTTCCTGCAGGTTTTACAGGTGTAACCAGCACCAGCTGGGTTTCAACCATCTTGCGTAGGCCTCTGCAGGTAGCTGTGTTAGGGAGACTTGCAGCAAAGAGGTGAGAAATTGTATGGTGTGTCTGTGGCTGTGAGTTCTATCTGGTGAAGGGTTGTAGGGATGATGGGCACAAGCTGGCAGCAAGCTAGGCTGTAGAACACTGACAGATGTCGGCTGGGATGGCTGTCTGTAGCCAGAGGAATCCAAGGCTTCTGTGAAGTTAAATATTCTTTTCCTTCTTAATGTTTTAGATTCATGCCACTAAGATATTTAAAGTCATTTTGCTGTATTAAGCATGAAGCAATGAAATAGCTGCTGAAGAGGATTTGTTAAGTAGTGTATGTTTTATTGTAGAGGTTCGTGGGTTTTGTGGTCACTTTTTCTTACATCTGGTGGAAAAAAAAAACACGAGAAAATTGATTACAGACTGCTCGGTTTGCTAATCTCATTTTTGTGTGCCTTGTGTCCCCACGGATTCTCTTGCATTCTTTTTATTCCTTACTAAAAGCAGTATTTCAGCTGTATACAAGTGAAGTGGTTCAGAGCTGTGTGTGTTTATTGATCAGTGCTTCTCTCTCTTTTCTGATGGGTATGTCTTTCTGGAAGACTTGAGACACTTGTGATTGACACTGCTTATTGGATTTCTCTTCTTTGTCTGACAGCTGTGCTCCGAGATCCCCAGGCACAAAACTCCGCCTTGGGAAACTGAATTCTTCCTGTGTTTCACCCAACCTTAGATATAGAGAACAGCTTAATGTCAAGTGTTGGTACTTTTTCTGTGCTGTGGGACTTCACTGCCATCAGTGAAGTTACTTGCAGAATAAGAAATTACTGAGTGGAGTCAGTGTTTTAAATAGCTTCTGTTAAAGAAATTACCTACAACCATAGGGAAAAAGAGCTTATCCTTGAGCATTTTTTCAGTGAAACTGAAAGGAGGTACTAGGGGGAGTTGGCTTTGTGGCTATTGAGTCACTGAGTAGAGAGCGCCTGCAACACGATGATACACAGTAGAGGTCTGTGTCTTTTTAGGGGGATGTCTCACATTGCTGTTGTCTCTCTAAGAATAAAGCACTGTTGTTAGAAAGGGATCTAGCTCACTTCTTCCATCATTGTGGAGAAGAACAAAAATTCATTGCTGAGATAAAAAAAAAAAAAAGAAGAAACAAAAAAACTCACATTACTAGTACTTAGAGAAAATTTAGACTGATGTCCTGCATAGTCTTTCTAAAGTGATGTTAAAAGTTGTTTGAATGGTGACAAGGCAGATAGACTTGGCAAAACAGAGTGAACTAAGAAACTACTCAACTGATTTTGTGTTTTTACCTTGCAAAGAAGGGTAAGTGCTTGATTGTAGTGTGTAAGTGGGACAGTACGCTTAGTTAATCCCAAGTGTGCAGGTCTCACCATTCTTTTGTACATGAGTGCCAGTCCGAATGCTGCAAAAAATACATCATATTTCTTTTTTTTTCTTTCAAACTGAAAGCGTGATAAGAATTTTCCAGAAGACTGATTGCTCTGTGGATGTTTGAGTGGCTAATCGCTGTCTAAAATAAGACATCCCAGTTTAACTACTTATCTGAAGAATGTTACTGTCTTTTTCTTCTGATGAGGAGAATTGTTTATTATTAAGGTATTTTCTCTCCACTCAATTTGTAGCCTGAGAGCCAAAGGACTAACAGGCATTTCCACAGTTGTCTCCTATCTGTGCTTGCAGCTCATGGTATGAACAGTGTGGGACTTGACAACATCTCAGAGATTAGCTTGGAGACACCCTGCTCTGCACCAACTGCTCTCAGCACTCTCCCAAATTGAATACTAAAGATGCTATCTGCCAGCTTGTATTCTTGCTAGGATTAATTTTGGGCTATTTTCTAAAACTGGAGCTGTTCTGCTTTGGTATACAAGTTGAAGTGAGTTGAGTGCTACATGAGCTGAAAACCATTTTTTCTCTGATTCATGCCTTATTGTCCACAGTGCTGTGTCTAAACTAGCTTTGTCCTTTACCTCAGCTGTCACTGCCCTCAGCTTTTAGAAACTAGGCAGCCCTTGGCTGAGACTGGAGCACCATCATAATGATTATGTATCCGTCTCTCTATCCGTCCATCTTTTCCCACTTTCCTCCACTGCTCTTTGCACTGTGAGAAAAATGAAGAGTTTGAGATTTCTGAGGAAAAATGGAGTTGAGTGGCTCCCAAAACTTTCCCAAACAAAGATGTAACAAAGCAGTCCTGTTAGTTCTCTCTTCAAGTGCTTGCCGTCCATCTCCTCAAGAAGGCCTGCTACTTCATGGCTGTTTCTGGCAGTGCTCACTCAACAGGGAAGAGAACAAAAATAAATCGGGAAAAGGACTGGGCTGGAGAGCAGCCATTCATGCATGGTCCTTCTTGAAATAATCTCTTATTCCACCCAGATTGTTAGGCAGAATTCAAGGCTGGCTTTTGCCCAGCACAGTTTACTACTTAGATTATAAAAAGCAGTATGTGGACTTCAAGAAGACAGTGAAAGGCAACTGCTTCAGGCATCTGTGATGTAAATTTCAGGGTGTCGATAATATCGAAGGAGGCTTAAGCTTTGCAGTACTGTTTTTTTCCTTTCTCTGTGGCCACATGGTTTCTGCAGTACTAGAGGCCAGGGCTGCCATAGTGCCTCTCCAATCACAGAATCACAGAATTGCCAGGGTTGGAAGGGACCTCAAGGATCATGAATCTCCAACCCCCCTGCCACATGCAGGGCCACCAGTCATCCCACCTAATGCTAAACCAGGCTGCCCAGGGCCCCATCCAATCTGGCCTTGAACACCTCCAGGGACGGGGCATCCACAACCTTTCTAAGCAGTCTGTTCCAGCACCTCACCACTCTCTCTGTAAAGAATTTCCCCCTGACGTCCAACCTAAATCTCCCTTCTGTGCAGAGCTTCTGACAACTTATTCCTGTCAGCTTTTCTCTCAGTGCCTCCCTCATGGGTCTGAAAACAACACAAGAGCCAGTCAGCAGTGCAACACTTGGAGGAAACAGGAATTGCTGTAAAGAAGTATTTCTGTCACAAGCCAGAGGGCCAGGAGTTTTGGAGATGGGTGGCCCACGGCCACGTCCAAGTTCAGTGTATCATGTGTGCTCTCTAACTGCAGCAACTGTTCAGCTCTTGTGAAGCATTTGCTTCACTGTTTTGCAGCTTCAGTGGCCAAATATCTGCCAAATAACACCTTTGTAAAACTTTCCTAATGATTTAAGGTCAGGCTAGATAGGCCTTTGGGCAACCTGGTCTAGAGAGAAGTGTCTCTGCAGAGGGGTTGGAATTAGATGATCTTACAGGACTTTTCCAACTCAAACCATTCTGTGATTTGTGCCCAAGTCCCTTTGCCTCCTCTGTCTCTCTTTGCTGTTTCAGAGCTTCCCTAAGAATCTCATTTTCTTGTCTTCCAAGCAGCCTGTAAGTCAGCTGAGCAGCTTATGGATGTGTCTGTGTCTCTTCCAGTCACTCCTCTCCTGAATCTACCTCGAGATCTTTCTCCATCATGTTTACTGTGCGGTTTGACCTGCAGTGCAGTTTGCCATCTTCTGTTCCCTGTTCTCTGAACTAGATTGCCCTCTGCTTCCCCAGTTCCTTAGCACAGCCATTAGAGCCCTCTGCAGTGCCATTAACTTTACTCCTTTCAGTGCCATACGCTGGGAACTGCTCACAAGTTGGTATATTGACCAGAGCTCTTTTAGCTTACTCTTCCTTCTTGATGCTAACATCAATCTTCTTTGCCTGGCTGAGAGTCTCGATTCACCAGCTCTGATATTTCCTGTCTGTCATCTTCTAAAAACATCTCATACCTCATAGCCAAATCCTTCCCTGTTCTATTTTGAGATCTACTTTTACTGGATATTCTGCCTTTCAAACTTTAGCACTTAGGTCATTGCGGCATTTCTGCTTATCTGCGGGTTCTGTGTTTGCTAAGCCTGCTTGGGGCAAGTTAGCACCAGCAAACTGCCCCTTTGTGGTTCTTGGGGAAGAAGTGAATACTTTCAGAGACTGATTCCTGACACATACTTTGCTTCTGTGCTCTGACTTGTGCTCTTGCTGCCTTGTTTTTGGGAAGTGGAGAATTTGATACGTTTGCTGACCCTTGTTGATATAATCTGTTCAACCTCCACATAACATTTAATTCATATGCATGGATTAAAGTTATTTTCAGCCTATTAAAGAGATCAGAAGCATCAGACAACTATTAGAGAATGAGTTTTTAATTTATCTTCTTAAATATTCCTCTATTCCTGGTTAGTGAGTAAAAAGAATCAATAGTTTTCTTTATTTAATGCAACTTATGCAGTTTCTAATTTTCTTGTATTATTTTTAAATGGGAAATTTTTCCATTAAAATTGTAGCTCTACAGACTACATATTTCTTCTCTTTAGTATCTAGATAATAAGTTTTTAGTCCATAGTGTCATGGAACATCTGAATAATAATGCTGAAAAAGATTCTCTTAAAAACAGAACAAAAGAAACAAAAGACTACAAGCAAGGTACCTTTCAGTGTGGAGAAATGTTTATGTGGGTTAAGAAATAATTATTTCTCTCCCTTATAAAAACTATAATTGCTACCATTTTCATGCATAGTTTGTTACTATTTGTAAAATGTTTCAGGCAGTTCTCTCAATTACATTTATGGCAGAAGGAACAGGGAGTAAAGAGTGGGTAGACAAAATATGCAACCACCACCACAGCAACAAAAGGCTTGTACTGATTAGTTGCTATCTAAATTACGGATTATAAAAATAAACATGAAGCTTTCTTTATGTGATGGCTAACAATGTCAGGTCCTTTTGAAAACGTTTGACCAACCTGTTGTACTGAATCCTATAAAAATAAAAAAAAATAATAAAGAAGGCTATTTAGGAACACTGTGTGATTCTGTAACAGGTACTGCTTGCCTCTCCTCCCCTTTTACATCTTCTGTAAAAAGAAAGTTTAATGTGAGGATAGCTAGTTTTTACTTGTCTTCCTTTAATTTTAATTTACTGTGTCAGTTTCCTTTTCCATCTTAACCACAGCTGTTTCTCTTTAATTACAGCCTGTGTGAAGTCCATCCATAGTTAAAGGTTTGGATCCCATAGTTGTGGTACCCTGCAGTGCCTGGACAGGACTCGAGGAACCTGTGGTTTAGTGCCAGTGTTTATCTTTTTTTTGAGACTTCCTCAGTGAAGCAGTGCTGTGCAGTAGTTAGCTGATAGCTAGGTCACTGCTCAGACAAAATAGATGGTTCTGAAGCTATAAATGACTATTCATGTGTTAGGGAGAGAAGTTCATTTTTCAGACTGTGCTGAAGAGCTGGTGCAGATTTAGGACTCTTGTCTTCCTACATCTTTGTTCAGCTTGGTGTCTCCATTTAATCTTGGTATAATCAGCAAAGAGAATTGTGCTGTATTCTATTTCAGAAGCCCTTTCACAGAAAGATTTTTTTTTTCCCAAGAGGAATTAACAGAGAATTATTGTAGTCCAAAATAGCGTTAATCGATAAAATATTTTTACTCTACCTGTCTTTATGGATTGTGCTGGCTTACACTTCTATCATTGATCTGTACTTGCATTCAACTCTTTTCATTAGGTCTTCTTTATCTCTAAAATTATTTTGTTGCGAAAGTGAATGTATGGTGGAGCATACTTTAATAAGAATGTGTCTGTCATTTATTAAATAGATCTTTAAATACTTCTGCACTGATTAGAACCGGTGTTAAAATATTTTGACGATGGAAAAGCAGATTTCATCCTTCTGAAGCTAAGAATTCTCCCCAAATTACTCAATGCTGTATTAAAGAAAGCTCGTACAATATTTAGTGCATTAATCAAAGGTTAAGATTCAGATCCCAAGACTCTTGGGTAATGTCAGGCAAATAATAAATAAAATCATTGCAGATTAAGTGAGGTGGCCCTAGAATAAAGGCTGAGGCTCAGATGCACAAGTTTCTGTTTGAGAAACAGCACCCTACCAAAACAGGGAGGAAAAAAAGGGTATGGAATGAGCAAAACCTTACCTTCCACCATTTTGGGTATAAAACCTGGAAAATAGGGCAGCTGCAGCTCAGAGTGGTGCAGGACAGAAGAACAAGTGCTCTGTGACCACTGTAAGCCTCATGGGGCAAGAGGTAAGGATAGCCATCAATTCCAGAGAGTTGCACAGACAGAGAAAGTAAAAAGAGGGGGCAGGGGAATAGCAAATATATATTTTTACTTTACTGTAAAAGAATGATGTCAGTTATCTTACCAGTTTAGGCTAGTAGATTTGAGCTATATACTAGAACTATAAACATCATTTTTTAGCATAGATGAAATTTTTGGTGACTTAGATATGTTCAGTAACTGAATCATAGAATCACAGAACGGCTGAGCTTGGAAGGGACCTCACAGCCCACCCAGCCCCATCCCTTGCCATCGACAGGGCTGCCCCCCACCAGCTCAGGCTGCCCAGGGCCCCATCCAATCTGGCCTTGAGCGCCTCCAGGGATGGGGCACCACAGCTTCTCTGGGCAGCTGTGCCAGTGCCTCGCTGCCCTCTGAGTGAAGAATTTCCTCCCAGTGTCTAACCTAAAGGTACTTTTTTTTTAGTTTAAAACTATTTCTCCTTGGTCCTATCTCTATGATGTGTGAATGAATTTATGCCATACATATGATGGGAAATTGAGTAAAAGCTATGTAAAATCATAGGGTAGAGATGTTAAAAAAGAAAAAAACAAAAAACACCTTTAGATGGCACAGCTACCACTGTTTTTCCATGGCCTAGTTTTGGGAAAAATCCCTAATGATCTGAAGTCAATTAAGTTCTGAATGTCAAAATTTAGATTAATAATGAAATAAATGCTTTTCCATTATCAACATTTTTAATAAGATTTTTCCACCTCAGGCTCCTACTGGTCCTGATTTTGCTATACAATCTGCTGTGTACAGTACCTTAATCACCTTAATCTTTACGTAGTCCCACTGATACTTGGTGGCATTAATCTGGGAAATAATTTACAATGCACTACAAGTAGAGGCTGGGCTCACTATGCTACTTAAAGTTTGTGAGTTTATGGATGGAGAGCTCCTTCTGATTAAATTGTTACATAACATATTTTGGGAAAAACAAACAGATAATGAACTTGGAGAGAGAGAAATAGTGCAGTCTTGGCTTTTGTGCTTGTTAGATCTGTTACTAGTCAATATGCCCCCTCCTAGCTTTTTGTGTAATGCTCTATTATACCATACTGCAAAGGGCAAAGGCAGTCATGAGTAGGAACAGCAGTTCTAGGCCTGTAAATGTGTCTAGATAGGCAGTTCTTCATGACCTTTTGAGTGAGGAACATACTGGGAGATGATTTCCTTACTGAGGATTAGAGCTTGTTAACTTGCAAAGGAATACGGATGAGTTGAGAAGACAAGACAAAGCATTAGGAATCTGCTGAGCAAACACAGAAGTCTTACATTACAGTTCTTCTTCCTTCATGCTAATGAGAAGTAAATTCTATTAAAAAATGCTGAATAATAGTCAGTGAAATTGGCCAGCTTCACATTCAGTTTTACCAGTTCTTCACTTAATTTACACAGTGCAGCAGATGGTACTGAGAAAACAGTCTTTGCAGTTACTTTCTCCAGCACGGACAATTGTTCTTTCTGAGGCGTTCGAAGAACCTCCCAGTCTCAGGTCACAAAGACTAGCGTGAGATCTACAAGACTTGCATTGTGAAGACAGTGGGGAAAATTTAACTCAGAAAATGTATAGAGTGTATTGAATGAGTGAAATGAATGGATGTAGACAGTTCCTAATAGAGCACAGCATTTTGTTTGGCAGCACAAGGAAATGTAACATTTAAGTCATATATAGTAGGCTCTGATTGCCTCAAAATTGAGTTTTTGCCTGGGTTTGGTTGTCTGGTTTGTTAGGACTTGGAGTTCAATATTCAATTGAAATTATTGTATCAATGCAAAAAATGGGGCGTGCTGAGTTGAAACAGAAGTAGTTGTGCATTGTAGAGAAATGTAAAGATTAAAATCAGAAAATTGTGTCTATATTGATGGGACAAACAGTAATATTCTCAGAAGGCTGTTCTTAGAAGTGCCTTCTCTGTGATCCAAATTGAATTATAAGGCATGTACATAAAACTTGAGTTTACAGTTGCTTCCACACTCATACTGTATAGTTTTTTAGGAAGAGGCAGAGTTCTGAATTAAAGGGAGAATGTTGGGCAGATGCTAATTGGAAATGGTACGTGGTTTGGTTATGAAGTTTGATGTAACTTTAGGATCTTGCTGACCTTCCCTGTCAGTGCAAAGTATGGGCAGATGTTGGCATAAAGAGAAAAGGAGAACAGAAGTGGATAGATATGAGCAGGCCAGTTGCCAGAAGATCAACTGACTCAGTGCTGACATCAAGTGCAATCTGGGGAGTCCTTATGCAAGCCAGCTTTTCTGTGCAGTAAGTGTGTCCACATCTTGATATGCAGGAGCCTTAGAAAAGTTTGTAAACTGGCCTCTCATCTGGTCGGTGCTTCTGTGTTGTCATGAGTTACGTTTCTCTTGTCTTGTTTTAGCCACTTTCTCTGATCTCAGCATCTGCACATCTCCTGTTCGATCCGCTGAGAACAGACCATAAAGAGGAAATGGGAATTTAGATCATCTTGTGCATTTTCACTACATGTACAGAATTACTTCCCTCTGAGATCTGTGCAGAGTGTTACAGGCAGCTTGTAACCACGTAGTTCGTTCACAGTGCAGGAGATGTAGCTTTGGGTTGTTGCCAGACATAAAATATGTATCTTACTTGGGTCTAACTCTAGTAGTAGTGTGAGGTGGTCTGTAAAGAAATGTACTTGTATAGTACGGTGGAAATGGTTTCACACAGCTTCTTTTGGATTGCTTTGCTTTGCTTTGCTAGCTGCTGCTTTTGAAGAGTTGCTTCTGAGGCATTGGTGGATGGTGTATTGATGGCAGTAAGTTCAACCACTGAAGTGCCTCCTTTTAATTACCTTCAGAGACCTTGAGATGACTGTGATAAGTGCATCCTTTGTCCTCCTCCCATACCGATCACTAAGTTCTGCTTTCATCTGTGGCTTCCTCTGTTTGCTTTCTGCACGGGGTAAAGGTTCTGGGGCTGATGCTGTTACCAGCAAATATTTTCATTTTCCTAAGAAACAAACAGTGCTTTTGTCATGGCACATCACAGATAGCCATGGGAGTTAATCAGCTGGAAGAAATGAACCTGCTGCTGAGGTGCACTGAAAGGCAACTCTGATGTTCTACTGAGAAAGACACTGAGATTTCTGCACCTCTCCATAGGGCTCAGATAAAGGAGGCTGCAAACTGTTAGGATGAAGCAGAGTGTGTAGCTGAAGGAGGGGTGACTGGAAGGGGGAAGGTGTCACTGCGGATACTGCTGGTGTTCCTCAATCTGCTTCTGTTACTCTATTGCATTGGAAGCCAGCTCTCTCCTTGAAGAACGTGAATACATTTTTTTTTTTTTTTTACTTGGAATAGTATAACTAAGGAGAAAAGAAGCTTAAGAACAGAGGTAGAGGGAAGTGTTCTCAATAAGGACATTGCAACTTTCATAGGAAAGCAAGCTGATACGGAATCTGCCAACCTGAAAGAGGCTGTGGGAAACCGTTACTCCATGATTAGCATCGTGATGGCTTATAAACAAACAGTGCACAGAGACTTGGAGATGATAAGGAAGAACAGAATTCCATGCCCTACTGTGTTCAGAGGTACCATGTTAAATATTACAGAAGAGCCTTTTCTTGCTTATTCCCTCAAGTAGAAAGAAGTATCTTCTATCTCTTATCCATAAAAATTGCTTAATAGTCTACACTACCTCTCACTTGCAGCAGTGTTCAGTTTAGCAGACTGTAATAATATTCATGTTCAAGCTTTTATCCAAAGTGTCAGTATTTAGGTTTTTACCTCTTCTGGGGTAAGAGCCTTCAGATTTTCCCACTTCTAGATCCAGAATCCGAACACTTTCTACTGCAGAAAGTCAAGCCAAAGAGACCAATTAGGCAGCAGAACTGCTGCCTGCAGCAGCTGGATAGTTTCTTATTTGCAGATAAGTACATTTGCAGCTAAGTATGTGCATGTTACACAGTGCATGCTCACCACTGGCGTGTTTTATCTATTTGAGGTCTTAAACAGCTCTTTTCTTTGAGTCATCTTCCATGCTCTTAGATGGACCACTGTATAATATTGAATGGAGGTACATTAAAGCATGCCTTACATTTAAAAACAGATAGCAACAGCAACAAAGTACCTTCCTGTTTTGTTCTGTGTCATAGCTGCCATTTGGACTGTGTCCTTGCTGTTGGATTCATGTTTAAAACTCTCAGGGGTCATAGTGTTTTTTGGTTGTGTGGGGGTTTTCTTGTTTGTTTGTTTGTTTTTGCTTTGTATTGTTTTTATTCTCAGGCACACTATGGAGTTTAGTATATCTCCATGACTGTGCTTCAAGGATTGTTCTGCTTAGCTTGATTTCTCCTCATCTCTTGGTCCCTGCCAAGCCTGTGTTCGTTGCTGCTTTGAGATACAAGGAGAGAGTAAACATTTGCCATCAACAGCAGAAAGTTTGTTCAGTGGCTTTAATAACAACCAGATTTGCTAGTGAAGAGTGCGGAGCACATCCTTGGATTGGGTGGATGGGCTTACCTTTGTGTGATTCAGCTTTACAAAGGTATTCTTCTAAGAAGACAGGACCGCAAGAGTTATAAAAGTCATGCTTTGATGTTAGCTTTGCCCTGAGAATTCTCAGTACAAATCTGTTTATCTGGATGATAGCCAGCAGGACATTTGCTAGGGATGAGCAAAGATGTTCTGCTGTAAATGCTTTGACATAAACTGAGTGCCTTTTCCCAAAATATCTGGGGTGTTTATATGAATGGCTGATAAGCAGGTCTATGCATTGTACTGGTATAGTTCCTCAGGCCAGCAGCTTCTTTTGACAATACTTTCTTCATTCATCCCGTCGTGTTTGTTTCCATGTGGTTGACCTGCTGGCTCAGAAGTAAAGGATTTCATCTGCCCTTTCTGAAGCCTTGCTTTACTTAGTGCTAATTGCTTGGTATAATATGACTTTCAGAAATAAATTGTAATCAGCACAGTGCTGCATCTTAACTCTGTCTAGCATGAAGTGCCTGCCTTTGGCTTCAAAGTGCCTGCTCTCAATTGAAAGTGGTGGGGAGCCTGGCAGGCCTGGGGAGTGGCTATGTGATCAGATTGCTTTGTGGCACTCGGTCCCTACTGACATGGAATGATATGGGGAAGGCTGCCAGAATCCAACCTTTCCCCAGATGCCCTGGCTGTAATGCAGCAGTGCTCTCTGGTAGGCACTTTGTCCTGGTGTCAGGCACATAGGCTTCCTACTCACACGCATCCTGTAGTCCTTCCGTCCACTCTCCTCTCACTGCATTCGATTCCAAAATTGTCCCCAGCGTACTTAGTGAAGCCGCTTTGTTATAAGTTTGTGATGAATAAGTGGGTATTGCCTTGTCTTTTTTGTTGTTGTTGTTTTACAATTTTTCTTGGGGTTTTGAGCTTTTTCCCCTGGTCTTGCCAGGCTGTGCGAGCACACTGATAGCACCCCAGCTGGCACACTTACAGTGGCAGCAGAACCGGATCAGCCATCCTAGGAGGGGAAAAGGAGGAGAAGAAAAAAAAAAAAAAAAAAGGCGGGCCAGATTGCACGAAGAAAGAAATCAGACTTGCTGCTGGAAGAAATACCCATCTGCAGGTGTGCATGCAGGCACTTAGGCGTCGCGTGCATATGTCTGTGCCTGTGTGACACGAAGCTGGAGCGAGTGAGAGGAAGGCTGAAACTTAAACTCCTCCTGCAGCTCTGCATCTGCTCTGAGTCACTGCCATGACTCACAGTGACAGCGCTCCCATTAGCTAGCGCTCAGATGGAGCAGCTCCGGCAGCAGAAGAGGCAGGCTGTGCTCCTGGTTACCTGCTGCAGCAGACGGCTGCGCCAAGATATTTATTTACGAGCTCAGATGAAGGACAGCAGGCTGTACTGAGCGCAGCTGTCATTATTCTTAAGGTAAGAATGCCTGTTATTGACTAGAAAAAGATGAGAAAGGGAGATTAGAGCTAGTGAGGGCTGAGTTTCTTGCTGCAATTTCTTATTCTCAGAGGGAGTGGTGCTGCTACAAAGCTTTGTCTCAGCTGTTTGTGGTTCTGTATGGGAAATCCTATGGCCAGTGGGCAGTGCCCATCCGAGGGAATAAAATACCTATATTGTCATTCATTGTGTTATGTAAGGCATGGCAGCCATGTTAAGGATACAAGACCTCTTTCGAAGAAACGGTGCTGCCAGACGTCAGGGCTGGGAGAATAGCACTTAAGCAGCTCTCTGCCCGCGCTGTGCAGATAGCTGCAGTTCTGGAACTCTTGCTTACAACCAAATACACAGGCTTGTGAATTTCTTTGTTGGCAGAATAAGAAATGGTGGTGTTAGGAATAGCAAAATTATGACTGTTTACCTTTAAAGTCCCAGTGCTGTTTTGCCTGTAGCGTGCAGTCTGGGAGCACGCACATTCTGAGATCTGCGCAGTGCCTGGATGTAAACAGCCTCTTCAAACTCTTGAAAGCATACATCCACATCCTGGGCTTGTTTCGTTTTGTTCCACTGAAAGTATATATATACATATCCTACTCCAACAATTGGCTATATTGGCAAAAAGTGGGATGTATTTTTGTTAGTGTTTATGTATGCAGAGTGGGTTAAGCAGTTTTTCTGTAGTGGCTTTACTGTTATTTTATTCACTCTGGTGCAGTAATTGTAATGTAATCTAGACTGGTATTGCCAATTCTCCTCATGCGGAATCCACTGAGTTTTGAGCCTGTGCTGTCCTTCCTGAGTGATTTTCTGAGTTAGGGAATCTTTTTTTTTTTGAATTGTAGTAATAAATTTGCACAAAAATGACTGCTGACTTCTCTCAACTAAATATGGTGCTGTGATAAGGTCATTTGAAAAATGACAGCATCCTTCTTCTGTTTGCTAATTTACAGCATTCACTGATGCCCAGTGTTATGAATTAATTAGATTTGGCATGACTTCCTTTTTAAAAAAAAAAAAAAAAAAGGATTAAGTTTCTAAATAAAAATGAATAGTAAGATTTGTTAGCACAACTGTAGTATTTTTACAGCTGTTGTGACATCCAATTCAGAAAACTACAGCATGAGAACTTTTAAAATTATGCCAGTCATGGGCTCTTATCTCCCAGAGCAAAATCTTGGTAACCAAATTTAATGATTTGTGTTTCTAATATATGTCTCATGTTGCAGGATCATAAATGCAAGATGGTTTTTCCAAGATGAGGGTTGGTTTTAGGACTGCTCACTAACAAAGTTCTGGCACATGACTTCCCTCCTCCCAAATAAAAAAAAAAAATTGTGTTTACCTTCATTTTTGCCTTTAAGTTTGTATACTTAAAGAGAGAATTCTGTATTTTGTGAAACCAGAACTTTATTATCATGAAATTTAAATATCTCCAATTGAGTTTCCATAATTTCTTTATTAATATGTTATGGTTGCTGTTAAATAATTAACAGCAAACATATTTGAAGAGAAATTGCAAGTACATGCTTAAGATCTAAAACCCATCCCAGCTGTCCATTTGTGGAAGCAGTACCAGCAGAGAGAGCTCCGTCAGGTTCATCAAGGTCTCATGCTGTTCCCTGTGCCCTGCCTGCTGCTGGCGTAGCACTGAATGAAAACAAGTGTCAGCTCAACAAGAACAAAAAGCCCAGCCTGGCAAGATAGCTTGACAGTTTGCTTTGTGTGAATAGGAAACCACCTGGGAAAAACTAGAGCAGGTTTAATGTTGATTTATTATGATGCTATCTTGATGATTACATGCCATCCTTTATTAAAAGTCATAGGTAAAGTGGGAGTGACCAAGGCAGAAGAGGTTTGTGCAGAGGAGTGCTTATAACTTCGTGTTATGTGCAAAGGAAGCAGTTACATTGACTTTTCCTCCAGTCACCCTGGAAGTTTTTGTTACTTCCAGTTGGCTTTGTATTAGATCGTAAAGGCAAAGTTATAGCAGAAACTGATAGGAACATTTCACCTGTGGTTTTAGCAGCACATGAAGTGTGAGTGTTTGTTATCTCCACAACCTTTCTTTTTTGCGGTAAATATTATGCTATCTCCAGTGAGCCCAGGCAGAATATCCCAGAATATCCCCCCCTTCCAGTTCCCAACCTACAGGACACCATTGGTGCTTGTGGGCCTGCAACAGTTTCTCCTTGTCCTATCACCACAGATCTTGCTAAAGGGTTTGTCCCTACTTATAGCCCCCCTTTAGATTCTGAAAGGCTGCTCTCAGATCTGCCTGGAGCTTTTTCTTCTCCTGGCTGAACAGCCCTAGCTCTCTCAGCCCTGTTCCATCCCTTGGACCATTTTTGTGCAATCCTTTGCATATGCTTCAGCAGGTCCATGTCTCTCCTGTGCTAAGGACTCCACATCAGGACACAGTACTCCAAGTGAGGTCTCACCAGTGCAGAGTAGAGGGGCAGGGTCACCTCCCTCACTCTGCTGACCACACTTCTTTTGATGCAGCCCAGGATCAAAGCCCAGTTGGCTTTCTGGGCTGTGAGGGCACACTGCTGGGCTCATTGTCCAGCTTGCCGTCCATCAGTACTCCTGAATGCTTTTAAGCAGGACTGTACTCCATCCTTAAGTCCCCCAGACTGTACTGATAGTGGGAGTTGCCTTGACCCAAGTGCAAGACCTTGGCTGACTTGAGCCTGTTTTGCGAGCACTGCCCTTAGAATTTTGTTAACTCTGTCCTCAGTTGAGGCTTTTGTGTGTAAGCTTCCTGGTAAAGCTTTAGCTCTTGTTTTCCATTTTCACTTCGGCTGCTCTGCTCTAACCAGTTTTATGATTCTCTTTCCTTGGTAGATTTTCCACGTGGGCAAGCCATAAAAGATGCAAAGCTGTAAAGGTCGTGTGATTCCATACTTCCCTTTCACTCCTGTGCCACTCATGTTGTGAACAGCAGGTGCAGTGTTCAGCTGTTCTTTTATTTGTTTCCTGCTTGGTCCAGCCTGCTGCTTATTTCTGTAGCTTCCATTACAACTGTGCCCTATCTATGTATTTTGAGCCCTGAGACTGATTCCCTGGCACATACAGAGCCATATTGTTGGTTTATCTCAGATCTCTTCTATGTTCTGCTTCCTCAGGCCTTGAGCAGAAGTTTTGAATTGGAAACTGGTATCATCTGATGCCTTCCTACCACTGCTTCCTGCAGTGTGAGAAAGGGACTTGGCAGGAAGCACAGCTGTTGCTGTGGAGAGATGAGGGGCGAAGTAGAGTATTTTGCCAATGTTCTTGAATCGTTGAGATCTTCCAGTGGAGGATGCACCTATTCTGTTGCCTTACACAAAAGCTGCATCAGTGGTTATTTAGAGCTGACTTTGCTAAATGGCTGATTAAAAACTTTGAGGAGATCCAGTCTCACTATTAAAATGAATTTATTTGAAACGCATTTAATATGAGGGTTTTTTTTTAGTTGTATTACAGTTTTATCGAATGATCAAACAGGAGTGAAGCACTGCTGAATTAGATGCTGAGTTTACACAGAGTAGAACCTGTTCCGCACATGCAATAATGATTTATATCACAAAAACAGTTGTCATGTTTCATAAGGCGATCAGCTATTGACGTTACACTTTTTGAAAGAGGACATGGCAGTTAATGAGAAAGAAACAATATATTGCTGGTTTACTTCACATGTCTTTGTGTCACAAAGCAGCACAGCGATTTTATTTCCAACACGAAATCTGAAAAGGAGGGAGGGAAGAAGTTTGTTTGAGTTGGCTCTGTTACAGCTTTTTTGTTTCTTTTTTTGCATGTTAGAAGTAAGCCCCTGGAAACGAGTTTGTATTGGAACAAAATGCTCACAGGATGAATTGCACTGATCCATCTTGTAGGTTGGAGAACTCCTCCTTTTTTTTTTTTTATTGAGTTTTTATGTGAGTTGTTTTGGTAGTCTTTTAATGGTATGTATACATGTACAGGGCATCTAATTTGTCCCTGTAGCTTTTCCTGTTTTCTGAGCAAGTTGTCTTGTTTGTATCAGATTTTAAACTGTAGTTTTATTGAGGAGAGGGAAATAACTGTGAAGTGTTTGTATGTGCTGTGTCATGAAAAGCTCTTCACTTAATCCTGGAGCAGTTGAAGCAGAGAGGCATAGAGGGAGGTTTGGGCACAACTTTGCCCTGAAGGCTTGGGTTGCTGGAGAGACTCCCACTGCTCTGTGTTGTTTGAGGTTTGGTATCCCTTCCAGTTTTTGTCTGTTGAAACCTTTGTGTATTCTTGAGCATGTGCAAGTTTGAATAAAGAGTAAAAAATGTTGCCTATACCGTGGCTATATCAATATATCTTTTAATTTGCCTTCAAGTCCTGAGTTTCCACCTGCCCAGTTCTTAATGGCTGTCTTTCGCCCCCAGCTTTGGAACCAGAGCCAACAAGGGGATAAGTATAGTTCATTTCAGTCTGGGTAGATAAGATTATGGCCTGGATTACGATGGTGTGTTATTTCTGTACTGAATTCTCCTTGTATTTTATAGAGATGCAGAAATCTGGGATTAGTTCAGCTTTTGGTTTGTGCTGCACCTTTTAAAGCAGCAAAGTAGTTCCGCAGCTTGAATAAACAACAGTGAATTGGTAGATCAGGCATCTTGCATCACTGTAAAGTGACCTCCTGTGCCTAGGTAAAGCACAATTAAAAAGAAATGGGTTGATGATCCTTAATTCAGATTAATTTTTTAGCAAAATGCTAAGCATTGCCAGATGGCAGAGCTACTACAGACAGAGGTGAATGGTGAAGTACATCCTTTACTGCAGGCTGTTTGGGCAGTAAATCTGATTTTGAAAATGCAAAACAAAACAGAAAGAAGCTGCAGTATTCTATTGCACTAATAAGCCACACATTTCAATAAGTGTCCTATGTGTTGTAGGTAAGATTTTAAGCCCTGGATCTGTGAAATACAAGCTGCCCTGGAAGATTTCCTCTATCTCGTTTCTGAAAGAGACACTAGTGGTGTGACTTTAAAGAAAAGATGCATTTCCCTTGGCCTCAGCATTATTTCTCTTGGGCAGCAGAGTGGGCTACTTCTGAGAGTATATGGACTGACATAGTAAAATGTTGGTTCTTTTAGTGCACGTAGAAGGTCATGAGAAAATCATGCCACAGAAACAGTTTCCTCTGATTTTTCAGGAAAGTTTGCAAAAAGAGCACTTTTGAGCTCTGTGCAATACTGTAGAGGGTTTACATAAAACGAATCACATCCTGAATGCTGCTATTGGTAAATATTAGTATTGTGGCTATGAATATGTGACATAAACTCACCGGCTGGAGTGAGGTCTTTCTGATTTAAATACTCTCTCAAATGTGAGTGCCTGCGAAAAGTTCATTAAATTACACTCTTCCTGAGATAAGTGGATGACTTTCAATGGCATTTCAGTAAACAGGAGGTAGTGAGTAATAGGAAGAACATGGCCTTTCTGGTTTAGCCCACGTAAGAAAGATTGTTGGTAATTGTCCCATACCTTTGTAGTGTCTTTGGTGAGAACATGATGTTAAAAACAACAATACTTCTACAGGACAGTGACTTTACACAGAAAAGTTGTGTGGAAAATTGAATACTGTTTTACCAGCATATATGCAGTGAGGCAAACGTGGAAACTAGCTACCAGAAATATATAGTGGGAAGAAAAATGGGCACTTTTCAAAACTTAATGATTCTCTGATAAGATCGCTAAAACCATCTAGTCCAACACATCCCCACCATGCCCACTAACCACGTCCCTCAGTGCCACATCCACACGGTTCTTGAACACCTCCAGGGATGGTGTCTGTACCACCTTCCTGGGCAGCCTGTGCCGCTGCATCACTGCTCTTTCTGAGAAGAAGTTAGAGGAGATTGGTGTTCTTAGCTGTGCTGCTGTGATATCTCCCCAGTTCAGCTGGGGAATAGAAGAGCAGTGGTCCAAGTTTTCTGAATTTCAGAGAAATTGCATGTGATCTTATCTCACAGAGGAAATTGAGAGAGTATTTATAGTACAACTATACTTACATTGTTTGGTAATTTTCTTTCTCCCAGCAGTAGGTATTGGTACTGTGAGAGCCTAGAGGGCTTTGCGTTCTGTATTAAATGTTCACTAAGGATTTCTACAGTCACTTTATTTGCTGCTCTTTCACTGAGTACCAGGTGAATGGTAGGTAGCCATAAGGGTGGGGATAATAACTCTTGATTATAGTAAGAAATGTTGAATTGAGGGGAATTGCATCTGACAACACTTAATCCGTGCTCCAGTGATGAAGACCTGTCGTCTCTGGAGCGAAGCCACTAGTACTGTTGCTGGAGATGTTCAGAAGACTTATTTTGGTGAGCTTCATGAAGTCATACCGGGAGGGATAGGAGTGAAATACAATCAGATGCATATCCCACATTATGACCTTAAATCATCACATTTATAGCTATATGGTGATTATTTGTCTTTTATTGCCACATCCTTTCTACCATCCTCTTTTGTAACTGATTGCACGTATTACTGTCCTTTAGCTAATACAATCTAAGAGAGACTGAGTCAGTTATCTGGGGGCTCCAGCTCAGTGGAACTCCAAATGGCACTCAACAGTGAGTTCCCATGAGCCTGAGTGGGCCGAGGTGGCTTTGCTGCCCAAGAGGCCTGCTGCTCTATGAAGGGCACAGGTGCCTGCAGGCTGGAGGAACCTGCAGCAACTTTTTATGTTGTCAAGCTGAAGCAGCACCAGTCTCCCATCCCTCTCGTACAGAATCCCTTGGAAACACCAAGTCATTTTGGTGCATGGGTGTGATGGAAAGGGCCGAGCTCCTTCAGGATGGAGAGGGCAACAGAAAGTGACCTGCTTGGGCACCTGAAAGGACAAACTTCTGTTTGCACATGGAGCATTTGAAGGAAGCATCTGGTTTTCTGCAAACCTCGGGAGATTGCCAATGTGTGATTGCATGAACTGATGAAGGAAGGGTGCTTGCTTTCAACATCAGCATGTCTGAATTTTGGCTACCTTCTAAATACTTTTTTTGTGGGTTGGAAGGATTTCCTATTAGCTCAAGAAGAACTGAGCATTCTTTTCTGTGCTTGTTACTAGGATTTATGTTTCAGAATATGTTCCCAGTCTTTTATTCGGTGGGAAATAGAAAAATGTCAGAAGGACCCACTGGTAAGATTTTACTTAGGGCTAGGCACAGTTTGGCATGTGTAACAATAAGTCTCTCTTTAAAAACCGGAGATGCCTCTAAATACTGACTTCATATAAATTCAGCAAAAAGAGAAATGCAAGGCAGAGCAATCATTTTATCCATTTGATGATCTGCTTAGCTGATGTTGTATTTGTGATGATCAGCAGGCAAGAACTCGTTGGTAACTTGACTCTTGATTAGTCTGGAGACTTGATACAGCTTTCTATCATAAGCAGGGTACCCAGGATAAGTAAGAAGAGTAATTCCTTCCTAGCACATGGCTGATATGTCACCAGCAACATTTCCAGATCTCCAGAAGGCTTCTAAGTGAAATAAGGGAGGTATACAGGTGTTTGGGAGGGTTGTGGTAGCTGATGGAGACTGTTAATATCTTGCAGCATTTATTTTTTGAAAGCATAATATCACTTTCCCAACTTTCCTACATCATGCATTCCTTTTTGGTTCATATTTCTGGGATGCAAGAAAGTGATGCCTTCACAGTAAGCGTAACTTTTTATGTCACTAATAATGCAGCCTAAAACTTCCCTCAAGTTGCATTTGGGGGTCCATAATGTCTGTGTGTATGACAAGATCAATGTGATGGATTACTCTAGAAAGAAAACTGCTCTTTATGTCATCCTTCTATGGATTTTCGTATCATTGAACATCCTTGGAAAATTATAACTTGATTACGCTACTGAAAGATAATTTCTACCCATTACTACTTGAATGGTTGGCTTTCCATGGAATACTATTTAACCTGAAGGCATAGCTTCCTATGGTAAGAAGGACAGACATATAGACATTTAGTAGCTAAGAAAAATGTCTTATTGTGATACTGATATAAAAAATGAAAGAAGGGAGAATTTTAGTACCAAACACCATTCGTTTTATTGTCAACAATATCACAAAACTGTTAAAGTTGTTAATTGCTGTTCTTAGTGTTCTTCATGTACTTCATCTCCTTTGCACAAGCACATAGCAAACAGTTGGGTTGGTCATACTTGTAAAAGCAAACTGGGACTTCTCCATAAAATTTAAAATGGAATGTGAAATACAGGATGCACTCATGTAAACCAATTTGACCTCGAGGCTGTATTTTGTAATCTTGTTTTCCTCGCTTCCTGTTATTGCAGGACAGCACTCATAAACTAGACTGACTCGTGGAGACTCGTTATGTGACGACTTTGAGGAACAGGCCTAACACTGGGAATGCTGTAGGCTCTGTCTCCACGTTTGTTTGAACATGAGATGTATTGGCATGTGCTATGATTTTCTTTCCGTGAAAGTCAGGTGCAGAGTAAGTAAATGGTGACTATGTTTCTGCCCAACAAGAAGATGCTACTCATTCAGAAGCACAGCAAGGTACTAAGAGGCTAAAGAAAGCACTTCTGCAACAGGGAATGTAGGTATGGTCATAGCTGAGTGTTTTCTTTCTTTTCAAACTAGAGCTGGGAATAGCTGAAACTTCAGTGTTGTGAAAGAGTTTGCATACATAATGGAAGCAGATGTGAAATAGTGCTGAGAAAGTCAGCTCAAGAAAGTTTCCACTCTCTTCATAAGACATGTCTTGATAGAAAGGTGGCTGCATCTTTGTGTATTTCTGAAAGAGCTGCCATAAAAATCATGATAATAATTTTCTCAGTATGAAGAGAGTTTTTGGTCTTTAAAATTTTGAAGACTGGTATTTTGAAACGTGGAATATGAGGTAAGACATCTCAAGTCATACATGGTTAGTTTCTAAGAGTATTTAAAGAAGCATATATTTCATTTTCTACAAGGTGAAAAACACAAACAGAACAGAGCAAGACACATAGTGTATTCTGCCTAATGTCCAAATGAAGTTTGTAACAAGGTTCATAAATGTCTTGACCTCGAAAAAGAATATGTTGCCAGGGTTTGTAGGCTGATTTTTGGAGATTTGAGCCTTTAAGATATGTTTACAGGAAATGTCTTCTGATCTACGTTGAGGCTGACAATGTGCTTCCAATTAGCATTTCTTTGCAGCTCTACTGTCATGTGCTTCATCTGCAGTTGCTTGTCCTCTGCAGAAGTTCCTGCTCCTCAAATTTGCCTAAAAAACACAAAAAGCTAAAATAGTTGTTCCCCAGCTTAGTTCTGTTAAAGGAACTTGGTTTAAATTAAAACAGCTGTCACAAACTGTGTTGTTTAACACTTTTTCCTATCAGAGTATTTTAGATTTTAAAAAAACAAAAACAAACAAAACAGCATGTTTGTGTGATACTAATGTGCAGTTATGCTGACAGATATGAGGGGAAGAGAAATGAGGACAAGAAACAGGAGGCAGTAACTTGTATCAGCTCAACTCCTTCTGAGTCAGGATAAGAGCTAGCTTCTATCAAAGTAGCATTGTTCTTCTCTGCTTGACTAATGGACAAAGCTACACTTCGTGTCATGATTCAAGTACCCTTTAAAGATGTTGGCAGCATATGTAATTCAAAAGGGAAAAAGTTAGTCGTTCATTCCTCTCTTGAGTGATTTAGCTGCTCTCCAATGAGTGAGAAAGAGGGAAGAAGGAAGAGAAAGCGAGGGATTTCCAGTAGTTCCAGTCCTTTCTGTGTTTGTTTTGTATCAAACTTTCAGGTGATTTCTCTATAGGGAATAGTATCACATGCTTCACACTGCAGGAAGCAAGAATGAAGGTACAGCACATTTAACTGAGAACTGATGTTCTTATCAGTTTGCACAGTAATCCTGATTGCAGGTGCAAAGTACTGGGATGAAAATGGCTAATTACATAGTATTTCCTTACAGTGAAGGATCTGAATGGCTTTTAGTATCTGGCAGCAAGCACTAGGGTTTGAAATGCCATCATCAATCAGTTGCAAAACGATTTCTGTTAAGTTTTAATTAAGCAAAAATACACTGCAGTCTTTGAAGAATCTTTTCCTCATCATTATCATTTCTTAATGCAGAAAACCATGCCAAGAAACTGGTGCTCTAATGTGGCAGTAGTGCATTACTACACTCAGCCATGGTTTTGATGCTACTGCAGGGCCATGTAATTTAAGAAACGTACAATGGAGGCTAAAACAAAGGGGTTTGAATCTGCACCCAGTTAGACTCTTTCATAAGCAAGTGAGAGTGGCCTCTGGTCTCACTACCTGTGCACGTACCACTGATGTTCAGTTCACTTGTTGCAGAGAAAGCAAGCACTTCAGTGGTTCTAAATCAGGTGCCAAAACACTACTGCAGTGCAATTAAAAAATATCCAGTGATTGCCTCAAAACTGAGGCAAGCAAGGCAGACTAACAATTCAATTGAGCTGTGGAAGAATATAATCTAAAGGAGGAGGGTACCTCCTGCAAGAGATGATGCTGTGGTAGGATATCAGTAGGGATGGCTCACAAGCACTACACGAGATGCAGTATGATTTGCTTATGGCCACTGAACTAGTCATTTTTAGTCATAGCATTTATATAAGATTCTTAGATTCATTATCATGCCATTTTCATATCTTCATTTTAAGTGAAATGACTTACCACATTTACATATTTACATTAAATGCACTGAAGGTGAGTGGTGGTAAAACACATTACAGGGTTATAACTATAGTAGCAGGTCTGTTGTGTCAGCACTTAACCTTGTGACTGTGGCTGGCTGTGACTTGCTTTGTGAGTAGCTTGTGCTGTGCCCAGGAGCTTTCACAGTATGCGTCCTGCTTTTAGAATGGAAAAAGAAAAAATAACTATACTAAATAAATGGATTCATAAGTCATAAATAAGTTATAAAAGATACCAAGTAGGAGCTTTATGTGCTTGCGCTGAAGTTACCAAATGACAATAATTAAAATAGTAAATGACTTTGCCTTGCATATTGCGTTTAACCTTGAACAAAGTTCCATGTAATATCATATGTCTCTGTCCTTGTTGAGGAACTCTCCAACAGCTAGAGTAGGTTAAATGCTTTGTAGCTTCTATGGCTGTCAGTTCAGATGAGAAACGAACCTCAAATTTATTCCACTTTCACCTTGGACCAACCATGAAAAGAGAAGAAAACTTTGAAGAGGCTTGCTCCTCTAAGAAATCTTACATGCTTTGCTGACGAGTGCATAAAGCATGGGACTGGATAGTTTCCTGAGCTGTCAAGTCTAGTGTCTTGTTAAAGCAATGGCATAGTGTTTCTTTTATATAAATACCAAATTTTTCCTTGACTGAATTAGCTTTCTTGGTTGCTGTTATTCCAGTTAACAGAATTGAGATAAACATTATGTTAATTCTGTTTTTACCCTTCTGGTGTTTGTCATGGTATTTCTGGAGATCAAACTGTAAGTCTTCTCATCCTCCATGTTTCTGAGCTTCACAGTCATTTGAATTGCTCTGGTGAGGCTGCCTTTCTGTTGCCTTCGTAAGCCCTTTTTCACACAGGTTACAGACTGGTCAGCGTTCAGCCTGCAGTAGTTAGTATTTCTGACTCAGTCTCATTGCTGCTTTTTGTGCAGCTCATTAGCTGTTAAACCCCAACAGGATATCTGCTTTTATTGTGGGTGCGTTGTCTGACATTGAGGTGTTTCTTCTTTGCTTTTTCTTAACCGTTAGAATCCCAATTTCAATCAGAAATTCTTTTTAGTCTATGTGGTTCCCTCTTAGTGTTTTCTAGCTCTGTCTGGTTTCTTTTATTTCAGTGCTGGGGTATCTTTAATAGTTTGATTTGAATGTTCACAGGCATCATTGTAAGCTGACAACATAATCTTAACAACTGCATTACAAGTCTGAACACTGCTTTTTTTATGAATCTCCCTTGAATCTAACATTTTAAGAAGTGTTCTGTTTGTGACTCATCACAAACAGTTTAGTTCCTGTGAACTAAAGTTTTGACTTTCTTAATCCTCCCTTGTATATTTGTAAATTTTCCCCACTTGGATATTTTACTAGAGAAGTAGCTTCTTCCCACAGGAACAAGTTGTCTTGCCTGCTTGGTTCTAGCAGCACTGGACATATATAACAGGTTGTCTAGCAGTCAAACAATTTGCCAAGGGATGTTTTAGGCCCTGAGCAACTTCAGACCTAAGGGATGGCCCTGTTGTGAGCAGTTTGTCCTAGGAGCCTCCCAGTGGCCTTCTGGCAGGGAAGTCAGAACCTCTTGCTGAGGATTGGGTACCCTCTTGAAAAGAGTTGAGCAGTGGAAAGTAAGTGAGGAGAACACTCTGGATGCACTGATGTTGCTTTTTGGGGTTGAGCTTTTCTTCCATGATGTCTGGACTTGCAGTATCATGGGACATTGCAAATGGGTGACTGCCCAGCATGGGTTCAGGCAGACTCTGTTTCATTCTGACAAGGAAAAGTTCCCAGATTTTTCATGCCATTAAAATAAAGAAAAGCAAGGAAAAGATGGGTTAGGTCTGAGATGGTCACTTCTGGTCTATGGCAGGAGATAGTAACCAGTAGGAGTGCATTAGAGGAAGTCTGGCTGTTGCCTTCACAAGGCTGAGGAGATCCAGAGTGCTCAGCTGGCTCCTGGCCTGCACTGTCCTGTGTCACAGCCCCTTTCCATCCATACTTCGATCTCCAGTTTGTTCCTTCATGCTGATCCCCTGCTTTTTTGTACAACATTTTATGCCAGGGTTTTCTTCTAGAATGAGTGAATTGGAGTGATCATTCACTCTATGGGCTGCTCTCTTTATAGAAGAAGCGCCAGGTTTTGTCTGTGTAATGTAAGACCCCATTCACCATCCCAATAGGTTTTGCACTATCAAACGCCACAGCTACCCTTGTGCCAGGGTGTGATATTCCTGCTCCTTGTTTACCATTGTAAAACACTTTTCAGCAGGGTACTCCTGCTTCATTTCAGAAAGTGGAAACCTAAAAACACAGACCAGTTGCCCCACAAAATAACAAATGTGTCCTGAGATAGGGACTGAGAAGAGAGCAGAGGCGAAATGTTAGATAATGTGTGATGGCTGTGTGCTTTGTATTTGTTTTACAATGAACTTGGCTAAGGATTCTGGACTGATTGATTTATGGTACATTTTATCCCATTCCACATTTTGTGGTAGGAGATATCTTCATTGTGCTTCTTAAAAGGGAAAAAGAATGTTAAGATGCCTGTTGCTTAGGTGTGCCAAGTGTTCTTGATGTGGCCGAAAACAGTGTGTTCTTTGTCACAGTGAGTTTTGGAAATAAGAGGTGAAACTTTTGAACCTCTCCATCAGCGACATCTGAATTCAGCCCGGGCCTATAAGGCATGAAAATTGCTTGGGGGTCTCTGCAGAACAGAGTAGGTTCTCAGTTTGGTTGGTTGTGTTCCCGTTGCCTGGAGAAACCTCTTATGGGATGATTTTGTGATGCCTTGCGATGGCCTGGCACTGGCTGCAGCTGGAAGGGGCAGGCAAAAGTTAAGAAGAACTGAGAAACTGTGCTGGGTGAGCAAGATTGTTGCTGTGACATGAAGTAGCTTCTTTATTAAGCTTCATGTACTGTAACTGCACTGGGTCTTTTACAAACTTAATAGAAAAGTTGATTTAGTTAAATGCATGCTTTCATTAATACATGTCACTGTCATTAAGTGTAGAAAGGTACAGCAACTGTACCTGGTTCTTTGTTCTCAGAACTGATGCACAGTCCAGTTTCTGTTTCCAGTGTTGGAGGAGCTACATTATAAAATGTCAACACTACATTTTAATGAATTTAGTGATTTTTTTTTTTTCCCCTACTTGCTCCTATATTGTTTTTTTTGGAGTGTTTTTTTTTTTCCTCCTGCAATACTGGTCTGTTTGTTTGGATCCATTCAGTCAGAAACTGTTCGTCCTTTTTTGTCTTTCAGGCTTTATTTAAAAAGAACTGGATGCCCAGGCTGAATTTCATCTCTGAAAGCTGGAGAAAGGTAATAACGGCTTTAGTGATTAATACTATAATGTGATCATCATCTATGGACGCTGAGTACAAAAGTTCAAAAATGGAAAAAGTTAAAGGTGATAGAGCAAAAGTAACTTCTTTCTTACAAATGAGAAAGTGCTGGCAGGGTCCTGCACCTGGTATCAATGGTATGCTTGTGCTATTTTTTGTACTGTGGATAATTTATTGTATTCACCAGGGGTTTTCTGCTGTCTTTGGGTGCGTTGCCCACAGAAGCTCAGGAAGACTGTTAGCTAGTGACGGTGTAAACTGAACACATCTTTGAACAGTTGATGTGCTTCTAAAAGTTTGTGAGATTTAAACACAGCCTGTGCTGAAGGCCAATGTTTGTAACCTGCTTCTATTGTAAGAGTGAATTGGTGGTTCTTTAGTTTTCCTCCCTTGAACACTGAGTTAGCACAGAGGGAGAAAAGCAGATCTGCTTTTGTGATCATTGGATATTGCTGTAGCATAGCTCAATATCCTTTAGATTGGGAACGGAATCTTCTTGGGCCATAACATTAGTCTAAGTTTGTCAAGTGTTTCCTTCTTCACAGTGTGAGCTGTTTTAGGTCCTATAATGTGGGAGCGTGCAGAGGTTAATGCTGCGTGACTAGGCTGTGGGGCAAGTGTGTGTCCTGATAGGGCTCCTGTTGGCAGTAGACTCTTGTGAGGCAATGCTCTTTTCCCCTCATTCCCCTCGTTCTCAGAGTTTAGTGCTGGGGCTCTCTTGCTTCCTGCAGGCCACAACAGCTTTTGGTGGGCTGTATGTTGACATACAGCTGCACCTGACATCTGGGATTTCAGAAAATAAGAGAAGTGGTGGCACATGTGCTGATGATGCAGTGATACAAAGCAGGCAACCAGGCAAATAGAGGCTGGAGTTTCGCTGGTGTGGGAATAGGAGGCAGTGAGAGATGAAATGCCGTACTTGTGGTCTTGTGACTGGTCGTGTGCAGAAGCTGGGAGGGAACTCTCAGTCTCCTCATTTCTAATGTAGTGCTCCCAGTGTCATTTTAGAGTTGAGCACAATGAGTGTTGCCTTAGAGAATAGTTGTTACTCCTTAGAGGCAATTTTCCCAATCCTGCTAAGGGCAAACAAGCTCACTTGAAAGCTTGAGCAGAGCCAGTAAATGCATGATCTCATGTAGCAGTTGCCTTTCTTGTATCAGATGTTTGTCTCAATGCAGACTGACATCAGTTACGGAGAAGTCTGGAGCGGTTTATTACCAGAATTGTACCTAAATCTGGGAGTGAAGCAAGCTTTGGATACTCTGACCTGGATTGTTTCACTGGGGCAGAATGGAATGCAATACGCAACAAGATGCTTTGAGGTTTATGTGGGGACTTAATTTTTCATTACACCATGCTGAGTTAAGAGTAGACTGGGAGTCCAGCATGTGTTGGGTCCCAAGACATTAGGGATGAAATTGCCAGCTGCAAGTTAGCATTGCTAGACCCTGGAGCTAGCTTTACCGAGACTTAAAAGGAATTGCAGTAATACCAGTCATTCATGCCATCTTTATTTCTTCTATTAGTCATTGTCTGCATGGGGAAAGATATGCCTGGGGCAGTCCTGCATCTCCATCCTGTTCAGTGCTGCTTCTTACAGCATTTTCATTCTTCTCCAAGACAACTATGCCTTGTCCCCTGTGGGTTCTGTTTTCACACTCTCAAAGAAATCTATGACAATAGCATAAAAAAACCAGCATTTAGGGCTCCCCTTCAGGGACGGCATATCATCCTAATTAAGCGTTTCTCAAAAATGGCCCTGGCAGTGCAATTAATTCCATGTAGACAGATCCCACAACTCATTTGAAGCATTGTGTTAGATTAGATTCAAAGAAAAAATATGGAAAAAAGAGAAGAGAATGTCACCTGCTTCTGTTTGCCTGCTTGCTTGATGTTTGGTACACTTTTTCTTTGAATTAATTTGGATTCAGTGGCTTTTTCAGTAAGTCAAGCTCAGTGTTGTGTATATCATGCTCCACATAGTTCTTTTGGTTGTGCTGCCTCCTTATTGTGCTTGCATGAGACATAAATTATTTCCAATGGCACCCCTGTTAGGTAGCAGTCTTTGCTTTCTCTTTTGTCAGTGTCTGGGTGGCAGCTACTGAAGGTGTGCCCTGGTAATGCAGATACTGGCCTCTGTGACTAATGGACAAACTGCATGAGTGACTGAGTAGGGAGAGATAATTGTCAAGAAGCTTGCTGTGCACGTAATGATACTGTTAGTTTTTACTGCATTTTTACTCTCTGCTTTTGCTGTGTTTTATTTTCTAACAGAAACTAGTACCCATTAGTTTGTTCATTCTCCTCCTTTTTCCTTCTTGCTGGCTTGTGAATTACATTGAGATGCAGAGCAGCAGCCTTGTGTGAATACATGGGTGTGTTAAACACAGTGATCGTGTTTCGTGGGCCATCACGTTCATCATCCTCTTGTTAGGGATAAATCAATTGAGTATGTGGTGACTGATTGGTATGTATAATTGCAGTAACTGTACGTGCACTTATTATGTAATACAAGGCACTTGGCCTTTTAATAATGTTCTACATTACATTAAGTGTTTTTCTATCTGACTGTTGATTCTAGCCTGAAGAATTAATCATGACTTTAGCAGTGCAGGCAGAAACAAAGGCCTGGGTCTGAATAATGTACTAAATGAAAGCATAATCAGATTGAGTAGAGCCTGAATGCAAGGAGAACGATGAAAAAAAGGGGTTAGAGGACAAGAAGATACACAGCTAATGAGAACATCTGTATAGAGCAGAGACTGTGGGAGAAGAAGCTTAATTTCAAGTGTTTTCTGAAGAATGCAATAATTTGTAGGTTATTTCTTTGTTTCTTTATTAGGGGAACTTCTATGTCTTTTTACAGGTATTTAGCCTACAACATGTTCTGTGCAAGCATGAAATAAATTGGGGCTGTCTGGAATTAAATGCTACTGTTATATCCAGGTATTAAAATGTTTGGAACATTATTCTTTCTAAGTTTACATTCAATTCAATAACATACTCATTTTATCCCTTTGCTTGTACTTTAATTATAAAGTTATTACAGTGTTTAGATTACAAAATTTCCAGTACCTCATTGTTAATAACCTCAGTGTTATCCTTGAGAAATGCTTAGATGAACTACACAAAATCATCGTGAGCATTTCAAGACTCACTCTTTCACTAAAACATGCTGAGAGGATAGCACTTAATCCAAACCATCTAACTCAAACCTCAAGATAACTTCCCAGCATATTGCTTTTGTTCTTGTAAACTTTGTGAGTGGATCATTTCCACTGTCCCTTGTGAAGCTTCCAAGAAGTCAGTTTAATAATAAAACCTGCATCTGGAAAAACCTTAACTTTTCTACTGGTTTCAGTAGGACTGAACCTTATAGTTACAGTGTACTCTCGTGCTGAGTTACCGTGCTGAACTAGTTTATTGAGGTGCCGTGTAAGTTTGGACAGAATCCATGCTGAAGTTTTTAGCTGTGCTTTTCAGAAGGAATCTTAACCAGGTGTTTTGAACATTATGGCATGTACAGTCAGCTACAAACCCATTTTTAAGAGGTAGTATGTACGACTCAGTTCTTCTGTTTGTAGATCAAATCAATAACTAGGTGTATGACCAGCCAAGGCATCTATAAAATTCATGCCCAGGTTGTCTGAAGGAGACAAGGTACTTGTACTTTTAACAGGATGATTGATCATTAATAGGATGATTGCTTGCAGCTTAAGAGATAAATAGACCAATTTGGGTCAAAAAGAGAACTTAAAATTGCAGACTAAATGAAAGAGTTTTTGTGTGTTTAAGGTATTTATAAATAGCACACATTCAGCAACGTGTATGGTGAGCTAATAGAGGTACAAAAGTGCTAAAGGAACTCTCATATAGGAAAAAAAATGGTTCATACATTCTATTGAACATTTTTCTTGAATGTTATGAAGTATTCATCCTTGTAAAAAGCTTTTAAATTTTATCAGGAAAAGTACACCTCCACACAACAACTTATCCAGATCTGAGATGCTTGAGACACCCAGTGAATCAAGAAATCTACATGAATGCATTTAACAGTTTGTGTAAGAAATTGTCCTAAATGGTTGAAGTTTATGGTACTTTTCACCCTGTGTAGAGGCTTATGTAGCACAAATTTGCACTGTTTTGGGTTTTTGCATAGCAAGTTAAACAAGGGCTGTAGTTATATTTTGCTTTGCTTCTTCTCACTTGAGGTCTCAGGAGATTTC
The DNA here is from genome assembly GCA_037305975.1 of Chrysolophus pictus. Lineage (NCBI taxonomy): Eukaryota > Metazoa > Chordata > Aves > Galliformes > Phasianidae > Chrysolophus > Chrysolophus pictus. The sequence goes on from CM074576.1 coordinate 64,345,567, forward strand.
AAAAAGCCTTGGATATTTCACTGATAATTTCACATAACTCTATAATCTCAGAAGAAGCAGACGTATTTGAATCTTGGCTATTTTTAAAGAATTCAAACTTTCTGGCTGTCACAGTGACTTGCAAAGTTGCCATGTAATCAGGAATTTCTTAAAGGTACCTATTTAATGGATAATTAAAATATACCTCAGCTACTAAGATTTTTTTTAAAAGGACTTTTATAACTTTATATTATTGAATATAATATATAGCTGTAAGGAAATAGAAAATGCGATGTAGGCAACTTCAGAGTTCTTAACTTGACCTTAATAAACTTAGAGAAGACTTGAAGGAATTAATAATTAAAGACATGGAAAGTGAATAGAAAGACGATGAAACACAATCTATTTTCCTGAGATAGGTCATGTCAGACTGACCTAATATCTTTTTTTAATAAGATGATAGGTTTTCTTGAAAAAGAAAACTGTGCTAGATCTGGTCTCTCTGGATTCTACTGAGGCATTTAGTATGATGCAGTTTTGAAATTATTGTTTGAGATAGAGGAGGGTTAGTTGAGTGTAAGAGCTATGAATTCAAGCAAAGAAGTGGCACAAAGAAAAGTGGAGACAACTGGAGGTGGATATGTAAAATGAATTAGTTATGAAATGAAGTTAGTTGACTTAGTTTTTTCAAAACTTTTTTTTTCTTTTAAAGTTGATGTTGTTATGATGTTATATTAAAAGCAGGCAGTTGAAACTTCCTGATGGGAGGTGGACATTCATTTCCTGTACACTACTTTAGGTGAAGTGATTGGACAGGAACAATTAATTTTACAATTTGTAGTGCTGAAGGGATGGAATTCAACACCACAAAGCGTCAGGCCATACACTGACAGGAATTCACTTTACTGAGTCTAACCTTGGTGTCAAAATTAGCAGTCTAATCTCTTATATAATCAGTGGAAGGAGGCAGATTTTTAATTAGGCACCAAACTCCTACTTTTCTCTCTTAACTGTTAACAGGCACCTGACTCTGGCATTTGTGCTGAATGCCTGAAATTGGATGGTGCTACAGCCTCAGGTTAGGAAGTAATGCAAGACCCTTTTCCTATGAGCAGGAAGTTTAGCAGCTGAAGACTTTGAAGGAGAAAGGTCTGTGTGAGGGTAAGCGGGTTAGGGTTGTTGTAGTCCAAAAACTTGAGTTCATCGTGTAACAGATGTGGAGGAGGTCTACAGGGATGATCAAAGGAATGATGTTACAAGAGGAGTCTGAAACAGCTGTGTTGGAAATGTCAGGAAGGCTAGGAAAGTGTGAATTTTAACTGCTCCAGCTGTGTAGCTGGAATAATGAGGAGCTTGGGACTGTGACTAACATCAGCTAGATAACAAGCAGGATGTCAGTAGTCCGCCAGAGGACTGATGGCAGTCTGTATAACAGCGTCATATTGTAGAAAGGCAGTAAAACAGAAACAGAAGTGTCCAAATACATGCTTTAGAGAAAATGAACTGCATATAGATATTTAACCAGTGTAGCTATGTGTATCGATAATCCCATAATATCAGACAGTAATCAGTAATAGAATTCTTGATTTATTTTTAAGGAGGAGCTTGAAGATTTATGAAGGACAATTATTGCTTGGGTTCTTTGGATTGCTTGTGGTAGCAGTGGTAATGTGAGGACAGTTTAACTAGATGATCTTGTAGGTCCTTTCCAAGCTTGTGATCCTATGATTCTATGATTTAGGCTGTTTGGCAGCTTGTGCTTTTAATCATTAGTTTATAGTATGAGACTTGCTGCCTTCTCTGTTGCCCTGCGTTACCTGTAGTGCACAGGGAAACTTGTGTGATAAGTGGACATCAAGAAAATTTGTCTGGACAAAGGTATGTAAGTTTAACCTGTGGTAAAGATGCCTTTAGAGGCAGATTGTTGGGCAGCAACTCATGACAAGTGGAAGAAGAGCTTGTTCTGAAGTGAAAATTGTGGTTGAAGATCCATGGTGTGTCTGTAGTGACAAATGACGGGTGCAGTACTTACAGTCAGTGACAGCCGCTGCCCCAGATACCTCCTTAGTCTTAGTCTGACAAATGCCTAAATTTGCAACTGTCTGCTGGTGAAAAATTGCTTGTTGCTTAGATGCCAGTTTGTCTCAGCACCAGGTTCAAAACGGAGCTGAATTCTTTGAGTAAGGGTGAGTAATGCACTTTCTGCTGTTGCAAATACTGAGCTATTCAGCATGAATTGATCAGCAATTAGGACATCGATCCAGTCATTCTTCAGCAGGATTATCCGTAAGATAGCAGGAGAGAAATGCCACAGCAAGAAGCCTTTTAAATGTACTTCTGGCAACACTGTTTTGTTCTCCAGTTACTTGTTTATTAATAAGTGCTTAGCTTGTGTTTTTGAGGCTTTTAAGTGCCTAGAAGAATGTCAGGAGAGAATAGTGCAACTTCTCTTATTTTTTTTTTCTGCTTCCTAATTAATGATTACATGCTGGTACTGAGTAGTTATTGTTCTATGGAAGAAACAATTGTGTGATGATCTCACAGTCCTTACTTGGAGAATTGCCACAGTAAAGAAAAAACACTGTTTATGGACTGAATTGTTAATAGTTTGAGAGGGGAGTGTTCTGCTGGAAACGCAGAGCTTGGAATGATGATCCAAGAGGGTAGAAAGCAAAGGAAGAGGACTGAGAAGACAAGTCTTAAAATGTGAGTGCTTTTTTTCGGAGTTCCTGTTTTATTAAAGTTGAGGTCAACTCCCTTAGATTTAGAATCTATGTCCCACTTTGGGTTTAACCTTTTTTCTCTATTCTGGGTTTTATTTAGCTCTGAGACACGTTTTGCTGGCTATTAAACGTTCCACTTCTAATTTGAAGATCTGTCTCAGCCTTTCCCTGAATGCTGACACTCGGAGCATCTCAGACTTCCATGGCTGTCGCTTATAGGATTTCCAGATAAATGGGAAGAGCATCACTTGAGCATTTCTGGAGGAGGAAAATATGATCATGATTGTTGTATGATCATTACATGATAATGAGAAAGATCCACTTTTAAGTTTCAGGAAAAGGGCTTCTCACATTCCTGTTGAAAAGTGCGAGAGAGGAATTTGTAGTACACCTTTTTTTCCCATCACAGTTAGGTTGTTTGTAGGTTTTGTTTTTTGTGGTAGTAGTGGTGTTTTTATTTGGCGTGGGGTGGGGGGGCTGGCTAACATAAACAGAAACAAAGAGATAAAAACAGAAGTCTTGTCAGGTTTGGAATACTTCCCAGGTCTGCCCAAAAACTTCTGTAGATCACTATTAAACATGAGATGTTGGAAGACTAATTTAATCCCATTTCATACTCTATAATGATAGATACTTAAAACTCAGAAAGAACTCCCTTCTGAAGGTTCACATTCCTCTATACAGTTCTAAATGGCTGTCTGTTTTGCTTAATGTTGGTACAGTTCAGTGAAGTGTATCCCATCCACAGAGTATACACCTTGCTTAACCTTCTCATGGGGTGTTTAGTCACAGTAAACACTGTCCAGATGGCCTGTTCACACAGATCCTTAAGCATGGATAAAAACTGAAATATTTTCATGTAATTAAACAGACCCTCTGTGAACTGTATCTCTGCTAAACTTGAATGCACTACGAAAAAGGAGGTTGTTCCAACTTATGTGGCTCTTTGTCATGGTATTTTTAATAGTATGTTTTCTGTTTGGATGGACTGTATGTTATAAAAACTATAAATAAAATGTCCTGAAGTATTTGGGGAGGGTTGAAGGCATGATTGACAGGCAGAGCATGTCAGTTTATTCAAATGTGTTTATGCTAATTCTGCTTTGAAATGAAAATATATCAATTTGGGAATAATTATGTACATTATTGTTTTGTAATTTCCATATTAAAAAAATCTGAAGACAATTTCTGCTAGACTTTAATCCTAGAAATGCTTAGAACACATAGATGAAGGAGTCTGAATGGTATATTGTGGCTCAGGCCTCTGTGACAGTGTGGTTGTCCTTGAAAGAATTTTAGAAATACATTGTCTGAATTTGTATTTCAGTGTTGACTTTTTTGCCCATGCCAACATGAGAAACGAAGACAAAGATTTAAAAAGCACTACTCAGCTGTTACCAACAAGCTATGTTGAGCGGAATATTTGAAGACTGATCTCAAGTTTCTGTGAGGAAGCGTTTTTGCTGTGATTGTACATGTTCACTTTGGTGGCTGACTTTCCTTTAGTCAGATGTGCTGTGATTTTGATAAGGTGATTTTTGGAGCTGTCCCAGGCAGTTGAGTAATATTTTCAAATATTCAAAGTAGAGATGTAGAGAGCGCCGGTTGTGTGAAGTAAAGTCCAGCTGTGTAAACCTATAAGTTTGGTAGACTGTCTTGTAAACACCTCTTATAATGGGGTTTCCACCACTTCACTTGGGGACTTCATCCAGGAATGAAGAGATTTCTACCTCAAGATGTGGAAATCCTTCCTTACAGAAGTAAAATAACTTCCTTAGGAAAGAAAAAGAGAGTGGTAAAAACAAAGTTGAAATTATGGCAAATTAATGATTCAGATATCATAGAATTTATCAGATTGGAAAAGACCTTCAAGGTCATCAAGTCCAATCACAAGCTGACCATACTATCCCAGCTCTAACAACCCTCCGCTAAATCATGTCCCTGAGCACCACATCCGAAAGGATTTTAAACACATCCAGGGATGGTGACTCAACCACCTCCTTGGGGAGCTTATTCCAGTGCTTAACAACCTTTTCTGTAAAGAAGTGTTTCCTGATATCCAACCTAAACTTACCCTGGTGCAACTTGAGGCCATTTCCCCTCGTCCTGTCACCAGTGAGAAGAGACCATGGTAATAACCATGGTATCACAGTAATAATCTCTTTGTAATAGGAATACAGAGAAGATAGTAAACAGTCAAACTTCATTCAGTTAGGCCTGGTACCGTATTCTGCAGCAATGGCCAATTTTTTATGTAATGTTACCCACTGTGAGAAGAATACTTTCTGATAATGTATCTCTATAAATAGTTTAGTTTGGATCTGACTGTAATTTCTTGGATGTTTTTTGAGCATTTTAGCAGGAGATGTTACTGTTTTCACATCCCAGTCTATGATGGTTTAAGCTTGACAAAGAATTGCAGTGGTCAGCAATATGAGTGATTTTGATATTTTCATTGTTAGTGAAAAAATGTTAGAACTGCTTTTGTTTGTTACCACTTCATATTTTATAGGCTATAGAAATAAGAACTAAGGAAAAGAGAAATTAGAGTTCAGGGGTAGGAAGTAATGCAAAGTACTCTATATCAACTGATACGCCCTCAAACAAATGAGTTCTTTGCTAGTTCAAGGGTGAATTCTTTAGCGGTAAGCTGAAAATGACTGTTAAAGAGAAATTCTAAAGCAATATCTTCTATAAACATTTCAGATGAGAGGTAGCATTTCATTTCTGAATTGTAAATTTTAATGTTTTAGAGTTTGTTTATTTCTGTAGTACTTCTCTATGAATCAACTTCAAAATCCATATGCTATAATGGGAAGAAAAGCCTTTTCTATTTTGGATTCATAAGTATGACAAGTCTTTGTTTTGTGTGGTGCCTGTTGGTGCACTTGTCCCAAGACAGACAATGGGTTATATGTATTAACCCATTTCTGTTGGTGGGTTGTCCTAAAGTCAAATAGCATTGCCATGCTATCTTTTATTTCTTTTAGAAGAAAAATAGGAGTAGAGAGGTTCTTAGATAGTATTTGATGTCAAAGAGGGAGGAGAAATGGAAGGAAAAACTTTTTGAGGACTGATTTTTCAAGAAGGCACCGCCGGTAGCAGTGGTTATGGAACTTGATGGACAAAACAGCCACCCGCAATTTAAGATTGAGTGGGCTCATGTGGCTGTATTTTACCATGAAAGTTTGTTGGCATTTTTTATGCTTTATGGAAAAATGTGCATGGTGGTACTCCAGATGATCTGCAATTGAGAGCTTGAATATCTTGTTGTAAAGGGAAGAGACAGCACAGATAAAACTGACTTTTCTTCAAGTCTTACAATCTTAAAGCAGCTTGCAACTTTCCCAGTTGGTCTTGTTTAAAAACTGCTTTTTCTTCCCCAGAAGCACCAATAAGTACCAGTAAGTACTTGGCATTCAGAACAAGACATCTTTTATTAGATTAGACAAAATAAGTCTACTAAATAGAAACATCACAGAATAATCTATGCCCAGCTGCATCTGTAAGCAGAGACAATACCAACATATTGTAACTTAATGTTTTAGTTCTGAAATCATTTCACACGGAAGGCATGCTATCTTCTGTTCAGAGGTTGTTTTCCATGCTAGTGATCAAAAAGGAAAATCTCAGCGTGGGAGCCAAAAAGATTATTGTTGTGAAGGTGCCTGAAAAACAGATATGACATTTAGCACACAGTCATCTCACCCAGGACAGGGAAAGAAGTCACAGTAGCTGTAAACTATTGACTCTTCAAGTCTGCTTTGTTATCTTGGCCAAATAAAGACTCCTTTTCTAATATGACAGATTAGATTGGGAAAATCCATTTAACTAATTCTGAGCAAACTCTTTGTTGCATATGCAAGAGTGGCTTGTGGGTGTCACGAAGCAAAAAGTGTTCTGGAAACTGGAAGCGAAGGAAAATAGAATATGCTTCATATGTGTTATATATGTTATTTTGTCATCACCATTGCCTGCTCTCAGGTAGAAAAGGCAGATGGAGCTGCAGTTTCACGACATTTCCTGTTATGCTTGTTTAACTGCGAGCAAAGCTGACCATTTGGGTAGTAGTAGTGTAGTGGTTTAAAAACTGAAATGTTAACAGATATCTTAATGTTCAGATCAACTTAACAGTACAGCTAAGACTTTTGGACTTTCTCATCCCTTCTAGGTCTTTAAGAGCTCTGCTCCGTTTATAAGTTTGGAGTTCATAGTACCCTTACACACAGCTTGGTGGGGTTTAAGTCATTTAAAAATGTATAGTTCAACAGAAGCACGGAGAGCAACATTTTGGTGGCTTTATTGTGAATGGAGGTTGCATACCGAAGGTCATAAAGAACTCTGTGTAATTTCACCTACAAAGCAATAGTATGATTTTGTAGCTCATTGTATGTGGAGTTGTCCTTAAAATCTTGAGAGCTTTTCAGGATGCAGGACTTAACGAGTGCTCAAGTTTGTTGAATGCATGCTGATACTGATGTTTCTGCATCATCCATAGTAGCCTGAATTTCCACAGGAATTTGATACTGTTATTGATTCAATATTAAAAGACCTGCTGGGCTCAGGTAAAGTGGTGGTGCCATGTGTTCCAGCCAGAGGTGCCTGGCTTCACCTTCATAGGTGATGCCAGACTCTCCTTGTTTTTTAAGCCACTTTCATTTTGTTAGTAAATTATTATTTTTTTTTAGACCTCACTATGAACTATTTATGAGGTAGGATTTTAGTTGCGCTTTGTATTTTCTTTGCTTGAAAAGATGACTTTTTTTTCTTCGTAATTGAATTAAGAAGTTATTATTAGACTTTCCCTTTTCAGAACTGGAAAATGCCCACAGAGGTTTTGCTCATACTTTCCGAATATAAATTTACTTCTAGATTGAGAACAAACATGGAAAAATTTAGAATGTTAAGTGAATAATTTGTGTAGTTCTGAGCATATGGAAATAAAGTAAAATGAAAAAATTACAAATCATAGTTGTCCAATTCTTACAATTTATAAGGCGGTGGTTTTACACCATCTGTCAACTGTGCAAATAAGTTCATGAGAAGTGATTAAGGAAAGTAAACTTACAGTCAGCAGCTTTAAATCAGCTCATCCTGAAAAATTGTTTGACTGGAATGTCTTCCAAACAAAACCACCAGAACACTTTTTTTTCCCCTCCATTTCTGTTTATTCACATGATTCAACGGATCTATAAAGGTGACCATATTGGATGATGCTAATATGTTTTCTATGCTTCCAACAGCTACTTCATTTACTGTATTTTTACATATCTAATAACAGCATTTTAATAACTTTGTTTTTAAAAGCTTTACTAAAATAATTATTATGACTTGATTCATTTGTATGCTGCTTTATAATTTGTATTTAAGTTAAAAATATAAGAAAGATGTTAAACTATTGTAGAGTGTCCAAAGGGGGATTATGAAGTCTGTCTTCTTGTTTCACCTCTGCATTCCATTTCTCTTCCACTCAAATCCTCTTTTGCCAAATGTTTGGTCACCCAGGCAGTGTTGATCCAGTGGTAAACTAAATGAGAGAAATGATCTACTCTAAAACTAACCCCTGAAAAGCCTGGCCAGCTTTCAGCTTTCCTGCTCACTGTGTGGATGTGCAAAATCTTGCTTTGGCACAAAGAAAGATGAAGTGACTGAAGGAACTGGGGCTGTTTAGTCTGGGGAAAAGGAGGCTGAGGGGAGACCTTATTGCTCTCTTCCAATACCTGAAAGGTGCTTACAGTGAGAGCAGAATTGGACTCTTCCAGTTGGTGACAGGTGATAGGACGAGGGGAAATGGCCTCAAGTTGCACCAGGGTAAGTTTAGGTTGGATATCAGGAAACACTTCTTTACAGAAAGGGTTATTAAGCACTGGAATAGCTCCCCAAGGAGGTGGTTGAGTCACCATCCCTGGATGTGTTTAAAATCCTTTTGGATGTGGTGCTCAGGGACATGATTTAGTGGAGGGTTGTTAGAGTGAGGGTAGTATGGTTAGGTTGTGATTGGACTTGATGACCTTGAAGGTCTTTTCCAACCTGATAAATTCTATGATTTTCAGGAAGTTTTCAAATCAGAAACAATTGAGAACTATTGATAGAAGAATTTAATGATGTCCCATTTCATTTTGTAATACTACTATCTGATTTCACTTTTCACAGAAATTAACCTTTTCTTTAGATAAAGAATTTTTGGCTGTTTTCAACAACTAGTCATTTCCCAATTTTTATTTTAAGTCAAGCAGTAACACAATTAAAAAGTTGTAGTTCTATGTGATGCATTATAATTTACAGTGATATCACTGCGAGCAGGCAATCATTTTGTGCTTCCAGTGGAAGCAAGTGAATTGTGCTTGGAGTGTAGATGTTATCCCAGCAATCACAAACTGTCCTGACACTGTTATGTCTAGCATTTTTAAATCGTTAGTCCTTAAGGACTCTTTAATTGAAGCGGCAAAGATGAGATTATCATGACTTAAAATGGCTGGGAACTCAGTAAAATTAGTGCTCCAAAAATTTGTCTCCAAAAAGAAAAGATTTCTCTCCAAAAATACAGGAAGTCAACAGCATCTGTTGGTGCAGGTAAAATGTGAAGAATGGCATTAAATTCCATGTCTGCTCTTTATATTCAAATCCTTTATATGGACAAAGATGAAGTGCACTTGTATCTAAAACCTAAAAGCTCTTGTTGTTGATATAAACAAAATCTTTGCAGTCTAATCCAGGAATCATTACTTTTCCTGTTTGAGTAATAACAATCAAATAAATGCTTAATAGAGTTGAAATGATTGAACACGCACTGTGCCTATCTCTTTTTTTTCTTCTTTAGTGCCCACCCTGTCTGTACTTCTCAAGACATCTGTTATCATACCAGGCCTGTATTTTTCTACATAGCATCATAGTTTCAGAGTTGTAAAATCATGATGGTACCATGCAAAGATAAACAGAAGTAAAAACAGTCAATCACAGACATCTGGGTGATTAGAGAAAGTGTTGTGAAAGCTACACCAAGTTAAAACAAAGTTTTAAAACAAAGTTTTAACTTTGCAAGTAGGTCAAGAACAGTTCAGAGAAAGCAAGCCTGAAAAGCCCACATCCTCAGGGCCTCGCAGCCCCCTGCAAAGCTAACGGATAGTTAGTAGTGCTGGCTGTATGCTGTCACCAGGCTACAGGATGACAGCACTCCAAGTGTCAGGGGTGAGCTCTGATAACACGCAAGCTGTCACAGTGCTGGAGAGTGAAGTGTGGAAGTCTAGGTGTGATCAGAGCACTCCTACAGTGCTTGTCTCCTGAGTCTGGGAATACAGACCTGGAGGCACCTCACAAATCCTAGCCCCGCTCATTATGTTGTTTTCTCAGTCTCTTTCACTGCCTGTTCTCAGAGGGGACTGTGGGTTTGATTAACCTTTTGCTCCCAGCCAGTCTTTGTATCCATCTTTTGGTCCTGCTCTTTCACCAGAGGGTGTTGCCTCTCCAGCCTCGTAACCTGCTGCTGAAAGCAGTTTTGATTAGATGGAGGACTGTGAACTACTGTAGCTGAAATGCAGATACCAGTGCTCATCTGTGCCAGAAGAGCAAGGCAGGAAACTGTGGGCAGAAGCGTCATCCCTGCTGCCTTACCTTGGAGAGTTGACTGCTGAGCTTGACAACATGCTTATGAATTTCTGAGAAGGTGTGGTGGGAGGAAGACAGTAATTCTAAGGCACCAGGAGTGAGCAGAAGAAGCTGGCATCACTGTTGCTAGCCTTCAGCATAAAAACGTTGTGAGAGTGACTTATTCATGAACTTAAAGAGAAATAAATAGTTTGGGATGCATCTTTTACGTTTCCAGACTTTTCTGCATTTGTGAGAAGCTTGTCCCAGAAAAAGTAAGATTCTGATCAACTTGGCCTGTAGTAACATGTCAGCTAGTGCTTGGAGAATTGACAAAACGATGACATTTAAGCTCATATTTTCAAGTACTGAATGCTGCAAGAATATTTGCCCTTTATCCTCAAATAACATTTGTATCTTTTTGTGGCTGTTGCTAGCATCCCTGCTGGAATTATTATTTCTTTTTTAAAGTAAACTTCTGTTTACTGCCCTCTATATCACATCAGTTCTGAAGACCAATCAGTAGCAGCTGCTGAAAACATACCAGTCATTGGAGGTTACAGTTATTTGAAAATTGTTTTAAAAAGCCCTGGGCCCCAGAAATGTGAAATCCATGGCTATAGGGTGTAGGAGGCTTATTTTTTCTCTAAATTTTTGTCTGAAATGTTTATTATGTTTGGTCTGTCAGTGGATGGAAGTGAAAGAGAAGAATGTTGTTACAACAGAGCAAAAAAGATGTTGCACAGCACATGCTGCAGCTACACAAGTATTTACTGTCTTCTCTTGTTGAACAGATTGCTTTAGTCTGTATTGCATTGGAATGAGGAGATAGATATGCATTTTCTAAGCAATTAAATTTATTTGTAAGTTAGTTGTATTTGTTCACAAGCTTTCAGATGTTTGTTGATTTTACATATTAAAACAATCTGAGTAGTAGTGATAGTCTTTTCAGACTTCGTCTCTTCTCTCTTAGAAGTAGCACCATAACATCTACTGCAAGGTATTTATTTTCTGTAATAGCTCATCAGACCTCGACAGAGAGTATAGTATTTCAGTAAGGCTGATGTTCAAAGCCAGAAAGCCTCCTGGAAATTTTCACAACTGAAGGACAGTAACTGAAGTATGGTATTCTAGTAGAAAGCTGCTGATCTTACATTGGAAAGTTATTTATAATCAAATCCATAGAAATATTTCAAAGATATTTGGTCTGATTTTGTAAGGCTGCTTCGAGGACACACGAGCCACTTATGGTCTATTTTTTTGTAAGTCACATGCTTTAGTCCAGTTTGTGTTACTCATTTAGGCCTCTTTAGTTCATCAGTCAAATATGACAGGTTTCAGTATATTCCAAATATTTTTCCAGTATGTTTTAAAAATGGTCTTTGTCTGTCAGTATATGCTTTTCCATACAGTTGTTATTCAGTAGCTCTGCTAGAAGTTAACAATCCATTTAGTGAGCTGTGGTTGGGTCCTGATGGCAACAGTTGGGCTCATGTTTGACGTGGACTTTGATTTTTGCGAATGTGGAGGAACGTATCTTCTCTTCAAATTGGTATGCAAGTAATTCTGCGTTAAAAATATATAAGCAAATAAGTTGGTCAGCAAAGTTAAATGTGTTCCTGATTTCTACGAACAATTTCACTGGCCCTTGCTTATATCTTCCTATTTCTTTTTTTCTCACCTTACTAACTTCTAGTGCTTCTGCTGACTGCTGACAACATGATTACTGAAATGCAACTATTGTTGTTGAAGTATTTGTTTCTTGGAAATTTCAGTTTTAACTTGTTAGGGTTTTCTGAAAATCATCAGTGGTGCCCTTGCTCGTGACCTAGAGCGGGCAGGTGGTGACATTCTGTGACCTCTGAAAAGTTGCTTCTGGGTTTGATGAAAAATGAAACTTTCTTTTGTGAAAGAGAGATGTCTGCAGCTGTTCCTTACCTACATAGCACAAAGGCGTGGACAAATTACTGTGCCTCCGACCCTGTCACTTCCTTTCACTCTTCCTCTTCTTGTTACTCTTGATGAGAATGCAGCTGCAGTAATGATGTTGTGAAGGACAGGGGGGGATGTGTGTGTGGAGGAATAGGGTCATACATCTGCGTTGTCTGACCCAGAGCAGCACGCCTGCTGTGTTGGGCCCTGCAGATGGAGGATAACGTTGTCCCTTTAGATGTCCCTGAGTCTCCTCTTGCTTCTTCCCCAGTGCCTGTGCTCCTGGATCAGTTTTGAACATGTAACAGCTGTATCTTGCTCAAGGCCAGCTTAGAAATAGGTTCATGTTTTTCTGTCAGCATTGAACTTTTTTGCTCACTGTAATCCCAAGTCCTAGGAGTTGATGAGAATCAAATAGCTCCGCTTTCCACCATTCTTCAGAGCTGTCCTTCCTGTTGGCTGCCATCTTCTCAACTTATATTTGCCTTTATCTGGCTGATGGAGGACCAGGAGTTTCTGGTTCCTTTCTGGAGACCCAAAAGTACGTAGCTCAGCCAGGGTCCGTTGTATTTTCACTTCTGGCTTGCTTCTCTTGTTGTTGTTGTTTTTGTTTTTTCATGAGAGAACTGCTGTGCTTTTTTCATGCTGTTTAATCCCACAGGAGACTCATGCTGTGCTTGGATTTCACCTCTGTGTAGCTTTCCTTAGCTCTTCAAAGCAGAAACTGAGGCAGACATTCTAACTGCCTTCTCTATGGTTTCTCCTCACAATTTAAATGAGAAAGCAAACCAAATCTTGAGGGTCTTTGGCCCAACTCCTAGGAGTCTGGACAGGATTTTCTGGATGAATTTGAAGTCTCTGTCAGTGCCAGCAAATTAGAAGTCTCTGCATGCTGTCTAAATAGATTTTCAAGAAAAGTATGATGAAAAACTGACAGGACACCAAAGCAGCCGTTGCACACACACCCCTTCCGCTATTATGTCTTAGAGGGTCGTCTCAGTGCTAACCCACAGGGTAGTGAAAAAGAATTCCTATCGCTGTGGCAGCTGTCCCAGCGAGGCGTTGAAGTGAGAACTGTGGTGGGAAGTGCAGCCTATTGTTGGAGCGTGTGGAGCTGGATGGTTATGTGTTCAAGCTGCCAGCATCCCACCGCTTGGAAGAAGGAGTTGTTTATGTGACTGCAGAAACAAATCCAGGGAAGAGCCTTGCAGTCAGCATCTTGGCCTCTCCCACACTGATTTGGGAAGGATGGGGTAAACAAGCAAGTCATTTCATTCTTCAGGAAAAATAAATGAAAGCAGCACAAAGGAAGTAGATATCTGAAAGCAAACAAGAATTATCTCATTAGAAAACAAAATTATTGCCACTAGTTATTGTCTAAGCATGCACAGTATGAGAAAAAAAGATGTATCAGAAATACACGCACAAACCGCAGTTTAGAAGTACAGAACAAACGTTGATGGAGAGTTGTGCATCAACAGATTTGTGTTAGTCACATCAGTCTCCAGTTTTGCTATGCTGCATCAATCCTGGTAATCTTTGTGGAATGTGACTCCCACACGAAAATTTATTTCAAATTTTCTAAATATATGATGCTGTGTCATGTCCTGTGTCAATTAATTATGTCTTATTGAAAGCACGTATGTTAGAGAAATAATTCATAGATTTCTGGTTTGCCCCTTGCTGCTACTATGTATTTTTAATTTATATAGATATTTCAAACAGTGAGTGTAGGAATCACAGCATATCAGAGAAATACTACATAAAAATTAGGAGTGCTTGGGAGATTTCCAGTGTGCCTTTGACCTTGTGGGTGAAGCATTTTTGTCTAACCGGGAAAAAGTAATGTCAGGAAAGTGAACTGACGTTTAGTCTATGACCCCAGAGCACAGTCCTGTTGCACAGCTGAAGCTCAGTGTAACCCAGTGGTTTCAGAGCAGAATGTCAGATCTGATCATGCACATATAGAACAATGCTAAATGTAGTTCATCTTGTGATTCCCAAGTTGTTTCAACCCGAATAAACTGGTTTTAAGTAGTGCTACATCAGTCTATGGAGGGGTTAAGTATTACAGATAGGTGGTTCAGACAGATCCCTAGACTTTTTGTTGCAAGCAAAGTTTTATTCAAACTGCTGATTGCACATTGAAGCTTCAGTGCTTTTATTCCGCTGTGTTTTCTGTCCTATAGTTTCTCATTGCCTGTAAGGTGGGGGGTATTTCACTGGCACCCATCATGTCAGAGAAGAGAGCTTTCCATCTTTAATCAACAGCAGGAACAAGTCTTCAGCACATGTTAAGATGCTTCTAGTTAACTTCCACTTCTGGTCATAATCTGCTGGGGTTTTTTGTTGCTTGTTTTTCTGCTGATCTTCCCCTCTCCCCCACCACTGTCCTGCAGCATGAGGAGCCCAGAGCAGTTATGCCGTTTGTTCTTCCAGTTAAAGCAATGCTATTTCTGTATCCGGAGCATCATGCTTGTGATAAAAGACAGCTTTAGAAGCAGGAGGCTTTATAAGGATGTCCTAAAGGACTGTTAAATTCAGAAGTATGTTTGCAGTCCAAATTCCTCAGTGGCAACTATGTTGTTCCATGTTTTCTTGGGTCTGTGTGGGTAGTGTGTTCCAGGTGATGTGGAAAGAAATCTTCCCATGCTCAAGAAACTTTACCATAACATATCTTGTGTATTTCTTGTGAAAAGCATAAAAATTTAGAGAAAAGATTATCTGTAAGCTGCTACGATTCCTGTTGGCAAAACAGTGGAGAAGATTGAGGGAGATGGACTTCAGACTGCTGTGCAGCAAGGCTCATCGTTTCTGTAGCATTGCAGTATGCTCACCATGATAAAAAGTCTTCTGCAAAATGAAACAGGGCTGAGCTTTTTCTTTTTTAGTTAGCAAACCTGTGTGTTACACTTAATGCTCACTTTCACACGTGGGTGTGCATAATTTGGTGCTCATAGAAGGGAGTACTGAAGAAATAGAAGTGTTGAGATCATGTGTGAAATTGAAACATTACCTCAGTAAGTTAAGAAGAATGCTGCTTGTATTTCAGTTGTGAATATAGACAGTCATAATTTCCAAAAAGAAATGAGTGGCCTAAATTACTTTTCTATTAAAAGTATGCAAATATGTTTTAGAGAGAAAATTAGGTTTTTAGATTGAGTTTGCTGAAGATTCTCACGACTTCATAGTGAACCTTCATAGAAGGATTGAGAATAAAGGGCATGACTTAGGCTTGTGCATAAGTAAGTGTGAGAGGGTGGAAAGGAAAGAGAAAGTAAGCTATTTCCTGCTGCCAAAATGGCATTTTATCTAAATATCACTGAAAGGTCACCTTTGGGGATTTGCATGCTGCACAGATGCATTCCTTGTAACTTGCTGAGGTCACACTCTTGATCAGAGCTCTGAGGAGAGCATCAGGAGGGGGCACAGGGGATGGTTCAGGGCAAACTTTTTGTCTATTCTTGATGATTAAGTTTCTGATCAATGGGAGAAGGAAAAATTGAATCATCTGATGAGGGGAACCTAGATTTAAAGGGCAGGCTGAGAGGGAGGACTTTTTTGTGGAGGTGACGGACTAGTGCACCTGCTGAGTATATTCTTGATGGGGAAGTAATTTCAGTGAGAAACAAAAGTCCTGTGGATGCTGGCACCACTTGCTTTCTTTTACCCTCCCAGTCATGTTTACCATGATGTTCAGGGTCAGGGAGCTAGTGAGGGGAAGTGAAACTGGTGTTAACCCATGGATCTGCAGTCAGCATTGGAACAGCTTTTATTTGGTCACCAGCAGTGACTGGAGTTTTTGAAACTCATTGGAGGCTGCTTCTTAGGACAAATAAGTGAGACATAATTGATCTTACAGCTGCATCTACGTTAGCAGTTCGTTTCAGATTAGGAGTGCATTTCTGAAGTGAATCTTAGTTGTCTGTGTTACTGCATTTTTGTTCACAACTTGTAGCACACGAATAGTGCTTCTTTCGCCTAAAACTGTTGGAGGGAGCTCACTGCACATGCTCCAACCACTGGTGTGTATTCAGTCCATGGAGCCAAATTAGCACTGGACTGTGGTGCTAAGTAACACATTGAAATTGTGTGCTGTGTGGATATCAGCTTTTGGCACCAGCTGTTTCATTCCCATTCTTACCAACGTAGATATATCCATATATCCTGTGTATTGCTCACATGAGTTTGGCAGGAAGGAAGAATCTGACTTTACGTATCAAGCTCATGGCACTGACTTTTCCTTTTGCTGTGATATATGTCAGATTCAGGGCATTCAGTGCTGTTGAATGAGACAGAAGAGCAAAGTGCTCGTGAGACTGTAAAAAGTAGTTGTTAATTCATGTCAGTCTTAGGAGACTTTTTCTGGAGCTGTTGGCCTTGGTTTGATGTTCTGCTCTTATGCTACCTCTGCAGCCAGGAATGATAGTGTTGATCCAGACCGTCACCCTCAGATCCTGGTGCAGGGTCAGTAAAGGTCCTTCTATCTTCCTTTGAAACAACTGTTGGAAATGAAATACTGGAAGTACTGGAAGATTGGTCGTCAGCCAGCCTGGTCAATCTTGCTTCACTGCTAAGTTTGGATGAAAAAAAGAAGAAAAAAAAATACCTGCATGATAAGTATACTAGAGATGGTGCTGTTTCTTGGAAGGAAACAGAGTCATAACTTAGAGCCTGGCATGTCCACAATGATACGTTAATAAGATGTTAAATTTAAACCTGACCATGTTGAAGACTCAAAATATTTATGTTTCAGAAAATATTAATTTCCACTTTTTTTATCACTCACTGTATTGCTAAAACATTTTCAACTAGGGTACCAGAAATTTTTTAGTAAGTTGTTATCTAAGAGTACAGTTAGCTGGAAGTGCCCCTTCAATGTTTAAAAAAAAAACACAACAGTTTAAGTGTCCCATAGCTAGTTTTTAACTCCATCTTGGAGATGATGATAATCAGCAAGATTGATCTCCAGGCATTTTTTCAAAGCATTAAATGAGCTCTTAAACTTTCTCTGTTATATTCTTTATCTAGATGTATCAATAACATTTAGAGTTTAACTCCTCTTTCATTTTCTGTTTTGGCTCACCTCTGTACCCCATCAAATGCTATAAACCAAGAGCAGTATGACTATAGAAGAGCATAGTCTCAAAGTAGATTTTGAATGTCGTGGAAGTAGCTTTTTTCTCCTGCTTCTTAATGTGTAATTTGGGAAAATCCCATTTCTTACAGATGTGTGATGAATGAATGTCAAAAAAAATAGTTGTTAGGGTGAAAGAAGGCTTCACCTCAGCTGACGTGTTTGGTTCCAAAGATGTGGTAAGAGATTTTTTTCAAAAAAGGAGCAGATGAAGCCCCTTGCCAGAATAATTTTAGCAATGAGACTATTAGCTTGTACTTGTGCAAATCAATCATGAAGGAAATGATTTTGCTTCCCAGAAATGAATATCACTTATGTTTGACACCTCTCAAGCAGTCAGTAAGACCAAATGCTTGAAAGTATCCAGACCACAGGATGTGGGGCCTTGCAGCTGAGCAGACTGGCATTTGCATCCCACCACCAATAGCCAGGACTGAAAGCATGCCAGAAGTGTCCTGGGTGAAGATCTTCTGATCATGTGCATTTGTGCAAAAGTCAGAGGCCAAGTAAATATTCACATGACAGTAGGGAAGCTTGGTTAAAAGCCTTTTCTGCACAATGGAAATAACAGCTTCTGGTACACTCAACAACAGCTTTTCACACTTTCATTGAAGCTGAAGTTGAAAACTGTGCTTGCAGTGAATGCAAAGCAAAACAACACATTCTGTCAGCATCCCCCATTTGCAGCACGAGTAAGGGCAAAGTCAAAGGTATTTTCTATGTTTAAGATGGGATTTGTCTGGACGTGATGACTGAATGATTCCTTTGGTGGAATCTTGCAGACTCCAAAGAGTAGTATCTATCATAGCTACCATCTCAGGAAACTGTCATCTGTGTTTGTGATACCTTCAATTTGGAAGGAATCTTTTCTGCATTGATTTATATTAAGAACATGATCATGAAGTTGTAAGAATTGAGATGACTGTAATTCAAGAGCACCTATTATTTGGATCTGTCAGTCCATACAGTGACTGGAAATCATCTATGCCTCGGTTAGCTCAACAGTGGAGGGGATTCATTTTGCCCAGGTGCAGCATCAGACCTAAACAAGTAATCCAAATTCTTTTTAAAATGAGAGTGAGAGCTATCTTTGTGAGGTGATTCATCCCACCTACCCAGGAAAATGGTGAATCATTCTCTGGAAGTGTGTATGTGTCATCGTTGACTACACGTAGAACCTGGGCAATGAGGTGAGATCAAATATCTGCCTCCTACGCAGATTAAGTTAGGTGAGATAAAACCTTTTCCACAAGTGCTCTTAAGCAATCTTGGGTTATTGATATGGCTGGCAATGAAATCTAAATCTCAAACTAGACTACCTTGTCTCTGTTGTGGTATGCCATACATGTAAGGTCTTGAATTTGAATTATCCTATTAATGTAAATGTACTTGAATTAGATGATTCCAGTAGCAAATGCCAATCATCAGTTAGCCTGCAGTATATATTTGTAATCTGCTTTTCCCATATGCTTATTGCTAGCTGTTCGTAGAAGCCTACCTCACACTGTAACTTCACCCAATGGAAAAGCAGCCCTACACCCTGCCTGGTCTTTTGAATTTCTATGCTTTTGACTACTTTGCATGATCTGTACTCGTGATGGTGGAAATTTGGAAGGTTAGCAGTAGCAAAGCAAGTATAGTAACAAGTGTTGTCTCATTCTCAACATATCACATACATTCGGACTATTCTGTAAACATTTTTACTTATGTTTCTTATATCCATTCCATCCACTTATCAAATACTGACCTGAAGTCTGTCCTTTGCCAGCATAAGCTTTTTTCTCTTTGTGTTCCCACTCTCACTAGTTATTTTTCTGACTGTAACACTATTAAGACTGTAAGATTGTAAGAATCTAACTATCAGATTCATTAGAGGATGATGCTCTTCTGATTTGCCAGTATTGTTACTCTTAGTTTTCAGTAAACTTTAATATACATGCTAGTCATCAGAACTGGAATATTTAGTTAATGGTAATGTTCTGTTGACAGTTATTTACGCTGTATAAAAGATTGTTTATTCATACTGATTATTTTGTTCTTTTTTAGGAGTGGACTTAATGTTATGACATGCAAAATCCATCCACACACGAGGAAAAGAGCCCTCTTGTAAGTATGGTAAATATAAGCTATTGCTGTTAGGAATGTATCATAGGTGATAAATCAATAATGCAGCTTAAAAGAATAGTTGAGGACTTAGACTTGGAAAAGTATTACACTCAATAGTATTTAGATAGAAATCATTTTGGGAAAAAAAAATGTTTGTCTACTCTTCTAACTTCTCGAAGATTGAGCCTTTTTAAGGATGTCATCATCTATAGAGATTCTGGCTAAAAAAACCAAACTCTTCTACCTAACTGCTGTCTGACCTATAACTATGAGAGCATAGTAATTTTTCTCTAATAAGGTATTTATAGGATTTGGGGGAAGGGGCTGTGGCATCCTGCCTGAATCTCTGCCAGCACTTTTTATAGCTGTCATTTCATTAGGTGCTTAGGTTTAATGAACTTATAAACCATTAAATATCAAATTACATAAAGAACAAATCAAAGAAGAGCTATTGTTGAAAGAAGGAAAATAAAATAGAAGAATGGAAGGACTTTGAAACTGGCAAGGAGCTCTAATGTTTGTTATGTTTGACCAGATCTTAGGACGTTCAGTACTAAAGCTAAACAAGAAATACCAATGATTCTCTAGCCGCTTTACCACTTAAACAGTGAAAGAAAAAGATAAAAAACTTTTTTGCTATGGCTGATCAAACTCTGGAACAACCAAGTTCCCCAGAGAGGTTATGGAATCTCCTGAAACACTGGAGAAAAGCATGGATGCTGCTGTGCTCTTTTGCTTTTTCTTTATATCACCATCCTGGAATGTCAGCCTCACTCTGGCCTTGGAAGGTTTTATTTATAGTTTTCAGTATCCCTCTCTCATAACTGTAGGACCTAGAAAAAGACAGTTTGCTGACACTGACAACACTTCCTGCCCTTTTGTTCCATGTTCTGCCGAGGCATTGTCCCTTTGTCCTAATCCCTTGTCCTACCTCTGCAGACAGCAGGGGCCCCATCTGATGAATTTGCTTGTGTTTCCCAGGGATTATGAAAACCAGGAAACGTCATTAAGGATGATTTAATAACTTAGACAAAGGAGAAGAGCAGCTGGTCCGTTAACGAGTCTCTAAACCCCCGTTTTCTGACAGAGAAGCCTTTCTTATGTGTGGTGCAGTCTTCAACAGTTTGCAGTAAAATGCTCCACATATATGATTTATACACATTGAGTTACAGAGCATTGGGTCTCCCTTGAGCTCTTTTTTTGAATGGCTTGAGGCAATCTTATGGCTGTAAGTTTGCTGGTGTTAAAAACTGATGGTAGCCTAAAATCCTAGTGTATGTTTTTGCTCTCTTTATTGCTTAGCGTGGTAATGTTAGAGGAATAGCAGTTGGAGACAACCTGCTGCACTCTCCTACTCCGTAAAACAAACATCAGTAAAGCCAAGCAGCAAGAAAAGGCTTCTTCATGACAAAATGACAGCAAGAGAACACAGTCCCCGCCATGGTGCAAAATCCCGCACCGTGCAACGGGCCTCCACCATTGATGTCACCTCAGACATGCTAGGCCTTTCTTTAGCAGGTAAGTACTTTCATGTCAGCTATTGTTTATTGCCTTTTTAGAATATACCTTCTACTAACATCACTGTTGTTTTTTTTTGTTTCCGTTGCTAGATTTAGATGTGCCTGGAGTGAATGGGAAAAAGGAATTGTATTGAAAATATAGTCTTAAAATTGCCGTTTTTAAATCAGACAAAGTACTAAAATTGAACAGGGAAAGAAAAAAAACCCTAGATTTTGTATAGTTATGTTTATCAGTGGAAGATAAGAGATGGGAAAAAAACCAAAAGAATGTCAAGGTTATTAAGGAAGAGTCTTGGCAACCTCCTAGTTTGACACTGTAAAAAATTTTCAAGAGAGTTTAGGAAACTGAAATTTATCTCCATCTTTTTTTTTATGTTGAGTAAATTAGCACTGTAATCCCTGGGGGCTTCATTTGATTAGTGAGAGAGGCAGGTATTTTCCAGCTTCTCCTTGTTCACTGATCACAGAGGAGATATATCTGATTTAATAATTTGGAGCTAATAGTGGCTCAGACACTAAATGACTATAATCCTTTTGTTTTCCACTGAGATTTGGTATTTTGTATTTTCATGTTCTATATAATCTTGCGTGGTTTTGCATATTTCAGTCATTGTCTGAACATATTTTGTTGACTTAGCTAACCTCAAGTATTTAAAATCATATTTAAGAACCAAAGATTAGTTAATGAATATATTAAATATTCATGGCTGATGAAATGAAAAAGGTTAATATTTTCTATCAAATTTAATTTCTTCTTCTGTAACCGTAACTTCTGGGACAGGTTCAAAGCAATGCTTCATTAATCTTGTGTTTATTTTTCTGGTTTATAGGGAATATTCAGGATCCAGATGAGCCGATTTTAGAGTTCAGTTTAGGTGGGTTTAGTGTTTTTTCATCTTTGTGAAAGTACTGTGAAACTGTCTTCTGTCTAGTATACCAACAGTATGTCTTCAAGCAAACTGAGTATTAGGTGGAAATACCATTTTAAGATGGAGTATTTTCTAAAAGTTACCAACTATTACCAGCACCTTCTTTCCTGGGGTCTTTGCTGTCATGTGATAATGTGAGATTCATCAGTGACCTAATTTCAGAGGTGCTTAAATAAGGGCAAGAAACTTGTGTGTTGGCTTGCCTCGCTTGAAGAATAAGTGAGAAACATTTTCCTCATTAAAATTCTATCCACATTTTTAACTGCAGCACAATTTTCTTGGCCTGATTGTGTTTGGATGTTTGGAAGTTCTTGCTCTTACCAATATGTTTGAAATGAAAATTAGAAGATACATATATATCTCAGATGTGTGTAATTGTTATGGATAATAATCTTAACTAGAATATCTCAGAACTGAATAAGGTATTCTAAATAGTTTTCAGATAAATTAAAAACTACACAGAGCTTCAAAGCTGCTCAGTGTACATTTAAACTCGAAATTAACTTGCAAATTTAGCTGACGCAGGGCTGAACCAGCTGTATCCAAGTAGATAGAATTTAGCTCTGAATTTCAACATAGTTGTGCAGAGTCACTCAATGGAAATTTTGGTAGTTGTTTCCTACTCACTGTAGTCCCTTACCAGCAATTAGAATCTCAGTATCATGTTAGAGGACATAAATTGCTGTTCTTTTGCAATTGCAAGCTGCTTCTATGCATAGTAATGCTACTTGATCAACATTCAAGGACTCCTTTTGGCTCTCCATGGCAAAATACCATTCGGTAATGGGTTTAATGGAGCATACCTTCAGATCGAATGCAGCCATGCTCATGATATTCCCAGTGAAACATCTCTGCATGTAGGCTGTTCTAATGAGCTGTGCCAAAAGGATGGATGTGCAGGTGTTAGAGGAGAACAATTTTGAACTACAGCTTGAAGTGAGAGTGGGCTGGTTGTATGTTCACTCTTTGCCTGCACAGAGGTGAGAGATGTCTGCCTTTATAGTGTCTTGGTAGACTGAATACTAGGCTCTTTGTGGCTTTATTGCTCAAGGTTTATTACTTGCTTTAAAAAGTGTAAAGTCTTACAGCAGCATGAAAAAAACTATGAATCTAAATGTGTTTCTCTGTTACGTACTTAAAGCTTGCAGCGAGCTGCTAACGCCATCACTAGATCGAAAACCAAATAGTTTTGTAGCGGTGAGTGTAACTACACCTCCTCAGGCATTCTGGACGAAGCATGCACAGACAGAAATTATTGAGGTAAGTGGTAAGGTATTAAATTTAAAATTGAAGCTAATGCAAGAAGCATTTCCTCCTAACAAATACCACCTCACGTTATTTTCTGCCTTTTTTGTTTATTATTACAGGGAACAAGTAATCCTATCTTCCTAAGCAGCATTGCCTTTTTCCAAGATTCTCTTATCAATCAAATGACACAAATCAAACTCTCCGTGTACGATGTTAAAGATAGATCTCAGGGAACAGTAAGTATTCTTCATTCTGTTGCCTCCCAAGTGAGTGTGGAGCAAGCAAATGAGAAGCGATGAGACAAAACTAGAGAGCTTTGTGGCAGAAAGAAAGAGGTAGCAGCATTGATCCTAGAGAAAATAAAATGGATAGGAGAGGAGGAATGAACACTGCAGGATGGACTGAACAGAGTGGGGAATGTTATGTGGGGACTGCTCCAAAAGTAATGTATTGTATTTTATTGTATTGACCCACAATGTCAGTGGTGAATGTTGGTGATATGGTGGTAGAGGTTGAACTTTACCACCAATATTCCTTTACATTTTGTTGCTGTGCGACAGATGGCAGCAGAGGGGCAGTCTGACAGAATGGTGTTTGACACTGAAATGAGTATGAAGCAAAGGTGTGTTGCTGAATTTCTCCATATGGGAAAAATGGCACCCATTTGCTTGTGCTGATGGTGACCAAACAGTGGATATGAGCACAGTGAGGTAGTGAGTGGTGAATTTCAGCAGTGGCAATGGTGACAGTGTTGGTGTGGGTTTTTATGAGCACAGCATGCAGGCTCTTGTTCATTGCTGGTGAAAGTGCATAGCTAATAGTAGTGACTATGTTGGATGAGAGTGTTTTGTAGCTGAGAATTCGCTCAATCAAGTAGTGTTATTGTGCTCTTAGTATCTATTGTAGTTTCCATTTAAAAAAAAAAAAAGAGGCATTACTTTCAGAGCAACCTATGTGATTTTCTTGAATAAGTCTTGTCTGCAGCAAGATTGCCCTTAACTTAATTGTAGTCATTTTCTTCTGGAAGATGGCAATGTGGATAACAAGAGCAAAAAAAGGTTCTGGGGAAGAATATTTTTACATTGCTCTTAATAATTCCCCTGCCCTTATCTCTTAGTCATTCTGTTCAGAGGTAAGATTTACTGCCTTATAAAAAAGAAAATATCCAAGTTCCAGCTCTCCCTTGTAACTGCTTGGGTCAGTGGGCAGTTCAAGCCATTTATGCTCAGGCAGTTGCCCAAAATGCTAATTTAGGCTCAGTGTGCTTGCTTTCTCAGAAGCAGCAGGGCTGTCCTCTTCTGTATTGTACTTCATTGGAAGGATCCGAGGAAAAAAGAGTACCTCGTGAAGAGGTGTATTCTTTCCAAAAAGCAAAGTTTAGATCAAGGAGGGATTATGAAATGCTGGCCTAGTCAATCTGAGTTCAATTCAGTCACTGCATTCAGTGTTCCTGTATCACAGTGACTAAACTTGTATGTATTGAGATGCTTTCTCTTAAATCTTAGGGAAAGAAAAGAGCTTATTGTCCACAAGTGGAAAAATGATTTCTAATAAATTACTAAACTTCTTACATTTCAAAGGTTTTTTACTAGTTATATATACACATTATGAAATCAGACAGAAGTAGGGGGAATTTAGGACTAGAGGAAATGGCCTCAAGCTGCGCCATGGGAAATTCAGACTAGACATTAGGAAATACTACTTCTCTGAAAGAATGGTCAGGCACTGGAATGGGCTGCCCAGGGAGGTGGTGGAGTCACTGACCCTGGAAATGTTCAAGAAATGTTTAGACAATGTGTTTAGAGACATGGTTTAGTGAGAACTATTGGTGATAGGCAGATGGTTGGAATAGATGATCTTGTAGGTCTTCTACAACGTTGTTGATTCTATAATTTTTGTCTTCATGCTTTCATGGAATCTTAGAATGGTTTGGGTTGGAAGGAACCTCAAAGCCTACCCAGCCCTAACCCCCTGCTATGTGCAGGGCTCAGGCTGCTCAAGGCCTCATCCAACCTGGACTTGAGTGCTTCTAGGAATGGAGCACCCACAGCTTCTCTGGGCAGCCTTTGTCAGGGCCTCACTACTCACCGGGTGAAAAATTTCCTCCTAATATCTAATTTAAATCTCCCCTCTTTCAGTTTAAAACCATTTCCCCTTGTCCTGTCGCTCATGTAAAAAGTAGGTCTCCCTTCTGTTTGTAAGCTACCTCTAAGTCTTGGAAGACTTCAGTGAGGTCTCCCAGAGCCTTCTCTTCTCCAGGCTGAACAAGCCCAGCTCCCTCAACTGCTCTTCATACAGAGGTATTCCAGCCTTCTGATTACTTTTGTAGCCCCTCTCCAACAACTTCACATTTTTCTTGTGCTGAAGGCACCAGGTTTGGTCTCAGTTCTTCAGATGGAGCTTCACGAGGGCAGAGCAGAGGGGAACAACCCCCTCCCTCTCCCTACTGGCCATCCCTCTTGATGCAGCCCAGGATACAGTTGACCTTCCGAACTGCAAGTGCACACTGCTGGTTCATGACCAGCTTTCTGTCTACCAGGAGCTCCAACTCCTTCTCCTGAGAGAAGGAGCTGCTCTCAATGGGTTCTTCTCCCAGTCTGTAGACGTGTCTGGGGATTAACCTGACCCAAGTGCAACACCTTGCATTTGACCTCGTTAAATCTCTAAAGACTTTTGTGCCTAGTAATTTTATTTTGGACTTCGGTGCTGTGGACAAAGGCTTTGTTTGTTGCAAAGTAAATAATAACAAAGTAGATAATAAACAGCTCTGGTAATCATCTTCTTTCCAGATGTATCTGTTGGGTTCTGGGATGTTCACTGTAAAAGAACTTCTACAAGAGAAGAATCACAGGTTGCACTTAACACTAAGGTTTGTAATGTTTTGCTCTGTTTAGAAATTATCACTTTTAACACATGATTAAGATGTAGTGTAAGTTGTCTGTGAGACAGGATGAAAACTTTGTTTTTATTCTCTTCTTTTTAAGTTGTAGGCTACTATTAAGGAAAAAAAAAAAGATTTTGTATTGCATGATAGTTAAAACTTGTGGAATGAGACCTTTTCAAATATGATGAATTGTGTTAGATATTGGTTCTATAAAATATTATTAAAATCTATCTAAAAATATTAATAAGGCCAGTTTCATTTTTTTCATTTTGTCCTACCAGCTCAGAATATGTATGTGCTTTATTTTTCTCATGTTATTAATATTGGAAGCTTTTGTGGAAAGAGCATGTCTCAGGAGGGAGTGAAAAAAAAAAGAGTGGGAGTCTGAAAGCCCATCCAAAAGGGAATACATGAAATCCAGTGTGGGATGGAGACTTAGAGGAGAATGAGGACAGCAAAATGACATTGAGAGTCCTGATGTGTGAAAGTGCATTGTAGTAATGTGTGTTAAAAGCAGAACAGGAATCCTTGTCACAGAAGACAAGGAAAAATCATCAAGAAGCATCATAAGAGAGACTGAAGAAGACAGCACTTGTAGTATAAATTTTATCAGCACTAGAATTACTTAACCTGAACACAGCTAACTAAAACATGAATGTGAACAAAGTTGTTTATGCTAAGAAGAGAGATGAATAAAGTTCAGGGCTTTTTCTGCAATGTGTTGTAAAAAAAACTAGCATAATTTAACAGGGGGAGCAGATGAAGGAAGTGAGTCAGAATACCAGATACCAGTGGTATAATGAGTGAAATAGTTTAATTTATCGTAAGCGTGAAGATAAGAGTGAAAAAGAGGAAGAATGTGAGGGCAGAAGTTTCGTGTTTGTGTGATAAATGTGGTTATTTTGTTAGATTTATTCTTTCGTGAGTAGGTTGAAAATGGGCTTTCATAAATGCTTGTTTTGATATCAGATGTATTCTTATTATAACAGTCTGTGATGCATACATGTCTTTTAATTGTCACATTATCCTTCAGATCTATTAGCTGAATGCTAAGCAGTGTCTGTAAACACACTGGAGTTGGATATTTAGATCTTTCATTGTAGTCTTGTGTGTTTATTTCATTTACCACTCTA
Organism: Chrysolophus pictus; assembly: GCA_037305975.1. NCBI lineage: Eukaryota > Metazoa > Chordata > Aves > Galliformes > Phasianidae > Chrysolophus > Chrysolophus pictus. The sequence goes on from CM074576.1 coordinate 64,372,742, forward strand.
GTGTTGTCTTTTCCAGGGATTTATTATTATTATTTATCTTGGTTTTCGCAGTGTATTTTAAAACATAAACAATTTTAATTGTTTTAATATACCATTCAGAATCTATCTTCAATTAGTAATATAAATCTTTGCCAAAATTATTCTGTGTCATGGATGAGACAGAATAAATGGCAGAGACAGCATAAATGGCAGCAGTGGTAGATCTGGTACTGTTCTTTTTTTTGTTTTGTTTTGTTTGTTTTCAAGAACCAGCAAGGTTAGAACTTGTGCTATACTGTATTCTCATACTCCCTCCCACTCTCCATCCCTTCCTCCTCAGACATATGTTCATATGGACTCAACGTCCATCCCCACCAGTAAGATTGCTGCTGACCTGGAAAGGTCAGGAACAAAGTTGTATCAGTTCTTGCTGTGCAGCTGCTCAGATGTTAGTGGCCCTGGGTGTTCTTGGCACTTGCTTCCATGCACCTCCCTGATGTCTGGAATCATCTCCCACTAAAGTGTTCCTTCTTTCACTGAGGATCTTAACCTTGTTGACCAGCTAGCAGTGCTGTGCCTGATGCGCTCCAGGATGTTCACAATATATATATATATATATATATATATATTTTTTTTTTTTTTCACTATGACAGACTAATTCCTCGTTCTGGTTTTACAGAAGTATTGAGGCACGCACATAGATTTAGATTGCCTTCTGTTAGGAGATCTGTAATACATATCCCTGAGCAATGAGGACAGCATTTTCTTATTTGAATAGCTTATTGTAAGATCATGTAAAATTAAGTTGCAAAGATTCCTATTGAAAATGTTTATGAAATTCAAAGATTAATAGTCTTTTATAAGTGTTCCCTTGTTGATAAACAGGTCCACCTCCAAAAAAATTTCAACGCAGAGTATTTGTTGCAGGTCTGCTGAAAGTGACCGTGTAGGTAACATTACAGTTATTGGATGGCAAATGGAGGAAAAAACTGACCAAAGGCCTCCAGTGACAAGGTCACCTGATACAATTAATGGAAGGGTGAGTATAACCAGTAGCAGCTTCAGAAACATATAAGCTTATTGCCTGCATTGAAATAAACTGTGTTGAGATCTGCTGTCAACTTTCCTGTCCATTTTGTTATTTATTAGTGTTTTCCAATTTCAAAGCATTGTGAAGAGCAGCCTAATGGAGTTCTTGTTGCTCATGTTTGGGGCTAAAATCTTGGGAAAAAATTTAGTTTACAGTGATTGAGCTTTAATTTCAAGTGTTTATGGCTTTCATCAGAATAGGTTTGTAGTACTGTTAGCATACCTACCACGTTGGTGAAGTTATAAGCAGTTTCATTTCTGAAACTTTCACAGGCAGCTTTATTTAAAAAAAATACCTTAAAAGATTTTAATTAAACTGTGTAGGTTACTTTTAATATTGACTTTTTGTGTGATCTGATCAAAAAGACTGAGTGCAGGTATAGGGATTTCTCAACCTAGACATGTGCTTAAGTCTATAAATCTAGTGTGCAGAAGATACTGGTGATAACTGCAGCCATACCCATGTACCACAGTCACAATGTGTATTAGGATCAGTTTATATCAAGTCAAAGCTGTAATGGGCATATATTGGAGTATATATTGCTGGAGCAGCTTTGAAGACTGTAAGGTACAATAACGTGAAGTAATTGAAGGACTGGATAAAATTTACTACGACATTTCAAACTGTGCAGTAGAATTAAATAAGAATGCTTGAACTGGAGTGTTTAAGTGGATTTATTATTTCAACCAATGATAGATTTTGTCCACAGAAAATGTGTGTGTAATATTTTTTAAACATAGATTTTAAGTATACTTTATGTTGAATGTTCCCTTTATGTCTGTCTAGAAGGTTCATTACTGCATGTTACCCTAGCACTGAGTTTTTCTTTATTTCTTTTTGTATTTTGTTTTTGTTTAGACTGTGTTACCAGTTGATGAAAGTTTAACAGAATCTTTAGGAATCAGATCCAAATATGCTTCATTACGGAAGGATGCACTACTGAAATCTGGTAAGCAGTGGGCTGTAACAAGTAGGATTTCAGTGTCTGTAACAGCTAAGCTTCTTGCTCTCTGCTTTTAGCCCTAGGGCATTTAAGCTGATGTTTTGCTGGAATAGGAACAGGGTACTGACTGAGCAGCCATTTAGGGATTGTGCGAGAACAAATTATTTTATCGTCTCACTATCGTTTTGTATAGTAAAATCAGCAGTAGCAAACTTTCCTCGTTAGGTTGACTGTGCCATAAAGTTTTCCATGTAATTCACTACTCATAAGCAGGGTTGGTTTAGTTTTTTTGACAGAGGGGAAGAGGGGAATAGAGAAAAACTGTTGTTTAGAATTTTTTTTTTTCTTGAAGAAAGATGAATTTTCCAGCAAATGATTGCATGAGAAGAAAATGCACAGTATGTAATAAAATGATTTCAAAAGTTGAATCTGTGTTGTATTTCCTTAATGGTGTTTTAAATCATTTGGAAGCTTTTCATGTGAATGCTAGTAGAGGGGTCACTGTGGAACGTGCATCCTTGGAAAAGCTAAGCTGATGCCTTGTTAAACCAGATCTGTGTATCACTGTGTTACAGCATGTTAGTGAATCAAATCCATTCATTTAAAAAAAATAAAAAATAAAAATAGGTTTTGTACGCTTTTGTCTTAACGCCTATGCATAAATAACATGGTTTTAATTCCTCAGTGTTTGGTGGTGCCATTTGCCGGATGTATCGCTTCCCCACTACTGATGGAAACCACCTGAGAATCTTGGAGCAAATGGCTGAGAGCGTGCTGTCATTGCACATACCCAGGCAATTTGTGAAGCTTCTTCTAGAAGAAGATGCAGCAAGGTGAGCACATGCTGGTTTGCATGGGCAGTCACACAGCAGGGATGTGGCTGCTACTGAGTTACCAAGGAATAAATAATATTTTATGTCAGCGTGTGGGGGCTGGGCTTCAGTGTGAGATAACATGAGTATACAGATGTGCTGATGGAAGACAACTTTTGGCAGAATGAACAATTAGGATCATTCTGCAGTCATCTGCATGTAGCAGTTATCTGTTCTTTTTGAAGCATTCATCACTCTTCAAGGCAGCATACTCATTTATTAGATTTATTTCCTTACAGTTGTAGGCTGTGGTTTGCAGAGGGTCATTTGGAGTGGTTTATGTGTTCTTCAAAAACAAAAATAGAATTTCCTTAGGGATGGTAAAAGAATTTTAATCTTATTTTTTGAGTATTTGGTTTTTACTTTAGCTATGTTTGAATGCCCCTCTTAGAGGCCTAATTAAGCCTAACCTTAACTAAAAATAAAGCTATTTAGTGCTCTCAGTGTCCTATATTAACACATTTCTGTCCTTTGGGATACTGTGAAATAAAATCAAATGTTAATCCATATGAGCAGGCAGAAATAGTCTACAGTGGAGGCAAGCATTTTTTTGTTTTGCAAAACTGATGGCTTTTCAGAAGAAGATGGCAGTGAGAGCTGTCATCTATGGAAAAAAAATTCTGTGTGATGACAGACTTTCTAATATCCATGGGGTTTTTTGTTTTTTAGAAATGTGTACTTGCTAAGGAGTAAGATCAGTTGTGTTAGGGCCTTTAAGGCCTAAGATTTGTAGGAAAAAAATGATCTATCTTGCATAGCTGTCTTGCTACACTTGTGGTGGAGGGGCCTTGGATGCACCATTACATGTTTAGGTCTTATTCATTGTTTATTTTATATCTTTGGTTCTCTACAGCTTTCCTCACAATTCATTCAGAAGCTTCTATTCATTATGACATGCAGCTAAGATAATGTAAACATTTGCCAAGCTTACCCATAAGGTGCCATTTGGGATAAATGTGATTTAAGATCTTGAAGATAATAAAAGGAAAATTTAGATGAATGGGGAAAATAGATATGGCTTGTTGTAAGAATGTGGGCAGTGAAGTTCCTAAAAGCCTTAGCCGTAAAAAGTGACTGCTCAGAGGCTCTTGCTAAAGTCATGCAGTGATCGATAGATGAATACTGCATGCAATTCCAGGTTAGAGTAACAGCCCATGTGATGGCTGATATGAACTGTGTATGCTCTGAGTTGCATGGCTGAAAGGTAAACATCCCTTCTGTGTAATCTGGAAGAAAGATTTCCTTCTCTCAGTTCAGCTGAGGTAAACCATGAGTGACGTGCAGAATTTTTTTCTGCCAGAGCTTTTATGTTTCTAAATGAACAATTATTTTTCTTTAAGGTCTGTTACTGTTACGTTATTGCTGAAGTAGTGCCCTGTTTTGATACAGTGTGATAAATGGCACATTTGAATACAAACTGTATTCAGCTGGATATCTCAGACTTTTCTCCATTCACCGTACTGTAGCCCAGAGGAATGCTGAGCAGATACACAGGCACAGCTGCTTCTGTTTAACAATGTGGTAACTTGTAAAATGTCTTTGGATTAATCACAGCTGTTGTCTCTTACATAAAACTGCTCTGGCCCAGAACTCTTTGAAAGGGAACATCTTACTAGGGGGATATTCTGACTACCTAATTGTTTATGACATGCACATCCCTGCTGTCTTAGCCACTTGGTATAAAGAAGGAAACAAAATTTTAAGCTTTGAATTTGCTTTTGGAAGACCTGGGCTCAAATGCCTGGTGTGCTTTGAGAAGGGAACTTGACTAGGTGGTCACAGTAGCATCTTATGCAGAAACAGTTTACAAGATGAAACAAGAAATGTCTTTTTCCAAGTCATTGATACATACAGTTTACATTGTTGCATGTTGGAAAATCAATCTGAAGCTTTTTTTGGAAGTTTGCCTGGTGTTAATTCGGTCCTACCTACTGTAGAGTAGAAATTATTCTGCCAGATGCTCCCTCAAATTATGTAAAAACAAATGATTAGAGCTATGGGTTAGGGGTATTGAGAATCAGCAAAAAATCTGCTGAATCTTTCTGACAGATGGTTGTTCTATGTTTTCTTTGGTGATGTTCTGTTGAATTCTTCTAGCCAGGAGCTTTTCTGTTCAGCTCTGGGGGTAGTCAGTCATCCTATATTCCACCTAAAGTGAAACTGCAGATTAAGACTTTGTTGGGTGACTTTTTGTCTTTCCAAAATGTTATTGATGCTTTCACTTCTTAAGCCTTCCATGTCTGGCCTTAAAAACTGTCCTGTAGATGACCTGGCCAGCACAGATATTCCTTGTAGTGCTTGGTGCTGATCTCCCAGCGAAGATCTGTTACAGCTGTGATTTAGTTAGAGAGCCACCAAAGTTCTGTGGAGTGGATCTTCATTGTCCCAAGTCACCTGACACAATAGCAGTGCCCACCATTTGCAAATCATCGAATAGTCTGAGGACTCCTGCAGAAGGTGGAAAGCTTTGGTTTTGACTAAAACCTAGAATTCTTGGGGTACACATTGTGTTCTGCCTGCAAAGAACTTCAGTTCCCTGGGAGGGGGCTCAACAGCTGTGCTTTTGGCACATGTTTGGAAGTGTTTTTCCAGTCTGGTGACTAGGCTAGACAAGAGTGAGTTCAGAATGCATCAGTTGAGAATGGTGCTACATTGCTATAATGTGAAACTTAGTCAAGAGGACAATGGAGCTCAAACTCTCTTTTTTTTTCTTTCTTCTTCTTTCCCTAGGGTTTGTGAACTAGAAGAGTTGGGAGAATTATCTCCTTGTTGGGAAAGCCTTCGGCGACAAATAGTTACTCAGTACCAAACAATTATTTTAACTTATCAGGAAAATCTAACTGACCTGCATCAATACAAAGGTCAGCAAGATTTATTTTTTATAATAAGATGACACTTCTCAATTGTGCTTGTTAGTGAGTAAAAAAAAATTACTATTTTTAGATTTTATTTATTAACGTTTGTTATGAGGCTGATAATGATCTAGAAATATGTCTGCTCTGTTAATCCTCTTATTTTACCTGAATGTATGGTAGAATTATGAACAGTAACAAAAATACCCCTCTTCTTGTATGTTTTTTTTCTCTGCTTTTCTTTTAACATGTGATTTTTAATGATGAATGAAACCCCTTGAATATTTTAGCTTAAGCAGACACAGAGTTCTTATACTGTCTTTTTTCTGATTTCTTAGGTCCTTCATTTAAAGCCAGTAGCTTGAAAGCTGACAAAAAGTTGGAATTTGTTCCTACAAATTTACATATACAAAGAATGAGAGTCCAGGATGATGGAGGATCAGGTAATTGCTTTTTTCTTTCTTTCTTCTCTTTGTTCTTTTTTCATTTTTCATAGCCAAGTTCCCACAAACTGCTGTTCTGAATTATAAATGCTACTTGGCATTTTTATAGCACCTTCTACTTGAATTCCAAATCTCTTTGTAAAAGAGGTGTTGGTATAGTTATCCTTGTTCTACAGGGTCCCTTGATTTGTGTCAGAATAGTAGAGATACTGTTTGTTGTTTATTGTTAAGTTTGTGATTTTTTTTCTCAGGAGCCATCATAAAGGGTAATGCAAAATCACACCAGTTTGTTCACATCAAGCTTTTTTCTTCGTAAATAACCTAAGTTATTTCTTTTTTCGGCATTAATTCCCACTAATCATGGACATACACTTGTTCTGTGTATCAGTGTTAGGGATTCCACTAGTGGCAGGTTTGGTGGAAAGGTCAACTCAGTGCCTCTGTCGGACAGACTTGTAGATTAAGAAATGAAGGACCTGCATTCAAGTAGGGTTCTTTCAACTCAGAAGTGCCTGATGAATTTCCAGAGCCAAATGATACAGGTTTTATATATCCTTCAGAACACTGGCATGAAGCTTTACATAATAACTTTCATAATAGTTTTGGAATTTCCACAACTGTTTGCATAAAGATCACAAGCTTTCATTTGTAAGTCCTTTTTGTCCATCCCAGATCAGAACTACGACATAGTCACCATAGGAGCACCAGCAGCTCATTGCCAAGGCTTCAAATCAGGTGGCTTGAGGAAAAAGCTGCATAAATTTGAAGAGGCAAAGAAACAGTAAGTAGAAATGTTGTTGTGTCAGCTGATGTAATGCCCTTTTCTGACAGTCTGTGCTCAGTGATTTGAAAAAACATTCCATTCTTTGTTTTTCTTGCACCTCATTCAGTGGTTCTACTATACAGTGTAAAGATTATTCTGTACTTCCTTCCAAAGGGAAGAGGAGAAACAATTTCCCCTGTACGTTACTCTATTTATTTCTTTAGTGATAGGTCTTTTCTAGTAGTTCTCTCAGTGAAGTCTTTAATTTTCTTTAATATTTGTCAGTTCATTTAATTTAACTACTTCAAGGTTTGAGTTGTACCAAATTTCAGACTAGAAAATGTGCTTTTAGAAGCTCTTTAGCTGCCCTACATCATGCTTTGAACACATGAATTTCAGACTTTCTGCCCCTCTCATAGTTTTAAGGTCCTATTGCTGAACTCTCTTTAGTACCAAACAGCTGTACCTGATAGGCAACTTGGTTTTATTTATGAGAATATTGCTAGAGGCTCATATATATATTGCCTCAAGATTTATGTGCAGTTCAGGCCTCTGAATCTGACCTCACTCTGCTGTGCAGGCTGGATACTAAAGCTCCTCAATCCTGTCTTCAGGGACTGTTCAGTGACCTCTCTGGAAATACATCCGCGTATACTCTATAAAAAGAGCAGAAAATGGGAAGGTCACATACGGTATAGGGAGAGCTATCAATGTGCCCTTGCAGCAAAGACAGCTAATGGTATCCTGGGCTACTTTAAGGGTACAAAGGAAAAGATAATGCAATTTGGGTCTGCATTACTTTTGCTGCAATAAGGAGAACTTAAGGAACAGTGAGAGTCACATGAGTCATTGTAGGCAGGGAAAGGAGACTTTACTAGTGTCATTTCAAATAAAGGATTTATAGGGTTTGGATCTGTTCTGCCAACTGCAGAATCAGTTTTGACAGTAAATAAATAGCAACATCCTGTGAACATCTGTCAGGTACTGGTAAGAAAAGAGCAAAAGTATGCTTGCTGCAAATATTCCCAATTTAGACTAGGATGGGACTAGGGAAAACATAAAACTGGAAAAACTGTTAGTTTCCCTGTTCTTTCAAAAACTACAATTGTTTTTTGAAATATCTTCCTTCTGTCAGCGTAGGACTTCAGTGTGCCTCTCTCCTGTAATATCTTAATTTTTTGTCTTTTTTTCTTATCCAGTAACTAAGCTGACCAGAAAGCTTAATTTCTATCCTCTAAACGTTACTGAACTGTACTTTCTGGGTCCAGTTTGTAGAGTAACTTCTTTGTAGTGTATGCCCAAAGAAGTTTGTACTTCTTGTGGGTCATCCTGTTACCCTGTAGTGTCACTCTGGGGGGAACTTTTTCTCCTCCAGCACTTATTTAAAAGACAGTTAACAGTTGTGTAGCAATTTACTCCTATTTATCTTAAAAGTAAGGAGGTCCAAATAACATAGCTATCCCGATAATCATAATAGGCTTTTGATGCAGCAGAATGGAGAATCAGGCATTCCATTTCATCCAGTCAGTTCAAGTAGGCATTTCTGTCTTGGAGCATTTGCTATAAGGGAATACAGAAATATATGCTATTTAGGAATATAGAAAGCTTACCAAAAAATAGTCTCATGTTTGAGACTAACAAAAATGTGTTGTCAAAGACATCGTGCTCTATAAATGAAACCTCCTGTCATGAGCTTAAAATATAAAACCACTCCTGTGGGCCACCAGGAATTCAGCTCCCTTGGAAGATGAACTTGAAGTACTGCTTTGAGGATATGCATTTCTTCATAACTGTTAGTATAAAATAAGTTTTTAAAATCTCCCTGGTAATATGGTTCTTCTGTTTTATCATAAAATCCAGTATAGTAGAATTGAGTTCCATCTCCTCCGTTTCATTGTTACACAGATATTGTTCAGTTCTTTCTCCTTTCTTTGGCAAAATTGCACGTACTGCATCCACAACATTTACCCAGAACAATACATGATCATCTGGCAATCTGTGTTTTTTGCTTACAAGTTTAATTGTATGTACCTGCATTGTAGAAAAGATGACACAAATATGTTATTCCCCATAAAAGTTTGTTTTGTTTTCTGCTTCTGGTATTTGCTAACGATCTGCTAATTTTATTTTGGTTTTTTGTTTTTTTTTAGCAGTTATGAGGAGTGTTGGTGAGTTTTCTGTTTCTGAGAGTTCTGTAGAGAGGGCTTCTGTTCTTTGGGTTGTTTTCTTTTTCTTTTCTTTCTTTTCTTTGGCAAAGGTGTGGTGTGTTTTAACGTGTGCAGGGCTTTTTTAATGTCATGCATCATGGCATCCCTAATTGTGCTCTAAATAATCGTAGCTGCTTTGTAGAACATACATGAAGGAACTTCCTTTCATCTGCAATGTTTGCTTATAATGAGCAGCTTCCTGGATCTCTCTAAACATACTGAAAAGCTAACAGCAGAATGTGAAAATTTTGCATTTTTGCCTCTGTTATTTCAAGTGCAAATCACTTAGAGAAATCAGAATCACAGAATGGCCTGGGTTGAAAAGGACCATAATGATCATTTAGTTTCAACCCCTCCCTGCCATGTGCAGGGTCGCCAACCAAATCTTCTGCCAGTGGTCCTTGAACCTTTGTAGTTGTAGATTGGGCATGGTTTATATTTTTTGTAATCTGTGTCTACATGTTATGGTGCTCTGTGCTATGAAAATGAAACTTGATGGTTCAGCAGTGCAGAAGTTCTGCTCTAAATCACTCATATTGAAGGCTGAATCCCTTGAACTGAGAGTTTAAGCAGAGCAAGCCTGTGTTTTTATTTGCTGATACTGTGCGATAGAAGCTGTTCATTTGAAAAAGCATTTGCAGGTTGGAAAGTGGATTTATGTGAACTTTATGCCGTAAAATTTTCCTCCAGTCATCACAGCAAATCTTTGTGAGTAAAAGTGTAACAATTTAAATCGGATCTCAGTATGCTGCATGGCCTTTTCTGCCCAATACGTCTTTATGCATGTTGACCACACTATCATAGAAAAAAATTGCTCAGAGGAATTGTCACTAAGATCACTCATCAATATAGAGCATGAATCATGTACAGTGAAAGTCCTAAGAGCTAAGATTAATTTGCTGTATAACATAGCAGTACTGGGGAGTGCTTGTTCTCTGCCCCAGTTGAGTGGCTGACCAGGGGGACACTAATAAGAAAACTCAAGACTCGCTTCTGCACTTCATCCTTTGAAAATGAATCTCCCATCTTTTGTAAAGGATCTCAGGCAGATATGAGATCAAGGTCCTCTCTTGCCTTAATATCTCTAGAGGGGCAAGAACTGGTATTTGTTGCAGTGATTTTAAAGCATGCCCCATGCAACTCTCGTGTGTTACATCACAGACAGACTGCAGAAATGAACAGTGTTGCTCTAGGAATGGCAAAGGAATTCAAACTTCCCAGATGTAGTGACCTGAGGCAGCTTTGCCTGGAAAGGAAGCTCTTCTCCATGCAGTCTCAGCAACACTTCTCTCTTCAGGCACTGCTGAGCTCAAGGTTTACAGTAGGTTCTTCTGTACTGTACTACACTGAAGCCATTTGTGAGTGGAAAAAAAGGAGTAACATTAAGATAATATTGAATGGATGTCACCTTGTGCTTGTTGCTACATTGTGAACGGGCATCACACTTGAGACAGCAGGAGGTGAAGTAAAGGCCTGATCTCTGTGTTGATTTCTCTCTGGAAGATCAGAAAAAGAGGATAGCTCCTGGCAAAGGGAAGTTTTGGTTTAAATGAATTTCCTAAGCTAAAAAGAAGTTTTTGTGAATAGTTTTTCTCAGTTAGGATTAACTAACCCTTTAGATGTACTACAATCCCTTCATCAGTTACAGACAAGTGTCCAACCTGGATCTTTACTCCAAAATCAGCTTCTGTAGATGTCTAAACAGAGCATGTGAACACTCACCTTCTCCACTACCAAGTAAATGGTTTTAGTGGAGCTGCAGTGTACTAATATAAAGATGTGTTTTACTTGTATAATTTATTTCCATTTCTAGGTGGAAAAGGCTAGTTCAGTATAGCTTTATACAGTTAGAGCTGTGTCTGCAACAGAGACTGTTGTACCACAGCCTTAGTTTAACATGGTGTGTGCTAACAAAGGCAGAGTCCTTGGGTTAGCCTGATATATAATTTGCTTTTTATGTCTCTTACGATTGCTTTTGCTGGAGTAACTTTAGTCAGCCTGGCAATTGTGGAAAAGATAGTCTAGCAGGATTTACTAGCTGAAAAAGGTTTTGTTAATATCACACTCTTTATTAGTATTGGAAAGAAGGTGGATTTCCTTTTCTCAATGTTAGGGTGACAACAATAGCTGTGTGACAGCACTGTTTTACAAAACAGGTCTCATTGAAGTGTCTGTGTTGTAAGGAGAGAATGGGGCAAGCTGTCACTGCAAATGCTGGTTCTGTCTCGGATGGCAAGATCTATCCCATACATTCTCTTCAGCAAAATTGTCCCTCTGGTATACAAGCTCTGCCCTCAGACACTTGGCATAAGGGATTAGTAAATCTGCATCCTAACGCTTTCAGTAAGGCAGAGAAGGCTCTAAGATCATGCTCCTGCTGTGTAATTGCCAACTGGCCTTTCACTGTTGATTGCTAGGTAAATTATTGTTGTCTGCCATTAATTGTCTAGCATGCCACTGCAAAGTGTGTACCTCTGGAGCCATTTTGCCCCTAAAATCCATCTTTCTTTTTCAGCACTTCAACAGGTTCCCAGTCAATAATATACATTCCACAGGACATTGTTAGAGCAAAGGAAATCATTGCACAAATCAACACCCTGAAAACTCAAGTGAGCTATTATGCAGAAAGGCTCTCACGAGCTGCCAAGGATAGATCAGCTAATGGCCTTGAAAGAACACTTGCCATCCTGGCAGATAAGGTAGGAGAGTAATAGATCTTCACACTGAAAAACATTGTTGTTTTTTTTTTCTCGCTTTCTTTGGTTTACTTTGTCTGGTAGTGTATTATAAGATGCATAGTCAGTAAAAAAAAAATAATAATAATCAAATCTGCTTTAGAATTTGGTGCACTTTTTGTTTTTTCTCCTGTTCTTCACACTTCCTTGCCTTGAGAGTGGAGAACAATGTCCTCTGGTTGCCTCTATTGATTCACTGTAATCCAGAAATGAACATTTCTTCATTTTCTATTATACTCTCTTTCTCCATAACCATGTTGTTTCTTTTAATGCCCCTCTGAGTCATATGTCAAGCAGCAGCAACTGGGCAAAGCTTACACAAATGGAACTCTTCTGTAGTATTCCACTGGTGAAATAAGGGATAACGGTGACACAGCCTTTGCCTGAGTTAGTGATGTGAGTCGGTTATTTCTTGACATTTGTTAACAGAAGACAGACTGTAAACAGTCATTTACAGGAACAAAAGCCAACTACAGTTTTGTGACTGCTTCTGACCCTGAAGTAGATCTGGGTTCTAAATGGCAGCAATGGCAGTGGCATATGCTCAGTCAGTTAGCCATAAATTGTCCCAGTTGAGGGGTTATGTGTATACCTTTGCAGACCACAAAAGATAATGTGACCACATGCAAATGTGTTAGTAATAATATTCACTCTAAATGGCACTGTAGCACGTATAATTAATCCACAGGATTTTCTACAGCATAGTGAGGGCTTTCTCTTATTTAATAGACAAACAGGTCATTTTTTATTTTTTCATATTCACATAACTTATCCTTTAATACAAAATTACTAAGAAAGAAAACAGGTTGTATTGTTCAGTAGTTATGTCTTCAGCTTTTCTCTTAAGTCTTGCTTGCTATAATTTGAGGCAGATAGGTGGAGTATAAAAATGTCTGGACATTGTTTGAAGGTTTCTTCAAATGGAAGATAAAGTGCGGATAGAGGTGTTAAGAATTGCACGTTTATCAGTGATGTTTTCATAACTGCAAGACTTTGGAAACCTACCCTTTCTGTTTTAGTATCCTATATAGCTTTTGAAGGCCATGCCATACAATGCTTTTAAAGACATCTCAAAGACTCCAAAGCAGTTGTTGTTTTCTTTACAGAATACTAGTGCATGTTTTTTATTCTTTCTGTAAAAGAATATAATAAAGATTACATACAGAATAATGGAAAGGTGATTAAAATGTTGGGGTATTATTGCTTTTTAGACCCGGCAACTCGTCACAGTCTGTGACTGCAAGTTGTTGGCAAATTCAATACATGGACTAAATGCTGCAAGGCCAGATTATATAGCTTCAAAGGCATCTCCAACCTCTGGAGAAGGGGAACAAGTGATGCTGAGGAACGATCAAGATACACTAGTGGCCAGATGGACAGGACGAAACAGCCGATCTTCTCTGCAGGTGGACTGGCATGAAGAGGAATGGGTACGTTTGCTCTGTGGGATGATGATGGAGTTTTTTCTTAATTTTTATTTGCTGTTCTTTTATTTGTAATGTCTGTATCTGCTCATGAGATATGCTTAGGATTAATATTTTGGAGTATATTTGTATCTTAGCATCTTAGTCACCTACTGACCAGTAGGAACTGGTCAACTAGCAAAGGCATTCTGTCCACCCTGTGTGCATTTACGGCTTGGCAAGGGCTACAAACCGGCTTTAATAAATAATTCTGGGTCATCTAAGCAGCAGAGATCATCACAATTGGTGCATTTATTCAAGTCACTTCCAAGGGAGAATAAACAGCTTTTAAAGTAAACTGACCATACTACAAAGGGCTCTTACATTTCTCCATAATGATGCATGTTTTGCGTGTGGTAGCTACACAGTTCAGTATTCCAAACTTTTCTCTGGTTTTGTATTCTCATCTAAATATTTGGGACTTGCTGTCCATCTCTGTTTTGATGATGAACAGCTTCTAAAAAGTATTTGCACAAAAACTGCCAGTTGACACAGAATTGGTCTGTGTGAATTCTGTCATTGAGTAGTATAAATTGAAGTAAATTAAATCTCAGAAATGATCAAGGTAACTTAAAACAACAATTAATTGCTCAAATTTAGAAATCAGATCCAACTCATTTTGGAAATGGATTTTGTTTTGGCATGCTTTGACCGAGGGTCAGGCTTAAAATAATAACAAGCTAATAATAAGGCCCGTTCATTTAATTAGATGCAAATATAATACGCTAATTTTATCTGTTACTCTGAGTTATATAAGCAAAAAAGATGCATGATTGTTTATTGTGTAATCTTTTTAAGAGCATTTTTTCCTATTATTTCAGTTAATTGCATTGTTGAATAAGTTTATCTGCAGTACAAAATCAGTAGATCATTAAGACCAATTCTTTGACCAGCTTCTATGAAAGTAGCATTTGCATTTACTGTAATAATTACTTTTAAAAATAAAGCAAGAGATCAGCTTTTATCTGACTAAATGAAGATATTCCTCTCTTTCACCAAATTTCTAAATTTAAAATTATTTTCTGCATTTAGTTTGCATTTGGGCTTAGCCATGCATGTGAGGGAATGCCAGTTCTTTTTTCCTTTTTTCCTGGCTTTGAAGAGAATGGAGATTATAATCTCCTGCTGCCCTTTTAAAGGGAGGAAGGACTGTCACTGAATGTTAGTTGCTCTGAGCTGTAAGGAGTTGAATCTTTAAGGGAGAAAAGTAAACGTTTATCAGCAAAACTGGCAAAGCATTTCCTTGTCGAACATTAGAGTCTAAAAGAATAAGCAGCAGTGCCAACTGTAATTGTGAATAGTAGTGAAGGAGGAGGCACTTAAAATTGTTCAGCAAATGTACTTTGAAAGTAACTTTACAATTCACCATGCACTGACTTTGCTATATATTGCTAACATGCTGGCATACATTATTCATAGAGAGAGAGTCTGTGTGTGCACTAATGTGGTAATTCTGAGTATACAGAAACTTTGCAAAAGAATTGGGACTGAAATCATAGGAGAAAATTGGAAGGATTTGTTACCTAGTGTCTTTTGTTCTTTTTAAGTTGAGAAAGGAATGTTTTCTTTTAAGGAGAAAGTTTGGTTGAATGTTGACAAAAGTCTGGAGTGCATTATACAGAGGGTGGACAAACTTCTCCAGAAGGAGCGCCTGCAAAGTGACAGCTGTGAAGATGTTTTCCAGTGCGACATCAGCTGTACTAGTAAGAAAGGTAATCGGGACACCCGTGCCTACTGGATAAATCCAGAAGATGTAAATGAGACCTCATCTTCCTCACCACCAACATCCTCACCATCACCATCATCCACCCCATCCTGTGCATGCCATTCTCTCAGAAAGACAAGTGCGTATGCCAGACACCGCTTCTCACTTCTGCTCTTTCGCTGTGCGCTGGCATCGTTTCTAAGCCTCATGACATTCTTCCATGTGTCTTTATTTCAGTGCTGGTGTTACGCCCTTTTGTCAGGCAGAGAGGGTTGGTGGTGTACTGGCAGCTGCAAAGACCATAACTTCAAAATCCTAACCCCACTGAAATCATCGCTAAATCTCTCATTAACGGCAATGGATTTTGGTTTTCCTGCTGGGTATTTTAAACTAGAACAGGTGTTTGGGTTAGCATATGTCCAAAATCACCTCTGGTAGCTTTCCTCCTGGCTTCAGCTTCTTTGCAGCAATTAAAGCTTATTACAGTGAGCCTCTGTAAAAAATTAAATAAAGCACAACAGAAGTGATTTGCTAACGATCCCAACTGGGCTGCCAAAGTGTACGAGGGGAGGCAAGTAGTCCCGTTAGGCTGAGCTCAGCTTGGAAGAGTGAATCTCTGGGAGTTTAAAGCAGATTTTAACCCAAACTGTCAAAAGCTGTGGTGCTGGAGGGCTCAATTAGTTAGGCTTCATATAGCTGGAAGGTAGGAGTTGGCAGGGTGAGCTCCCAGTACAGTAATCCTATCAAAAATAGGTGCTGGACTGAATGCAGTTGCATAATGCCGTGAAGATGGGAATGAGAGAGATCCATATTAGTTTAATGTAGCCTTGCATTAAGTTTCAAAATTATTTTATTTATATATGTACCTGTTTGACTTCTTTTCATTTTAGTTACTTGTGGCCATTGTGGTCTGACTGTTTAATAGATCAGGTATGCCAAGAAAAAGTGAGATTTTGTGTTTTCATTTCCTTTTGTCCTGTTCTGTCTTACTGTTTGATGGCCTTTTGTGCATCTGTGACTTCATGTCCATTCCATTGGTAATGTTATAATAGAATTGGAAGATAGTGCCTTTTAGGAAAAGAAAACAAGGAATTGAAAAAACCAAAAGTTTCAGTATATTTGTAAAGCTCTTGTTATGTTTGATTTGCTTAGTATCTTAAATAACCATATATTTTTTTTAAATTAGACTGACATTTGTGTGTGTAAAAAGGAGACTATAATGGGAGAGTTGGGTCTTGATTCAGAATGTTTTTTATTAATTTTTTACTAAGTGTTTTACCGTTTTGATGCCTTTAAACGTCATTATTTGCTGGCTAGTTTATGTAATATTTACATGAAAGTTTTATCAGTAAATTTCATATGTTAGAACTATTATGTTGTTCATATTTAAAAAGAAAAATAGGTAAAAATCTGTTGTGGATGTTGTGGGTGATAACAGAATCTTTCCCCAAAGCATTTCTATGCTGGAAGTATCTTAGAACAATCATTTCTTTCCATTTACCCCGTGTTTTCAGATAATTTTTTACATCTGCTGAAAATCCTGACACCTATGCAATGTGAAGATGGAATTAGTTGCATTTACCTATGAAAGGTTTTGTTTGTGTCAGAATTTACAGAACCTCTCACTACTGTGCCTCCCAAAATGGAAAACAATTCTTCCCAAATCCACAGAATCTGACACAGATAAATCAGTAAGTGTGGCAAGCTTTAAATCTGAGGGACTTGCTGCCATTTCCCAGTGTAAGGGCTAAATCTGAATTCTAACTGTCAGCCAGCGTTGGATAAATGTAACTTAATGCTGGAAAGGGAAACTTGTTCCTTAGGTGTCTGGTCTTAATGAACAGTTTGCTCAAATTGCATTTGAGAAGTTCACTGTAAACCAGGGCAAGCCAGGTGCTTGATCGCATTATCATCAAATTTTATTCTTACTTAGTGATAATTTTGACAGACTAACAGGTTGTTCAATACTATCAGAAAACATGTTCTTATTGAAAAGAATTGAAATTTTTCATCCTGGCCTGTAATTCCCTTTCTGTGTCACTTTCCACAACTGATGATGGGAATAGCTGAGAGAGACAAAATACTCTCTCTAAGTTCATAATAACAACATTTTAATGCTTTTCTTTCTCATACGTTCATAGAACTAACAGTTTTTCTGTTACTTATTCTGAGCTATGCATAAATGACATTGAGCAGAGAGCAGGCAATTTTTTTTTTTTTTTTTTTTTTTTTTTTTTTTTTTTTTTTTTTTTTTTTTTTTTTTGTGGAAAGCAAAAAGCAACAATTGAAGATAGTTCCAGAACCGGTGAGAGAGCAGAACATTATGGAAACACTCGAGAGCATTTCTCTAGAACTGAACGCTTGTAGAAGATACTGCCCGAAATGGTAGAAAGGAGAGTTAAGATTACACTTGCAGCATGGGTGCCTTAATTTTCTGTTAAGTGCATTGAATTTACTGCTAGTCTTTTGCTATTCTGAGGAGCAGCCTTTCAGCCAGCTTATTCTGTAGTTGCACTGGACCAGTGGTTCTCAAATGGTGCCCTGTGAATCACTGGAATTGGCAGCGCACTCGCTGGTGATCCACAGAGAGCCCCTGAGCTGGCTCCAGATCCCTGCCCTCGTGTCTCCCTGGTCTGAAACAGTGAGTGAAGAAGGCAGCTTGTGCTATTGGTACCCACAGGCAAAGGAGTCTATCTGCTGAGCTTCTGTTCACTCAGTGAAAGAGTTTGAGAACCCTGGTGGTTGAGCATTTGAGTTGCTTATGTTTTGACTGTGTTGCTGCTCCTTAATCATGCATGTTGCCCCTCCATTTCTGTGCAGATTGCAGCCCCGCTCCGGAAGAATCTGCCCCAGGTATGTGCATTCATGGCTTCTGCTTCTCCTGAAAACTTCAACTTTTTTGTTCATAGTTAACAACTGAACAAGTGTTCTGCTGTTCAGATCGACTGTTTTCAAAGGGCAATGTTCTGCGATACCACATGACTTACCTAAACATATTGAGAAGTTATTTCCTATATAATAGTTCAAGCATGTATCTGGTAACTTCTCAGGTGGAGAACACTTGTTTGGTTTGGAGAAACCAAAGTGACCACTGACTACTGTAGGTGACAGTGACTTTCCAAATAACACTAAAGTCTATGGGAGTCTGATTTTCATGACCTTTCAGTCATGTCCTTTCGTATGTGCAACGGAGCTCGCCTTTCTGAATGAGATCTCAAACAGAACACGGAGCAGTCAGCAAGGCTGGTGGAAAATCTGTGTTGGGTGTATACAGCGAGCAGTACTGGGCACTGCAAATTTAATGTCTCAGAATACAGAATTTGGAAGACTTTCCTCACACTGTTAGTCTTCTTTTGTCTCCCCTTGTACTTTTATACTCTGGTGTTACCTTTCCAAGGTCTCCTGCCTGGATGGCTATAATCTCATCCATTTGAGAGCAGGTTAATCTCAACACTGTGGAGGCCCGTTCTTGGTCCTGTTACACTGTTGCCTAGTGAAATACATTGTGGGTTTAGTGAAATACATGGAAAGTAGAGCCCCTGTGCAGATAGGATTTGCACCTCCGGAGAACTGAACGGTGTCCTTCCCAGCTCTCCACCTTGTTTCCTTCTGTCACTGGGAAAGTGCTTTTAATGAATAAAATTCATTTTGCACAAAGTTGGAGTGGCTGGAGCATCTTCTTTAGTTCTTGCAAGCTATGAATGAATATTGTTTTAGTTATCTTTAAGATTGGAGTAATTAAAAGCAATCAGGTTACCCCAGCTAGGCACCCAGATGTACCCCAACTGCACCTTGAGTAGAAGTGGCTGAGGCAGCAGTGCATTGAAGCACTTAATTAGACATTGGTGTCTAATGTACAATGCAGAACATCTAAAGCAAATGACAAGCTTCCTGTAGGTTTATTCAGTGTCTTTAGACAGAGTAACTCATCATGAAGCAGAAGCCTCTGATTAGGAAGTGGGATTTGTGTCCAAGATGCATCAACAGCTAGCTTGGGCTTGGTCATGATTTTAAATGTATAACAACTCACTGAATCTTCACTGTCTCAGGCCCTTTGCCAAATCATTCTCCCTCTGGATCTGCACATTGGAGTCTATAACTAGTTTTAAAATGCTCTGGTCATCTCGCAGAACATAAATGCTGTGCTCAGAGTGGATTTCACATAAAAATTACTGCCTTGTGGTGTGTAAAGGTGCCATTGATTGCTTGGATAGAAGATATTCTTGCAGAATTAAGATTTTGTTAGGTAAATTACGAGTGGTAGACAGAAGAAGGATGGGAAGGTCCCGGTGAACACTTCAACTTTATTTAAACTCTGTCAGTGAAATATTTTGACCTCATCTGAACCTGTCATCCCTTTTGTTCTTGTTTACTTTTAAGGACATTGATCAAACAGTTAAAAGCAGCATATGTCTATGAAGCAGGTAGTGAAAAATATTTAGGATTTTGCTAATTGTCAAGGGGCTTTTTCTTTCATGGCCAGTGTCTAAAGCCAGGAAGACACACAGCACAGAGGATTTTTTATAATTTTATAGGATTATTACCCTGGATGAGCTGTTGCATTGTATGTGAGTGCTGTGAGAAGAAAACATCTAAAGATTGCTTTATCTTCATGCATGCTGGTGTACCACCAGTGTGTTTTGTGATTACCAGAGATAAATTTATCTTCCAAATGAGATTCTGCCAAGCACACTGCAGTCTCTTTTGAGTTAACAACTGCATTCATATATGTATGTGAAATACTGGTGTGCTTGAAGATGTCCTCAGTTCTTTCTGTTGTTCTTACTTATTTATGGAAAAACTCTTAAACGTATTAAGAGAAGTGCTCTGTTGCTATCATCTGTATTTTACTTTTTGGTTACTTACAGACCCGTGTTAAGGCAGCAGTTTTATTTTGAGAGAAAAATACTTAATGGGATGTAAAAGAAAAGCTGTAATTCCTTGGCTTTTCTTCTGATGTTCCTTATGTTCTTTGTGGCAGTGGAGCAGAGCCAAATAACTTCCCCTTTGTGAGGTTTATAGATTATCTATATACCACATGGAACAAAAGCAAAAAGGATACTTCTGTTAATCTTGTCAGTTAAGCTTCTTGTAACTGACTTCCAAAGTTCCCTGTGTAGCTGATTATCAAAGAAACATTTGTTGTTGCTAGCTCTTCAGTCTTGCAATTGAGTCAAAATCACACAGTTTCCTTTCAAAGGCTTGAACTGACCCTGTTCCTGTGGGCTTTGAGCTGCATGATGCCATGACTGTACAGTCAGCCAGTCTGGGGTCACACGTCTTGTGGTTGTGGTGCTGTTTATCTACAAAAACGCATTGTCTTTCCCTGTAAAAAGAGAAGTTTTCTTCTCTTTCAACATTCTGTACATTAAAGAGAGTGATTTTTTCTGCTTTGCTTTCTCCTAACATTGCAGAGAGAATGGTTTTTGGTACAGGATCTGAGTAATATTTCATACATCCTGGAAATGGTTTTTAAAAATTGGTGAGAAAAAAGATGAAAGAAGGAGAGAAAAGACACTGAGCCTATGGGATATGTTAAGGTAGAGCGATTTCTTTAGGCAGAAAGAATGATAAAATGTTTGGGGTACTGAAACAGAACTTCGGCAATCTAATTGTATTTCTTGACTTCCTGTGTAGGACCTTGAGCGGTGTCACTCTGGGACATAGTTCATGTGTTTCAGTCCTCCTCCAAACCTCCAAGGGTTTGGCTAGCTCTCATCTACATCTCTAGACTTAGTGTTTCTTGCTAGCTTGATGTAGACTTTCAAAGCTGCATAGCAGACATGAACATGTGAAAGAGTACCTTCACCTCTTTGCTTTTTGACTCCTGCAAATGGAAAAAAGAGCATGATCTTACCTAATTGAGGATAAGTATTTTTAAGATGGTGAGGCATTGAATGATACACCCGATTCCACAAAAGGCAGAGGTGTTTGTGAGAAATCTCATTCACAGAAATGGCTAAACAGATGTTCCCTATGCATCTCGTTCTGCAGTGGGCTCTATATTGACTGTCCCTGTGTGCACTGTGAAAGGGTGTGTTTGAATGTGTACACAAAGTTATATACACAAGAGTGTGCTCGTCTTTCTGTTAAGGCTTTCTAAATCGGCCACTGTATGATTTGTTCTGTGGCACAAACTAGGGAGCTATTACATAGCTGGGAAAGTCTTAACAGCCTCAGACAGTCAAATTCCCCATGCGATATCCACTCTGTATTGATAACAAACAGGGAGTAACTGGCCAGCCAAAATGAAACGAGCACTGCATGTGGATTATCAACAACTTTAACTTGCTACAGTAAGTCACTCCTTAACATAAATTTGTTTCAGATAAAATACTTACTTAAAGTGCTGTTAATTACTTCTTTCAACCAGGCGAGTGGAGTGAAGCCCTTTATCCTTTGCTGACGACTCTCACGGACTGCGTGGCCATGATGAGTGACAAGGCCAAGAAAGCCATGGTCTTCTTGTTAATGCAGGACAGTGCCCCAACGATAGGGCTGTGTCTGAGTCTCCAGTATCGCAGGGATGTTGTCTTCTGCCAAACTGTAAGCAAGCAAATTTGCAGGGTATGATTACACTGGGACATGTATTGGGTTTTTGTGAAATATGAAAGATGGCTTTTTTCAGAACTTTACATATCTACTGTCCTCTCAAATTTAACAGTGTGATGTCCTCCCGCAGACTGTGCTGTGCTGTTCTTATTGGTCACTTCATGCACTCAACAAGATAAAAATTAAATGTTTCCTGGGATATACATTTCTGATTTCAAAACAAATTGTGCCAGAGATAGTGACAATAGTTATTCTTAGCATAAAGAAAACCAACAAGTCCAACGTCACTTAGGGAGAGAAGCCCAACCACATCAGGAGGAGCAAATGCTGAGGTTTCACTAGAAGTTCTGTTTCTGGGCCTGCTGAGGTTTCTTTTGAGTCAGCCATTGACTAGCAGTTGTCTGCACTAAAAACCTTCCACATCCCTTCTGCCCATTGCACCTTCATTGGGTGCATACTTTCCTCTGCAATTAGTATCTCTTTCTTTATTTCAAGGAAGCTTATCTCTTGGGTATTATTTGTTAGAGTTGTTGTTGTCTCATAACATAGTATTTCAAAGAGATACATTCAGAGATTTTTTTTCACATACAAAACTTCAGAATGCAGTTTTTTTGATTTTTTTATTTGATGCTTTGAATATGTTTACCAATCATCAGTTCATCATAAATAGATCTTTAGACTCATCTCTTCTGTTTAGCTCTGTAAGTCATATACCTGCATACCTAATATCTGGTAATCATCCTGGAAGTTCCTTTGTTGACGGAAAGAAAAGCTGATACTAGTGTGAGATCTTAATACTGATTTTAGGATGAGGTCAGCACTGGGGTCTTGTCCAGAATATCTCATAACTCTGAAGGATTTTGAATCTTTGCAAACAGACATTGCATTTTTAAGCTTTTTAAAAATATGATTTAAAAAAATCATGCTATCAAAATTCATAGCTTAGAACTAGTTTTGCTTTTCCATCTGTAACTAACACAGTTCGTAAGTTGTAGGTTCTAACAGCAGTGGTCACGTCAAGAAAAGCAGATAGATGCAAGATCAATGACAGTCTGCCTTGGGAGAAAATGCAAGATGAAGGCAGCGTGCTCTAGATCAGATGTTAGGAGTGTTTTGAGTTTTGTTAGTTGACTGTCTCTCTGTAGCTGCAAGTTAAAAAAAAAAAAAAAAAAAAAAAAAAGTGACTCAAGGGCAAAGGGGTCTAACAAATTTTATAGCACCTCTGTCTTACGTGCTTTGTTGTTACCATTTGGAGCTGAAGAGTCTTTTGTTTTTGTGTTTTCTCTCCCACAGCTGACGGCTCTCATATGTGGTTTCATTATCAAGCTGAGGAACTGCCTTCATGATGATGGATTTCTAAGACAGCTCTACACCATTGGTTTGCTGGCACAGTTTGAGAGCCTGCTGAGCACTTACGGTAAAAACACAGGGCACACAGGAGACAGGAGCTGTTGAATCACCAAATTCTGCTTTAAATTGGCTACAGCAGACCACAAGTGTCTGGTACAGTCTACAGCTCAGCTACAAAATGTTTTCCAAAATTGAAATGCAAAACCAGATTATATATGGAGTGCTTAATTCACTAACAACTCTGAATTCAGTTTAAATTACTTCTGAAAACGTACAAATAAACTTGCTTTGTGATATAATGGACATATAGAATAGAATGGTTTGAGTTGGAAGGAAGCTTTAAGATCATCTAGTTCCAACCCCTGCTATAGGCAGGGACACCTCCCTCTAGACCAGTTTGCTCAAAGTCCCATCCAGCCTGGAAATAATAAGGATAACGCTATCTATTTGATTTTTCTTCGTTTCTTCAAAAACACTTTTATTTTTTCAACAAAGAAATTGAGTAAAATTGCAGTAAGTTGAGAGAAACTATACCTGAAATATGCCCCCTCAATTTTCTTCACCTCTCATAATCCTACAGTACAGAGTGAGATTGAAGAGAGAATACAAAAAGGAAAAATCCTTTGCTCGTATTGTTCTTATGTCAAAATAGCCATCTGGATGCCAGTTAGGGAATACTGTACTGAAGAAATCTGGAATATGTTGTAAGATTCTGCAGTACAATATACCAAAGCCAGTTTTTGACAATGCAGAGAAGGCACTTACTAGCATCATCTAAATTGGAAAATCAGAGTACAATCTACATGAAATCCAGTAGTCTGGACTGTGCTGGATGATCAGTGTTTTCTAATATTGCTAAACTGATGAAGTTGATCATGATGATGTCTGCAGGCTGTAGGCCAAGGTGGGCTGGGCTACCTTGCATCTTTATCCACAGAACTTCTTCATGAGACTGATGACCTATAGCCCTAACCAAATCAATAAAGGGAAATTGTACTTAACTGGTAATGATTACAATTCACTTTTTCCTCCTTGGTTTAGGTGAGGAGCTGGCAATGCTGGAGGACATGAGTTTGGGAATCATGGACTTGAGGAATGTAACCTTTAAAGTAACTCAGGCAACATCAAATGCATCTACTGACATGCTGCCAGTCATCACTGGGAATCGGTGAGTAAAAGGGAGGAGAGCAGGAAGTGGTGTGGGAGAATGGAGAAGCGATGATGCTGCACTTAAACTCCGAGTGAATTATGAGCTTTGTACTGTGCTGCTCTTTCAGAACTTTAGAGAATTATTAGGTAGCTAACTAGCTCATTTTTTACCGGTGTTTAATTTTACAGAGAGTTAAGCTGAAAAGGAATACATAGCAAAGCTCAAACTGCGACAATATTTTTGAGTCAATATTTTCCCAAACTAGCTTCCCATAATCACAAGCCAGCATTATTCGATCTTCTCTTATGCACTTGTGCTGTTTGTAAATTTCAG
This sequence comes from Chrysolophus pictus, assembly GCA_037305975.1. Taxonomy (NCBI): domain Eukaryota; kingdom Metazoa; phylum Chordata; class Aves; order Galliformes; family Phasianidae; genus Chrysolophus; species Chrysolophus pictus. The sequence goes on from CM074576.1 coordinate 64,397,179, forward strand.
ACGGATTTTTTGATGCTGATCTCCTTGTCTGAAATTCACTGATGTTGATAAGTTTGACAGTGCTTTACCATGTGCCCTTGACCATTAGCATCAGGCAGCTGGTGGCTGCTGTGTATTTATGATCAATTTCTTAACTACCAGGGACAAACTGAATTTGACTTATAGTTGCTTGCAAAAAGTTAGACTGCTCTTCATTTTGGTTGCTTGTCTAGAATGAGGTGTTTTCAGGTTTGAGCTTAAAAGCAATTTATCCACTGGCTTCTGACAAGGTGTTCTGTGCTCTTACCCAGAGGGAGCCAGTTCACAGGTAGGAAAGAGTGGGTGGAAGGACAGAGGGCTCACAAAAGTCAGTATTTAAATGTTTCTGGTTTAAGAGTCTTTAGAATCTTTTAGTTTCAAATCTGATTTCTGGAGGAGATAAGGCTTTCTTGGTCAGTGTGGTGTACCAAGTTCCATTGAAGATTTTCACATCTGAAATACAGCTACAACTCTTGAAAGTAAGGATCCATAGAGGAATTTAATTAAGTTCAAATTCACAAGGAATGAAAATTGTGCTAGCTGAACGAGGACTGCAGTGCAATCATGTACATGACAGAATTTGCTGAGACCTTTGGGAATGGCTGAGAACTGACAGAAAATCCCTCTCAAAGAAAATCTTTAGTTAAAACCTGCTGTCAGCCATAGGACGCGAATCAAGAGAAAAACAGTCTTTACTACACTCGGGACTGATAGTGTTGCTGTAGAGATTTTACCTTAGAATGAGAACAAAAAATCATGCTTATTTATTTTGGTTGGGAGCTTTACATTTAGAAATGAAAACAGGCTTTTTACTTTCAGTCACAGCACGTGATTTGTACTTCTATTCAGCGTATGTGTGGCACAAGCCAATTTTGATTGCCCTGTGTACTTCTCAGAGCTCTTTTGCTATACTTGAGTTTATATGCTGGCAGTGTGTTGTGAGCAGAAGAATTATCATAGGAAAGCTGAACTATAAGGACTTGAACTTAAGGTCCTGCTGCTGCTAGATTAAAGCACAGCACTCAGATCTTTTGTCCTAGCTACCTTAACATTTGCAACCGTATGTCAGCCTGTAGCAGATGTAAAGTGGTATGCACTGATGTTATGGGTATTACCTAGCATTTACCATGACATAAAATGCACACAGTGCTCTTCGCCTTGACTCAGTGGACCTAGGTAACCTGCTGGCTTGTAAACCTGAGTCATGGTGTTCCATATCAGTGCTCTTGTTAGCTTTCTCTTTGGCTTATGCTCTGGTCACTCCTGTCATTGCCTTTGTCCTTTGGCTCTGAAATATCAGCACTACTTACTGTGTCTAAAAACAAATCTTCCTCTGCATATGCATTATCATTTAGACATTATCACTTTAAAATCAAATCTACTTTACTCAAGGTGGAGTCGTGCCAAAATTTGACTTTTTTGTCCCTAAGTTATGTAGAGCAGCAGTGTTAATGAGAAGAGCAAAATCAGCTTTTGTCAAAAAATTGACAGATTGGATTGAAACGTCCATGAGAAAATAAAATTAATGTTGCAGGTTGTTGCTAGTTTGTATTTGAAGTAGAAGAGCTTTTTGTAACTAGGAACAAGATGTAGCAGTTCTTTCAAGTCCTCAGTTTTGACTGATACTGATTTTTTTTCCACCTCATTGTGGATGTTAGCCCTCTTCACAGAAATAACACATTCTTACGATGATGCTTTTGAATCTTTGTCTGATATTTCTTTCTTTGCTCACAGTGATGGATTTAACGTGAGGATCCCTTTGCCAAGCGCCTTGTTTGATTTGCTGCCGCGAGAGATTCAAAGTGGCATGTTACTGAGGGTTCAGCCTGTGCTCTTCAACGTGGGGATCAATGAGCAGCAAACCCTAGCAGAGAAGTAGGTATTTGTTTCTGCAGCTCAGCCTTGTGGCAGTTCTGCAATCTCCTGTTCTGATGATGGGGTGTCTCTGTGGAGTTACGCTTTTGCATTGCTAACAGTAATTTATTTTCTCATCCAATACACAAACCAGGGAGCGTGGAACAAAGCTGACAAACAAAAGGAGGTACTTCTTCATTTACCACATAGCTGTGAAGGTCCTTACCTCATGGCTTTGTTTCTAGTACAGGTTTATGTTGCAAAAGAGGAGATGTATTTAACACAGAGGTGCTACTTCTCACCTCTGTGAGTGGTAGGTCACTGGAGGATGAGATTACTCTGAGTATCATTGTGTATTTGCCTTGGTGGTTTAGCATTCTTCCCTAGGCTTCGTCTTCTGGAGGAAAGCTGTCAAAATCCAGGGTCTTGGGCTAGATGAACCTTTGTTTTAATGTATTGTTGCATTACTTATATAACACAACGCTGCTCTCGTAATGCTGAAAAATGTGGTTGTATAATAGTTCTTGTTAGGGAAACTGTTCTGGAGGAGCCACCAGTTTCCTCAGTTTTAGCTGTATTTTTAAGGAGCGTGTTGACAATTGCTGTTTTTATGGAGTGCTCAGTGAAGTCGGGCACAGGCATGTTGTGGCATCAGTGTGCTGTATGATGGTAGACAACTAGAAAACATCAGACTAAGCCATTCCAGCAGTTGTTGCTGTCCTCTGTTGCCTATAAAGGGAGTCCAAGTTGTTGACTCCATAGTTGTAGATGCCAATATGGTGTGCATTCATATTCATGTGCATGTGTGTATATATATATGTCCATACACATAAATATATGCATGTTGTTAAGTGACGTGGATCACATCAGTGATGAGTGCTTATTACTTTCACGTTTTATCACTTCTGGATCCATATTTCTCATTCACATCTGAAATCAAAGTTCTTGATCCTGTTTTCTGAAGCCATAGTTATTATTTTTGAACTCAAAGTTTGAGTTTTGGCAAAATGATTTACCTCATGGGTTTCTAGTTTTGAAGGCAGGATACAAAAGCCCGAGTATTATTTTCTACAACATTTTGTTTCTGCCTTCCTTCCCACATTTCCCATCACATTTGTATATATATATATTTGTTTTATGAATCATATCAACTCTTTCCTGCTATGCTTTCCTCTGCATTTAAGTGTTAGCGCTTTCTTGGGATGAATCTTTAAACAGTTTGCTTGTCATTTTGCCGAGTGAAGTTGTCCTGAAGAAAAGGAGAAAAATTACCTTAAGTTTACTTAATTTGCCTTCTTTTAAAGGTTCGGAGACACTTCACTGCAAGAAGTAATAAACATGGAAAGCTTAGTGCGGTTAAATTCGTATTTTGAACAGTTCAAGGAAGTTTTGCCCGATGATTGTAAGTATTCAATAATTAATGGCAAATGTAGTTGAACTTCTCAGGCTGATTTACTTACTTGTGTGTTTTGAATTAGTTCTTTAAATGTTGTTATGCCTGTGTCAGTAACCTCCAATAAATGATGCAACTCAGTTTTACTATGTAATAATTTTATTTTAATTTGCAGGTAGAGTAGATTCAAGTGTTTCAAAGTTCAGTCTGAATAACTTTCCTTTTCTTAATTTTCTTTTGAATCTTTTTCCAAGTGGCGTTATATATTTTATAAACATAGAGCCAAGCAGTGAGATTGCTGTGAGGAGGGAGGCATACACGTGACAGGTCATAACAGCAGCACTTCTGTGTGCAGTTTTTGGTCGTGTTCTCTTAATGACCTGTACAGAGAGCAACTGCCATTTTTTGGGAACCTCTTAATCACGTCCTCTGCCTATCCTTTGTGCATGTAATTGTCACATCTGCAGCCAACAACAGAGAAGTCGAGCATGTGGAAGAGAGACTGTAGCTACATGATTGAATGTTACTGGTAATATAGGAAAATTTCTTGCTTGTTATGTTGGTTTTTTTTAGGAGACAAAGGCTAAAATGTCCCCAGAAACTGTGACAATTAATTGGTTTGTTATTATTAATACCAAACGTCTTATGAACTAATTTCTTGTTCCCCAAATTGCAATTTTATTGCAGAAACAGAAATGCAGCAACATGCAATGGGATGGTTAGAATGCTATTTGCTAAAGTAGCTTATAACACTTTCAGGCACCCTGCATTATAGTTGATGCAGCTGAGAGCCCCCCCTTTCCAGTCACTCACAATTGAGCATAATAGTTTTCTCTGAAGTTTTAGCTGCAAAATTTGAAGCTGTATTTTATTATATGGTAGTCTCATATCAGACTGTCTTGTAAACTTCAGAAATTCATCCCTTTATGTTGATTTTTGTTCTACTATTTTTCCTGTTCCTTTCTGTCCATAGTCTTCCTTATCTCATACCTTTATTTCAGTCTGTTCCCTCATTCCCAAACCTCATATGTTGATGTAGTCATCTGTTAGCTTTTACTTTTTTCTGTTAACTTTTTATTTAATCCTGCAGTATGTTTTCTGTCCTGTCATTTGTTCCTTTTTCTTGTTTTTGAACTCTGTTTTGTCATTATATTTACTTTCCCTTATTTTTAAAGAGCACTGGCTTCACAACCTCAAGCTTCACCAACACTCACTTCTCGTAACAGAAATCTGCCTCAAGTAACTTGAAGTTCTGAATAAAACTAATGTTCAGTATTGGACAGGTGGCATTAACATGCACCTTAACAGCAAAACAGAGCAGTATGGTTTTGTGTCCACTCCCTTTTCTCCTTCACTCCAGCTGCCTGTTGTAACACTGAGCTCCCTGCCACATGAGAAGAATACCTATGAGAAGGAAAATCTGCCCTCTGCCAAAATTTTGTTCTGCTTCACTGTTTTTTCCTGAGTAAATGTGAACATAGTGTACCTGGTCTTGCAGTCTAGCTTGAACAAATATTTTGTGGTTATAAATATTAAGAAAAAGTTTTGAGTAGAAGTGTGAAAAAAAATAATGCAGGTGTCCCAGCAGATGTGTTAGAGATGCTCTGTGAAAAACTGGAACATGGACAAACCTGGGAGTGTGCTTGTCCAAGAAAGGGCTGGTGATGGTCAGGATGTACAAAGTGCAAAATACTTCTCCATGACCCTTGTCAGGAGAGAATAACTTTCTTTTTTTTTTTTAACTGTAGAACAAGTGGTATTATGAGCAGCAGTTGTGTATCCTGTGTTACACAGGCAACAGGAAACAAACATACAAACAGATTCTTTTAGGGACAGGCAGCATAGTGATGTATCTGCTGGTATCTTGTAGGTGTTCCCTTCCAGAACAATACATGAGGAAAGATTTTCCCTGATCCAGTGTCATTTTTTTTTTCTGAAAACGTGTGCCATAAATTCTGAGCACTGCAGAATTTCCAAGAAGTCAGTTACTGTTTAGTGGTTCCCTTTGATCTCCTTGTCTCTAGGCATACTCAGGGAGGTGACTTTGGCCTCTTTTTTTGTTTACAGACATCAGAGTGTGTTTCTTGTAGCTTTAAAAATAAAGAAGTGAGCAGAAATAAAATGGTATCTTTACAACTTCTGTAGAGACATGAATGATTTCCTGTCACATCTGTGGAGTGCAGTGCCAGCAGTTATATGTTTCTATATGATTCTGAGCAGCATGTCAAAGCAAGTACATCTTGCAAACAAGATACTATACCAGTCTTATTCCCCTCGTTCCCTCTGTTACTGTATTGCTGTATCACATTCTGAACACCTGAAATTTTAAATGACATGAATATATATTTCCAGTAGAGTTTTATTAAACTTGGACTTGTTTTTTGGTGGTATTGTGTAATTAAGAATTGAGTTAGTTGTGAGCTTTGATAGTTTGAAGAAAACATGACTGTCTTTTCCAATGGGCATATAGGAGCACTTTTCATGCAACCGATCTTTGTGAAAGTGTTGAATACAACTAAAAAAAGTGGACTTGGTGTTGTTTGTATTGTAGGTCTACCTCGATCTCGTAGTCAGACGTGCCTGCCTGAACTGTTAAGGTTTCTGGGACAAAATGTACACGCAAGGAAAAATAAGAATGTTGATATCCTTTGGCAAGCTGCTGAGGTATTTAGTAATCTGAGTATTTCTGTATAGTTCAGTTGATTTTCTGTATACGTGCATAGTTTCCACTTTTTATTTCTGATATATTCAGTTTTCTTCACTTGCATGCATTAGCTTGGAAATGTTGTCTGGCTGAACCTCCTCCAGAATTCAGCCACAGGGAAGTAAAGAAAAGGATTTTTTTGCACATCAGTATTTTCTCTACAACTCAAGTAACAAAATACTGCTGTACCACAGATGACAATTTTTTACATCAGAGTCCTACACAGGATTTATATCTCTTGAAGGAGGAGAAATACAGGTCTGTTGTGTTCTCTGGGAGAAGGTAATGCATGAGGGAAGAATGATCAATTGTGTATCCCCTTTCTAGATATGCCGCAGACTAAATGGTGTTCGGTTTACAAGCTGTAAAAGTGCCAAGGATAGGACTGCTATGTCGGTCACCCTAGAGCAGTGTTTGATCCTACAGCATGAACATGGAATGGCTCCACAGGTCTTCACTCAGGCTCTCGAGTGTATGAGGAGGTAAGAGTTTTACTGTGTCACTTAGTCCTAAGTAAGGAACCATGCAAACTGCAGAGGAGAGGTGGTCTCTGTTTCTATCAAAAGAAACAAGCAGTAGAACAAAGCCAAAAAAGCTGCAAAACTGGTTGCTAGGATTCATCCCTTGCTTGCATGTCTTAGGGAGTTATACTAGTGAAGCTGGTCCTTACTGGGTTTGCATCAGGTGGGTTTTAGTTTTCAGTAGCGAACTGGAAGTTTTCAGAGAAGCATATAAAAACAAGTTTGCAATTAATGCTGAGCTTTACAGAACAGGAAACTGGTGCTTCTTTGAAAGTTGTCTGATGATGAGGTTGCTGCTGTCGTAGCACTAGGTTTCTTAGTTCCAGATCAGGCATCAGCTGTCTCTGATTTCTCAGAGATGCATGTTGTTCTTTGAAACACAGACTCCTGCAGTTTGCACTGGTTTGACACATGTATTCTTCAGCAGTGAAACACTTTGCTCACCGGGCAAAACGTCAGTATGAGTGTTTCACAGTGCAGCAATCAAATTTCATCACAGCGTGTCAGTGTGCTGTTGTCTTACCAGTATAATGATGTTCTGTATTCTGAAGCAGCAGAGATGTTTGCAGAATTCAATACTGTACTAAAAAAATCTGTTTACTGTTGTTCAATGCCTTGTTTCAAGCACTGCTGGAAAACTCCGTAACTCACATACCAAAAGAAAGGATAAGAAATCTAGCTTTAGTCCTTATCAATGTAGTTCAACAATGCTGTTCAGTCCTGTTTTTCAACATTCACTCTTACTGAATGTACTGTACTGTGTGTCTTCTCACCAAATTCTCTAGAGTGTTCAATTCTCTTATCCTTTCTGTATGTTTTTGCTGTTTGACCCTTTCTTACTCTTTGGGTACTGAGAAGGAAAATGTCTCATATAATAGCACTCGCAGCCTCTTATGCTAAAAACTTGTTTTTCATTTCAATGTCTAACTGGACGCCACTGGGCCTTTTTATGTTCACTTTTTGTTGGACTGTTACAAAATTAATACCATAAATGAAAACTGTGCATCCAGAGTTTGGTTAAAACTCGACATTTGAAACAAAGACAGCTCAGACTAGCTTGTGAGGGAGAACTTATTGGCTTAAAAACAGAGCTGAGTGACTCTCAAATACCTTATTGTTTAAACTGTGCAACTTGTTGGTGTAGACATCTGAAAGAAAAAAGCTTGGTTGTGCAGTTTTAACAAACCTATTTATTTAGTAAGAATAAAAACTGAACAAGTATAATGCTAGGGATCTTGCTCATTTTCTTTATGTTAGTTAACGAGTTAATATTTTTAATGCAGTCAGGGTCACAGTACAGACAGAGATTAATAACAACATTGTGTTGGGCCTCTATACCATCAGTTTAATTTATTACCATATCAGATAGAACATTGACATAAGAAACACATTGCTTTGTGTTGACCTACATCGAGTATTGAAAGTGGGCCAATTTAATCAAAACCTTTGGCTAGCATGTTCCAGCAACGTCAGAAACTTGCTCTGACAGATGAAAGACGTGACTTGCTCTTCTTCTGTTAAATTGTTGAATAAGAGGGATTATGCAGAATAAAAGCTGACTAATCCTAATGGAATACTAAGACAAGATGGGTTTTCATCAAGTTTATCGCTGCTTCTTCCTCACGTCTCATTGCTTTTTAGGGTAGGTTGTTTGTTTAAATATATTCTCCAATTCTATTTGAGAACAATGGTGAAGAATTTTAAAAGCTTAAAGAGAGGGATAGGGTTATGGAACAAATATAGAATATTGCAAGTTGGAAGGGACTCATGGGGGTCATTGAGTCCAACTCTTGGCTCAATATATACAAGCCCAACTCCACCCCAAACCGTCTTAGCCTGGAAAGGATGACCTGACCTGAATGCCTGATGTAGGAGATGGAAGAGTTACAGATTACTTCTAGAGCATTGAAAAAATACCTTTTTTCATTTAATCTGAACCTTATTTCATGTATGTAATTGTAGAAAAAAGTAAGGCTTGGTTCAATCTTGAATATAAACATTTCAAGAAATGGTGCAGAACTTGTGTTTTGCTTTTGGTAAAACATTTTCAGTTGGGCCAAAATACAGAACTGTTCCTGAACCTTGGGAAATATCCATAGCACTACTGTCTCTTTATTCTTTTAAACATACTGTCAATGCATCAGGTGTACACAGTTTTCCCTGGCACAGTGGGAGCTCTGAGGACTGATTCTGTAATCTAAAAACAGAATTGGACATGAAGAAGTGAATAGGCCTGTCCTCAAAGCAATGTAAGCATCGGGGGCATAGTGAGATGGGTTGTGCAACATCTTCCCTTCACAGGTGTACATTGAGGTGCTTCAGAAACACGCATTTTGAAGGTGTATCAATACACACTTGAATTCGTTTTGAAGATGAAAAGTGAGTAGGTTAGTTTGGGTGGGATTTTTTTGTTGTTAGTTTATTTATATATTGAGCATTTAGTTAAGAGGTTAAAGTATTTCACTGCAGCTCACGGAAAGATGTTTGAAAGGGTCAAATACTACAATGGTTATTCATGTTCAGCTTGCTTTTCAGAGCTCCACTTTTTTGCAGCATGCAGAAGCATGGCAGAGCTGCATGGGATATTGCTTTGTAATCTGAAAGAATGAACATGGAAAACCATTAATGTTCAACCTACATGTGTTTATTTTCAGTAGACTACAGTACTTCTTTCTTATTTTTCTCTTTTATTCTCTTTCCCTCTCCTTTTATCTGTAATTGTGCTGATATATATTTTTGAGATGTTTTCCTTGTTTTTCTTTACTTCATATTCTGGTTTTGTTGTGGCTTCTTCCATCTTTTTTTCATCTTCTTGACCACTTTGCGTTGCCATTTCTTTTTACGCATTCATTTGCATGTCCGTCTTCTTTTCTGTTTTATTTTTCCTCCTCCCAACCTTCTTCCTTTTCACAGCATTGGAACACGGGAGGTAGTCACCCAGAAGAACTTGAGTGGCTTGGTGCCCATCCGAGATTTCAGACTAGATCCCAGCCTCCTCTACTCTATTCCTTTACTAGCTCTCAGCCCCAATTTACTGATTGTGTGGCTGTTTCTGAGCATAGCGTACCTGGTGGCCAGATTACGTTGCAAGTGAAGATAAGGTTAAAACAAAAATGAAAACAAAAAAAAATTGCTTGAACGTGTATTGCCACTTGGTACCTGCTGGACAAAAGAATGTGTCACAACATTGTCTGCCAAGAATTATTATTATGCCTTACAATTTTACGTTTCTATTGTACTAAACTGTAAATATACATCAAATTATTTTATCAAGAAGAATTGTATTGAAACTTTAAATTACTGTTCTGCTTTCAGTGCTTGTAACATAGTCTGACATTTGGCCTGTTACCTCGTTACTTTAGCCGGCCTGAAGATCTCTTACCAAATATAGTTTTGTGTTACTTGTTTCATGTATTCCAGAGAAAGGAACTCTGAAAAGAATTTGTATCTTTTGTATATTCAGGGTGTATGCTAATCTTGCCTTTCATTTTTACAAGCTATGAAGAGAAAAATAAAAAATATGGGTGGGGTTTATAAGAAATTATAAGAAATTTATTTAAAGAAGTTAACAAATTTGTACCTTTATTTCAAAACATAATATCCAAATTATTATTACACAATTTGTAGAACCATAGTCTCGTTCCTTTCTCGTGGTTACATATGTTCCAGTAGACTAGTGTACCCACTAAACAACAACTTGCAGTGTGCTGCATGCAGGATTATTTCACTATATTTATAGATCTGCATTTTGTAATATATTAAAGACAAAAAGATAATGACGTCTGGTTAGCGAGAGTATGTAATTGGCAGAGCCTGCTAATGATCCACTGTCTGTTTCAGGTGCTTTGTTCTATAACTTATTCTGAAACAGGGTCATTATAATCCTATTGAAGTTAGTCTACAATATTTCAAGCAAGGAAAGGAAGGTATTAATTAGCTCCGTTATTTGGTGGGCTTGAGGTTTTCCGCTAGGCTTTGTGTTAATGACACTGGACTAAATATTAGTTATTTCCATTTTTGAGTGTTGGACAGCTTTAATAAATTATGATGATTATAGACAATGATTTAGAGGTAAATGAGTGATGGCAAGAACATTTATTTATATGATGATACTGAAGAAATTTGCCTAGTTTACTCACGCAGAACGATTGTAGAAGAAACTTGGACACCATCTGACTGGGATAGGCCTGTTCAAAATGGTGGACTCTGTTGATGTAGTAGTCTGGAAGTGCTTGTCAATAGCAATAGTTCATTGAAAAACTAACCTCATTTAACGTAGTTTGCTAAATTCGTAAAGGGATTTAGTTTGCTTGGTGCCTAAGATGACAGAATGTTGAGCTTGATGACCAAGGAGAACTCCGCTAGTACTGTGATTTCTAATTTTTACTATTATTAACTTGCTCAGAAGACATAGATAGCTATAGCTTATATTATCAATTTTAATGTATTTTGAAGGCTCCTGAAGGAGGTATGCTTAAAAAAGAGAACATAGTTTAAGGGAAAAAAAAAAAAGGGAAAAAAAGGCTAAAATCCTAAATTTGGTAAATATTCTAACTAAATGAAGTACATGGTTATACTCGTGTCTTCGTGAAAGAAGACTGTACAGTACACTATCACCTGGTATTTTTCTCACTATTCTTCCAATTTTGTTTTTAAAAGAAAAGAAAGCCCGCAGACAGTGTATGTACATATATAAGCATTTATCCTATTTATTTTGAATTGTTTCAGCAAGGCCTTACTGCTCATGGGCTTTAAAATCATGGTGTGATGGTATTGGACATTTCCACATCCTGTGCTGCTGTCCAGTACCACTGCATCACAATACAAATCATTTCTTCTTTCTGATTAAGATTGGTTTGTTTGCCATGAGTACCAAAATTCACTTTTTATGCAGTAAAGGGTGATTAGGTTCACTGTTACCCTTCTTGGTGAGTGTCCTAGATTCAGCCTACCAAGATGTGAAAGTAACTTTAGTAGGGGTGCTTCCACTGAGCTCCCTGATGTTATTAAGTCTGTTATAAATGCAGTATGAAGCTTTGCTTGTTTACTGTTGTTGGCAAGATTAGGCGTGCAATAAAACCACCTTTAAATTAATTTACAGTGAAAGCTGAGACCTTTTGAAAACAACAAGATGGGTTTTTTCTTACCCTTTGGTTGGGACAGGTTTTCATTTTTTTCTTCCTTAGTTCAGCCTGTGCTTTCATTCTGGGATTGGGATTTAAAATGATGCAGTGCTTACAGCTCACGTGCCTCCAGAAGCTCCGCAGCACACAAAATAGGTGACATACATCTTTGTCATCGTGCCTATGGCCACCTGTGCCACAGAGGGACGTGGGTAATGCAGGCAGCGGAATGAGTAATGAGCAGAATTATTCACTTCCAATTGGAAATTCTCAGTTGGCATCCCATATTTTTTTATTTTAATGAGATATTTTTATTACTGCTCTGAAAGATATTTTCTGCCAATCTTGGACGGATCTATTTGCAGCAGTCTTTGGGGGATGTGTAATGCACTAAACAGTGTCTTAGAAACAGTGTCACAAGGTGCAATCCATTCTGTAGGACAGCCGCAGAATATACTGAGAGATTTCAAACATAAGCTGTTAGCTGCAGTGAAAACGTTCAGTGTCCTGTGAAGTTAAACTAGGTGGTACATAAGTAGGAGAGCTACAGTCAATGTGATTAACCAAAATTAGAGGAACAGTGAGATCAGCAACAGCAGAGAGCTTTCAAATTGAAGCAGAATCCAAACCCTCCTTGTGAGTCAGATTGCCTCTGTTTAGCTGGTACCTGCTGCAGCCATCTCCAGGACAGGAATGATGGGACATTCCCACCATAAGATTGTGTACTGTACACTTTGCCATGAACTTTTACTATTAGATCAATGTTTAGGTTTCCATTCTCTATCAGAACACATTCTCATGTGAGCCTAAATTGATTTCTGATATATATTTAAAATACAGTGCTTCCTCTTTGTATGTCTGTTTTGGATTTGAAATAGATTTACAGTCGTAAAAAAGCCTTATAAGTGGAATCGTTTTTTATTGTAGCACAGAACCTCTTTGTAATGTGGGGCAGTTGCACCAAAGCATTGGGTAAAGTTGGACTCCCAAATTCTGCACAGCTTTGTTCCATTGGGGTGATGACTGTCAATGCAGCCAAGACAAAGCTGCTATTTCGTGGTGTTTTTTTTTTTTTAAGAGTATGTTGGTTTTCAAGTCAAATTTATGCATGCAAAGATAAGTGGAAAGCCATTATTTTTATATCAGCTCTGATCCTTAAGTAAGTTCTGGTAGCGCTGAAGTACAGGGAACAATAAAATAAAGCTCCTGTTGAGAGATGGACAGTCATTCTTTTTCAACATAACATACTAACGAATTAGCAGAACTGCATTTAAGCAATCTTTTGGGATCCTTTGTGCAATGAAATGGCACGTGAACGCCGTAACAGCGTACCCTGAAATACATGAAACCTTCCTAAAAGAACTTTCTCACTGGATGCACTGCTGCTTTTTAGAAATGCAAAACTAGCAATCAGACATAGCATGTGTCCATTCTGTGTGCTTCTTACTAGCATTGTATGAGGAGTCATCATCTTTAATATTTGCAGTGGCAAATTAATTGAGCGCTCATTAAATATAACCAACTTTTTGTTAATGCTATGAAATAACCAGTTCATTTCATCTTAGTTTAAGTCTTTTTTTCTTTCTTTCTTTCTTTTTTTTTTTTCCGTTTTACTGCTGTCATTTTTTTGTGCTTGTTTTTTTTCCCCAGTGAGGGGTGTCGGCGAGAAAATACAATGAAGAATGTTGGATGTCGCAAGTATGCATTTAATTCCCTGCAACTGAAGGCTTTCCCAAAGTATTACAGGCCTCCAGAAGGAACTTATGGAAAAGTTGAAACATAAGCATCTTATGTCCTTTAATTGCTGTTCCATTAAGACGTGTGGCTGCACTCTAGACTAATACATGATTCTGTCATCCAGACCAGATCAGTAACCTTTTTGTACGTTTCACTAGGCTATATGGAGCATGTTACTTACCAGTTGGAGTCTATAGTAACAGTTATTCTGACACCTTAGCTTGAGAATAGTGTGATGACTCTGCCCATTTAAATAGCCTTCAGTGTATGTAAGATGAGCAGATATTGTGCTATTTAATAATTACCTACATGCAAATAGCTGGGTACCTCCTGGATGGGCAAGGACTTTGTGAATGGCATTGAGGCAGCTGCTTCATGTACTTCTTTCTGTACTGAGCTGACTTCAGACTGAGCTTTTCGTCACTTTTTCAAACTGAGAGTAAAACTCAACCGTTGTAAATAAAAAGGGACTGGACAGCAGGCAGTCTAATAACAGTAGGATGCATTATTGCAATCAAGAAACAGATGTTTAACTTCTAGAAATAATCAGCACAATAGTAGCCAGGAGTATAAATTGTTTCACTGTATATAGGATGCCATCTTGAAATACGAAAAGATTAATAAATAAAAAGGCTGGGCCTATGAGGTCTAGTTTGTAGTTCTGTCCAGATAAAGACAAATTCCGGTCATTTTTAGCACAAAAGGACTTGGGCAAATGTTAACCAGTTTTAAAAAGCGTTTCAAAACATAATGATGTTAATCGATTAATGGCAGCAACAGTTCTCCCAGCCCTTCCCCACTATGACATGTTCATTGTGTTCCATGGTAGTGTATATCAATCAGTGTGCTCCTTTATCCATGGCTTTTTATATTGCTTCTGGATTGTAAGCATTAGGATGTCGGGGCATTGCATTTTTTAAATCGGTGTTTGGTTTTTATCAGTATCTGTCAACTCAAAAATGCTTACAGTACCCAACATCCCCCTTACTGCCTGACAAAAATGTTACATTTATTAAGTTTTGCTCATTTTGATAGGACGTAACTCATGTGCTAATGCATGAGAACCTCAGGTGTTCTAGCTTAAGGCCAAGGTTTGATAGTCTATCACTTTGATAGCATTTCGTAAAGGTTCAGTACATCTCCTTGGAAATCATCTTCGAAAGGATGCCTTGAAGATAGAGATACGTTCTTAAAAAGCAGCTAAATGTTAAGTTGTAAATCTTAACAGGATTAAATCATTCCTAGCTAGCTTCGTTCAGCCCACTGTGCCCTACCCCTCTTGTATCTGAGGGCTATGAGCTGTAGAATAGAGAAGCTGGTCATTTGTTCTTGTGAGAGTAGCAACAGCCAGGTAAGTATATGGCTGTTTTCTGGCTTCTTTCTCCCTCCCACTGATGTTTGTCTGCGCTGTCACTGCTCTATCAGTCATGTTCATTCTGCTCCCATATAGGTTTGGGGGTTTTAAGTCCAGCAGTTTTTGCATTTTGCTTTTAGCAGTCTGACACTGAGCAGCATGTCACAAAGCCAGCCAAGAGAGTTCTGCTGAACCACGTTGTTACTGTTATTGCAGTCATTCTAGGAGGGGAAACAAAAATGCTGTGCAAATTCAATGCATTTGTAGTTCTTTTCCCAGTTCTAAACTCCTTCTGTAGTAGGATGGACCCTTGGGAAATTACAAACCTTGTCCTTCAATTAAATAATTGTTGCTTTTTGTTCTTTTTTTAATATGTAAACAAATGTTTGGTGAAAATCATTGCAGTGAGATTTCTTTAGACATTATTCTCTTAGTTCTGCTCAGCCTTCAGCCCCTGGCCCGTTATTAAAAGCTACATTTATTTTTGTATGAACGATAGTCTTCATAGCCCTTAGTTTTTATGAGTTGATAGTTTTATTTTGTATATTTCAAACACAGTTAATATTTTAAGTCCTATATTGTTACACTAAAAGTCTTCTTCCAGCATTCAGCTTCAGAAGAAAAGAACAAGAGGTCTATGGTTGCAATTAGCAGAGCCGCTCTCTTAGATGGTGGCCCACAGTCATTAGTTCTACTCTTAGAGCTTAGTGATCCTTTATTTATTTTGTACACCAAATATAATCGGAAGTTCCCCAATTTTCTATATGCATGGTTTTTGCTCACCTCTTTAAAGTGGTGGAACATTTGAAGTGTACTTCCATGTAGAGCATCGTCGTCCAGCTGACGTGTGACAGGTACAGCTGTCGGCACAATGCACGCCAATGGCTTCTTTTAAAGGGCGTAACGAGCAGGGAGGTCTTGAGCAGTTAATCAAAAAAGACAAACTGTGAAACTTGAAATCCACATAGGACACTTCACAAGGGTGAAGTAAGCTTTTCTGTTGCACAGGAGAGACAAAACTTAAGGATTACTGTAAAATGAAGTTCTGTCTAATGTTCTTTTTTGAGTACGTTTTTTAAATTATAAAACATACAAAGGTAAAAAGACAAAAAAAAAAAAAAATCCAACTTGCCGAGTATGTTCTGTGTATGTTCTGTGAAAGTATTTACAGCACAGTTGCCTTTTGTTTCATTTCTACATGTAAAATTATTGTATAATACGACACTGTTTTGTCCCAACACAATTGTATTTGCCAAGCTTTGTGCATTGAAAGATTTTTATTTATTTGTTTTTGGGCAGTATTAATATATCATAAACATATGGCTACTGTTTTATATATCCTAGTTCATCCAATCCATGTATGCTGTACATGTGCTAGTCTTTAGGATGAAAACCAATAAAGAACTGACAAGAGTAACGAGGTGGCTTACTTCTATTGCTTTCTTGGGTAAACTAATCAGCATTTTCAGGTTGCTTGGCTTGGCATGCTTTGTCTGCTCTTCAGTCGACTGGTGCCTACAACAGTGCTGGTTGTTGCTGTTCAGCAGGGATAAGTCGGCCTTGATCCACAAACCACCCAGCCTATGTGCAGCTACACCATGCAACCACTAATTCAACCACTCTGATTACAAAGTGACATCTGTAGCTGCTGCCGAGCATAAAATGCAGAGTGATGCCCAGTGGAAGGGCTGCTTATAGATGTAAAAACAGTTGGTTTCTTTTTTTGTGGAAGAAAGATTCCTTTAATATAAATGTTGGTTATTTGTCTGGCCTCTCACTGCACGTGTATGCAATACACAAATGAACACCTCCACAAGTCTGCATATTGTGCACAGATGTAATTCTCTGCCCAGCAGCTGCTGCACAAAAGATTCGGGTGCTCTGGGTTTTAAATCTCATTCAGTAACCATACAGATGTAATATTTGAAGATTTGCCTTTGCTGACCACTTCTTAATGCCCTACTGCTGACCTTGCAAAAAAGCACCTCTTGCTAAGGTAAGAACATTGCTGTGTACTTCTTGCTGTTAAACACAGATGGTTGAAGTTGAGCATCTGAAGGCACTCTGAGCTGTTACAGGAATCATCACTCTTGCAGCTGATGATGCACTGTGTCCATGAAGATAACCCAAGGCAACTCAGAATGCGGGCAGCCTGTGTACCTCCAGCCATAGGAGGAGCATGGGCATGTCCTGAGGTTATCCCCTTGCCTCAAGGAGCTGACAGCAGCACTGCCTGCTCTCCAGTCTCTCGCTGTTCCAGCTGCAGCCTTCAAGCAGGGCTTGATGTTCTGGCACAGCCTCCCACCGAAGGGTGCTGACTGCTTCAGAAAGGCTGACCTGATGTTGTAAATGTAACTTCTTACAGCTTCAGATGTGTTTTGACAATGGAGGGGATGTTTTCACTGATGCAACACGAAGAGGAAGCAAAGCAAAGTATGAGAAGCAGGAATGCACTTCTTTAAGCACTGTGATGCTACTCACACCTTCGTGTCCTTTGGGCTGTGGATACTAAATGAGCATCTTGGATTTGTCTGAATTTCTTCCGAAGAAATTCAGGTATTCAGGAGAGTTTCATGCAACTTCCACATCTTTTCCTAAGAGTGAGTTTTCTGGATGAAGATCAGACTGTGACATCTGCATGGGAATGGTCTCTGGAGGTAGGTGACTACAGCATGCTGTGAGATGCGGATCGTGGCAGAAGCTGCAATAAAACTTGATTTCTGTGTCAGTCATTTCTTTCCTGGTAGCAGATACACTGAATTACTGAAGCAAAATAGGACAATGCCGACAATATTTCACCTGGCTCATTCTCTGTCACAGCACCTGTTCTCTAGGCAGGTTTGCCAGCTCAGTGGCCATTCAGACCCTTGCTCTTGGAGCTGAGTGACTGTATCTTGTGCCCCAGGAGCTGATGCCTCCTGAGGATTTGCCAGGGAGGTGGTGCAGTCACTGTCCCTGGGGGTGTTGAAGAACCATGTGCATGTGGCACTGAGGGATGTGGTCAGTGGGCATGGTGGGGGTGGGCTGACAGTTGGACTGAGTGATCTGAGAGGTCTTTTCCAACCTTAATGAGTCTGTGATTTCTGTATCGAGGATTGCTGATGAGTAAGGTGTTGCTGTTGGGGCAGCATGGCCTGGGCTTCTTCTTCCCACTGCCAGGGCGGGGAAGGAGGCAGAACTTGGTACTCCAAGCCCTGCAGGTGCTGCTCAAGTCCCACCTGGGCTGTTCAACAAAGCATGTGGACAAGGTCCCCTTTGCTGCCTGCACCCTCTGCTCTTTGGTACATTGCTCTTCCATTCTGGATCCTTGTTGCAGATCTGCTGCATGAGCTGGTTGACTGGGATGCTGGAAGCTGAGCTGCTCTTTTTCTCATACATGTCTCTTACTCCCTTTCCCTCAGCTGTCATCAGAAGGTAGAATCAGCTTAATGAAAACATGTCTGTTGTTTTAGAGCAACAAAGATGATTAGAGACCTGGAGTATCTCCTGTATGAGGAAAAGCCAACAGACCTGGGACTGTTCAGCCTGGAAAAGAGGAGACTGAGGAGGAGGGGGTCTTATCAATGCTTATAAATATCTAATGGGTGGGTGTCAAGTGGATGGGGCCGGCTCTTTTAGGTCAGGCTATTTCCAGTGGTGCCCAGCCACGTGACAAGGACCAACAGACACAAACTGGAACACAAGAAGTTCCATATGAAAAATGTATTTACTGTGAGGTTGATGGAGCACTGGAACAGGCTGCTCAGAGAGGTTGTGGGATCTCCTCTGGAGATATTCAAAACCCTTCTGGACACCTACCCGTGTGACCTGCTGTAGGGTACCTACATTAGCAGGAGGTTGTACACAGTGATCCCCAGAGGTCCCTTCCAACCCCTGAAATGCTGTGATTCTGTCTGTTTCTGTTACCTAGCTTGGCCTGTGCCAGTAAGGCTGTGGAGAGCTGCTGTGTAACGTGGAGACTCAGCAGGGTTTTCATCAGGTGAAGAGATGGGAAAGAGATCTCTCATCTCCCTGGAGGGATGAGGGATTCTCCCTGAAGCAGGAGGGCAGGCCTGGTCGCACAGGGGATGGACTTTCCCTGGAGTGAAGGTAGCTAGGTACCTGCTTTTTGCTGTTTGTATTAGGACACAGGAAGACTTCTCTTGCTTATCACTCCACAATCCAAGCGTGTTCTCACAGGTTGATGTCCAATCTGTGGGCAGAGCAGTCCTGTGGGGCTTTGTATGCACCAGCTCGCACAGCTGAATTGCTAAGCGGGGAGCTGGGGCTAAAACTGAACTGGAAGATTTTACTTTTAGGGGGTGGAAGCATTGAAAGTGCTTAAATAAAAAGAGGAATATGGAGTAAACCTCCTGTGTCATGAGGCACTGGGACAGCATTGGACAGCCCCTGGGTGAATTTGCGTAGCAGCCTGTGCAGAGCCCATCCCTGGGCAGGCTCCGGTCCCTTCCACCCGTGAGGTGGGGGAAAGTAATGCTAATTATTATTTTTTTTTCCCCCCAAGTTTTCAGGAAGAATTGGGGAGGAAATTGAGGCCAGTTGGAACTGCTGTGATCTCCTGAGCCACACAGGGGTGCTGTTTAGCTGAGTATTAGGACCGAGCAGACTGCATTGCTTCACTTAAATGCATTGTATTAGGAAAAATGTTTTCCGATTTGCTGATCTAATCACAATCCCCAAAAATCTGCGGGGATTTTTACTTTTTTTTTTTTCTTGTGGGTTAATATGACTGCATTGATTAAATCTGTGAATTTCTCACAGGTAGTCTCTATTTTAAACAAACAAAAAAGCAGCAAAGTAAGCACAGTGAAGTACTGCCCATTTTAGCAAGACTGTCCTGTGCACCACGTGGGTGCTTTTTTTTTTTTTTCCCACTTAGGGTACTGGAGAGTATTAACGTATTCCGTTCCACCGTGACCTTTGATTAGTTTAACTAAATCATACAATCATAGACTCATAGAATGGCTTGTGTTGGAAGGAACCTCAAGGATCATGAATATCCAACCCCCTGCCACATGCAGGACTGCCAAACCTCCATATCTAATACTAGACCAGGCTGTCCAGGGCCGCATCCAATCTGGCCTTGAACAGCTCCAGGGACAAGGCATTCACAACCTCTCTGGGCAGCCTGTTTCAGTACCTCACCACTCTCTCTGTAAAGAATTTCCCCCTGACATCCAACCTAAATCTCCCCTCCCTCAACTTAAAACCATTTCCCCTCGTCCTGCTGTAATCTACCCTTTCAAAGAGTTGATTCCCCTCCTGTTTGTAGGCTCCCTTTAGGTACTGAAAGGCTGCAATGAGGTCACCACGCAGCCTTCTTTTCTCCAGGCTGAACAAGCCCAGCTCCCTCAGCCTGGTTAGGAGTGAGATGCAAGTGAATATTCCTTATACCATTGTCCTAAGAGATTCACAGCACATACAGCACAACAGGGGTTACTCCAAGAATTGTAAACTCAGTCAGACCCATTCAATGCGCTGCATAGTTTTTAAGGACTTCTTCCTTCATTCTTTATTTCCAGACTCTAATCTTGGCAAGATTTTGCTGGTGGCCTGACTGCTAAGGGATGGGCGATGCCAGGTAGACTGGCAAAGGAGGGCTAAAGGTGCTAAAAGTTCTTCCCCCTTCTGGAAAGCCAACAACAGCCAGGAAAACAGCATACTAGGGAGCATTTCAGTCCCTTGTCCAGTTTCAGCTTCTGGGTTTTCCCCCTTTGAGAGAGGGAGCCATCCCCCTGCTTTTTGTTGTCTTCCTGCATTGCCATAAAAAATGTTGGTGCCTCTTAGCCTGGTGAATATTGTCTTCCCTGAAAATAACTGTGGAATGGGCCAGTGAATGATACTGGGTGGTGCAGAAACTGTTCTAATACTTGCCCTCTTGGTGGACATGTGCTTCCCAGCAATTGCCTTATAACTAAGCCAAAATAACAAGTGACTTCACCCTGCTGTAGCTCCATACCAAAAAAAGCCCAAGAAACATTCCAGAATATCTTTTTTTTCTTTTTCTTTTTCCCAGGAATGTCTTATTAGCCCCAAAATTAGAAATCTCTTTCCTAGAGGCACCTCCCCCTGCTCCCAGCCAACATCTTTGGTCTCTTGTGGGACAACAGACCTCTGATCCCTTGTCTTGTCTAGGGTGAGTAATTCAACTGCAATTTTTCACAGCTTCTGAGAGCCTGTCTCGGACTCTGAGACAGTCTGTTTGTTTCACCTCTATTTGCTTCACTTCTGTTCATACTCTCTGGCATATATCCCTTGTAGAATCCTTTTATTGGCAGTGCTGGGAAGTCCCACACTTCCTTCTGCCACTCAAGGACTTGGCGTTAGGTTACAAAGCTTAAGCAGAGACTGAGTGTACCCCCCTGAAGCTACCATGCTGATGAAACTCTGACTCACACATTTGCTTCACTGTAGACCAATAGATTGAAGTCAGGTCTCAGCTGTATGGTCCTTCCTGAAGGCCCACTGAGTGGGCTGCTGAAGAGTGTGCTGGTCCAGGCATTCTGCAGATAGCTTCAGTATTGATGCCAGTAAAGCAGCAGTTGAACATCAAGTCTACCCTTGACTGGTCATGGATGAAAGCAGGCACTGGGCAAAACTGTTTTGAAGAAAAACCTGTTTAAAATGAGATTACTGAAGGCCCTCCTGGAAGCAGTGAGCACACCGCAGAAGCTGGGCTATCCCCAGTCTCAGCAGCTCTTTGTTCTGTGACTCATTGGTTCAGAAGGCCAAAATACTGAAGCTGAGAATACTTGCTCCAAATTACAGGGTGGCAAACCAGACAAGGCAAAGTCAAAGTTATACTTAGTGTAAAGCATCACTGAGTGAAATCCTTTCAGTGAAAGATAGTTTCTTACCCCATGCAAGTCAACACTTGTGTACTCTTAAATTCACCTCTCAGGCGCAGCAGCTGGTGCGCGGTCGGGCAGCCCAGTAGAAAACTTCAGTATAATTTGACCGTGACACTCCACTGTTGGGAAGCTGCACCACTTGTTACTTCTGTCACAGAGTATTTGCCAGGCTTGCTTACTCTCAGAGTCCAACATCAGGGCTCTATGCAGACCCATCTGCTGTTACATGGGTTCATCCTAAGTTTTCATGGATGCGAAATAAAATGTAACTGTGCTTTCATTTCATTTATAGTCTTTCCTGATGCGGTATTATGCTTAACCAGAATCTCCAAAGCCTTTCAAGAGGTTTTTTTTTTTAAACTGAGCTAAACTTGGGTCTGTCCTGTTCAATATCGTTATTGATGACCTGGATGAGGGCAATGAGTGCACTCTCAATAAGCCTGCAGATGACACCAAGTTGGCAGGAAGTGTTGATCTGTCTGAGGGTAGGAAGATCCTACAGACTGATCTGGACAGGCTGGATTGCAGGGCTGAGGCCATTGAGATGAATGAGGTTCATCAAGATCAAGTACCGAGTTCTGCACTTTGGCCACAACAATACCATGCAATGTTACAGAGTTGGGGCAGAGTGGCTGGAGGACTGTGTGGAAGAAAGGGACCTGGGGGTATTGGTTGATGCTTGACTGAACGTGAGCCAGCAGTGTGCCCAGGTAGCCAAGAAGGGCCATTGGATGCCAAGATGCCAAGTGTGGCATCCTGGCTTGTATCAGAAATAGTGCAGCTAGCAGGAGTAGGGAAGTGACAGTCTCTCCGTACTCAGCACTGGTGAGGCCACACGTCAGGCACTATGTTCAGTTTTGGGCTACAAGAAAGACATCAAGGAACCGGAGCACATCCAGAGAAGGGCAATGAAATCTGTGAGGGGGCTGGAGCACAAGTTACGGGGAGCAGCTGAGGGAACCGGGAGTCTGGAGGAGGTTCAGGAAAGACCTTATCACTTTCTATAATGACATGAAAGGAGGTTGTGGTGAGGTTGGTGTCAGCCTCTTCTCCCATGTAACAGTGATAGAACTTGAGGGAATGGCCTCAAGTTGCACCAGAGGAGATTCAGGTTGGATGTTAGGAAATACATCTCTAAGAGACTGGTCAGGTACTGGAACTGGCTGCCCAGCGAGGTGCGGGAGTTGCAATCCCTGGAGGTGTTCAAGGAAAGCTTAGATGTCGTACTGAGGGACACGGTTTGGTGAGAAATACTGGTGGTAGATGGACAGCTGGATTGGATGATCTTAGATTTTAGAAGTCTTTCCCAACCTTGGTGATTCCATGATTCTGTGATTCTAATGCCAACTAAACTGATCGCACATTAGAAACATACTTACCCCAGTTCAGGCTGCCAGATTTCAAAACAGGGCAGAAATCCTGCAGGCTTTTTATTTGCTAGAGTTGGCAGAATAGAAATGCCATTTAGAGCACCAAAATAATTAAGGCAATTAATGGTAATTATTTTTCTTCTTTGCTGGGAACTTTGTATTCCCAGCAGCTTCCAGGTCTGGAAAAAAAAGCTGACTCAGGGTAGGCTGCCCCCAATAGTACTCTGAATTAAAAAGAATGTTTTAAGTTATCAGAAGGGCTGCTCATCCTCAAAGAACCTGCTTAGAATACACTTTAATGATTTTACTCATTACAAAATTATAAGCATCCATCTTGGGACTTAAAGGTAACCATGTCACTCACCAGCCAGCATTTTCTATGCCCATGAAAACTGACTATCATAAAGCCTGCAAGGAAACTTTGTTGTTTCCTTCCTGAGGTTTCTGTTTTATACACATCCCACACTCAGAGGTTTCTTAAGAAACCCCTGACTTTTGACCTATTTCATTTGTCTTACGTTTGGTATATTACTTAGGATTAATGTATTTGTTTGCTTTTTTAAGAGGTAGTTCTCTTGATTACTTTAACCAGGCAGAACAAAGTGAAAGTGCTCTCCAAAGTAAGCTTTGTACTGAGAAAAGGAAGAGCAGACACTCAGAAAAGGAGGCTTTTGGCCTAGGGCTTTCCTTTAAATGGTGAATGACTCCGCGCTGTTTCTCTTATGAAACTGAAAATGACCTGTTAAAGATCTCAAACTTTTGAGTTGCTTTGCCCCTGGACCCTAAATAATAATTTTTAATTGGCGTTTGAAAAGAAACTTTTCAAAAGCAAGAACTGAGAATATTGTGAAGGCAGCAAAGGTTATTTGCATTAACACAAGGGAATGGCTCACACTTGGGGGGCAAGAGTCTAAATTAGATACATTGCCTTGTCTTGTTCAAAGGGAAATTTTCAAAGCCAAAATTATTTTCTTTCTTCACAACTGCTTAAGCCACTGGGAATAGTAGTACCTAGAATTCATTTCTGCTTATATCTTCCATAGAATCACTTCCTATACAAAGACCTGCCAGGGAAATAGGATTGTACATTACATTAACTTCAGCAGCTTCTTTTACCTTGAACTTACTGCTGTTATCTCTCCCAGTCCCATCTCACAGGGAAGCAGGCCCTGGCATGCCAGTAGCTTAATTAATTCTTTATTTTGCACGCAGGAAGACTTGTTTGCCCAGTTACTCAAAAGAAAATTCCATATAAGCCCACACTGAGCATTTCATTATCTTGCATGGTTCTAGAAATATCCAAATTTTAAGAACAAAGGAGTTCTTCCAAATGCCCACTTCAGAGATCCATACCTTCTGCAACTGCTGGTGACAGCAAGAGAACAGCAACCTGGCACCAGGGAAGATTTTGTTCACGTAATGCTAGATAGAAAAATGGTGAGTCTCAATTGTTTAACCCTTATATTTTCTTGCATACAGCATTCTTTGCAGCAAATTGAAACGTTCTCTTTAAAATAATGAATCTGATAAAAATCTGCTGTAAATTTGGAGTAGTGCCACTGAATGATAAGTGAATCTGCATCACTGACAGTATTGCTGCTTTCTTGTAGCATAGATGAATGTATTCAGTCACTGAGACTTGCCTTACTGTTAGTGCAAAGAAACAAACACATTGAAGAGTGAGAAACTCAGTCCAAAAATAGTCAAGTGCTTTAGATCCACAGAAGACCAAAGGTTATGAAGGTATGGGCGTAGCATAAACAGCAGCTGCTGTGCCTGATTCTTAGAAACTTGAAGAGCAGAGATGTTTTACAGCATTTTGCTATCCAGAAATCTCCACATGGGTGGCATCGAATCTCTGTGTAACCCTGAAAACAACATATCAGATGCTCTACAAACTCATACAGTTGAGGATGCCAGTTTTAATTGGCAGGGAAGTTTCTGTTAATATAGGTTCTATGCACAGTAGATTTTGGCCTGAAGGTTACCACCACCAAGTGGATCTGTGCATGCACAAGTTTAGATAACACAGGGAGAACAAAATTGCAGTAGGCAGATCTTGAAAAAAGCAGTATTTATTTTAAAGTACAACCCAAAGTTGTAGCCATAAGAAATGCACAAGGTATCTTGTTTTTTCCACAAGTCTTGGCTGTGTGCATTTCATTTCAACTTAAAAATGCATTCAGGTTTACAAATGTACAAAGAGCACAGAAAGTGTGTTACAGTCTTAACAGAATGCTCTTACATTCAGCCATTTTGCTGTTAAGGTTCTGTGTTGGTTCTGTTGTGGAGTTTTTC
Source organism: Chrysolophus pictus (assembly GCA_037305975.1). Taxonomy (NCBI): domain Eukaryota; kingdom Metazoa; phylum Chordata; class Aves; order Galliformes; family Phasianidae; genus Chrysolophus; species Chrysolophus pictus. The sequence goes on from CM074576.1 coordinate 64,422,402, forward strand.
TTTTTTCTTTTTTCCTTTTTTCAATTTTTTTTTTTCATTTTTTTACATTCTTAGAACCTGTGTTAACAAAGACAGCCTTATTTTTAAAAAAATACTCTGCATTTTAGCACAAAGTGCCTTTTTTCTTATTTAAATTAGAACTTGGAGGGTAATACTGGAAAAAATTTAAAAATCAAAACCGGTGCTTCCATAAAAGTATTGCATGCCAGGACCATTTTGTAGTTCAAACTGCTTCCTACATAGAAATGGCAGATGGTGAAATAGGAAGCAGTGAAATTGTCCAGATTTACAGGCTTCGGCTGTAGGTTGGATTTACGGCCACACCCAGACTTTTCCAAGCTTATCTGTAATCTCACACTACCATATTGCAGGATAGACTTTAAAGAGGAGCAAGTGATGAAAGTGTGACTGGGGGGGAGGGAGAGAGAGAAGGGAAAAAATAGCCATGACCAACAAATGCCTGAAAACGATGTTTCAAAAAATTTGCATTCAGAATCGTATCACGACCTGGATTCAAGTTCTTTTCTTCTGCTTAGCTTTGGGTTTCAGTTTTCGTGAGGATAGTGTGAATTAGACCATGGATCTGAACTTCTTCTTCCAATTGTTGGGCTCCAAATTCTCCAAGGATTGTAGGTCTGTCCCATGTCTTCAGCTGGATTGGCAACAGTGGCAGCAGCAGATGGAGGAGGTGGTGGCGAGGAGTTTTCATTACCCATGAGATCAATACCTGACAAGGCATTTGTTGGAGTGGTGAAGGGAAGGCCACTGTTGAGATTACTTGACCAGATGGAACTGCTGAATGGAGTGGTGGACCACAGGCCGCTCGGGTTGCCAAGGATAGACTGTGGTAAAGACAGAGCTGCATGAGTAGCTGCCAGGTCAGCTTTTTCTTTATTACTGTTATTATTACAGTTCCTTTGAAAGTAAAGTATCTAGAAAAAAAACAGGTCTGCTGTAGAAGCCCTTCCACCTCCACTGTGACACAGTTCTGAACTACCTTTACTAGACCTTGCCCAGAGGAATCACACTAACGATCACCAAATGTGTCTGGGAACTGAATGGGCTGCAGAGTGCAATTACATTACAGGCTTTTAAGCTCTTTTCATTCGGGCTTATACATTCCCATGCTATTATTAATTTAAAGAGTAGTGGTATTCAAGGGTCAAAAAGCATCAGCCACATTAAACCAGCTTGAGCAAGATAGATAAATAAAGACAAAACTCAAGTTGTAATGGAAAGTAGCAGTGATCTTTGATCCTTTTTGACAGCTTGCAAACCTATCTCCTTGTATTCACACTTATCTGTTTAAAAAAAAAAAAAAGATCACAGGATGAACCTTCATATGTTCAAGCCCACAGTATCTCCCCATATTCCCAGTATATGCATTTTTCTCCTATCCTTAAGTTGTCCAGCTAAAGAGAGAAGGAATGGTATAAGGGCCGTTTGGCAGTACCAGTGACTTTGCCCTGGCTCTACAGGCCTCTCTGACAAATGGTACTGCAGAGCAGCAGCATCTGCACCATGACGTCACAAATGAGTTTGGGGAGAATAGACAGGAACAAGCCCAGAAGGTCACATGCAGATATGAACAAGGCCCAGTTTTGGTGAACTGTTTTACCGAAGTCCAAACAGTAGCAAGCAACAAAGAGAAGAACCTAACCAATGGAACGTGGTTGTAGAAGGGGATACTCAGAAGAGCCAGGGATGGAGATGAGATAGGATAGTAAAAATTCCATGCTCATATGAGCACAGAACCTGCCACATGTAGGTTTACCACCCTAGCCAATAGATTTAATAATGCACATATGCTGTAAATCCAGTTTGGAAATACACAGTAAACTTGAAACATCCCAGTGGCAGGAGACTTGCTGAGTATGTGCTGTAAAGTACAGACTTCCTTACGTTTGGATTTACTGGGGGAAGATAAGACATCCCTTGCCAAGATCTCATCCCTCAGATAATGAACATAAAGGTTAACCACTATCAGTGTGCTGTGCACCTGACGATTAAAATAAAAATCTCTTTAGAAAGCAAATAGGGTGAACTCTGAAGATGTCTTCATTTCAGGTTTATATTTTTTTCTCCCTTGGAACAGAAAAGATACATTCAACCTTATCTGAAACTGGCTGAACAACACTACATTAGCAAAGACCCCCTCAAAGAACTTGATGCAAAGAGGTGGATAGGAATTTTGAGCATACTAAGGGGTTAACCAGCATCATTCTGACTGTCCAGTGTCACTGGGATGTTGAGTTAAACCAGGGTCACAGTTTCCAACTGTTATATAACTAAATGGTTACATTTAAGCTATACAACCATTAGACTACTAAGCCTACAGCAAGAAACAGTGATTCTGCTGCTCAGACAGCATCTCTAACACACTAAACCCACTCTATTTCTTGCTATGGGCGAAAGAGCCAGGAACTATTCCAGTGTATCCCAAAAAGCACTTAGAGTTTAGCAATTGCTCATGAAGTAGAAGCAGCAACAAGGAAAGGATTGGCAGTGCAATATTTGACAGACAGTTACTCCTTTTCAGTGCTTGTGAAGAGAGGCCCAAAGTGGCCCAAAGACAGAACTGTATGTAAGAATATGGAGAGGCTGTTGTGAGAAAGAAACCTGAGGAGGAGTAGCACCAATGCAGCAAGCTTTAAAGGGAGATGAGATGTAGAAATCAAATGCTATTTAGTACAGAAGGCAAAGAGTTGTGCATAAAATGGGAAAGCAAGAGGACTGAGAGTGATAATCAAAGTCAACTTTCCCAGAATCCTTCCTAGAAAAGAAGGTAATCTAGGAGCCAATATACAACTACTGTTTGTAGGAAGAGATTTGGCTCTTGTGCCAGAAAAAGGAAATGCACAAGCTCTGGTCTGGTACCTGTCTTGTATTGTCTTTAGCTTCACTTGCAGGAATAGCAAAGGTTTCCTATGTTTCCTACTCTGGCTTACCACAAGCACTGAGAAAACGCTGACATTAAAAAGGCCTTGAACATTTCTATCTGTTGGCTGCTTTTTGTGACCTCCTTGAATCACTTCTAAAATGCTTTTTTTCTTTCCCCCCCCTCAAAATCATTTAAAAGCAGAGACTAAAAATTCTTCTGTATCATTTGCTTGGCTTCTGTCTCAGTGCTTCCTGAAGCACAATTCCAGGTTGAGTGGCTAGGACATAGCCTGTGAGCTAGAGACTGTTCTGGTTGTCCTCAGCCCTTCCTTCTCTCATGTGAGGAATCAGCCCTCTATGCAAGTAAAAGCAACAGTCTCTCCTTTTTATATCTAGTGATGTACACTATGTACATAGATTCACACAGTAATGTTACAACTGCAGCTTTAAACACACAGCAAGAGAAGGGTCAGCAAATGCAACTGAGCGATGTAGATAGCACCTCTTACTACAGAAACATTTTCAGAAAAGATGAAGAATCATTTCCCCTTGCAGTGAAAACAGCTATGCTTTGTTTTCTTCTGATGCGAAGGTATAAGGATGAGAGAGCAATGCTACAATCTGCATGTGTTTGGTGTTTTGTTGGTTTGGTTTTTTTCTCCCTTTTCATCAAGATCTCCAACAACATTAGCAGCCAGTTTAAATACTTCTATTTAAGCTCAGTCATCTAGTGCTATTTCTAAGCTGAAAAGAATACAATTGAGTTTTTTGGTTTTCAACCTTACAAAGAGGTGCCACACTGGATTCAGCAAGAAGAATCAAAATAGGAAAGTTATCACATTGGTTATTTTGCAACTGTCCATCAAATTAGAAGTGACAGCAGCAGCACAGGAGCAGAATGTCTGAAGCATGTGGAAATGGAACACACGACTATAAATGCTCTCATCACTAATTTCATTATCTGCAAGCAAGCAGACTAACGGCTCGTTGTCCAAAAGCCACTGCAACTTCAAGTCATGGAACTATTAGCACTCAGCTGACCTTTTTCATCTAAATTTATAAAACCTCTAAATAAAATGACACAGCAGATACAGAGCAGGTTGGTAACAGTTACAAAACACTGTATTTGCACCAAATACTCACTGCAGTTGTATGAGTTGGCGAACTTGAGCTTGTAGGCCAGGAGGGTATGGAATCTGTAGCTGAAGGATCCCAGATGGATGATGGAACATGATTGAACTCACTCCAGTTTCTCTGAACATCCTGCCCATACGCAGGTCGAGCTAAACCAAGCTTGCTAAAAACCTCTGAAAAATAAAATGATATAAATCTGAGCACATTACTGTTTCTCCTTGTTCATGAACATCAGCAAATGAACATAGTTCACTGTCCCTTCCCATGTCCTTCTGTTAGGTCTTGCTGCAGGAGAACAGATTAGTAAAGGTCACACACAAACAGATCTCAGCTCACTTGTCCTGTATGGGGCAGTGGCTACAAATTTAGAATCATGATTACAGTGAGAAGAGAAGTTCTACATATACAAAAAAATTCCACAAATTGATACTGAATGAAGTATCTTGGGAACTGTTTACACAAAGGCCAGTAGAGAATCTGGTAGAAACACAGCAATACTGCAAATCCTGCTAGTTCAGCAAGTTCACTGTGGTGAAGGAGGTGACTGCGCTGAAACAGACTAAGAAGTGCAGCACTCCCTGCCAAGGTGACTCCTGACATGGGATGTGGCACCAGCTGTGCCCAGCTGAGGCAGGCTGGCCCTGCCTCAACTAAGAGAGGGAAGGACAGCACCAGTGCTAATGGTTCACATGGTGCCTGCACACAGAATTGATCCCAGGCACTTTACTGCCATCCCTCAGAGTCACTGGAGTCAAGTGTTGCAGATGAAGTGAAAGCAGACCCCAAACATTCTTAAGTAGAGACCCAATCCAATGATGTGCAGATGCCGTATGAAGCTTGTTTTGCTTACTGATCTTCTGCACACACCTTAAAATACCATGCACCCCCAAACACAGTATGCAAGTCTACCTCAACTATGTAGAGCATCTGTGCCCCACAATATAACCTGCCTGCATCAAGGCCTCATCTCAATAGCCACTTACAGAAAGTTTACCTAAGTACAGCAATTGATGGATGGTTAATGTGCATCAATTCATTATACAGCTACACAGATGCTGGAGGAAAACACAAGAGGAAAGCAACATGAAAGATGTGCTGTTGCATCACATATATAGCAATGGTTTTATGCAAGCGTGAGGTGTTCAGGAAACCACAGGTTTCATAGCACACTTCTGAGACCTACTCTAAAGCTTCAGGGGAAGGATGAAGGGGAGGAAAACAGTGAGAACAGACAGTGAGAAAAGAAATAAAGATATTCTTCTGAAACCGAGAAACTTCTAAACCACTTGTTTCCAGCAAAACAACATTTAAGACTTTCCACCAACTCTCTGGGCTGAAACACAGAGTACACCACCAAATGATAAAATGTTTTCCTATACAGTGATCCTTTTGGGGGATAGGTGTGGGAACAGAGCCTGTACTTAGAACAGTGGAATGGAAATACACCATTTCTTTACCTGTATTTAAGTACTGAAAATACTTGAAAAAAATACACTCACCTCCAGTTAAGTTAAAAGAATGTCCAAATGCAGAGAATGAATTGAGAGGTGTGAAGTCAGGACTGCTGGGGTTGCTGATAGGACTCCACAAACCCGAACTGAATAGTAAGGAGTAATGGGAAAGAAATATGCATTAACACAGTCTCACCAACATTAACATTGTGCTGGTCCAAACAGAAATATGTACAAATGTGCATGTATACATGCACACACACTATACATATGTACAAAAATACAAAATGGTGCCCAAGACGTGGTAAATAAGCTTATTTTTGTTTTAAAAAATGATGACAGGGAAACGCCATTATCCTGTATGTAGAACACTGTGCACTAGATACAATGCTCTCGGTCTGTATGCTGAGCTCCAACAAAGAGCAGCTCTGTTTTTCAGAAGAATCATAGGCTCCAGAATGCAGCGCAGCTTTCTGACAAGGAGAGCAAACTTAGAACTGCTGAGAAGGGATACAAATGCTCACATTCTAGCTTGTGGATAAGTTTCTTGAAAATACAGATGGGTTAACTGGAACTGGTGATAAATATTTACATAAACAAACCAAGAACTGACCCACAAATCTTGCACAGAAAAGCAATTCCTCTGTATATTGAAACTCGATTTCAAGTCCCACTCCTAGTTTGGAAAACCTACCAGACAAAAAAGGCAGCGTGACTGGAAAAGATCAGAAATCCCCACTGCAATGAGGAATACAACTAAGCATGGCTATACTCTGCTTCTACTCAGAACACAAAGTCCTGTTATTGTCCTGGTTTCAGAGTTAACACAGAGTAACAATATTGCTGTACAGTGCAAAATCCTGCCTGTGAATTATTTTGAGTCACCTTGTTACCCACTCCTAAATAATCAAAGAGCCAAGCTGAAGTCTCCTTCTTTGGATGCTCAGGGGACACAAAATTGTCAAGTTACTGGGAATGAGAGTGGAAGTCCCCATCATATCCAGAATGTCTCTCTTTGCCCTTCTGAGAGATTCACAAAAAATAAATATTCATAAACAGAACCAGGATAAACTCCATTCACTGCCTTCAAAATGCCACTATTTTCTTACAGACTCTTTTCTAAGAGCTCAGGTATTTCCAAGAGGTATAAACACTTACCTGTCAGAGCCATCACTGTCAACAACTGCATGGGAAATGCTGATATTGCTGGAAACTTCTGTCTTTGCTGGGGAAACCTTTGGTAAGCCACTGCCACCTGCAACAATAAATCTAAAATGAGACAGAAATAAACCAACTGACCAAACAGACTGAATATTCTAGAAATACGCAGAGGTATTTATTATGCCAGGCTGGTACAGTACCTGGACTCTTGTCATAACCTGCAGCAACAGCAGCAAAAGTGGGGTTTCCATTCCTTCCTGGAAGAGAAGCTGCCTTTGCCAGCTTGTGCTTGGTACCACTGGGCTGCTTGCTTTTTGTTTCACTTAAAGGGGAGGAAAAAAGTGGGGAAAAAATGTTTATGGTTTTAGACTTCAGTACTTTGATAAATAAGCAATAATTTAATCTCGTATTAAAAAAAAAAAAACACTAGCAGAAGTTCAACAGTTTATGTAGGTGCACATTTCTATAATCTAGCAAGTTGTAACAAACTCCCCCAAAACATAAATAGCACTCCACAACGTGCACAGTAATATCTGCAAAAAAACAGTTTCCAGAGGAAGAGGAAATGGGTACAAGAAAAGAGATGCACCATATCAAGCACAGTGGTTCCTTAAGCATTCTGTGCTTGTAAAATTAGGAGGAGGTGCAGATCCAAACTCACTTGCTGCAGCTGCTGTTCACAATGCTGCTGTAGGTGCCTCCTCGTGGCCCAAAAGCTAAGGATGCAGGAGGAGGAGGAGGAGGAGATGGAGAGGCAGGTGTAGGTGAGGGCTGTCGCTGTTTCAGGAAAGCATCTGCGTTCATGGTTTGTAGAGAGAGTTTATACAGGTTGTCCGTAGCTATATAAAGAAGCACAAAAGACTCTCATGTAGTATTACAGTAAGATGATGGCTACTCAAACTCTGCTATAAATTCCGTTTCAAGAATTATTTCTAAGACTGTTCCCAGTCATTAAAGTAGCAGCTCCTTCCTTATTTTCACCTACTACTATTCAGATTTACTGACTACTGTGAGACTATTTCGATGAAAGCGTGAAGGCAAACAGGAAGGAAAAGAATGGAACTACTAGCCTAAGCAAGAGCTGCAGGAAGGGCTGACTTTATGATCATATGCAACCAAGAGGAAAATGACTCGTTTCTCACCAAGGCCTTAAAATACAACCAAAAAACTTGTAATAGTGCACCACTCTAACCACTGCAACAAGGAGCTTTCAGTGTTTCCTCTCAAGGAGGGATCACTTAATTTCAACTTTGGCTGCAGAAAAACGAGAAAGAAAAACTCAACTTGCTGTAGAAAATACATTTTGTTTTCAAGCAGTAATTCTCAATTCCTCAGCAGTTTCTGAAAAACTGTGGAATGAGCGACATTTTGCCCATGTGGTGTTCAAATCTCCCAACTGTACCGGATGCTATCGATATTAGGCTTACTGCAGAAAATGAGAGCATAGATATGCAGGGAATAAAAGCTAGGCTAAAAACAGATCAAGCCTGCCTACAGATATGCATTGCAGGAGACTAATTCTGTCATCCTCCAGCGATTACTCACAGCTGCCAGCTTTGTGAAGTGGCACAGAGTCCCACTCTGGTGGAGGAGAATCCTTTTCGCCTTCTGAGCTGCTGGTATTTCCTAGCTCCTGTCCAGAACCACCAGGGAGAAACTTTGATAATACTGATGGCCTGCTCTCTATTAACTTGTTTGGACCTATTAACAAAAAAAGAAAAAATAATAACAATCATCAGTGGATAATAAAGCAAGTAGCTTTCTTAACATTAAACTTCAGATTAAGCTTTCAAAAGCAAGCAGATTGAAAGTCCCAAGATATTTGTGATACGTGAAAATAGCCTCACACTACCTCTTGTTTTTGGAAGGTTTCTTGATTTGGACACATTCGTCAAGAGGTGCTGTGTGGATATCTTGGATGGAAAGGTTTTGCGCTGCTTGTTTTCCAGTGGGGGAGTATAAGGTAATTCCAAGGAACTAAATGAAAACAGAGATCCATTTATTTTTTTTTTTGCTTTCAGAAGTGCTGCAGGACATACATATACATTTACCATACAGGCTTTACAAAAGATTGCTCTCCTGTGGCTTCCTCCTATTGAGCTTATACTCACCTTGAAAGTGATTCATAAGCACAGTTTTGCTGTCATCTCTTCTATTTCCCCTACATACAACTCCACCCTTCCACCCTTCCTAACCTTAGCTCATCTCCTTCCCACAAGGGCATTCCAGCTCACTCACTTTCCAGGACTAGAAAGCCTCCTCGATCACACAGTGATAACCAAGAGATGGCAATTGCAGTTTTTCCTCTCTGTTGCCAATTGCATGCTCCTGATACGCTACAGCCACGAATGCACAAGATGACAGATCACAAAACTATTCCAACTCATCAAATGTATTTGGTTATATATTGTTCCTTTTCTCCAGCTGTTTGATTTTGCCCCAGGTGCCATACATTTTCTAAAGAAAATTGTTGTATTCATGTCTTGGAGAAGAATTCCGACTCAATTTGGGCCTCTGAATATTGTCACATACAACAACCTTGTGATTTAGAAGACAAAGGAAAATGTATAATAATAAGAAGAAAAAATAGAAGGGGACATTGCCTGGCCACATTTTAAGAAATATTTTGAAGAAAATGAATGCATATGCATACCAATTACTCAGTCTAAATCTCAGTCTAGTATTAACTACAGCAACAGACCAAAAAAACAATCCAACATACCACACCTCAGACTAGCAAAGTTTACTTTTGTGGCTCTCCAATACTCATTTTGTTTTAGAACTGCAGAATGAGATTTCAAAATGAAACTGTCTATAGCAAGGCTGAGGTTCTTTATTTTTCTCTTCCCTATCATCTGCAATCTGTCAGGAAGGGAATGGCACTGGCAGCAAACATCTCCTTTAACAACATATCCAAGACACTGATAGCTGTAACTTTGCCACAAGTAACTAAAGGTGCTCATGTTACAGTGCTGCCACTGCACAAAAACTCCCATAGAAATGTTTACTCTATTTTGTATCTGTTATTACAAAAAAACTTGCCATCGCTTAACCCCATTTTCTTCTCTGGATTTAGTTCTCATATTGTTAATTGACCGCACATCAAATAATCATTTACAAGCTTCAGATGTTCCCTGATACCATGAAGGAAGCAGAAGCTGCCTGGAGCTGTATGTGCTGCTGTCAATTATCCAGTCTGGCAGCCACAGCAATAGAATACACAGATGGTTATCGATCCATCTTCCATGATGCCTTCCTGCTTTGTTGTGCTTACCTGGTTTTCACATCTACAGGGATTTCTTTCTTGATACTTGTTAGCAGTTTTTTACTTTTCTGTTTTATTTGCACTATTTCATTTTCAGGTTTTTCCGGTGTAACTTTTCCCTTTTGTTTTTCAGGTTCCTATAAAAGACATTATGATAGGATGTCTGCATTGATCAAATATGTATGTGTTTTCTTCAGCAGATAGAATAGACTAGGAGCACACACACAGACAATTACTTCAGTTCTGCTGACAACCAATAGCTCGTTCTAACCACAGTCACTGAGGCACTTTCAGACTTGAGACAACATAATTCAAGCATGTTGACACTGCTCTTTTGTAAAAGAGGAAACAGTAGTGAAAGCAAGGACCGTGAAAGGGGATTTTTTATAATTAACCTTCTTCCACTGCTAGCTATTGCTGCATATGAAAATAGGGGAAAAAAAGAGACCCCATTCCCAAGTGCCATGCTCCTCTAACAGGCAATCCACCTTTTATTAGCAACGCCTACCTCTTTGAGAAGTGTTTCTGTATCTGGGTTGGAGGTTTCAGTTGTGGTTGAAGAACTGTCATCATCTGCCAAGGAATCCTTCAGTTCATCTTCCTGTTGCTTCCCTTTTCCTCTTCTGTCCTTTTCTTCCCGTTTCTTTTGTGGCTTTGCCTTCCGCTGAAGTGCCTTCCCTTTCCCTGAGGAGATAAGAACATTTCAGATTCCCATCAGCAATACTCTGCAATGGGCTTGTTCACTTCATTTCAGAGGCTAACCCACATGATAAAACCTCTGAAGTTAGCTCCTAAGGCCTAACTCCATTGCCTCTCTGCAGATGTGGGCACCTGGTTGCACAGAGTGCTTCTCTGCTATGTTCCTGGTGTTCCTTTTGAATACCTTATAATTCAAATTGACTGTGCCTCCACATAAAAGTAAATTTAGACGTGGACTTCAGAAATTGGTACAAGCTTTGTCATTCTAACAAAGGAAGAACTGAAAGGCTTAGCATCCTTACCAGTTCAAACACAAATCAAAGCCTAGTGCAGATGTGAAAAATCACTATACTATGGTTAATTTAGCAATGATGGGTGCATGTCTCTCTCTAGAAATCTCACACCCAAATATAACAACTTTCCTCAACATATTTTACTTTTTCAAAGTGTACTGTATATTAAGAGCCATGGCTAAGCTGACTAAAATTATTTGGCTTGACATACTTAAGTGTTACTGCATCTCAATGTAAAAAAAAGTAGTGCATTGAACACTCCAGGGAGTGTTTAATCACCTTTCTTGAAGCAATCCACATATCAATAAATAGTGCTAGTCAAACAATCAATCATGTTTTTCTTACATCTTCTACAGGCTAACAAATGGAGAAAAGAATAAACTCAAAATGCAGAGGTTTAAGAACCTTCAAAACAAAGCCTGAGGTCCTGGGCTTGCAAAATAGAAGACTATAAAGCAGACACCTGGGAAAAATAAGTTATTGAGAAAAGTATTAATACAGAGAAACTGCGTGCACATGTGGAGACAACATCATCTCACCACTGCCTCTTGCTGTTGTTGTACAGGATAAATGCATTCAAAGTACCCTTATTGTGCCTTTTGGTAGACATGATACATACTTTATCAGAAAATCTTCCTGAGATACTATCACTCAGACTAAGTATCTTCCTTAACACGCCACCTAGTGCCTGCCCTCCTGCTTCCAAGATGGACTTCACATACTCCAAGACTCAGCTAAACTGTGTCAAGTAAGTGAAATCAAAAACTAGGATTTGTACCAGCTCACATCAGAATTTATTTTGGTAGAAGAACAATGATGGCTGTCCTGTTTAATTTGACAATTTGTCCCTCAGGGAAAGTTTGTACCAAAACACAGATTTGCCTCCAGTATTTTGGTAAATACCAGATAGGCATCAAAGGACAGCATCTTCACATTTTGCTTCTTTCAGATGTTTTCAGTAACAATAAGAACAACATTGCAGATTGTTTTTAACATGAATGCAAATGCAAGCATAAACACAAGTAGCTCTGTATATAAATTTTCTAGGGGTCAGCCTCATGCTTACTGGGGTGTTCTATTTTTGCCTCAGAAAGCCTCATGCCAATATTCACATCACTCTTAGTCTACATTCAGAACTGCTGAACAGCCTAATGCTCACCGTTAGAAAATTCTCTCTAAAATCACAGAATCCTTAATGGTGGAAGAGACCCTTAAAGGCCATCTAGTCCAAAGCCCCTGCAATGAACAGGGACACCTACAGGTAGGATCAAGGTGCTCAGAGTCCCATCTAACTTGACCTTGGATGTCTCCAGGGACCCCATCCACCACCTGTCTGGGCAGCCTGTGCCAGCGCCTCACGACCCCCACTGTAAAAGACTTTAACATCTGTCCTAAAACACAAATATAACTCAAAGCAGCTGTTTAACACAGAACTAATGTAGCCTCTGCAGTACTCTGCTAAGAACTAAGTTTTAATAACAAGAAACAAGAAGACAGGGCTGAAATCCGGCAGAAGACATTCTGACATAGAACTTTAATTCAGAAGCTACTGTTCTTGCAAGTGTCTGCAAAGAGCTCTAGCTGTTTATCTAAAGACAAAGATCAGCATGCATGTGCAGATCTGGATAGATAACGGGACTTCCTCTTAAGGTTTACATTTTAAAGAGTGTGAATGGAAATGGGCAAGTTCTACTTGATGTGTTGAGCTTTTGAGAGTCAAGTTATAGATTACAGATAATGCTCAGTTGTTATATAAAGCTTATCCAAAGAAGCCTGCATTGATAGATCTGTGATTATTTGATCTGAGCTGGCAAAGAAGTCAAGAAAACTATCTGGACTGCAAAATATAATAAAATATTCATTATATACTGTGCAATAAATAATACATTTAAATACTCATTATACCACCACACCAAAGCACAAATGGTGCAAAGCCTCTTTAACAGTTAGAAAAAAAGTGAACTATCTGAATGCATTTGTAAACAAAAAGTTAAAACAGGAAGTCATGTCAAAAAGTGAACCCCACATAAGTGATAAAGACTGAAGAATTTTATCATATTTTCAACAGCTTTACCAAACTGATAGACAAATAACAAAAGTGCAGATCTAAAGATGTATTTAAGTATGGCTGAAAAAAGTAATCCATCTATCAAACACTTAGGAGCAGCTGTTTGCTAAGATGAGATCCCAGTACAAAGAAACTGCTATTGGTGTATCTATGTTAAACGTTTTGCACCTTATTATTTGGATCAGAAATATGTTTCTGAAACAAAACTCAACCATCCACACATACTGTTTAGCAGCTGCACCGTAGAGCAGTCTTGGAGTGCAGGAATCACTTCCTCTGCAGACTGAACTACAAAAGGAGGATGCACTCCAGAAGCACTCTCAACCTTCTCAGGCATTCAAGTACACAGTCTAGATCAGCCCACTGTAAATCCTCTCAGAATTGCCCCACGGAGATGATGCTTCTTCACCTACCAGCCACATTGCTACACAAAGCTCCAGTGCCACACTATTTGCTGATGTAGACACTCAGCATGAAACCCACGTACAGCTATGTGTCATTTGCTGAAGTGCCATTTCAGCTTTATAAAATGGATACCTGGCAAGCTAGTTATAATTCTTTTACCATTAACTCTTCCTACCACATCCCCTTGCATAAATGGAAAAGAAAAAAAAACATCAACAATCCAAATAAGTAAATAAACAGAAGCTAGAAGAAAGTAGCAAGTTTTAGCAGGATCCCCAAAACTCGGAGCTTTAGTCTCCCATTTCAAAGTCCAAATGCAACAACACATCCATTCTCAAGTATTTAAGACTTTACTGCTCATTACTAAATACTGTGAAACTTCCCTCTGTCAACGGTTTACGGGCTGGTTCGGCCCAGCTCTGATGCTCTCACCCTCTAGCTCTGCTTGGAGTCTGTCTTGTTCAATTATGAGAGTATTTAGTTCAGATTGGAGGGTGTCGAGTTTGGATTGAAGGGAGTTTTGCTCAGATTTGAAGGCATCTCGTTGAGATTGGACATTCCTTCTCTCAGCTCGGAGATTTTCCCCTTTGGCTTGGAGACTTTCTTCCTCAGCTTGGAACACTCTTGCCAGGTTTTGAGAGTCTCTCTCCTGGCTAGGAGACTCTCTTTCTCAACCCAGAGACTCTCTATCTCGTCTTGGAGACTCTCTCTTTGGGATTGCAGGGAGTCTCTCTCGATTTGGAGGGCATCTCTCTCAGATTGGAGGTCTTTTCTTTTGACTAGGAGACTCTCTCGCTCAGCCCAGAGATTCTCCTTTTCAGCTCGGAGTCTCTCCTGGAAACTCTCCTTTTCAGCTTGGAGACTGTCTTGCTCATTTTGTACTGTCTCCCTGAGACTCTCCCTTTCAGCTCTCAGACACTCTCTCTCAATTTCACAAACTCTCCCCCTCTCTGGGATACTATTGAATAAGGCCTGATAAGCATTAGCCAGGCCCTAAATCATTTGTGTCTCCTCAGATCTGTCTAAGCCGCAACATTCTTGTCTCTGCGTTTAAGCTCTCAGGGTCTTTCAGGTGTTCAGGAATTAAGTTCCATGAGACCAAAGATGTCCATCTCTCTAAAGTCTCTCCCAAGCCTCTCCACACTCCCTGCCACTCAGTATTCTCTGGTTTTGGGGAAGGCTTCCTTGAAATATGACAAATACAAATACTGAGTGAAATGATGAACAGTATGTTTAGGGAGATTGACAACGTGATCAGATGAGCATTCAAAAACTGCATAAAGGATTCAAAGGAGAGACTGGGAGCCTGCTTAAAAATCCCAAGTTGTGTAAAATTAGCAGCTCCCTCTGCAAACAGGTTTAAAAGAGAAAGCAGAATCTTTTTTTTTTTTTTTTCTCTTTACAGAAGCAAGATAGCAGTGCTCAAAGTTTACAAATATCCCAGAATATTGGCAGTCCGCCCAGACTTTCAAGGTCAAGTTTTCAGTGAGCACCTGTGAAAGAGGTAAACTTTCCCAAAGAAACTCTCCGAGAACAGAGAGAGGTTCATTCTAAAAACTAGAAAACAGCTTTTGCCCGCATTCTCCACAAAGAATGTCAACTGTTTACGGGCTGGTTTGGCCTGGTTCCGTGACCAGTAGGGCAGAGGGATTTCACAAAATCCATGCCTCCAGAAAAGTGAAACTAGGGACCCCAAAATAATTAACAATGGCAGCGATCTGAGGAGAAACAAACTAATTTACTAAATATAGTATTGGAATGCAAGATAACACACTATAATACAATATAATTAGAATTGAAGCTAATAAATCAAATATAATGAGAAAGAGGATGTCCGAAAGGTGGATAGGCCTCACCACAATGCTGAGGTGAGATGCGCAGTACAGTTGAGCAGCAGGGAGATGAAGAAGAACGGACGAAGAAGGTGACCTTGCCAGGAGTTATATCTCCTCTCTGTGACTGCAAAGTCCCCCGGGGAATGTAGTTGTTGTTCTCTTCTGGGCAGGTACCCAGAACTTGACCATTAACAGTTAAACTCCCAGTGCCCCACATGATGTTATGATGTGGAATACCAAAAACCAAAAATCACAAAACCATGGCAGTTTTATATGATCATGCAGATGTTTCATGATTTGCTTTCCTTCCATCTTTTTCTTAACTTAATCTCTAATAAGCAAAACAGTATCAGTACTGTTTCTGTACAACAACGCTAGGGGAAAGTGAAAATTCATTTAGAAATAAACACATCAAGATTAAATTCGTAACAACAAAAGTAGGATGTAACTGAGGTTGTGAATACAAAAAGCATGGTAAGAAGCTCCCAGACTCACAGCGTCATCAGCATTGGAAGGGACCTCTGAAGTTTAAGTCCAACCACTGCTACAGTAGGTTCCCTACAGCAAATCACACAGGAAAGGTAAAAGTGGGTCTTGAATATCTCCAAAGAAGGAGACTCCTCTCTGGGCAGACTGTTCCAGTGCTCTGTCACCCTTACAGAAAAGAATTTTTTCCTCACGTTCAGATGGAACTTCTTATAGTCCAGTTTGTGCTCATTACCTCTTGTCCTGTTGTCCAGCATCACTGAAAAGAACCTGATGCCACCCTCTCAACACTTGCTCATTAGATATCTATAAAACTTGATAAGATTCCCTCTCAGTCTTCGCTTCCGCAGGCTGAACAGCCCCAGCCTTTCCTCACAAAGGAGATGCTCCAGGCCCCTCATCTTCTTTGCAGCCTTCTATTGGACTCTCTAGAAGTTCCCTGTCTTTCTTGAACTGAGGAGCCCAGAATGGGACATAGTACTTCAGATGTGGCCTCACTAGGGGAGAGCAAAGAAGGAGGATTGCCTCGCCCAACAGCTGAGAAACTACCACCTTCCATGCTATGAAAACATGACCTTTACAGCTGATTAGATCTTATTCTGTGGCTTACATAATGAATCATCCTTTTTTTATAAAAAAAAAAAGCAGAATCTTATTACCTTTGTTTTTTGCTAGTGGAGATGGGGGTTGCTCTGTAAACACATCTGGGGAAGGGGCTTCTGGATGGTCAAAGTCTTTTTCCATAGTTTCTATGAGTCCAGTGAGATCTGAATCCTCTGAGCTGTGCCTCCTGCTGCTAGCACACTCGGTGTGAGGCGGGCTGAGAAGCGGTAGCTGTGGCAAAGCACTTTCAGTCTGTTGCTCTTGCTGCTGGGACCCAGATCCTGGGGGTTGCTGGAGGGGCTGCTCTGCCAAAGCTGTCGTCTGCTGCTGTGTCAGCTGCTGGCTCTGCCTAGTGCCCTTGGCTCTTTTGCTTGTGGCATGCGTCTGAGCTGTGGCACCTGAATCCAAGGTAAAGGGGCCTGTTCTGTTCACTGACTGCATGGAAGTTGCTTGTGCTGAAGTCCTATTATTAGGCATGTTTGAACTGTTTTTGGATTTGATGTTTTCAACATCAGGTGCATTTCTATTGCTGTGAAGGTGTGCTGTTGCACTGCATTGTTTATGATTCCCTGCACTGGATCGTGAAGATGAACTGCCCGCTCCATAGATCCCTCTGGAGGAACCATGATTAGAATCTGATCCAAGCGCATTCAAGCTGGAAGAACAAGAAGTGTTTAGAGGTACTTCACAACGTTTTAGTTCTTCTCCATGAAAAAAAGAATCACTATGTCCAAAAGAAACTTTCAATTACACTTTTCTTGGCATATAAACAACAAAAATGCCTAAAACTTGTCTGACAAGCTTTTACCATTTTCTGTTCACTTGCTCACTGTACACAAGCAAAAAATGGTTAAAATGACAGTCAATGTATATGTTGAGGGGAAAAGAGAAGACTTGTTTATTTTTTTAAACTTAAGACCAAAGGGAAAACTTTTGGCCTGCTATTTTTCTGCAGTCTATACTTTATCTTCTAGAGTGTTAACAGAAAACCAAGCAGGGCTTGTTTTGACAAAATATTCCTCACAACCACAAAATCTGGTTTTTGTAGCTCACTATCTCTCATCCACGGGAGAATCTCTATTCGTTCACCTGTTCGAAAGAGTCTATTACTTTATAACTGGCCTTATAACTAAAAAGAGGGGGGGGAGGGAGAGGAAAACAAAAAACAAACCCAAACCCATACATACTTTCCATCAGACGAAATTCCAACTATTCTCCTGAGATCAAGTGGCCTTCCCATATCGAAGGGTGGGCCTGAGGCCTCAAAAGACAAGCGTCTTCTAAATGGCTCCCAGATTCCTTGAGCTTCTAGATAAGCTGTTCCAATTACCAAGAGAAAGAGTACACTGCAGAGAAGAGAGGCACTCAGTTAAGTATTGCTACATTTTGAGCATTTTAAGGCTTACGAATTTAACCATGGATGACAAAAAGTTTGTATCTTACACAGAAAAGCTGAGAACTGTATCCAATTCACACTTCTATCAAACAAACATGAAATACCTAAATCTAACATACAGCAATAAAACTGAAAAACAAAGCTGGAGATGTAGGTCTGGCCCCAAGTCCCCAATTTTAATCCAAATGAAAAATTGAAGATAGAACTGAAATACTAAAATGGCATCCAGAAGGTCACCAGCTCTCACAGACTTAGTACGATTCCATATGAAAAGCAAAGATCCTCCACAGCAAATTGTGCTGCAGTTCAGAGAACTAAAATTAAGGAGCGCTATTTCAAGTTTTACAATTGCATCTGCAGTGGTGTTTAGGAGTTCTCCACTTACATAACGCACTGCAGTGAACTGTATTTCTGATGAAGCAATAAAATCACTGCAGAGACTTCAGCACAGTGCTACAGATCTCACCTACTAACAGGTGGGAAATTTCAAGGGGGAGGAGACAACATCGATGACTAAAGACTGCCTTGCCTATTACCCTAGAAAGTTCGTGCAAAATTAGCTTTGCATTAGCAACTCCAGTTTCTGTTTTCCTCCCAGATCCAACCGCTGGTTTTTGTAAGCCAAACATTATGAAAAAGGACATCCATTCACAGAAAACGACGATATCGTTTGCTGAATTCAAGCTGTCTAGAAGAATTTGGTGTGGATATCATCTTTTATGTTTTAACTGTCAGCAAAAATTCAAGCAGCTCTGGAGACCAACTCAGCTGATTTTAGCTGCTTATCAGTAGTTTCTCCCATCCCAGGGATTAAAATGGATAGCAGATGCATAACCATACAGCAGAAAGCAGACAAAATAAATTTCATCTGAGGTACTAACAAGCAACATAAAAATTAAAGAAATAGAACAAGCTTACATGAACTCCTAGCCAAGAGAACACCACCTGCCCTGGACACTACACCCTCAGATATACAGCTACTTTGGGGATGAGAAGAATGAGGTGTCACCATCAGCACTAGGAATTACATTAGCAGTATCTGAAAATATCATAACATTGATACCAACATGATTACTGCATCTCTGTAGCACTTTAGAAACTCGAGATGGGGCACAGAGCTTTGGTGCCACAGATGTGATACAGGAGTGGATGCAACAAATAGTCACCTTAAGGACTTCTCCTCTGCCACCCTCAGGAGAAGAACCGTACTCCTTTTACCAAAGCAAACCTTGTTGTTTTGATAACTGAGTATCAGCTTTGAAATTAAAAAGTAAACAAGCATGACAAAAAGAACAGAGTAAATCTCTCTTTTTTTTTTTTTTTTAAATAAAATGCCCTTTCTTATCTCAGTGGGGTGGTGGTAGGAACAGTGCTGGTCCACTTTACGTTTGTTCACACAGACCAGGGATTACTTCGATAACACGGAAGCGTGTTGGTGGCAACAAGGGAAACTCCATATTAGCATAACATGAAAGATAGAGGCTGTGTGCCTGTTCCTTGGAGTATTATAAGGTGGTCACATTAGAACTCCTCTAATTTGCTGCTGAGAAGTGTTTTCGACTTGTAGGAAAAAAAAAGTGAAAGGATTAGCATTTGGTATCATTTTGTGAAGTCCAATTAACAAATGCAGTAGGCATAAAGTTACCCAGGCAAGCTACATATGAGCTGAGAAATGTTATTCACTCTGTCCACAGACAGAGCAGAAATTAAGTTTGCACATTTTTAGCAGATACATAGAAGAAACACAAAATAAGATCAAAATACTGCATTCATGGCAAAGTCCTAAAGAACCAAAGAAAAAGAAGCACACTCCTCTATTTCTTTTATCAATCCCTTAGACAAGGAAAGACAGCCTGACTAAATATTTATGCAATGCAGTACAGCAAAATCAACAAGTTAGCAGCTAAATATGAAAAAAAGATGCAAGGCTTCATTTGCTACAAACGTAGTGGGATAATGCTTCAGATTTGCAGCATAGAGGAAGACCACTTTTTCCATAATAGACACCAACAGCAGCAATCCATGTCACCCTGCAACACAGGCTTCAGGTCACCACCCAAAAGTAAAACATCCGTTGTTACTGATTAAGTTTCTATACTATTGTTTTCTCGAGATAAATGTAGTGGGGAAAAACATCTTACATCCAAGGAGATGAGAAGGGAAGCACTGTTTATAACCTCAGGTTTCAAAAAATACAGATAGATCTATACCTGGGTTAGACTAGGAAAACACAATGGAACTTTCAACTCAATTTTCAACCAGTCACTTTGAGGAAAAAAACCAGCACCAATATACTCCTACATAACCTCAGAGTGCTTAGTGTAGCAGACAATGCCCTTCAGGTTCTCAGAAATTCCATTATTAGTATCACCAGTTGTCTGCCACATACAAGTGGTAGCAAGTTAAATTCATCTAAGGCATCTGCTAAGCTCATTGAGTCACTGCCTCATATCTTTCTAAAGCACAGCACTGCAAAAGGATGCTTCAACCTCCACAGGAATTCACTGCTAACAGTGCTCTAATACCTAATTCGATTCGAGTTTGGCTTAATCAGTTGTCAAAAATCCACATACTATCACAGCTAGCAGGATCTTGCCTATCCCAAGTGATGAACGTATTCTGTCCTCATTTAAAGCAGAAAGTCAGTACTCCTCAGCCTAAAGCTGCTCACATTAAATCCCCATCAGCTTTTATTAATTGTTCTCCTTTTGCCACATCACATACTACACTAAATATAACATGTATTGAATACACATGCCTTTTTTCTATAATCTATATTTAAGTAAAGGTACCTCACACACACATCTACTGATAAGAAAAGAAATACACATTACCTCATTATTCCTGAGGTAAGGATGTACAGTGCCAATTCCCAGTTGGGCCTGGGCAACGCTTCTGCACATGTTGCTAGCATATGATATGGAAGGGATGCATTCAAGATAAATATGAATTCAGAGCCTCCTGCTGTGATGAGTTTTAATTCACGAATTACTCTGGAAGCAGTGAAATCTGGTGTAAACCTGAAAACAAAGTAAAGCATGTATATATACACATACAGACACACACAAAACCCAACAGCAGCTATACCTAAGCAATGAAACTGATCATTTATGTGAACTACATTTAAATGAAAATGCCATGCTTTTTGAAAACATCACTACATTTGTCTCATCACAAACTGAGATTGTTGCAAATGCTAGTGAAGTTTCACTGCCTGCAGTATCTTGGACATCCTCTTGCATAACAGTAGCATCTTCTGAACTGTTTAGACACTGTATTCCAAATACTCGAGTTTAAACCAAGCAGCATTAAAGAATAATTTTTGGTGCAGAGATCTTTTACAATAAAAATGGGTAGAATTAAACTATTGTTGTCATTAAAGCAACAGACAAAATATTCAAGATTGAAATACTGTGCTTTATGATTTTAATCCTTACACATCAAGGGCTCTTTAGCACGTACTGCAATGCACCAAAAATATACGTAAATCTAGATCTCATGTGCATTCATAACCCAAATGAAGGAAATGGATAAAAAGCTGTGTTGTAACATTATTCCAACTCATTAAATCGCATTTACTGAACAGTAACAAATATAACACTACAGTCACAGAAACTTAAAGTTTTTTAAAGAACAAGTAATGTCTGCAAGAAGAGAGAGGTTTTATGCTTTAAGCTGTATTAAAAAAATCCTCAAAGCTTAAATAAGAACCCTCAGAATCCAACCAATATTTACTCCCTTTGAAAATACAATTATGTATACCAAATTCCTGATGTACAGCTCCATTCAGATAAAAGAAAAAAAACAACACTCACAATATGACTATGTCTTTAGAGGCGTTGACACTTAGTGCAAACTCTTGACAGTTAACTACTTTAAATCCATATCCTTCACATGTATAGCCACTGATTTCCATAGTTTTCACATTAATCTGCAGCTGCCCTGTGTTTTCCACTTTAAACGTTCTTCTGAGCGTGAAATTTGGTTCTTTGTATTTCATTTCTAGAAACAGAGGAGAGTAATTAGTGCTGTGCTAAAATGATGTTCTTCACTACGTACATCTACAGCAGAAGGGAGTTCTTTCAGTATCACATCAGGAAAAAGAACTGCCAAGCCCACAAAAACCTTGCATAACCTGCAGGAACAGGTTTCTGCTGTCAGTCTGTTGTACATTTGCACAGTTCTAGAGCACTCCAACTCATCAGGGAAAGAAATGAAAAGCCCAAAGTCTGACATCACTACTGCCTAACAAAAATCACTTCAGCTGTAAGTTCTGTGACGCAGCACTTAATGTAGAGGTATTCAGTGACAAGTCCCAGAACTTGCAGAATGAAAAGTTACCTTTTTGCACCTTAAAGGTAAAACCCTATTGCTAAGCTACACTAGCTAAAAAAAACTCATCAAATGCTAAATCACAACATGTAAAGAGGTAATGATTAAGCTTTACTTGAACTTTTCTTACGTGTTCCTCAAAAAAAGAAAAAATCTCAGATAGTAATTAATACAGTACATATGGAAATCTGCTAATTAGTAATGCAGATTTTTATAACAGATAAAAACTAAGCTGCTTTTGCCAGATCTCTTAGAAATACAAATACCTTCTGGCCCTTCTCCTAGAAGCAAGCCTGGGGGTATGGAGCAGAAAGCCTCCGGCTCCAGAACAGAATTTGCCTGCACTTACTTTTCAAAGAGCATAACCTTTGTTTTTCCCTGCTAGCCATGTGCAAATTTTGAGCGTCAGGGGGAAAAAAGAACACAAAACTATAGGACAGATAGAAACCATGATGTCTTTTTTCCTAACATTCAGGAATTATACTTAATTCCAGTACTTTGCTCAAATTTTCACCTCCTACATCTTGAATTCTACTGGACAAGGAACTTTCCAGTTTTCCTAACTTTCATATTAAAATTCAAATTATCATTTAAATTTAAATACATCATTTTCTAAATTAATAAGCAATGTTAATATATTTAAAGGAAAAAACCTCTGACACACTAGAATAGGGAAAAAATGTTTCCACACATACATGCTTTAAGTCGTACATTTAAATTGTGCTTTATTTTCTCTTCAGCACAGCAGTTCACAAGTACTCACTTTCTGAACAGTCTTTTAATAGTGCTTCTGTGATTTTAAAGCGTAAAGAACTTCCAAGACCAGGAGGTTTGCCTGCAACCTTCAAGCTCTCGGTTGTTCCCTGTCCTTGTACCATTATGGCATCTATTACAGTCAAATTATTTCTGTATTAAAAAAGTAAAAGAGAGATGGTTGGAAATATTCACGAAAGGATTATGCAGTTAAATTGTTCCTGCAAGCTTCTCTACAGAATATGAAGTTATACCCAGCCCAGATAATTCCTCACAGTACGGAAGGAAGTAGTTCCAGTTGTCATAAACAGAATTCTTGCAAGACTAAAGCCTAAGAAAGCACAACAGAGCATGCAAGTAATAAGGATGAATTAGTTATAGTTTATATTTCATCATCATTTTAAAGTATCACATGATAGAAAAAGTAAATATTCATGCAAATAGAGCTCTTCATCAGCAAGATTGAAATAGCAGTTTATCTTGCAAATGGTACCTGCAACTAGATATCCTACTTTCAAAGCAGTAGAATGTGTATTTAAGGAAATAAGTCCAAATATATTGATTATATATTTATATTAGCAAATACGTACTGAATACAGCGTAACTACTGTAAAACAGATTTCCCCTAAAAGTAATTGTGGTTTCTTCTCACACATGATTCTGTAATTATCCTTGTAAAAGTGAGTTTCTGACAGACAGCAAGCATAACCATACACGTAAATAAAGACATATCAGAAATTCAAACTAACTTCAGAAAAATCCCCCATACCTGATAACAATTAACGATGACACAGTTTTGTTAAGAACTGGAGTGAATTTTACTTTGACTGACTTTCTTTCCCCAGGTTTTAACATTAGGCTTAGAACTGAATGACGAGCCAGGCCTTTTGTAAGTCCGACAGTGCTCTGCAGTGGCTGGACCTTAACAGAGCAAGGAAAACAAAGTAATACTTTCAAAAATAGTAATTTTTAACATATATTTCATCGAACATATGTTTAGGTGGAAAACTGCGTGCATTCTATAAAAGCTTGTTACAGGAACAAATTAACAGCATGTTTCATTGGGTTGTTTTAGCCAGAAACAGATTTCTAGCACAATAAATTCCCTATTTATAAGTTAATCATCTGACAAGCAGAAGAAACACAGCACGACAGCACAAAGCTAACTATACACATGTGGATTCATAAAGCTCTAACACAAAAAGGAGTTCTGAAGTTTTTAAATGTATATTTTTAACACTAAATTAGCATTAATCCATTATGCAGCATTTTCTACCACTACAGAAATATGTTTCAGAATACTGGTTTTCCTGAGTAAAGAAGTAAAAAGGAAGAGAAAAGAAAACAAAATAGAAGGCCTATTGAAAAAAAATGTATTTTGCCTAGTTTCCCTTTAGATGCAATGCAAGTATCAGATTGCTAATCTAAAACAAATTGTAAATGGAGGGAAAATGCATATATATTGGATGAGAAAAGGAATTGATCAGAATGTCACATGCTCTATCTGAAAACATGCGTAGTTAAGCCTATACACAAAACTTAAGAAACAAAAAGGTTTAAAATAAAGAACAAAGCAATGGAAAATTCAGTACTTTGCTACCTTTAGAGCTACAAACCACAACACTGATAAAGCAATCCTTGGTATCAGTAAGAGAATGAATAAAAATGTGTCAATACAGTTTTGCATTTCTATTGCAATATAAGTATATAGTGAAAATTAAAAAGTAACTGTTACATTTAAAATACTTTCCTACTTCCCTGAGATTATCCAACAGAAGTATCATATTTTTTGATCCTTTCTCCCTAAAATTTAATACATGCATGACTGAACTCTTCTTAAACACTAAAACTGTATCTAAAGAATGCAATGGAATACTTACACAATTTCTGACGACCTGGAATTCTAGAGTCCTCAGGTTGAAATCCGCTGGCTTACTCAAATTAAACCTGAAACAAACATGCAATGTTGTTTTTTTCCCCCCGTTCATGAAGAAAACAACCTACTTGTGCTTATTACAGACATTAGCACAAATCAAGAACTTATGGAAGGACTCAAACAATACATAGCTGACAGAATCGCTTGGCTTTTCTTATTTTTTTCTCACTACTTCAAGTTAAGGGAAAAATGTAAACATCTTTAACTCAGCATAAATTCAGTTGTACGTTCAATAGAAACCACTTTAGATTCAGTGCCCAGCTGGGCTGATTCAAGTTCTAGAAATGGACAACGGTAAGTACCAACACATTGTGTGCAATTTTTGTAAAATGCATTTTGCTGGAGAGTGAAAATGCCCTATGTACTCCAAAACAATACTTACCGTTCTAGCATTTTATCAGCAAATACGGATGGGTTAGAATACAGGGCTACAGGAAGGAACTGAACATACACAGGAACATCAGCTGGATTTTCTAGAAAAATTTCTTCTTCCTAAACAGAAACACAATGTTAGCAAAAATTACATTTGCTTAAATGTAACTAGAAGAAGCTATTAGAAACACAGTCTCTAAAACAAAAATTGATGCTATCAACAAATAACTCACTGATGAACTATTAGTATTGGTGAGTGGGAAGCTCAACTGGCGTGGGGAGCTGAGTATGGAAGGCCAGGCCATTTCTGCAGTAACTGTCAACTGAACATCCTTCTGAAGATCTGTGTCCACTTCAAATATTGCATTCAGCCTGTAAAAAACAGTTATAAAAATTACTTTACAGGAGTAAGGTGGCAAAAGCCTGGATAAAAACAATCCTGGAAAATGCAGAGTGCTTAGAAGCACCCTGACAACAGCATTAGGTTGAGAAGATGTACATTATGTTTAATTTATTTAAACATCACCACCACCATGGAGATCTGCCCATATTTGCCACTAATAGAAAATGCAACAGAAACCCCCAAAACATGCTCTAGGAGACCAACTGAAAAATTCAAAAAACTTGTTCACTACTTAAATATTGTCATCAACATCCATTCATCCATTCTAAATTCTACTGGAGTGTATGTAAGGATAAGGTGACCATAAAATACAACAGGACTTATGTACTGTATCACCAGTCTTTCAGTATTTCTATTAAATCACTATTCTTGGGACAGTAAGACAACTTCTGCTGTTTTGTTACAAAGTGCCTACCTCTTATTATTGCAGAAACAAATTTTGAGAATCTGATCAAGATTCAGATCATTAAATAAAAATAACCCCACAAACATTTTAAAAGTCTGAGAGAGATTATGTAATGCTGCTATTCTGAGATCATTGTAATTATTAATTACAACAATTCACAGAAATATGAACAATAGAAAGGAAAACCAGTCCTACTACAGTCCATTTCTAATACAACATCCAGAATATCCACTATGCCAAAAACATATTGTGCATCCATCAAACTGTATTGCACAAGCAATATACTATAAATCTGATGTATATTAGGTGTGATGGATACAGTGGAGTATGTGCCTATGCTCACAATAACAAATCTAAATGAAATCTGAAATTAGGTCACGTTACTATTTCCATAACTGAATGAAGTTCTTCATTATTAGCCAAACTGCACAACAGACTTGATTCCTTGGTTACTCCATGAGCTCTCCACAAGTCGAAACATGACTAGCTACTGAGCTCTCCAGTCAGCAAGCAAACCAAATGTCAAGCTCAAAACCTAGAGAAGTATTTTGGAGAGCATCTAAATCTAAATATCTAAGTCCTTCTCTTGCCATCCTTTATGGAACTGCAGTATGCCCCAGTCAGTAGTAATTACTAAGGCTGCGATTGACTCGAAGTTGTTATCAGTAGCAGTATTTTTAACTTTTTAAGTTTTCTCTTTCAAGGTTTTGCAGATAACACCAAGTTCTTTGTTCACTCTCAAAAAGCACTACAATATATTTAAAAAAAAAAATCTATATTTTATAATACCACACGTAGCAGAATTACCTAGTGATTTACGGGCTGAGGAAAAGGCATAGAACACTTACCTATGGCTTGAGTTCTCTTTTATTTCTGTCCATGCTTTGAATAAGTTCTCATGCAAATCCCAGTCAGAATCCCACATATCCTCTTGCATTGCTAGGCTGTGCTGAACTTTAGATTCCGCTTTAAAAAAACATAATGTATTTTTAAACCCAATGTGTAAAACCATTGCTTAAGGGGAAAACAATTATTTGTATTTTTCATTAAGAAAAGATATTTACTTACATTTAGATAGAAAAGGCAATCCTACATAACAGTGATCCCCACATTGTAAACCAGGATCAAAATAAATATTTGCAATCTGCAAAACAGTAAGAGCAGACCAAATAAGAAATTGCACAGTAAATGAGATGACCGAAGAAAGAAGGAAGAAAATTTCTGATGACCACACTCATATATGCAATATGCACAAGGGGAAGAATATGACAACTTGTAGAAGTAGGCAAAATCAAACCTTTGACTTTTTTCCTGACTCCAGCTCTTCTTTATTACTTCTCAGTCTCTTATAATAAAACCTTACATCTTCAGACAGGGAACGTATGTGCTGTATTTTCACTTTCTGAGAGAAGGAGTTCATAATGTTCAGGCTCTGGTGAACCACTTTCCCCTTAGGAAAAAAAAAGGGTGAAAAATGGTGCATTTATTATTATGCATTTTCCCTACATATGTATTTATTTACTTATGCAGACTGGCAAAAATACTACAGCAGAGTTGAGATATTCAACTGAGATTTTCACAATGCTCTCTTAAAAAAATGTGCTTTTTTTTTTTTATTTTAAACACTTCAGGGTAGGTTTCCATGAATATGATTTCTTCCTCCATCTGTTTCCAAACATGGTTTGTCTCTCTTTCAAAAGAAACACACTTTAAGGCTTTTGGAGAGCTAGGACATTTCTGTTTAGTCACATAATGTTTTAAGAGAGCCAGAGGACAAAAGGCAAGAGAAAGCCTTGGTTTTATCAGCATCCAGATACAAAAAGACAAACAATCTTTTTGTAACAAATTCAGAAAGTAGCTACAACTGTTTAGAAATTATCTTAAAGGAGTACTTGAGTGAAACTGCAGATTATCAACACACCAGGTGACAGAGAACATTTTACAACATAAGTATAACCTTCCCTTCTCCTCCCCATGAAATGAAGGCACCAGGCAAACTACCTTGAAAAGACTACGAAGAAAAAACTAAGTTGAAAAGTGTGCTTCCCCCTCCCCCCATCATTCCTTTACATTTTATCTTTTAGGTAGAGAACATATGGTTTTAATTATGTGTCACAACTGAAATGGTTGCAGTACTCAAGCTCTCCCTCTCCCCCCAACCCCCCTTTTAAAGCTCACTCCAGTCTGATCTTGCTTGTAAAGCAATGATTCTGCAGGCATGCCTTTCACCTTATCTCAACACCCAGGCCTGATAAGGATATGGCAAACAATAAATGAAAAGAAGTGAAAGGCTAGACAGGATTGGTGACAAGATTTCAGACCTATATAAGAGATAAATGCAGGTAAATTTAAATGCCCAGGACTATCTTTTAACAAAGAGGTTTTAATGTTCCCCTTAAATCAATACTTCCTTTAAAAAAAAAAATCAAAAGTGGAGAGATGGAGAGATGAACTTTGCAGACTCAAAATTTAACTACAGCCTTGGGAAACAGTCACTTAGCAAAACAGTCTCAATAGTACCAACTGCAGAGGGAAAGAAACTGCAAGAGCAATTCTGTAAATAGTACAGTACGTTAAACTGAACAGGAAGTAGAAATGACCACCTGTGCTTCACCTACAGAAAGCTGAGTAACTAACCTTCACCATTGGACAAGATGAAGGTTCACTAAACTCTGCAGAACAAACAGAAAGGATTTTAGTGAGTTCCCTGTGTAGCTTTAAAATATTGAAGAGCAGATAAGAGAAGACAACTATCACTCATTAATAAAAAAAGATTTTTTTAAAAAATTGGCTAAAAAGACATTTAGCATAGTTTCTCAAAAAAGCTTCATTTGGGGTAGAAAGTTAGGACAGGTGGCACTGTAAGCTAACAGTGCAATTACAAAGTACAAGTCAGCATGGAAAAGGTGCTTATGTCAAGACAGTGACCATCAGAAGGCTTGTATGCACCATCAGAGTATTGCAGACAGATTTTTACAGTATACCAGAACGAGACTTAGGTGCAAACACACTAAAATTACAGACAGCACTGGGAACTGGGCAGCTGCAGGAGAATTACACCCTAGGTATGAAATGAAAAACAAGCGTTACTAAAATTGTAGTGCCTAGTTATTCCTGGATTTTATAGCAGTCAGATTTCTCTACTGCAAACTGGAACAAGAAGAACTAATGCTATTTTAGGCTTATTCTCTTAAGTAACGGAGGCATTACTGAACAACTAGATGCAAGAAGATCATGAATTCAGTAATCACAAGTTTAGTTTGAAATTAAACCAAGAAAAAAAAGAAAAGCCAGTCTGCTTTCAGTGTTCTCAAATATCAAAAGAGCTAAGCGTTCAGTGAACAGAAGTAGCTGCTAAAGCCAACAGCTCTAAGAAGCATGAGGTTTGAACACAAGGCAGTCTAGAATTCTGTCTGAAGTAATAATGCTCACCAAATTCATACTCCCAAATGAAATTCAGTAGCTCAAAAGTCTCCTGAATTAATTAAAATGTGAAAAAAAAATTACTTGAGAAGAACATGAAGCCACTAAAAGCTACAGCAGTCCCAGGTTGAAAGAAAACTATGGACAGCAATGACACTACCTCTTAGAAGCTGAGAAATGCAGGTACTAATGAACTGATAACATCTTCCAAAACAAAACAAAACCCAAACAAAATAAAGTCGAGGTGATGAAGAATACAGGACTACATCAAGATGCACCTAGAAGCTTAGATATTAGTTAGAAGAATAGTTGATTTTTAGAAATTGTTCCATTATGGCCCAAAATTTAACAAATTGAGGTATTATTGAGGTATTCAAGAGGGACAATGACCTTGACGGGGTATAGGAGATATAAACTAGGATACAGAACATAAATTGCTTTACATTTAAGTGAAAGAAAAGGAAACGAACCATTAAGTTTTTGTTTATTGAAGACTTATGGAGCAGTACATGGATGAAGTCAAAAGATATAGTAGTCACAGTGCAATAAATATCCTGATAATGGTAAAGCTGTATAGTAAAACAGGAATCAGATCCTAAAGATAGAAAATAACAAATGAACCATGCAACTTCAGGAGTGACAATTTGACCTTGAGAGTAACAAGACTTCAGAAAAATTTGTGAAGCAGAGTAGAAGGGAGATGGAATGGATCATGAGACAAATGCAGCAATGATTTGCTGAAGTCCCATTGACTGGCCTGTTCTCCTCTGATGAATCCTATCACATTATTTTTTTGAAAAACTGTCATTTATCTACTGGGCATAAGGTAAAGCACTCGATAAAAATGCCAGTGAAAAAATGCTATTTAAGAGTACACAAACTGTAAAATCAGCAGAAGATATTAAGCAGCTACTGCAAGATGAGAACAGACGGTGCTCTAAGAATGAAAAAAATCAGGGTGAAATAATTAATACATAGTTTACTGAAGATTGATCTAGGAATAAATATTCCTAGAATATTCATTGCTTTGGTACCAAAAAGTATAAAAAGAGACAAGTTTGACTCTGCAAAGTTAAGAGGCACTTTCTCACTCAGGAGAAAGATCAATATGGCATACAGATTGACCTGTGGACCTTGAGTGAGGAAAATAGTCTCAACTCAATAATAGCCAAGACTGTGAATTTAGGATCTAGTAAGAGGTTTATTTTAAGGCTTAAGCCTCCCTGTTTGAAAAGGCAAAGCAGGTAGAGAAGAAGATGGTCTGTATATGGTCACTGATCCACAACATGCTAAGACTAGACAGGACAGATAAGGAAACAAAATCATTTCCATCAACATGCATAACCTGAGGCATCCTCTTGAATATAATTAAGACCTCTAAAGAATGTGGTAAAACTTCACTCAGATGATGTGGTACATTTGTGATTACTCATCAAGAATAGAGAGTGCTACACATGGAAAATTACAGAATAGGGACATACACAATATGTAAAGCTGGAGAAAACAAGAAAATACCTTTTTGTTGGGTTTTAACTATCAACAAGCCACAGCACATACACTGCTCACATCAACATCAAGCACTAAAAAAAAGGGGTGGGAACTAATTAATCTTAATTAAGATCAAGGACAGTGCTCACACGGGATAAACTGTTACGAAGTTACAAGGAATAATTGTGGACTGAAAAATGTAGGAATATTTGCAGCTATCATAACTACAGTCCTGGAGTAACTTCCTAGCAAGAAGAAGGAAGACAAGAGTCATCACCATCAGATAAAACAAACAGTAAGAATAAATAATGAAATAAAAATTAAATAATATAAAAATGCTCAGGGCCTCAAAGAATTAAAAAGTGGGCCAGAAGAAATCTAGACCCTTATCCCACTAGGAGAAGTTAGAAAAAAAACTTGGCTACCAAGATAATGCTGTGACAGAGTGGTTACACAGAAAGCAGCTCTGAAATATTGTGTCTAAGCCAAAGTTAGCATGAAACAGAACATGTTCACATAGACAAGTCATGTAAGTGACAAGAGATGCCTGCCAAATAAGCATCAAGCCAGGCATTGCTTCAAGTATTTGTACAGCATAGATGCACCCAGTCTGTTCAGGAAGGTGCTTTTTATAAGACACTGATGACAAACCAACCTGCAAAAAACAACCCACCAGTGACAGCTTTCTGGAAGGCATTACAAAGACAATTTAGATGTATAAACCGCTCAGATCCAGAATGCCTCATCTCTAGAAGGGACACTATTTTGTTATTCTACCTCGACACACTCTCAAGTCAAGTATTTCTTAAATTTTTTCCCATACCTGCACACTAATCACTAGCAAAATCACTAGCAAAAACACTAGAGAACTATTCCCTTTTTGGACAGCTGCTGTTTCAAAATACATTGAAGATGGCTTTAACTTCTCAGAAAACAGTAGTATTTCTATCCTGCCATCTCCATCTTTCCTTTTCTACCCTTTTTTGTTTCAATCTACTGTTTCTCTCTTGATGATTTTCCATTGTATTACGTTCCATATTCATCAGAAAGTCACATGAATCTCAAGGCTTTAATGAAATACCAATTGCAAAGTCAATATGCCTTGACTGTCCATGGTTCCATGGCCATACTGAATGTCAGATAAGAAAAAAGCATCCAGTTAATAGATGGGTGCACAACTGAGCAAAGAAGCTGCCTTCAGCCATCACTGAATAAACACTACTGCAGGAAAGAAAACAACCTTAGCATGTTTTTGCAGAGAGCTGCAAACTCCCGCAACTTCCTTGCTTTCCTGTTCTTGTACTCCACCATATATCCTCAAAGATGATCTACTTTCAATGTGGAAACAACACAATAACGCTTCATAGAGATCAAAAATCTTTTATACTAAAGCTTCAATTCATTAGCTGACTTAGTCATCTTTGGTTTTACATATTAGAAATTTAAAAAATACATTTATACAATGACATCCGTCTTACAGCTGGTGCTAATGTGCAAAATTGGTAATAACTATATAAACAAAGTAACGTTAGAATGAAGCTGCAAATAATCATGTTTAGGATCACATCAGTATTCGAAGATCCCATATAAGTGGGCAGTAGAGGAGAAATGAAGATAAACCATGCTTGGGACACGTGAGGAAAAAAGTGACTCCAAACTCTCCAGCAACTTGACACATAACAATTTAAGACAAATGTTTCTCTTGAACACGACAGATGAATAAAAAACAGCACAAAAAGGTTTAATGCTGTGACCTAATAATCTTACCGGAAAAGAAGGTGGAAGAAATATATGTTTTGGGGAGCAAGTCAGTGAGCCTACAGCAATCACTGCCTTCACTGGTATAGTTAAAATCTGAAAGAAAGAACAAGAGAGTTAACAAGAGAGTTAAGGAAAAAAATGTTACTCCCAGCTTTCAAACATCTCTTTTGCTTTTATTTGCAAAATCCTAAAATTCCACAATTAATGTAGCCAATTAATGTCTTATATATACATTTAAAATGTGCAACCATGAATTAAGATTTCAACGTGTCATCATACTCCCACAGTCACTCCGTACTGTCAGAAAGCAAATCTTTGCTCAGTCATAATTAGCATCTTTATACATGGAATACAAAAGCAAAGTTAAAATAAAAGCTTTGCAATGGGGCATTATACAAGTCTCATCTGAGAGAGACTTACTCTCTTGGAAAGCACGAGGATAACATATTTAAGATCATTATTAATTACTAATAGGGAAGAGGATATACCAAAGTTCCCAAAAGACATCAGAACTCATAAGACCTTGAAACAAAAGTACACTTAGGAGTGCAGAAGGGATGGCAATAATCCTTACTGTGCCTGGTGCTCTAACCATTGTTAGCTCTATAACAATATAAGCACAATAACTTGTAGGGGAAAAAAACCCAAAAACATACGTCTTTCAGTTGGAACATTGGAAAATCACTTAAATGTGTGGACATATTAAAAAGTTTAAGGTCGAGTTACCTGGCAGAAATTAGGAGTTTCCTACTTTCTGCATCAAAACCACACAACAAGCTCTATAATTTCCTGACTTCATAACATCACATTTTCTTCTACATGTATCACCCACAGTGAAAGTCGTAATACAAAAATATTAAACATGAATTACATTATATATTATACCACTCTTCTGCAAAATATTTTATAACAGAAAAGGCATATGAAGTTGAGAATTAATTGGTTGTTCTCTCCCTTACTAACTTTGGTGTAAGATCTGTTTCATTTGTCAGCAAACTGCAATTTCTCCAAAGCAATTTTCATGTTATATTTTGAAAAAATTATTTCAAAATTATACCTCAATTTCAATAACCAACAGTGTACCAAAAAGCAAACTATGAGCATATCATGCCAAAAGATTTTTGCACTGATGCTTTGAGGGTGTGTCAAGAACTCATACCTCAGAGCATCAGATCAGACATGAACAGAAATTTCAAAAGCAGATGAAAACCTTATTGAAAGTCATTCTTCATTCTCTAAAAGAAAATACGACACAAGTAGCATTACTGCCACTCTCTGCAGAGTTAACTTGACCTCTACCCTTTCAACCTTGGCTTCTTCTGCGTGACATTGCAATCTGTCCACTTCAGACTTCACAGTAAAAAAAAATTAAAAAAAACAGTCTGCTTGGACAACACACATGAATATATAATATAAAATAAGTATACCTCATAATCTGTTGTGATTTGCACAGCTCCATCATGAATTCCTTCAAGTTCTTTTGCTATTAGTTTTACTCTAAACACAGCATAATAACCTGATGTTAGTATCACCTGTGAACAGTAGGAAATAAAATTGTATTCCATTAAAAACAGAAAATAAATTTCGCAAAGAAATACACTAAACAAGTCTGTATTTCCTTAAAGTCCCTGGAGGCATTCAAGGCCAGGCTGGATGTGGCTCTGGGCAGCCTGGTCCAGTGGTTGGCAACCCTGCGCACAGCAGGGGGCTGAAACTGGATGATCTTTAATGTTCTTTTCAACCCAGGCCATTCTATGATTCTATAATAAACTATCTGAAACAAATGACAGCACTAAAAGTAAAAAATGCAAACATAAGTAAAGTAAGATTAAACTTTTCTTGAAGATTACTGCTTCTGAACTTCCCCTTTCAAAATCTAACCAACTCGAAAGCTGTACTACTACTTAGAATAAAACTAAAAATAAGAGTACAAATACTTTTTTTTGACAATCATTCTTAATTTCTGCTCTCCTTCCCCCATGCCAAAATTGAACTATAAAAAATACATATTTGTCTTTTTTCCCCCTCCTACATTTAGCTTTAAGCAATAGATTCAAAGGGTTACTTACTGAAGACCGATCAGATGCACTAGCATTTTGTAGTTTGTGGTGGTTTGCAATTATTGTTGTTCTATTTCCCTTTTCAGTTGTTAGGAGTTCTATGGCCAAACCATCCCCTATAATATGCCAACTTTTTATAGCCAGCTTAAAAAGAACAAAAGATACTATTTCAGTAACAAGACTGATGTAAGATTTTTTAAAAGGCAAACTAAAAATAAATCCATCCTTACCTCTATTGGATTGCTGTTGATGATGGCAAGTAAAATGCTGCTAGCTTCTGCTGCACTCAATATGCCAAAATCTATAAATCGTTCCTCAGTTTTTGGAGGCAGTACAAAGTACTAGAAAGATTAACAAAGGTATTTCAGCATAATTAAATACAAAATACACCCAAAATTTACATTTATTAACAAATAAATAAGTCAAGTGCAGCACTGTACTAAGATAATCTCCAAATTCTATCCATTTTCTGCGTATAACTAAAGGGAACAAGAAAAGAATTTTCCAGCAGTAACAAAAGCTGTTTAAGAAAAGAGCTGGTGAAGTGGGTGACATTACCCGTATCTGTAAGTCTGTTGAAATTAAGAAAGCTATGCCCCCATAGAATCAGAATAAAGAGAGTCATATGAAATCTGCCTCTAAGTAGACTGGAATAGCTAAAAAAGAGAAATACTTACATCTAAAAATCCTGTGTATGCTCGAACAGGTAGGTGAAATTTAGAAGCATTGGTGATAAGTAGAATATTGTTATCTATATGGACAGATGATGTGGAAGGCATAAAGTAAAGTGTAAAAATATATCTGGATTCATTGGGTGGAATTAAGACAGGTTTGCTGAAGTTCTGGACCTAGATCAGCAAAGAATGAAGATCAAAGTTACAATTTAATGAAGTGCAGCACGCTTAAACAATTTCTACTAGGTAAAAATATTCCACTGAACTGAGCCTTACTTTAAACATTGGTCTTGCTTCTTCTGGTAACACAACATCATGTATGAGGACTGCAAAATTGAATGTGTTTGTTAGATAGATTGGTCTTTCCACAGAA
Source organism: Chrysolophus pictus (assembly GCA_037305975.1). Classification (NCBI taxonomy): domain Eukaryota; kingdom Metazoa; phylum Chordata; class Aves; order Galliformes; family Phasianidae; genus Chrysolophus; species Chrysolophus pictus. The sequence goes on from CM074576.1 coordinate 64,458,059, forward strand.
TCAGAAGCACCGTCACGGATGTGAAAAAGCGTAGCAGCATGATCAAACCCTAAATACCTATGAAAAGAAAACAGTATGAAAAAAATGAAGACTTTCCTTATCTAATCACACACACGAGTGTGTGTGTATGCACTAGAATTCACTTAATCCATCAGCAGGAAAAGTACACAGCACACCGCATGCTAACACTGCAATAACAATACCACAGGAACATCAATTACTCAGTAATTCAAATGAAGTAAGAAAATACATAACTCAGCATCCTAGCAGGACTAAAATCAAGTGTCCATGTGTTAAGATAGGCTGCAAATCATGCACGTTCCTTACTATCCAAATCAGGAGTTTGTAGCAGCAGAGTTCTGATGGGTAATGTTTAGTTTAATTGCCTTTAACATACTGTCAATTCAGTTGATAAGGCAACACATTTCAATGACAATCCAATGTCAACTTAGACAAATTTCATAAATGAATGAAAAAAAGAAGTGCTGATGTGATGTTTTCCAAAATTTTGCGTAAAACCAAAAATATTTTCTCTACTTTTGCTTCAAATAGTGGATGACAGAACTGGAAATTTTTTCCAGTGTCTCATCTGTAGTCTTCAGCTGCTTTGAGAAGCGACTCATGCAGGTTACTTTGAACCCAAGCTTTGAAACCTGTCTGTGCATCACTGACACTACCTCATAAGTGTAAAAACAGAAAAACTTGTACCAGTGATTGTAGTTCTAGATGAGCTTGATTCAGAAAACACAGGTACCACCTCTTTATATCTCTTCCCTTGCCAACAAGGCTAGAGTTACCTTCTACAGCAGCTTATTTTCAGCATTTTTTTTTCCTAAACATTGCTCAACAGCACACTTACCCATCCAATACTTCTGCTTGATAGGGAATTTCAAGTTTGGAGTAGCTTTTTTCTTTTGCTTTAACAGTTATTTTCCCAGAAGACTGTGATGCTTTTTTTGCTTTTGATGCTGTAAAAGAATATAAGCAGCTTGTTCAAGCAGACAAACACAAAAACCCATCAGGTTAGATTAGCATGAGCAGTACAAACAGAGCTAGACCAGAGACTAAGTATGGTGGAAGAAGAAAATTGATCTTACTGAACCTTCAATATGTCACTGACATAGAACAAGGCTTAGTAGATATCTGAGTTCCTCCCCTTATGCCAGTTAGTTGATATGATTAAGTTATATACTCTAGGAAAGCCTAGTTGTCAAATAAATGATTTAAACATATCCAGAAGATAATTAAGATGCTGCGTAAGCATCTGAATTCCTCACCACAGTATGTACTGTTCTACATTAACAGAACAGAAGTTTGTGAGTGTTAGGCTCCTTATTTAAAACTACCAATCAAGCAGGACTTTGGGCCAAGAACACTGAAATAGAATCAGAATCTATGCAAGATCCAAAACTAGACAAGTGCCAAGAACAAAACTCACAGGTCTGTTCCAAGGTCACAGAACAAGCAATGTTAAACTGGTAGCAACATGACCAGAAAAATCAAGGGATTCAAATACTGGTCAGTAGAAACTGCCAGCCTCTAAAATTCCTTGCATGTAGTAGGACAGCTGTAAGAGGAAATACATACGGCAGACTGCTTAAATAAAAATAATTCAACAAATGAGCCCCTCAAAAGTACTATGAAGTTTGACTGATTATTTTCTTTCCCCCCACCAATCAATCCTACCAAAACTTACCACGTGTCAGTCTGTACATTCTTATACAACAATTCCTTCCAGCTTCAAAATCTGAACGTATTATCTCAGGTTGAAAGTGTACAGCTATTTCAGAATTCAATATTTATGGGCTAAGACATATTTCACTCATCTTACAAACTGTATGCTATTCAAAGTCTAAAATGCTAATCAGTAAACAAAATCCTTTCCTCTCCATCCATCCAAATTCTAAAATTATGTCTACCTGAAATTAAAAACACTGCATCTATAAGACTCTATCTTTAAGCAATCCAAGATGAGTGACTTACAGTACCAATTAGTATCATAAAGCAGTAAGATTTGAATAGGTCAACAGCAGTCCGATAGCTGACTGGAATCTAATACAAATGGAAGTAACATTTCTATCAAAGGTCGGCATAATATTTACAGTCATACTATGTAAGAAGGAAATGAACCAGCACTTCTTTCATAAAGATATAAATGAAAGTCAGTATGAGGATACATAACGTATCTTCATAGGAAAGGTTACAGTGAAAGCCTTGCCACTCTCACCTGCCTTTCTCTATAATATAAATTCAAGATAAAAGAAAACAAGCTAGCATTCGCACTAAGATTCTCAAGTGCAAGACAGAGCCTTATTTCAGTGGGTATTCCAACACAGAACATTTTGGGGAAAAATAGTATCTTAGAGTCTTCTTTAAACATCAGAAAGCTCAAAGGGTATTCCAAGGGATACACTCTAATATACATCACTGTGATGAACATGCCTTGGTTTGCTAGGATTTCCCAGAAGCAAACACCTTTTTAGGCTAATAATACCTTTTAACCAGTGACTCAAAATACCACTTATGTTTACAACAGAATCTGATATTCAGTTTTTATATTTACACACATAAGATTGTTTAAGAATCCCTTTTCTTCTCACTATTAGTTATCAGACTAAGTCACTGGTTAGTTGTGACTTCAGAAAAGACCCTTCTGAAATACATTAACTCAGCAGAAATATAAGGCCCTTCCAAATAATTCCACTTCTTCCTCAAAGTGTCAAGCATTAGTTCATTAAGACACTTCTTAGAAAACAATTCATAAAGTTTCAGCACTGGACAAGTTTTAAGAAGAGAGGTGAAGTACTTACCATCAAAGCTAATACTTGCAACTTTGGTATATTTACTTTCAGAGGCTTTTAACGTAACTGGTTTGAAATGTACTGTTATAGCTTCATTCTGTGGTGTAGGTCTCACACTCTGCAAACAAAATCAAAATATAAAGCAGTTGTAAATTTATCATTGTTAACACACTGTGCAGCCTTCAAGCACCATTCAAAGTGATAGGGCTGCAATTAATTGGTGCTGAGTTTGTATAGGTCTATCTTCCCTATAAAAGAACAGCATTACAAGCAGCTTTACAGTATTTTTCAAGTCCTGAAAACTACTCAATATGCAGAAAAGCAGACAACAGGGAGTTTCCCTTGAAAACAGAGTGAAGAGACAGTATAGCCAAGAATACGTAAAAATACAGAAAGCAATTTTTTTGTAAATTAAGAATTATTTTTATTCTACTGTCGCAAGGTGACAGTAGCTATAGCCTATTTGTTTCTGGTTCACTCGTTGGAAAAGCTGTTAGTTGAAAAGCTGTTAGCTGACTTGCTTAATTAATGGCAATACACACATCCACCTTGTCTCTGATCCCATGTTAAGTCTTCAAAACTGCCATATGAATTAAAAAATAAATCAGTATAAAGAACAGGTCCGTAAATTTGAGATGATACTTATTTTACAGTGACATTTTACAGTATCACCTTTTCAATCTGACAGTTACTATTTCTAACTACACAGAAAAGGTGAATTGGATGTTACAAGAATAGCAGTTCTGTTGGTTGTTAGCCACAGGTGATTTGAAGAGATATGCACTGTTATGCAGCAGAATTATGGACGGCAACTATCAGTACCTGAAGTGTCTACAGAGACTGCTAGCAAACTATTTAGATTTCATGTACAGAAGCAGGGCTTGGAGCACTTAAATGCTCTTATTCTTATTTTGCTTAAAATTGGGATGGCTGCCATGATTCCTCCTCCCCAGCTGTCTCCTGCTGTAAAAACAGCTCAGCTGCTCATATAGCAGCTGCTAAGCTGCCATAAATTACAAGACACTGCATTAAGAAAATTGAAATGAGTGCTGGTTTACCTTATGCTAGGCCACAGAGGTTTAGCACCTGCTTCATAAGCAGCTGAGACTTCCTTCATCAGAGAAGAGTAAGGCAGACAGCTAGCGCTACACACCAGTTAACAATTCTTCAAAGCTAAGCTATTCTTGATTGTAAATGAAAACTGTAAAATTCTGCATACATAACTAAGTTCTGCAAAGTTACATAACTAACGTACAACCCACAAAGGAAACAAGCAGCATTGCTCACATTCTAACTAATGAATAATCTCTGCTAGCTCAACCGGAAGATTCTCTGTATTGGACTTACAGCACTGACCTTTGTCAAACACCTGCATACACATGGTGCAGATATTTGATACATCTCCTCATGAGTTGATTTATAAATATCACAATCTCTTTCTAATGGAATTCATATTACAAAACTGAGATCTTGAGGTATCTTTCAAAAGCCCCTTAAAGCAGGCAAAACAAAAGCTATAGTCAAGTTCACAACTTTTGCATGGTAGAAAAGGTAACCATTTCCAGCAGCTCTTTCCGTATAAAAAGCTGGTTTTGAGCTATTAAAAGTTTGAAATGATGCTGATTTCATCCAGCTCATCAACAGAAAATACACAAAAGGACAACATGGTGTCAGAAAAATGCAGGTTTCAGAGGTGTATTTCTTAGACCTAAAAGCGTAACAACAAATCTACATGGCTATATTTAGTTAAAGAAGAAATTTAACACTGTTTTGTTGATTTTTTTTTTAAAAACTGTATCAGTCACATTTCTCTTGCTGCTTGATTACATGCTATAAAAGTATAATATTAAAGATGACTAATGGAAACAAAATTCCTCAGGAATTCATTTAACTTCATTTTCCTCAAATTTTAACCCATTTCAAATAAAGCCCAAGCAAAACTTGTTTCCTGAGATGTGCCTTATCATCAAATATGGGCTCCTCAACAGCAGGTCATAAGAAAATACATGCAAAATGAGTTCCACTGAGAATCTAACACTACCAATTTTCTCAGAAGAATCCCCATCAGCAATTTCTGTGGGGAAGAGGAATTTCAAATAGTGCATTTTATTTACATACAAATCTCCTATGGAAGTGCCTCAGTCAAGCTTCAAAATCGTGTAGTATACGGTTTAAGGACTCACAGGCTGTATCTATTCTAATAAGATGAAGAAGGTGTGTGATAAACTACTTGTAGATTTGAATCTTTGAGGCATGCACTCAAAAATTGAGATGGAGAACATAACTCAGAAGTGAACTACTTCTCACAGGTTAGTAAGAGCAAAAATCTGTGAAGTAATTGAACTGTGACCAAAGCAAGCACTTTCTCATACACTTATCATCAAACAGATAGGCCTAGATTCAATACATAGGTATCCTCAAGTTTCTTGTTCTTTATGCATAGAATATGACCAGGAGCTGAAAGTTACAAATATAACTTTGCTGTTAACGATGAAATGGACTTAAACTGCATTAAAGAAACAAACATTTTCTTTCTAGAGGAGACAAAGAGAACCATCGGACTTCATTAGACTTTTGACAACATGGTTTAATTGTTGCAGCACAACAGTTCATCCAGTCACAAAGTAAACACAATGCTCCCTAATGACGTAAAAAACCCTATAAAAATGTAAATAAGGAAGTTTTGTAAAGACTCTTAAAACTCAAAAAAGAAAGTCAAGTGACTCACTCTTATGATCCTTAACCAAATTGCTGGACTACAGGATGAGTAAGAACTTAAAAGCACAACTACAGCTCTGGCAGCGCTGTTAGCAGTTTGTCATACGCAGATGACCTGAAGATATTTAGTTCTTCCAGCAGCCAACTTAAATATATGCTAAATATAGCCCTAGCCTTTACTTCTGACATTAAGATTGAAGTTGTGGCAGAGCTCTGCCTCACTGCTTTTAAACTCTGGTTCTAAAGGATCAGAATTCCATTTCTTCAGCTTTCCTAGAAATACACTATTTACTAGTTTCTTTGCAGAATTTCTTTACTCTTGTTTACCAATTTAAAACTGGCATAGCAGAAGAAATTCACATAGTGCTTGAAATACTGGTAAGGTTATACAGCTCACAAACTTCACTAATTATACTTTAATAAGAACAGTTGACTCAAAGGTGCCACATGTGATATTGAAAAATATATCATATTTAGGCTTAAATGGAGTAACTTTATCATCATGAAGGTAAGTTCCAGAGCCCTTCAACATCTCTAAATTCATTGCTTTGATACATTATAAAAGAATAATTCATCTGGAAAAATTCCATCATGACTTATAAAATGCGCAGATAATAGCCTACCAGAAGACTATGGTCTATGGCCTACGGTCAAGAACACAGAGACCATAGCTTTTAAAAAGGGAAGTTTTTTTTCTGGAGAAGTATGAAATAGGTGCTAATTAATCTGATATCAGATATGATACTGGCAGTTTGAACATAAAGTTATTTGCCTTGTACTCGTGAAGTATGTCACACACCTTACAAAAAACCTGGCAAGTCTAAGAACATGGGCATGATATGGGAAAACAGACTGAGAAAAGATCTAGTAAGTTTACAAATCCTCTGACTGTAAGGATTATATGCAGGTCTTTCTAGAGAGGTAGGAGAGAGAAAACTTTTCAATTAGAACATACTACCACACTGCATGGAAGGTGCTTTCTAGCATACAAGGCCACAAAGGACCTTAAAATCATCCACCCTCACTGAAATAATAAGCACTACGACTTCCACACATTAAATTCTATTATACTATACTATTAACTTCTCTTGACTTGAGAGTTATCCATGAATAATAACTGAGCAGAAATTGCAATGGACTATCATTACAGCAGAAAGCTATCCTCAATTACTAAATAGGTATTCTGTTTCTATCATAAATTTGTCTAGCCTCAGTATCCAGTATCCTGTCCTATGTTTCTGTTCAACCTCTACTATTAAAATATCGTTCTCTATAGTTAAAGCTTTAAAGACAAAGTAATGCTCTCCAAGAGCTCAGTAAGAAACCTTTGCCAGTCCCTCAGTCACTCTTCTGGCTCTTTTGGTTTCTTTTCAACACCTCAACACTTTTTAATATGCACTGGGACAATATATAGCTACCAATACAAACAAATCTGCAAAACAAGGAAGACAGGAGGAAGAGAAGGAAGAAGTGAAAAAAATAGTGGGTGGAAAAAAAAATCACATAGGAAATTACACAGAAAAGAGGTATGCATGAACCACAAGAATACAGCAAAAATTCTGAAATAAACACAGAAAATCCCAAAACTAGAACTCTGAAACTGCCTTTATACGCAGCTGTAGCAATCTCATAGGAAAGGACTCTGGAGTGCTCCCAGGCCTTTTTCTTATTTCAAGATACAAATGAGATGGACTCAAGAAAACAAGGGCCACGTTGCAGTCTGCTTCTAAAAGCTACTTCTTGCTCATCTTATAAGACTACATTGGAACAGCACATCATATGCTTTCAGGGACTATGATGTAGACAAACAATCCCATAGAACCTTAATCTCTTGTATGCCAAGCTGGAATTACAAGACAAAAAGCTTAGGGACCCTAAGATATTATAGACAATCTATAGATATTGAAATAGCTGTTAAAAGAAGGCTATGAAGGAAATTAATTTTACCATGCATATACATGATTTCTTTTCTTAATAGTAAGTCATATTTTAGTCATCTATTACCTAGCTTCTATTTCTGAACACCGCATGGTGAAGCTGGAAATGATCAATTTTCATGAGATGAAGTAAATCCAGGTAGAAAGTTTCAAATTGAAAGGAAATAAAACTTACTGTAATTGGCACATCTTTTGTTCCTGAATTTAATAAATGCAGATTTAAAATTTTTGGCAGATCTGTTAAAGAACAAAAAACACACCTGACTATTAGGCTATGTTAATATGAAAAACTTATACAATGTTATCTGTGCTAGCTAGTTTCTCATAAACCCACTGTTTAGCATTAGAGTTACATTAACTTGGTAGTACAGCCGAAGTAGCTAGCCTCAGGAACATGACATTTTAAACAGCATTTTTTATAATAGTAAATACTACATGCTTCAGTTAACTACATTTGTTTCTAACACATTAAGAAATGAACCAGCTAAAAATAGTAAAATGCACAATTTTGGCCAGCTGAACTAGCAGAGACAATCTCATTTAGTAATCTTATTTGTTAGCTACGTTGCATGGAAAAAGTACTTCAGAAGCTGCTTTTTTGTGGGGTTTTTTTTGTTTGTTTGTTGGTTTAAAGATGATATATCAGTATTAAATAATCAATCCATACAAGTCCTTTTACAGTTCGAAAAGATACCTTCAGTTTTATTACTTTCTGTCAAGCAGAAATAATTCTTTGATCTCACTAAGCAATATTAATCTACAATGTAAAACATATGGCACAAATGTGTAAATGGCATTTTTCAAAAAGAAATTATAAACAACTTGGTTAAGCTTGCATACTTCTACTATTTCTTGTGTATGAAAGATATTAAAACTTTGTAGCTACAAAGCAATCTTCCACTAAAAAAAATAATGAAGTAAACCATGTTTGCTTTCAGGTTAAGCTATATGCAAGTAAGTTTTAAGACTTGTGTCAGTACTTGACATAACTAAATGTGGAAACTACTGTTTGCTTGTACACATCTCAAGTTTACTTGACGGCAAACATTTGTGCACAGTAGCAATGCATTGTTTTCCTATCTTTGAAACTCTGGCTCTTAAAGAAAAAGCAAAATAAAAATCATAATCTCCAAATCTACTAGGAATATTACAAAGATAACCACTCTTCCCTTAAAGATACTTCGAGATCTGAAATACAGCTTTACCTTGTGTTCGTAGCGTACCAAAATCTAGCATTTCTGTTGATGAATAGATTCCCGGTGCTTTAAGGGAAAAAAAAGAAATATTACCATTTTCTTACTGCACAAGTTCATAAAGCTAAATAACATCAAAAATGCTTTTCTACAAACCTGTCGTAACTTCCACCTCAACAGGGAGAATGATAAATTCTGTGTTGTCTGAGGCATTTGTTTTTATTCTAATGAATGCTGTATGATTATCTGCTTCTCTCGAAGAAAAGCTGGCTCTCATCACTCCTTTTGTTTCATAGGGAGGTATTTCCTAACAGAACATTAAAAGCACATCTGTGAGACTGTAGTAATTATAAAAAGAACTGCTACAGCAAAAACTACAATAGAAGCATTGAGTATAATTGAACGATAAGAGAAAAAGCAGCAATGGAAGCAAGACAGAGCCTGCATGTTTTTAAAGTTACCATTCAATTTCATTTGGGTAGTTTTTTCTCAACAAATACGACACTGATTAAAAACAGGTATACAGAAGAGGACTTTCATTACCCTCTTAAGTTCTATTTCTTAAAACTGTGGGAAAAGGATGAGAGATTAACAATAAAAATGTTATTGAGTTTAGTAACATCAAATGCTGTTTTTATATATTCTAATTGCTTTTTCTCCAAAGCAGACACAAAGCACATACAGTTTCATACACATACACAAATGTCAAAACCATCTAGCTAAACACAAATTAAAAAATTGCAGAATTGCTAGTAGTCAGAGTAACTACATTTGGAGAGTCTCTGAATTAAAAAGTATACTGAGAAGTCTAGCTTTCAAATTCTGCTCTCAGTTATTCACAAACCTAACACAAACAAACCGCTACATTGTCTCCAAGGATGCAATTTCCCTCTTCCATATAAATAATTAGAAATCATCCAAAGTTTGTCTGGATCCCTGAAGTACCATTAAATAGTGATCATAAAAATTCTCCAGCATATGCTGACTGCTTCATCCAACCATCAAAACATTTGACATCAACGCAAATTGTGACAACATTGTGCAATTTGACAGCATACATTAAAGTATCATTTGATACTTGTATCAACCTTGTTTCAAATCATTTCTTCTACTTTCTCTTCTGCTATATTTGCATGCCTCCACCTACTGGTTTCACTTCTTCTACTTGCCTTACTGATTTGAAATGCCAATGCCCTTCTGTGCAACTTTCGCATGTTTGTCATCAATGCTTTAACTGGCAACCTGTCTTAGGGAAGCTCAATAGCTATTTGCTGAAGAACCAAAACCAGAACTGAGGTAGACATTTAAAAATCTTTTATGCTTTTGTTGGTGGTTCTAACCACACCAAGCAGGTTGTTTGGTTGTTGTTTATATACCTACTATTGATAATAGAATTCAATAGTCCCCTTAAATTTTCTTTTGTTCATGAGGAAAGGGTTATCATTAAAAGCAATGCCATCTGAGTAAAACTGTGTCAAAATATTAAGACCTTCAATTTTTTTTTTTTTTAATCTGATTTTATTTCTTATTTCCAACTCCCAGAATGTTCACTCTTTCCACTGATTTTTAAAATTCTTGTGATTTGTATTCTACTCCTGTGCAATACGTGTATCTAAAACGAAGTTACAGCCATTCTCACAGACTTTCTCCAGAAAAGCCAGGAAATAATTTTTGTGATTTTTCTTCTTGGCTTGGAAATATCCTGGCTTTATTCATTTCTACAGATACAACAGTCAGTGACTGTAATGATATCTGGAGAAAGAGAAATTTTGAATCCCAATGACTTAGAAGTCTCTCCCAGACAAAAACAGATATAAAAAAAGCAGTAATATCCATCACAGAGGAAAATAGTTTTCATATCTAGTTGGACATTAGTAAGAGTGTAACATACAGCACAAAACCAAAACTTCATCTTCTGAATGCTTCTAAAACTTATTTCCTGTGAAGATACCAGTACATGTCACAAAGAACACAACAAAACAGATTTAGTAGGCCAGACCAAGTGTCTGTCTAACCCATTATTCTGTCACTGGCAGAAGATGCATAGTGTAGGGCATGCATACTTTCCAGAACCACTTCTAGCCACTCTTGAATCATGATTCAGAGATTTACTGTAGCTGGACACATTGTTGTTTTATAGTCCTCAATTTGTTCTTCCATAAGTTCATTCAGCTGTTCTTTTCAACTCACATAAACATTCAAAGTGATTTGCAGGAAGGACTTGCTCAGTTAAAAAAAAAAAGTTTTGTTTTATAATCTCCTTGCAGGCTGAATCCAGCTTGCAAGGCATAAGGAGGACTACACTGTCCTGTGTGGATCAAGTGGATGTGATTCATCTTCTCGTTTCAAAAAAAAACAGTTAAATGGAGATGGCTTCTTGAAATTAAGTTCTACTTTCTATTTTTATTATCATACAGCTAATAGATCCTGCTATCGTTTCAGTATATATGAAGTTCTTTTACAGATTACACGACAAATGTTTGGTAAAAAAAAAAAAACAAACCACAATCCTAAAATCATATCAAAGTAAAAATTCCCTAAATATCTACAGTAAATGCTGCAGACATTACTACTTACCCACAGCTTCTTTGTACCTCCTTGCTGACCTGTTGGAAGCTCTAAATGAAGATCACCTCCACTGGAATACATTTCTACTACCTGGAGTGGATAACAGAAAAACATTAACACACCATTAAAGGGGGACTTTTTCAGTTATCAAATAACATAATGTTCAATGTAAAGGATTAGCAACTATTTGACCACTGCAGTTTCTTAATAAATTCACTTTTAATTATGATAAAACCACTGGGTAGTGCTACACTTGAAGTGCTTTCTGTGGAATTTCACAGTTTATGAATCATTTACCAAATTCAGAAATTCACTATCAGGCTATTGATTTAGTAGTTTGGTTATGCTCAGATATCACTTCGTTCATTATTCCTGCCTTGATACAAGAACACTGTACTGCTGTTACATTTTAAGGTTCACAGTAAAGACACCACTAGTTGGGAGAAATTATAATAGTACAATATTTAATACACAGCCTAGAGAGACATTGAGTTTATTGTATTCACATTTCATTGGTGGACACTGCTGGCTGCGTTTATTGGATCAAGGGAGTGTTGTTCTTTCATTATTGTTGATCAATAAAATAAAGCTTATCACTAATTAAAATCAGATTACCTCCTGAAATATTTGGTTGACAACAACAAAACATTATCAATGCAAAATGAGCAGTAGGGAGCTAGAAGGCATGCCTGGATTAAAAATGCAAAATCTATGTTATTTCATCGGCTTCATTACTCTTCTTGACTACCAGCAAAGTGTAGTTCTCCATCTTACAGTAATTATGAGATTTTAAAAATGGAAAACCCATAGTAAAACTTCAATTCAGCAAACTAAGGAGATTTGTGAATATAATCTATAATTTCTAGAACAACTGATCAGCATTTAAACAGAAATGCAACTTGTATAAAACTCAGTGTCACATAGATTCACAGTTCAAATAGATTTACGAAATACCAAAATAAATAAAATTTCAGACTAATATCATAAATGAATGAACGTTTAATGTTTTTAGGCTCACCTGCAAAGGTTCACTGTGAGGGTTATGTATATTTATTATAGGAGAAAAACTGCTATTTACAGGAACTCGTGCCCCAATAAAGGGGCGCAAACGATAGGGGTTCGATACTCCAATGCCAAACACCTAGGACAGAGGAAGAAAAAAAACAAGCCTAAGCAGCTGGATATCCTTGTTGTAGCATTTAATATATATGCAATTTTTAATAGCCTACCAAGTACTCTTTTTTATTAATTGTTTAATATATTTCTCACTGAGCATTTAAAATCAGCATCATGCCAAAGCACTGAAAAAAAATTGGTTTCATTTACAGAAAACAAGTATTTCTAATAGCCACTACTTAATTACACTGACATATTAGGATCACAAGGCATCAAAATAACATCTTTATTCTGATATCCTGAAATACTCAATACCAGCCAAAGGCTAAAAAGGTATTAAATCTTATCATTAAAGGATTATGGATCAAAGTATCTATATGGGAAAGGCTTTTGTTGTTTTCAAAATGCTGCTATGTATGAGCTAGATTCCCTTAGCATGAGGATTTCCCTATAGCCACCCATCAGTATCTAAAGGGGAGTAACAGGAAAGAAGGGGACAGAGTCTTTAGCAGGGACTGTGGTGACAGAACAAGGAGAAATGGTTTTAAACTCAAGAGGGTAGATTTAGGTTAGATACAAGGAAAAAATCTTTTACAGGGAGGCTGGTGAGGCACTGGAACAGGTTGCCTAGGGATGTAGTTGCTCTGTCCCTGAAGACTTACAGGGCAAGGCTGGATCAGGCCCTGGGAACCTGATCTAGCTGTGGTGTCCCTGTTCACTGCAGGGGAGTTGGACTAGATGGTCTTCAGACGTCCCTTCCAACTCTAAGGACTCTGATTCTCTCACTTTTCAGTCTCTCTCATCTGTAAGTTTATCTTTTTGAATTTCAAGTAAATGAACTTTTTTTGTGCCAACATAATGAATAAAATTGTCTTATCATTGTATCAGATGAGCAAAGAACAAAAGAATGAGTTGAATCATTGCAGCGAGTCACTAACACGCACATAAAACCCCATATAGATTTCAGTGATCTGGCTTACATTACTGGCCTATAGATATTTACATTGATGTAACTGCATTACAACAAGCAGCTAGGGTGGAAGCTTCTTTAACTTGTCTGGAAAAAAGTGTTGTGTGGTTATATACACAGTAATAGATAAGCCATAATGCTAATTCACATTTTACAACTTTTTCTGGTTGTGCTCCACTTATCTTACCTGATAAGTAAATACCCCATGGTTAGAAGTGTTAATAAATAAAGTGTTCTCTACATTTCCCACTACTCTTGCGAGGAAAACTACATCAAAGGATGTATTGCCTCCTGGAAGAATTTTCTGGGGAAAAAAAAGGCAAGCAGAAGAAAAAGCAAGTTTATTGAGGTCATTGCACTTTGCAGAAAAGCACTTTCTGTGCGACAGAAGATGTTCATTTGTTCTTCATTGAACACTGAAGTTAGAAAATCTACAACAGACTTGGAGAAAAGCATACATATGTGTAATGAGATAATCAAAACAGTATTTTACTAATGTTAGCTAAATAGCTAATGTCTATCACAAAATTATATTCCACCATATTTTTAGGCTAGCCTGTAAATTCAGAATTCACCATTACATAGAAATACCTTGGACTGAGCTTACTGAACACAGGAGAAAGGTAATTACTACACAATTTCGAAAAGTGAGAAAGGTTGCTTTATAGTCAGCTTTTTTGAAGTAAGAACTTTTTTATTGTTTGTTAGACCTGCTAAACCACAGGCCCTATGCACAAAACTGAAACTAGAGAACTGTATCTGACGGTAACATGGTTAAGAGTTAAACCTACTGACACCATGCTTTTCAGCTTGCAAGTTCTTATGATACAACTGCAATCGTTACATCTAGATTAGTGACTGCTTCAGACTAATACCTCTTCACTGTATCTACAGTCTTCACAAGACTCTAAGAACAGCTCATAGCTATGCACATGCTCTGAAGTACAGAACACTCAACAGTCACACCAGCAGCAAAGGTATCTGCTGCTAGTGACAGTATATACTTACACCCTAGTTGGAACTCCTAAGAAATATTCAATTTCTTCTTTTCTAGTAGGGTTTGCATATGATTCCATACTCAGTTCAAATTTGTTTGGTAACTTGATTTGAGATCAAGAACTGAGGTATCCTAGTATTTTTAGGTATATAATTATTGAAATAAATAGCTCACTTAGGGAAGCAGGGTTGGTCAGGAATCAAGTCCATATACAGAAAACAAAGAAAAAGCTCATTTTGAGAAAGCAGAATAACTTACCCTATTTTGAAAAAATGACGCATGAAAATGCGATGTTGTAGCAGATATTGATACTAGTGTAATTGTTTCTTCTGAGCTAGGGTTATGTAGGTAAACTTTCTCCATTTTTGGCATTCCAACTGGCCTGCAGAAAAGGGAAGAAAGCATTTTAAACTGTTAAGATTTCTAGCAAACAGGACAATGGGTTTTGTCCTCTTAAGCTAAATAGGTACATATAACATCTGGAACACTGACAATAAAACTTTGCTCGTGTGTTTAAGTAATGTATATAATTCTATCTTAAATAAAGGCTAACAGCATTTTTTTTCCTTGATATTTGACTGATTACTTATTACTTTTTATGAAGACTTACTTAACATCGCATTATCCTATAACTGGTACTATCGAAAAAGATATGCCATTTTTCAGGTTTCTACTTCACAATCAGAAGAGGTAAAATGGTCTACTCTTATGCTACAACATCTGAGTAATCCTCTTCCTTCAAACTCTCCTTCAATGACATCAGTATATATGGACTTGAGTATTTTATCTGATTGGAAACTGAAGGACATAAGCGAGCTTCTATAAGCTAGCAATTTATCAGTGAATTCATTGCTTAGAGAAAAGTCTCTATGCCTTGAATAAACACTTTCTGATCCTACTGACAAACAAACAAAAAAAAGATATAAAATAATCCAACTCCTCCAAAACTGAAAAAAACTTTCAGGCTTTCCTGAGGATCAGCTGTTCTCCTGTTCTCACAGGAACTTCTCACGTTCTCCAGCTGAAGACAAGTTCCCAGCAGCAACCTGCTGCCTGTCATAGAATAGTTTCTGACAATTCTCTTCCCTGACCATGTTCAGTATCTCTCCAAGAAGGTGAAACCATCTTCTTTCTATTGTGCTTCACTCTAATGAATCTTTATAAGAGGAATTTAACAGCCAAAGCCAAGAATCAAGAAGAATAATTCCAGCCAACCACAACAGCAGGAAGTAACAGAATATGAGCAGACTTTAAGCACTGTATCACTTATGAGCAACTTACTTGACTAGCATACTGCTTGTGGTCCCTGGAGAGAATCAACTATGTACTGAAAACTAGGATCAGAGTTGATTTAAGTACTACTTTGTTATGATCTTTAACGTGTGAAAAAGCACAAAGCCAAGAAATTATCTTGAATGATTTGGTAAGACTGAAGCGCTAGCTTGTTCCTAGCAGGAAGGTAGTTTGGAAGTAAAATACTGTCCCAGGAAACGTTCCAAACAACAGCAACATTTTAAAGCAAGAACAATTTTCTGTGCGGAAAAAAAGGCAAATTTAAGTCAGTATATTTGAGAGGCTAAAGCCTATTTAAAAAACAAAAACAAAAAACAACAGGAGGGAAGTAGTCATGACAGACATCACAGTCCTTTGAACTTCAGATTTCAGCCAAACACCGCATTAAACGCGATAAAAGCCACTAAAAAGGAATTCTATTGCTAGGATTATCTTTCTATTTTATAACTTTGAAGACCATTTCGATTTTGTAACAGCATCTCTAATATTTTGCTTTGCTCTGATACTGCTTTCCTTGTATACACTAACCCTGATATTAACCAAATCTAGGGAAATAAGCCAATTTTTACTTTTCCTATCTCATGAGACATAGTAAAATTCAGGTAAAATAATGTGCACCGGACACCTTTAACAAACCTACATCCCAGACAACAATCAACTAAGAGATACTCTCCAGGCTGTGATTTATCTAGCCACAGTAATCTGCACAAGTACAGTGTTTACTGGTGCCAAATTACAGAATTTCCTGGAGCAGTCACAACTAATACTTCCCACTGCAATAAGACTGCATAGATACACATTTTCAGGCAAGCGGGAATTGTCAAAACATGCAAGATTTTGGTCCTGATCTTTTGTCCCTGTAAAATGCTGGGTCTCCCCACACTGATAAAAAGCAGATACTAAAATGTGGATGAGAAGATAGTAATTACCAAGGGTGAGGTGCCTGTTCAAATGGGTAAATAAGCCTGTGTTGATGCATCACTTTTAATGCTACAACTCAACTCTTTCCAGTATCTGAGTTAGCATCTCCAGTACATTGTAAGCACATCTTTGTAATGGAATGCATTTCAACTCTAGAGATAAAGAGGCATACTCTTAACTAAAGGAAAGCAGTTTCTGCAAGGAGCTGGGGAAACAAATCCTCGAGCTATTGGCTCAGACTTTCAAAAATATTAAGCTACTCACTATAAAGAAAACACAGATTGAGAAACTGTGCTTTTAAAAGAATAATTACTTATTTTTTTCTTACTGCATATAGTTGAGATACTTTCATTTAGTAAAAAAAAAGCTGGCTTGATTTAGAAAAATGATGCCAGTCTGTAAGTAAAAGCCCAAGAATGTAAATTCAGCAGATGAATTATTCCCTCATCTTCTGTTCTTTTCAGCAAGATTGGGGAGAGCACTGAATTCAACCAACAGCTTTCCATTTATATTAGGAAATACTGGGATTTACCTCTGGAGAACACCTTCTGTAACCCTATTCTTACAAAAAATACTAGCTCCTTACAAGAACTCAGGTTAGACATGAGGAAAAATTTCTTCTCCAGAAGAGTGTTCAGGTGCTGGAACGGGCTGCTTAGGGAAGAGATGGAGTCACTGACCCTGGAGGTGTTCAAGAAACACTTAGATGTTGTTCTGAGGGACATGGTTTAGTGGGAAATAGGTGGACAGTTGGACTGGATGATCTTGGAGTCTATGCTGAATCTATGATTCCATGAAGGAAGTTCCTGATGTTCAAGAGTAGACAATCAGCAAATAGAGCACTCTCCTGTTTCCCATGGAACTATAAGCATTGCTGGCCGAGCGATCCAAGCGAGACACTTCACTTAACTGAAGTAACCAAAACCAGAAGTTTGAGAATGCAAGCTTGCCTCATTAACTCGGAAAAGTAAAACAAACAAAAACCAGAAGGGATCCATATACAAGGCTACAGGTCAATTGCTTATCAGCTTCCAGATTCCAGTGTTTTTTTGTTGTTGTTTGTTATCATTACTTTTGTTTGTTTGTTCTCAAAGAAATATAGAACATTTTCATAATAAACTTGACAAGAAATTTGTGTCCACGTAACTTGAAAAACACAGCAAATGTCACATTTTATGCTAGGAATCAGATCCTGGAAGACACATCATATCTTTTCCAAACAGTTAGCAAGACCCAGTGTAAAAAACAGTACTAGCATAGAGTTAACAAATAGTGTCACCAGCTGTAATGTGAATAAAGTTAGAAGTATAATAAAAGATTATTTGCTTTGGTGGCACTTTTATATGCAAATAAAAACAGAGGTACATTTGGACTAAGTGTCAACTTACTGCCAACTGTTTCTTAAATTTAAACTCCAACAGAAGTGAAAATTCATTTTGCAACATGAAAAAAATCTGATGATCTCAACCTCATGCATATGAAGTTTATAAAACATGCAGCATAAACACTTGGCTGCACACATTGTAGGTACCTTATAGGTCCCAGCACCCTTCATAAATATATTTTTGAAATATAAGAAAATATCCTTACATAAAATGACTTGGATAAACTCCTCAGTTGCTAAAATTGTTTGCTATTTGCTGTTCAAAAATAGAACATCCTTTAAACACAAGAGTTTAGGAATAAAAATGCTACCAAAACCCCCTCTAAGCAAAATATTCTAAAGGAAATACAAAAGCAGATTGTTGATAAACAGAAAGCTACAAGATAGTTTTTTGGTGGTAGGACAGTATTCTAAAAAATTATCTAGAGAGTGGGACTCAGCTCAAACTGAGTGATGCACAAATGCCCATTCACCCCGAAGCATAATAAAAGCATGTTTTTGTACATTACCAATAACCAATCTGAAAAAGAGGTAAGAAAACAACTTCAGTTTTAAAATAATTTGACATTTTAAAATGTTGATGATAACCACTTCTAACTTGTAGTGTCAGTATCCTAAAATTCTCAATATTAAACTACTCCTTCATGAAAAACTTCTGCCAAGAAGTTCATTGTGAAGAACTGACTAACTTTACTTTTCATATTTTCGGAGTTGAATTAACATAGATGAAAGCAATTTGTTAATATCTATGAAGATACAAGTTCTCTCATAAAGCAGAAACAAGAAGAGAATGAAAACTACACTGCATCGTAGTCTTCATCTAGACGGACCACCCGCAACAGCTCAAAGTGAAGATGCATCTCAAACATGGGAAGCTTTACAGATAGTGACTGTCCTGCCAGAACAACTTCTGGGCAATCACCTTCTAAAGTTAGAGAAGACTACCCAATGGTTACTGTTTTAACATCAAAAAAGAAAAAGAAAAAAAGAAAAAAAAAGAGACAGAGGGTTCTCATATTAAAAAATGAGTGATATTCCATTTAGTCTAAGCAGTTTCTTGGATCACTGACCTGAAAGAACCTGCCCTGGTCCCACCCCTTTCCCAGAGGCTTAAAGTATGCCAAGAACATTTGGGATCCTTTGAAGCAAAGATTTGCATATCCTAACATAGAGCACAGATTTTCTTGTGATAAGTCTTGAGATTATCTGGACTGTCTTCAAAGTGGTAGAATACTGTATTATTTTATATTAAAGCAGCATTACAAAACTAACTTTCATATAATAGAAGTTTGCAACCACTGTAATCTCATCTTCAGGTAGAACACAAGGAAGTGTGTCTGCAGAACTTATTTAGCAACTGAATCCCAGTTTTGATTTTAGTAAAATAAATTTAAGTTGGCATGATTTTGAAAGATGTGATTAAACTCACACACCAGTAGCAGACCAAAAATGTTACAAGAAGGATGGGCTACTTTATGATTGAAATTAAATGTTGCCACTTCCTTTAGCCTAGAAATGATACATGTTGATAGCTCTGCATCAACATGACCTTTGAACAAGCTCGCTCTACTAAATGCTACCTATTAACAAAACACTTTATGTACAACTCTTAGTCAGGAACTAAATATGTATTTTAGGACTTTTCTATTATCAACTCAAGAAGAAAAGACAAAGTGAGTACAAAAAAAAAAACTACCTAATTTAAAATGCAAAGAGCCAAAAGATTAAGTAGGAATTGCTTTACTTCCAGGGTGCATGGAATATGCAGTTTATTCAGACCATAAGTTTGAGTTGCTCACCACTTCTCCAAGTCTGTTCACTTCTATTTAAATGCCTAAGGGTAGGTTTTAAACTGAACACTGGGGCTCCAAATCAAAACCTTTTCTAAAGCTGTTTTTCACATCTTACTCTAGGTCTTAATAAACTAGAAGGTTATTTCTGCTTGAGGTTATTATCTAAACAGCTAAATTACAGATAACAGACTTTTAGGTTAAAATTAAAAAACACCAAAAGCACAACACAATGATCCAAATTCTGACACACACACATTCAATGTGTTAACAGATAAAAGTCAGCAATCCCTCAGTTCTATATTTATTGCACAAAACCCCTTACTCTTCTTGTAAGTAATTGATTTGCACTATTTTAATGGTATTCTATATCTATACTATTTTGGTGCTTTCAGCTTACAAAAAAATCAAAAATATAACAAAGAACAGCTTGAAGTATTCATGTCAGTGTGTGAACACCTTTTAGTTCATTTATTTAAAAAAAATGAAGTAGATTGGAAATCCACACAAAGGCACATACAGCCTCTTCAGCTAAGTATGTAAAACATAGATGACCTGCAAAATTAGCAGACTTCAAACTACATCAATAGAACATTTAATTTATAGCCAATGAGAATCAAAAAACTATTAAAAATACATCTTTGTTGTCCAATTCTATAATTACTATTAATGGAATATTTACTTGGTTTTAACAGAAAGTCAATTGAAATTAAATCAATACATTCTTACAGGAACTCTAGTTGACAATACAGAAAGGACACTGAGGTGCTGGAGCAGGTCCAAAGAAGGGCAACAAGGCTGGTGAAGGACTTGGAGAATATGCTCTACGAGGAGAGACTGAAGGAACTGGAAGCACTGAAATAGGCTCCCCAGGGAGGTGGTTGAGTCACCATCCCTGGATGTGTTTATGGATGCAGTGCTCAGGGACATGATTTAGCGTAGGGTTGTTAGAGTTAGGGTAGTATGGTTAGATCATGGTTGGACTTGATGATCTTTAAGGTCTTTTCCAACCTGAGCAGTTCTATGGTTCTATGATTTTATGAAGAGCAAACTGCTCTACGAATTTCTAAGTTTGTACCGCACTCAACATTATAACTCGTTAACTATAAGACAATAATGTTTGTTAGAGCAGAGATGCGATGGAGCCAGACTTACCATTCCAGATTTTACTACTCAGCTTAGAACATTGTTATCCTCTGATCTATAACCAGTTACCGACAGAAACAAACAAATATTTGATATTTTGAAAGAATAACTAAGAGCTTATTGTGATTATGTCTTTATTACAATCAGAAAATAATGAGTTCCTATATTAGATCATATTTCTGCAGACTGACACAAATAAGCTCCGTAAAACAAGTAATCTCCATCTAACTTCACTACATAGTGACATTAACTTTCTGTCTTTGGATAAAGACCATTTCTAGAAAGCCACTCTTTGTAACCAATACAAAATTACAACTCCTTTTGCTTCAAAAACAAGTATACAAATGTCTCAACACACAGGCGTCACCTTGCACATCTCCGTAATTGCTACGCCCATATTTAGCCTTTCCTACAAACAAGGAATAGGAAATTTTGTTAATAAACCATGGTTTCTCCGTAAATAAAAGAGCCTTTCATCCAGCAGCAGTGCTGGCTAAAGATGGGGGAAGTCTCTCACAAGCATTACTGCACCAGGGCATACTTAGGCTGTTTTTTTCTCCTCCGTTGAACTGCTAACAAGAATGTTTGAAATGTCATCGCTTCGGTTTACATTGTCCTGAAGTATGAGTCAGGCACTGAAGCTGCTCTCTGTACACCAAGCTGTCCTTCACTTTTCAGAGGTCTTCAGATTTAAGTGAACCGATCGGAAGACTTTTCAACTTACTGTTCATGGAAATCCAGCATTGGTGGCTCGAACCGCAGAGGTCGGCAATTTCCCCGATATAGGGATACACTGCAAGAAAAATTGAAATTCTTTAAAAGATACATTTTTTGCCTCCTTTCATCTTGAATTACCCTATTCATTAATACAAATAACAACATATCTAATTCAGCAGAAGAAACACAGCTTGACAAACCTGTCCACAATTTATAGCAGTTTCACACGATTGTTTGGTACCTCCAAGAAAGACTACGCAGAAGTACAGATATTGGAAACAGACATTGAATTGAAACTCATCATCAGTATTTAGAGGAAAAGTATGCATTGCAGTAAGCTAAATAAGTTTATATCATCTTTCATAGCAATATCCAGACATTCTCCTCAGAATACCCAGCAAATACATGACAATGCACATCAGGAGTTTCACTAGCTACAACTGTAGTAGCACACAAACCATCCGGATCCAATTTGCTGGTACTAATGCCACACAGGAGAAACCAACCTATGTTTTTGCTGTTAAAATTCTCTTAATACCCCAAATACAGTAACTTTGGTCTAGAAACATTCTTTGGCCTCACCAGTACTAACCTCCTGCTGGTAACTGAGAGACTACTAGTAGATGAAGGCTAAAATTTAAATACCACTCAAACCATCCAGTGGTAAAGACCACAAAGTATCAGAAACCATTCTCTGGTAATGTTTATTCTCTTTTTTTTTTTTTTTTTTTTTAATTTGAACTGTCACAGTCAGAGAGCGCAATCAATAACCCACAACGTAAGTTAGAACACTGTTTTCTGACTTGGTATCAACAACTACAGATTCCCGACGACCAAAATGCAACCAGGCACCCTGGGTAAAGGGATGCTCCAGAGACCAACAGGGCAGGAGAACTTCCCAATCTACCTCCTCAAAGGGAAAAGCAAAAAGGTGTAAGGCGTCCTCAGAGAGACACATGTGGCTAGCCTTATTCAGCTGAGGCCTTGAACTTAACCAATCTGTCTAGCATACCTTCCAGAAAAATAACTGTTTATCAAGTGTAGATGTCTTTCCAAACTGTAGAAACATTTCAACAAGGAAGCTATTTATGGGAGTAAAACTTCAAAAATGGAGCATGAAATCTTAATGTATTCTCTAATAGCCTAAAACTGGGCAACAGCAACACTATAACACATTCACAGTATATTTTATAAAAAAAAATACAAAAACTCTTAGTTATTCACTCCATTACCCTAGAACTATATCCCACCACTTCAAGTACAAAGCATGTCTAATAGATCTATTCATGTTTTGAGCTGATTTACAGCTCTACACATCCAGATGTTGAAGCATCTTCAATACTACTTAGAGCTTAGTCCTTAAAAATAGCCTTATTCCAAGATCAGGTGTAATACAGACTGCTTTAATCACACACACTTATATAAATCTGAAAACAGTAAAAATACAGGTGCAAGTCCCAGAGGTAGGAAGAACAGAATTCAAGCCTACAGAAAGCACAATTCTTGCTACTACTGTGCTGCTGTGCCTCACTAGAGCAGTCAGATATGAGCTAAACCCAAAACTCACATAACCCGTGCTGTGCAAAACCAGAGTTACACACACAATTAACTTGGAAAATTATAACATAGTGAAATTTTGACAGGATGAAACAAGTTCTGAACCCATCTTCAAAGCGATCATCTCCCTTCTTCAAAGCTTATTGTCCAATTAAAAAAAAAAAACATTTGTAGTGCATTTTTTAACTGGAAATGGCAAAGCCTACACATCTCTATTGTCAAGATAATTGTAATACTGAACTGGAAATACGTACTTTTCTTCTCAAGTGATTGTTAAAACAGTTCTTTCTATAATACGCTGTAATTTCTTCCAGTTTCAAACCCCTGAAAAGTGAGCCATGCAGCACTTTTGTTTTTATTGGTAAAAGAACATAACCATTCCTTTTATGTAAAAGGAATCAACTTTAAAGAAGTTATCTGAAATATTTATAGTATTTATAGAAATGATAGTGAAGGTTTTTATTACAAAATGTATTAAAGTCACTTCACCTAACTTGGACAATCAGTATATAAACAATAACTCTTCACATATTTGAAAAGTTCAAGTATCACTTGATTTAATACAGATTTTTTAAAAGATTAGCGTTTGGTAAAGGCAGCTACATCATAACAAACACCAGCTATAACAAAAGTAACATAAACAATAAGGCTCAAATAGGAACGAGCAATACTGAATTCCAAAACTCTACCTACTGAAAGGCCCAATTTGCTGCAGATTTACAGGATGATGATAACGCCTGCTCCGCTGGGCACTTGCTCACAGAGGCTGGATACACCCATGGGTAGGGCAACTTTACAGTGTAATGACATTTAAGGCAATAATTATACATGCATGTAGAGCTCTAGGCTTCCCAGACTTGCATCAGAATTATACATTTTTTCCTTCCCTGCCCCTTCAAGTTTTCTAATCTTCAAGGTCAAGAAGAACATGAAAAAGAAAAAATGCAACTGAATACAAAAGACCTACTGACATCTGCCAACAAGCAAGCTCCAGCAGACCAAGAATTAGCCAAAAGTCATCTGAATCTATGAAGTTTTAGGAAAGACTTGTACCTGGTACTGCCTCGAGGATGGTCCCTATGCTTCTACCCTTCTGCAAGAATTCTGACTTAAAAAGTGAGCCTTCAGAGTGAACTACACGCAATCCTGGACACAACCATCTCCCTTACTGTACCATTCATTCTGTCATCACTGTGAGAGAGCTTTTTCCTCAAGGACTTAAATAACTACTTTATCAGTAGAACATAAACAGACACAACATGCTCCAAAATATGATCCACAGAAGTGCAACTTAAAGTCCCAATAAGGTGACTCCCAGAAGCAATGATAAAGATGCTTAAAATATCAATGCACGGGAAGACGGATGTCCACTGGTATCAAGACAATATCCTACTACGTAAGGACATTTTGAAAAACATTTTAAAGAAATTCTGCTGCTTATCGCAATATGCCAGGCATTCAATTTTACATCATCCGTGCACACTTCAGCATTTGGAGATGGACAACATCTTTAAAGAGTTCTGCAAAGTTTGGTAGTAACTGTCTTTCTGTGTCCTCCCTTTACTGTTCTGGGATTCCTGGAACGTGCTTGTGCTCTGTGGAATCTTATCTGTACCATCTTTAATTGCTTCTGTGGAAAACTCAGATCTAAGGATATATCTACATGCATTTTTCCCATATTACTTTAAACATTTGTATAAAGCGTTTTACTTCCTTTCCTGTGCCATAAATCAACAATATAAAGAAATAAAGACAAGAGCATCAAAGTGTCAAACCAAAAGAGATCTCATTACTTTAGTAACACTTAACCTCTCAGAAAGCCACTACTCTGTTATTTCTGTTACCACAAAATAAAATGAAAATGTCTCCAAAATTAGCCATATTAATTTTTAAACTGACAAAGTCAAATATATCACAGTGGGTACTTTTTTTCATGGCAGAATGTCCTTGAAAGAGCCACCTAAAAGATGGAACGTTTTAGGCTAAAATAAGTAACCAATCACATTTCCCTGGTCACATTCGTGACCTTTAAATATTAAAAAATAAGGATGCGCTGCAAACATCAGAAAATGTATTTAAATTTTTATACCTAAAACGATTTTAGAAATAAGAGTATTAAATGTAGCCTCAGTGAAGATATCAGCTCCCACAGAACGTTTGCTCAATTAAATACCTGGCATCAGTGGTAACTGTAAGTGCAGATGAATAAAAACACTAGCAACAAAGGTTTTTAATAAACCACATCTAGGTACTGGTTGGCTTAGTTAAGCTTTTATCATGATAATGTGCTCATTATACCAAATGTTAAAACTTCAAAGTTTACTTTCTTGGGGGTTGTGTGGGGAAAGTGCGAGGAAAGAACAGAATCAACTGCGTTGATGTACTGTAGTCTAATCACAGACAAGAACAAAACAAAAATTAAGTGACTCGTTCAGTTCTCCCCTCCCATTTTGCATTAAAAAGCAGATCAAAGAATTGAATAAATCATGTAGATAGGGAAGAAATATCTGCAAGCTATACCAGGAAGGAGGTATTACAGTCTCTAATAAACACAATGATAAACAAGTCATCTAGAGAAGTTAAGCACATAGATGAGACACTCAGTTTCTAGCAATGACATTTTACACAATCACGTTGAAAGAAAGCACAAAAAAACAGCAGCCACAAAGTCAGGGAGAGAAACAGAGACAGGAGGCAAACTGAATATTTACCTTGTAATACACCACTGAACACCAAATAAGCCACTGATATGAAGCAGAACACGCTGTATATTTCACAGAATATCCTGAGTTAGAAGGGATGCAACAAGAATGATTGAATCCTGGCTCCATACAAGACTACCCCAAAATCAAACCTTATGTCTGACAGCAGTGGTCAAACACCCCTTGAACTCCAGCACTCGGGGCCGTCCCCAAAGATCCAGTCAGCATCTTCCATGCCCACTGCCCTGTGGTGCAGCCCCTCTCCCTGACCCCCAACTGCCCTCCCCTGACAGCTCCATGCCGTTCCCTCGGGCCCTGTCGCTGTCACACAGAGCAGAGCTCAGCGCTGCCCCTCCGCTCCCTGTGAGGAGCTGCAGCCGCCATCAGGCCTCCCCTCAGCTCCTCTGCTCTGCGCTGAGCACAATGAGGGGCCTCAGCTGCTCCTCCTATGTCTTGTCCTACATAAAGTCTTCACATGATTCACATCTGAATGCTTTCTAGAATTTTTTTTTTACAATTCTCAAACTAGGAAGTTTTTCATATCTGTAGTTTTTATTAGAATACACTATAAAACACAAACTTCCAACAGAGAAATTTTCTCAGATGAGAAATTAAAACAAAACAAAAAACTTGAAGAACTAATCCATGGCCTGAGCCTCACTCTCAAGGGCATAAGATTTCTGTGTTTTCTAGGGGACAAAGAAGTCACACATGATCCATATATCCCAATAAAAGCAGCGCTTTAATTTGCCATTGAGACGATTATTTAAACAATCTCCAAGAAGTCTGATTCAACATGAGACGAAATTGGGCCTTTGAAGTTCCATCATTATTCCTAAATTCATGTTTGCATACTTGCAGTCTGACTGACGTGCTGCAGCACATACATGTACAGCACTGAGTGGAAAACTTAGAGTCCTCACAGTTGAGAAACAAACAGGCAGAAGTTGTGAATGGCAGAGAGAAGCCTTCTGTGCTGAGTGTGGGGAGGGGAGGAGGGGTGGGAAAAAGCAGGGAAGGTGAAGGAACAAGAGTTTTCAAGTTTTATGCAGCATGACTAAGCTACACTTCCTTAATTAAAAAGCAAGTTAAAGTTGGTAGAATACAAGCTCGACAAAATTCACATTACCATAATATACAAACTGGCTGAAGCTTCAGATTAAACTATGCAGTAACTGCCTTATTTCAATACATAATACTAACTCTTCTTGTTTACATTATCAAAAGATAAAACAGATTTACCCGACATGAAAAATTTCACCCGACATGAAAAACCTGCTACATCCTCACAGATTCTTCAGCATTTTCATATTCACTCTTTGCTCTTATCAAGCTGTTCATTGAGTATTAGAAACAATAACACTAGGTAAGCCAAAATGTATGGTATTTCCATATAATTCAGGAGATTTACTCACAAGATTTAGGTAAGTATCTAATCAGGATGTAACAGAGGTGATATCAATAGAGATGAAGCCTTTTTAAGTACAAAATGAGAAGAGTTTCTTTGTTTTTCCCCCCAGAGATTTTTCAAAACTTCTTGCAAAGAGATGCTATTAAGCTCACGTGTAGACAAAACGAACATACACATATGCTGATCTGTGCATTCCATTAAAGGCAAAGAACTATCTGAGGAGTCTTGAGAAAAAGAATTAGGGATTAGGAAGAAAAAAGGACACCTTTTGCTTCTCATATACTACACAGTTCCATGCAAGGGAGGAAAAAAAGCCAAAAAACAAAAACTAAAGGAAAACTATTGAAAGCAAGATCATAAAGCTGTTTTTCAAAAGGGCTCCTTTGTTGCAAAAGAACTTTTGCAGCAGGTAAACAAATCCACTCCTTAAAACATTCAACGAAACTATACAAAAAACCTACAAAAACCTTTCCCTTTTTACTTGCACAGAATTATTCTGTGGTATAGATTACTAAGTGAATTAAAGAATTCAACTTGATGGATTCTGTAATTTATTTCTTATGCTAAGTGATTTAGTTGCCCAAGCCAACACAGTATTCACATCACTACTATTCACACAGTTGCAATAGGTATTTTTAGTGTAATACTCAAGGCTCTTGTTTATTAGCAGAAAATTGTTATCAAATCTGCATAAATCAGATGAATCATTTTATATTTATAAAAAGCTTGTTCTTTCTCACACATTCAAAGAACATAAAAATGATATAAATAAGCAAAGAATTTTCTATTTATAAAGTTCAAAAATCAAAATTAGAAAACGTTTCACATTTTCTCTATACAATAACAGTACTCAAAAATCTACAAAATTTGTATTTGATTGTTCTTATAGTAAACTTTTTTATTCTTGCAAAAAACATCAACAATCTCAGAATAGGATGGCTGTATTAAACTCTTAGAAAACTCTGCTTACCTTTTCTGTTGATATGAACTGAGGCCTATAGTTGTCTCAGCCTGTAAAAAAAAAAAATAATAAATTGAAGAGACTGACAGCATTATATTTCCTGTGAAGGCAAAAGAGTCAGCATCTGTAACAAGCTATAGACCATATTTTGAACAACAAAAGAGAAAGTTCTGATTCAGAGAAGAAAATGTATATCAGCTTTTTTATAATTACTTGTAGAAATTAAGCCATCAGCTTCTATCCAAAGACCACTTGGCTCCAGACATGAACTGAAGGCAGTTCAAGTGGTAGAGACTGCTACAAGCTGTGAGACAAGTACTAACTTAAAGCTGAAACGATAATATTGTAGAGAGCAACAGAAAAAGCTGCCGAGACACAAGAAACAAATTACAAAGAAAAACATATAGAACAAGTATCAGCCCAGTAATAATACTACTGGTGTTATTCAACAAAGTAGAAAACAAAGAACATTATAACTTCTATTTAATTAGGAAACTTCATCTCCTTCCCTGATAATGATCTCTCAGCCTCTATTATTCATACCTTTACTATCCCTCTGCTGGACATTATAGTTAATCACCTGAAAAGAAGGAGGTAACGTTGTCTAAGAAACTCCAACTAGTCTGCTCTTCCTTAAGAAATCCCAGTCAAGAAGGCTCTGTATGGAATGTCCTCTTTGACACATTCAGACACATGCATTTTTTGAAATCTTGTTTTGATCTTGGATTTGAGGATCAGATGTAGGATTTCAGTCCTTCTCTTAAAAGCACCTCAAGGCCAAGATCAAGAATGTTAGTCTTCTACAACAGGAAAGGAAGGCTACATTTCTGACAAAGTCCATGGCATGTATATTTACTCAAATGACACCATTCGTAACTAATAAAAGGAAGTTTTTTCACAGGGTGAATGATCATTTTTCATCTTGCATTTGAGAACTAAAAATCAACTCCCATGGCTGGGCATTTCATTGACTTCTAATTCATTTACAAGTTATATTTTCTGTCCTTTGCTAAGAAAAAAAAGTTTTGCTAAAAAAAATAAACAAACCCTTATTTCAAATCCCTACAAGTAAATCCCTACAAGTAAAGAACATATTTTTCTTTTTGAAGATTGTTGAAGTTTTTAGTAATTTTTTTAGTAATTATTACT
Organism: Chrysolophus pictus; assembly: GCA_037305975.1. Lineage (NCBI taxonomy): Eukaryota > Metazoa > Chordata > Aves > Galliformes > Phasianidae > Chrysolophus > Chrysolophus pictus. The sequence goes on from CM074576.1 coordinate 64,487,390, forward strand.
ATTGAATCTTTTACTTAAAAATTATGTTCGATTCACAACAAGAATCAATTCTGGACTGGAAATGTAAGTAATATTTCAGATTTAAGATCAAATTATTTGGTTTAATAACCCTACAACTGATATCAAATTAAAAAATAAAAAAGCTGGAAGTGAATTTACTTACCATTTAAAAACCAAGATAATGTGAAGATTTGATTTTAATTTTAATGACCAGACAGAGAATCAATTAGCTTTCTTTTTTTAAAGTCTCTGGGAGAGATAGGCAGACTGCCTGGCAAGAACATGGCAGGAAGAAGGGGTTCACAAGAAATTATGCTTTGCAGCACAGCATAATCAGGGCAGTTTTTCCTCAAAACAGAATTCTAAAAGACAATGTAAGTTGATCTGTATTGCAAATTTTATTATAATTCAAAAATCAACAAATTGGGAAGCTTTCATTCAAGCTTATTACATTTGTACCATAATCAGGAAAACAGCGCTCTTCTTTTTGTTGTTGGGGCTTTTTTAATGCTTTTTTTCTTTTTTAAGTAAAATATTTCAACTTGCAATTTTTTTCCTAGCTAAGGTATACTGCTCATATATTGACAAGCTTTGAGTTCAACTTTTTAATTTTTTTTTCTCACTCATCATTTTGCATTTCCAATAAGATGCAAGTTAATACAGTACAGCCACTTAAGACTATTCTTCTCCCAATTTTATTAGTTTCATTCTTCCACACTATGCATTGGTACCAGTGATCTACTGGAAAGAGACAACCAATAATTGCTGAGACAAAGTTCTTCAGAAGTAGTCGTGCAGTCAAACTACTACCTGTAGTTCACAGATATAAATCATTCGGAATTCCTTACCACTACCCTTGGCAGTGCAACATCCACTTCAATCACATACAATCTTCCTTTCAGTAATTGATTTTTCTTTAGAGAATCATAACTGAGCACATCATTAAATTACTAGCGGTTACCTGACAGATGACAGAGCCAGCAGGTTTGGATCCTATGACAAGGCAATCAAAATAGTTGCTATCAACACTGTCCCATCCTTGACAACTAGCTTTGGCTCTAGCAAGAGAGCACATTATTACAATTTAAGCTATTTGGTAGGAAAAATTGTTTGTTATCAACTCTTTTAAACTCTGTGACTAGCAGCCAACATGCCCTAATATTAGCCTTAGTGTAAGAGCCCACTCCGACCAACTTTTAAACAGAAAGCAGTAGAGATCAAACTTAACTCCAGAAAATACAGGAACAAACAGAAATATACATATTAACAATAGCTGAACTACTGCACAGCTAGAGCTGTTGGGAGTTAAATTCTCTGGATGATCCTGCACCCAAGTTTACTCTCCTATATTCTGTAATTACAGACCTGCAGTGAAAATATTAGTCTAATGTCTGTACGTTGAGGTTAAAAATCACAAATCACTTTGGCAAATTCTAAAAACAAAGTAAAAACCTACTGAAGACTTGCTTATGAGGAAAAGCCTGTTTGTGGTTACAGATATCTGTTAAATACAAAGCAAAATGACAAATTAAATGACTTTTGGGAGGTTTGAAATCAGGGTCAATCAAGAGCAAAGAGCACAGGAACTTCAGCAGCTCAGCAGCTCAACCATAGCATCATGGAACTAAACCAAAAATAAATCTCATGTGGCAGTTTCTATAATTATCGCTCATTTTTTATTACATGTCAGCCTTCATACTCTCATGATAAACAAAGACATATAAATGTGTTCAGTTACATGTTTCAAATTACTTTTACTTGACCATCAAGTAGAATTATAGATTCACAACAGTGTTTTCCGGTGTGACTATATCCCTCTTCCAACTGTCAAACAAATATCAAGAACTAAAAAGTGTGTACTGATCAATCTGCAGTATAAAGCGTGGGTTTTGCTGAACATCAATGGTTTATCAGGTAAAGAGAACTAAAAAGTAAGCTTTTTAATAAATACAGTTTATTTTCCACTATAGATTATATATCTGTAATACAGCAATATTAGAAAAACATGATTTACAGGAAAATATTACTACAACTTTTCTGTACAGAGATATTACAAATAACAAATACTACCTTGCAATTACAAGCTTGATACAGATAAGAAAAAAGGCTGCATGTGAACACTATTAGTATTTCAAGAATTATAAGCTAAGCTACAGGAGGAAAATTTCAATTGGAACAGTTTTATGATTCAGCTAACTGCCTATCAGCAACAAAGAATAAGGTCAGCATAAGAAAAGAAGTAGAAATATACAACTGAGGGGGATAGTGAAGCAAGAGAGGGAAAGATCACCCTTTCTATCAGTACCATGGGCTTAGAAATCCTCCTACCCAAATGCTTGCATTCAAGTCCTGGAGATACTTCAGAAAAATGCGAAAGCCTTCTGCACTGGTTTCAATACTTAAAGCAACTTGCCCTGGGGGGTTTGCACCCTCAAGAAAGATTCCACATAGACGATCTATACCTGAAAGTACACTCCACTAACTCACAACAGTTTTGGAATGATCCTGGACAAAAAAAGAGAATCAAAAAACCCCAGACCTTACACTCTGAATGTCACCTCTAACTTCAGTCAGAAAAACAACAAAAAAAACTCCCAAGTAACACTTACTTTAATCTTAATATCTCACCAGTTTGTTATAACAGCTAGTATTTATTTTTTGGTAAGAGGTCGCATTACCTAACACTACATTCAGTTATCTAAACATAGGCCTCTGCTGCCACTTGAGATCAATGCTCCATGGCAACATGACTACTGGCAAACTGTCTCTCCTCTGTCCTGTGCCATATCTGCCAGGTCCATGTAGATGTCTTCAATAGCTTCTCAGTAAGCACTGGTTACCCATGTTTAGACAACTCAAACTCCCAGTGTCTTAAGCTAGGTTTAAAAAGGGTGAAAGGGGAGGGATGTAGCAGAGGGAAAACAAAAAGATTTTAACCAACACTTGAGGTTTCTTGGCACCAAGTACATTTCTTTAACATTAATGAAATTCTCAACAACCCAAACTTTCTGTATTCCTATACTCTTCTGGTTCTCATTTTCTCATAAACACTCTAAATATTATTTTATACTGCAGCGAGTTCCCCTCTTGTAGGAAAGCTATGTACCATTAACAACAAGATGTTGAGAAAGCTACAAAACCGATATATAAATGTCTACTTCAGTCCACTGCTACATTCATCATCAACTCTATGTTCAGACGGAGGATAATTAAAATAAGCAAAATTAATGATTAATACCTTGCTTGAGGTAATGAAAAAAAGACTGCTGTAATCTGGGAGGTAGCTGAAAGTGGACTGAGTCATTCTTGCTACACACTTTCATGACACAAACTCACATAAGGAAACAAAAACATCAGTTGACTTCAGCTGACGCAATATATGCTGTGGACTCTGGCTTTGCAACAGTCACCTACTCCTGGGCATCAATTAATGATTCTAAAGCCTGGGGGAGGAAATTCTTCCTGCACAAGAAGCAACTGCAGCTTTTAAGGAGCAGAGAGACTTGAGCAGCTCACAAGCAGTGGTAAAGAAGTAAGAAAATACCTTACACACTGTAAAGGAGTTTCAGAGGCCATCTAGTCCAAATCTCAGTTCAGAGCTCCAGTTAGTGCAGGTCACTCACAGCTCTGTGCTACTGAGTACTAAACATCTCCCAAGACAGAAGTTCTCCAACTTTTATAAGTAACCTGGTCCAGCGTTTGATTAGCCACAGGTTTTTTTTCTTTACATTATTCTGCTATTTCCCATGTTGCAATCTGCATCCAGTGCCTTTCAATCTTCCAGAGTGCATACTGTGAAATCTATTCCATCAACTGCATAGTGCCTTTGTGGGAAAGAGCTAGGGAAATCACTTCCCTTATCTGGCCTCACTTTTGTTCATACCGATCAGTAGGCAGTCAGCCTTCTTCACTACCAGAGCAGAAGGCCAACTTCTTTCTCTTCAGCTTGTTGTCTACTAAGACCCCCCAGATCTTTTCTGCTGTGCTGCTTTTTAGCCAGCCAATGGCCAGCCAGCCATGTTGCATGGAGTTATTCTGTCCCAGGTGCAAATTCCTTTGAGCAGAAGCCTTACCTTCTCATCTACCAACTACTCTGCCCAATTTGGCAGCATCTACAAACTCAGTGAGAGAGCTCTCCTCCCCATCATCCAGACTGATGAAGACGTAAAGCCATACTGACCTCAATATCAAGCTCCAGGGGACATCACATGTAACTGATTGCCAGGTGAACTTTGTACTGCAGATTACACCCATACAGGTCAATGGCCCAAGCAATTTTCCACATGCTTTTCTGCCCACTTACGTGGTTTGTATCTCGTGTTTGCAACACGAATATTAATGGCTATAAATACATGAAATGTGAGTATTGCTACAGATCATGTCAAAGCCATTTTTAAGTCAACAAACAAATACAAAAATTTGAGGTAGAAACACTTCTCAACTTCATGCCCTGAAACAAGTTACGGTTGCCACTTCTGTAAAGATACTCCTAAATTTACCATGACATAAAGAATGAAATACAGATCTTGCAGACAATACTAAAATTCCTTCAGCTGGAGATAGCAATGCTTAATTTCATGCATGTAACACAATCCCTTAGCGTTCAGCTTTCTCACTGTAAAGCCACTGCAAGTCATATTAAGGCTCCCCTTATTTGATTTTAAGGATGGTTATAATTCTACTTACCAACATTTGTGAATAACAGTTTACAGCAGTTTCCCAAAGACAGCAAATATATGTTACCTATACAAACTCAGTTTTCTATTTCTATTCCAGTGTTTCTTCAATAAGCAATAAATAGCAGTAAAAAAAAATTCTAGGAGTTAGCCTGTAAAAAAGCACTTCATGCACTTAAGATTAACACAGCATGAGAAATTATAACAATTGAAGTATTTCACATTAGAGAATGTGTCTGAAATTTGTAGGACTAGGCTACTTAAGGAATACTAGTACATCAAAAGAAGTACTTTCCAAACACAGTCTGAATGGAAGATCACCAACTACATTGTGCTGGAAACATGAGATGTTTATGGCAAGAGCTCTCAAGATAAATAGGCAGACCTAACAGTCTTTTATGAAGCAAAAGCAAATTCTGAAGCATTAATTTTACTTTACTGTCTACTTTTCAAAATAAAATTCTCAAAAAGTAAGTGCGTGTTAGCTTAATGTAGCTTATCCTTCCACAATTGTCACTTTTAGTAATTGTTTCAGCACTCCTAATATTCACAGATGACATCATCGTCAGAGGGGCTGGAAGCATCTGTCAGGTCTGGACGAGGCACAGAGAAGTGGGCCTGAGACTGACAAGGTGAAATTCTGCAGGAGAGCTCAAACATAAAATTGGGAAATACAGTTCAAATCCACAGGCAGAAGTAACAGATTTATTCAGATATAAACCTTTAGTTTAAGCATACACGCTAAGGAATAAAATTCTCACTTGCTCTGTTAAGACAGAGGGAAAAGCTATATGGTGAAATATCGTGTTCACGTGTTCACCTCAAATACTGTGTTCAGTTTTGGACCCCTCACATAGAGTTGCTGGAACACATTCAAAGGAGAACAAGAAAGCTGACAGAGACTAGAAGACAAGACAGATGAAGAGCACCTGAGGGTAGAACTGGGGCTGTTTAGACTGGAGAAGGGGAGGCTGACAGGAGACCTCATTGCTTTCTACAACTACTTGAAAGGAGGTTGTTGAGAGGAGGGTGTGAGTCTCTTTTCTCAGGTGACAAGTGAAAGGATGTGAGGAAACCGCCTCAAATTGTGTCAGGGGAGATTTAGACTGGGTATCAGAAAATTTCTTCACAGAAAGGGTGGTTAGCCATTGGAATGGGCTGTCCAGGGAAGTGATGGAGTCCAGAGGTATTTAAGAGACATGTGGACATGGCACTAAGAGACATGGTTTAGTAATAGAACTCAGTAGGTCATGTTGATGGTTGAACTTGGTGATCTTGAAAGTCTTTTCCAATCTAAATGATTCTCTGATTCTACGTGAAGCACTTTCTAATCCACACACTGAAAGTCTAAACCCAGAAGTAGAGTCTTTGCTACAGTTATCTACTAGCATTAATTAATGACATTTCCACCATGATCTTATTTTGCAATTCATTTATTTACATGTGTAAGGATTTGTGCTCTTTGACAAGATACAAATTTGTTTTTACAGCAATGTATCTGCTCTGTTGTTTTGTTTTTTAATTGCACTGAGTAGTCACAAGAGGTCACCATATAAAAATTGACAGAATAGTAAATAAATTGTAAGCCAGAGTAAACATGCTGTATTACTCTGATTAAAAGGAACTGGCTTCAATTACATATTTTTATCCTAAGAGTGATAAGATATTAATATCATAACACCTAGCATATAAACCAATTATTAAAAATTTTTTGTCTCTCTTTCTGTATTTTTAAATAATTCAGCAACATATTAAGAAAAGAAGCACAATCCAAAGATTACAGAGCAACATCCAGGGGTGTTTGACTTTGTCCCATCATCATATTTAAACTATTTTTTCACTGTCACGTCTGTAACAACATCAGAATGATTAACAATCCATTTTGTTTTGGTTTATTTTTTTTTGTTTTGTTTTTACTCTTTCTCCATTATTGAGGTGTTTCACAGTAGTACCATTACTTTCTATTCCTGAGAGCTACAGAAGTTGAGTGCTAAAATAACCGAAAAATTCTAAAGTTTGTGAGATTGGTTTTAATTAGTTAAAAAGGAGTAAATGTAGATATCTGAACTCGTCCACATCCTTTCCATCTCAAAAATTGTGCCAACACCTTGGCTCAATTGATTTGGTCAGTCATTAAACACTTCTTCTCAAGTAAAATATATTCTAATTGAGTATGGAACAGAAGAGCTAAATCTAGTCGTTTTTTTCTCTTATTTATTCTGGTAAGTGGTATTTCCAAGCAAGTTGAAGAAATCTCCTGAGTCAAACATGCAAAAATAATTGAGACCGCAGCCTGTATATGGAAAGCTGCCACTGTTCTATTCTGTATGTCAATAAATAAGCTACATATGTATCTAATAAGGAAAACATAGAATCACTCAGGTTGGAAAAGACCTTACAAGACCATCGAGTCCAACTAGGACCTAACCATACTACCCTAACTCTAACAACCCTCCACTAAATCTTAAATGTGTTTAATACACAACAAATAAACAATTGTTTAACTAGAGATGTGCTTTTTGATGTTTTTTGTTTTGTTTTGTTTTTTAACTGCAACCTTTTCAATTGTTTAGATCATTGTGAGGGATCTTATCCTTGTAGAGTATGACTTTAAAACTTGTAATAAGTTATTCTTATGTTAAAAGACCAACAAGAAAAAACAACCTAGGAAGGTAGGCAAGGGTGGGGAAAACCCTCATATATCTAAAACAAATAATTGTACAGTGAGCCCAGAACTATATGCCCTTCACACTTGTAGACTCTACCAGACTAAATGGGAGGTAGAAATTGTAAAGCAAACACTGCATTGGTAACTAACGAAGCTAAACAGTTACCTGACAAGTGTTCTAACTGATTAAACAATTATTTGCTTTTTTCTCATCTTCTCTTTTTCCTCTCATCTACTGGGGCTAACAACATCTAGGAATTTTAACAAAAGATATTCTCAACATACATCCATAGTGCACACATGAAGTTCCAGTCAATACAACTTCTGAACTGAGCAACTCAAAAAAGCGTTAAGGCATACTGCCATGTCTTTCATCCCAACATCTACCATAGTATCAAAATTTTAGCACATATTCTTTCAATGTTGTACATTTTCCAGGTACTAAGTTGCCACTCTTGTCAGCTTTTTTTTTTTTTGCATAAAACAGCCAGACAAAATAGTATTTGCAATAATCTCCTCACTGCACTGACTTGGGCTTTCTTTAAACCCGGTGGTAAATTGGTCCCCTCTACAATAAGGAATCCTGTAACACTTCTCAGCTCCTCTAGCCGTGCATCTCAGCTCTGTATTCAAGGTGAACTTTGAGCACAGAAAAGCCCCCAGTTTTTCTGAGAAGGAAAAAAATAACAAAATCTGAACAAACAGGCCAGACTGTTAAGCTCCACCAGTCTCCTGACACAAAAAATCAGGGGACAAGAGCCTCAGTACACACCAAAACACATTGATGAAAATAAATCTGGAAGGCCAAAACACTTTTGCCATCACTGAAAACTACTTACTGTGAGTTTCAGAAAATAGCTATCAAAAATGAGATGATGAAGCACTGTTAATTTGGATAATTTACTCTGAGTACATACCTGCAATAGGTCTCCTTCATCAAAACGCAGCATTTCTATTATGCCATCCGACTGGATGAAAGCTGTGGAGAAAGACAAAAAACTGAAGTCAATTGACAGAAAAACACCTTGTTATTAGTAAGAGCAGCATAGATCTAAAATCTGCAGTGCCTCGTCTTTTAGATAGAGCCATAAGTACCCAAAGTAACAATTCAGAGTTTGACAAGAATGGCAAACAAATTTGTGATGCTGATTACTCTCAGAGCTCCTAGATGTTCGTACTGATAAGCAACATACTTTGCAGATCAATCTTCTGATATGAAAGTTAACAATTTATTGTAGGTTCCCCAAAAAGACTGGCTGTACCAAGCTAAGTCAGTATTTTAACTGTATGAATTACTGGGTAGCTAAACAAGTTCAATGCACTGAAGCCCACTGAAAATTCTGACACAACTGGAATTTCAGTTTCATTTGTACACTTAAAATCTTAATTGTACATCTGGAAAATCTTGTTCACACTGCTTTCTAATCCTCATTGTGACTCTCCAACTTGACAGTAACATCACAGAATTTGAAACAGCTTAGAAGTGTTTGGATTGAGAGCTTCCACATGGTTAAAGTCAATGAGAAGCTCGTTCCTCAGTCACAAATAGGATACACAGAAACAACACAAGCCTTTGAGAAAAAATACAGCTATAACCTCAAACCGGAAAACTGAAACAACACAAAACCTCCATACTGTGGTATCAACAACTGATCCCTTCTCTACCACTTTTTTCCCCCCACGACTGCATTTATCATTCTGCTTGATGAAGTTTGGAATGTAAGAACACATCTCTCTGAAAGGAGGGACAACTTCAATGAGAAGACGTTAAAAGTTTGCCAGCTCACAGAAACAAATTGTGCGCTACTGGAAGACAGAAGTTGAATCTCAGCCCGAAAAGGAGGTTATCTCCCATTTTGAAGTTCAGTGTTCCAATAAATACTATTATTTTAAGGTCACCTCAGATGTTTTACAAATAAAAGGAACATGCATTACTTTCAAATGCCACCTAACATAGCAGTGTTTGCACATCCTATTCTGGGTCCCTAGCTCCCCACATTTTCAGATAGATTTTCCTGAAAGATACACCACTCCCATGTTTTGCCTTCTTGCTATCAAAAATGAAAGTTCACATAAAACGAAGATCACCACCATCATCTCTGTTTCTCTCTCTTCTTTTTTTTTTTTTTTTCTTAAAGCAAAACAAAACCTCACTCCCTCCAAATAACATCACACATTATGCTTTGACTTCTCAGGCCACCATGCTTCAGAATTCTGAAGTTCAGTGCCTCAGGGCTGAGGATGCAGACCAGCTCATCACAGTTGAGGGGGAAGGAGGGGAGGCTCAGGCTGTGAAGAACATGCATGTTCTGCAGTGCACTGACCGTGGCATGAGCAGTACTAGTCATCACATCAGCAATAGCTTAGAATTTTGCATATGTTATTATTATTACCTTAATGAGTTTCAGAACAAACAAAAGGCATCCTCAAGCTAAGAATAGGAGTTCTGTCAACCTTTTACACAGAAGAATTATAGAGAACACTGAACAAGAGCAAAAGCAAAAAAGCCAAAAAGCCATGGGAACAAAACATCATTTTAATAGCTGTTACAATATCAAGTCCTAGAATTCAACAAAGTCTGGGCTTTGAAAACCTAAATTGCTGTGGCAAAACTATGAGTTTCAAGATTAAACAAAGAAAAAGAGAATTCTCGCATACATACTGCCACTTGAATGGACTTGTTTAATTTTGCCTTAAAAACCACTCAAAATCTATATGAGAAATGCAGCACAAAAAGAAAGAAAACAAAGCTCTGACATGTTATGTTAAGAACTGAAGTGCGACAGTTAATCAAAATTTCAGAAAAATGCCGTGCCTATGCTCCATGCAAAAAACCCAAGCTACAGACTGATTCAGAGGAAAAAGTGTCTCTTTTAACTAGAGAGAAATCCAGAATGAAAGGATGTTTACTAATGTGTTTCATTGAAACCAAGTTTAACAACAGTTCCGTAAAAAAATTTCTCTGAGAGCACTTCTTTCCTAATGGAGAAAAGGCATTGTACTGAGGCTGAGCTTTTTGGCACTTTTAGTTTTTTTAGCTTTCTGATTTAGAGACAAATAATACGCAGAACTTTACTGTGACATCAGGCAGGAAAAAAAAAGATAGTAGAAATGGCTTTTTACATTCATAACCTGCCTTCATTTTGAAATGCAAAAAAGTACAAATGAACATTGTTGCATCAAATTCTTTATATTTTCTGACAGTTTTTTTTCCCCCCAAGTTTAAATATAATACACACACAGAGCAGAGAGGCATCAGTTCTTCTGTAATAACGCATACAGAAGCTCACAGAATCTAGCCCAAGTCAGACGCTCAAGCAGCCCGAGTTCAGGCAGCCCTTCTGCAAACCCCAAACACTTTCTCAGCCACTTCACAGTTACTTCATCTTTGGTTTACCTTATGAACAAAGCAACAGATGTTACAGAACATTCTGAGCGGATGACACAGTTAAATAGAAGTGCCATTCATCATTGGATCGTTTAGAAAATGTTTTCAGAGAGCAGGTGACAGTTAGTGCCAGGTGAAGTCAGATGCACTGCAAGGCTTGGCTGCTGGCCATTTCACAGCAGTTGCTTCTGAAACCAGATCATGAAGATGGTTCTGTGGTTATACCTTTTACTTTGTTTTAGACTGTCTTTCAAACTTCTGTATTTTATCAGTGTTTTCATCAAAGCAAGGAAATGACAAGCGAATACCCCACTTGACAAGATGAAAGCTTGTTTTTGCAACCGACTCCTCAGACTCTCAATTCAGGATGAAGCAACCAGTCACCTCATTCAAATGAGGCAAAAATGATGATATTTTATAAAAACTCCACTAGCGAGTCGTAAGGAATCACCCGAATTCCCATATGTGTGTAGCACTCAAACTGCGTGATGCAGCCCAGAGAGAGGACAAAGGCTCCTTCAAAATGAAATGCAGGCGCTGCTTCCTTCTCAGTATTCACCCATTCCAGAATTAGAAGCAGTTGCTCACTATTTGCACTTGCAGTACCTAAGCTAAGCAAGTTCACAAGCTTCTGCAGCGTAAGTCCAAAAATAGTCTTCTCTGTCCTTCTATACAAGTCATGTATGTCACCAATGGAGGTTATTACCAATGCCAAAAGACTCTGCAAGCAATTAAATGTGAGATCACTTGGGCATGCTTTACTTGGTGAACCAGTCCCCCCATGCTACGGAGGAAGATGACCGCTTCTGCAAAGTCCCTGACAATTTCTTCTGGAACAACTCCTTCCTCAAAGCCTGCACTGGTACCATTACACTCCATAATCAACCTAATACTGTAGCCAGTCTCTAACACATCAGCAAATGTACTCCCATACCCTGGAATGATAATCCGCAGCAGACAAAGAACTGCTGGCTGTGCCACTTCACTCACCCCTGCCACTTGCCTGGCAGCTGCTCTGACATTGGCACATTTGGGGTAGGAAGCATTTCAGCTGTCCCAGCATGATCGACCACTGCACAAATCAGCAGCCAAGAAGCCAAATTATGCATCAGGAAAATTATTTCTTCCTGAGCCTACAGGCAACTGAAGCCCTGAAGCCTGCTTATAATAGTTATTAGTCAAACTTTAAGTGTTACTAACATGTTTAGGGTCCACAGAGGAAAATGATGAAGATTCAAATCCATGGCCAGACTCAAGGCCAGAAGAATCATCGTCTCCTCTTTTCCTTCCCAATGTATTTTCTTCTAGTTGGATACAGATGTTTCCCAACAGACAGCCTTTATCCTTTCAAGCACCCCCAAGAAGCTAGTTTGCCAGATTCATGCAAATTCCCTGCAGTATCAGTCACTCTCATTGCTAGGACATTACACGATCGCAGGGTTAAATTTGTTCAGATTCCGGTCTGCATATTCTGTTTTCTTCTTTTCTAACAGTACGTCAGTACTGACAGAAGTGATATAAGCAACAGCAAATGCTAAAAATACTGGATTTTATTTTCTGCTTTCACTGTACCACCTTTAAATGCAGGGCATTTTTAAGTCTTCCATAACTCTGTACATTTTTTTTTTTTAAAAAAAAAGCAGAACAAAATTCATCACCATAGCTGTAACCCTCCCCCCACTCCAAACCACAGCTTTCTTTAACAATAAAAGCACGTGCAGTGCAGATGTTATTACCAGTAGATTTCCACATTTTGCTCTCTTTTCAACAATCAACAGCTTTTGAGGCTACACAAATACCTGGAATAAGAAAATAGGAAACATCACCTAAGCCAAAACAGATGGCAAATTAAAGTTCTTCAAAGCTTAGATGCCATCTTCTCACAAGTTAATATACAAGTAGCTAGCAGACACGTTTTCCTCAAAGACACCTATATTTTAATTGTTCCAGGGTTGTGCATTTCAGCTTTAAGTAAGAAAAGCACAAACCTATAAAGCATCAAGTAACAAAAGAAACTTTAAATCCCACACTTCTCCAAAGCAATATGGAACATCGTACCGAAATCACGTTAGTCACCATCAATCTTTAGGCAGGCCTTAACTACATGCAAGAGAATAAATTTGCATGTAATGCGAGACCGCTGAATATGCCAAGACTCTCCACGCGTAACGATAAAAAACATTCTCCATGGTTCAGAGGTTATGAGGCCAGCTTCTGACTGAGATCTGATTTTTTAAGGTGGCCTTGCAAATCTTTTCCTTTCATTTGGACACTGACAACGACTTTGTTCCAATAGGAAGGAATTCCTATATTCTGGCATATAGACTTAATTCTTGCCTTAACCCATTTTCTGACCTTTTAAAAAACTGTATTTATAGAACCTGGTATCATCTACTCTTTGAATTTCCCCCCAGTTCTGAAAATACTGTCCAAACTCCTTGCAGCAGGATGAGATTATATAAATCTCTCTTAACTTACACTAGAATTTTGTCTTGTTTTCAAAAGTCCAATTTTAGCCCTTTGTCTCAATGACTAAGCTCATTTCAAATGAACTATAACCACATGAGCCAATAATTACAGTGTGCTAAGTGTCATGCACTCCTGTCTACGTAACTGTAATTACAGCATTTGTACTACTACCAGTTAAGCAGCACAACTAGAACTGCACAAGTCGGTTTCAAAGCTCTGACTATGAATTAACTGCTAACGCACAATCACACCATTTCAATTGTCCCAAGCAATGGAAAAACGAGCAGCATATGAAGTCCGGGCAGTTGGGCATTCGATGACAAAACACTATTATGAAAGGAAAAGTACACAGTAAAAACAAACAGCATTCTTTTTTATTGGCAACATGATTATAAAAGCTTGGTGAGCCTCAGGAAACACACCTCAGTTCAGAATTCAAAAAAAAATAGAAACTGGTTAAAAAAAAGCCGGCACTCCCAGATGGAAAAGTCAGTACAAACCAGCCTGAACTTCTGCCTACATCCTAGCAGGTTCTCTGGAAAAGCGAGGGATAATTCTCTCATGAGCCAGTGAACATCAGTCAGGCAAGCAGCTCAGACCCAGAACTGCCAGTCAGCACACTTCCTTTCCAGCTAAATCCTTTTGCAGTTCTGGAGTCAGTTCCTTTGTTTCTTTTCTAGTTGTCCACAAGGAAGAGAAATGGATAATTTTTCCAACAGACCTCAGGAAGAGCCATCAGAGCCAAGACAGTGAATATGTACAAAGTAGTAAAGAACATCACAGGAATCACAGGATTATCGGTGTTGGAATCACTTTGAACTCCTTTTACATAGCAATACGTTCATTCTTCATTAACAACCTTAATTACCATTCTCTTCAAAAAGGCAGCTTGCTGAATTTTTATTTACTGTTGACATGTTAGCTGAAATCAAAAACATTTCTAGATAATGCACTCCAGTTCATCATATGAAACCATAAGCAACACATTAAGCTAAATAAATAAAACAAAGAACCAATATTCTTTAAGAGCACTATTTGGTACTGATTATAAACATTAATTTCTACAGCTTTAGACAACACATACTCCAATATTAGGCACAAGTCTATGCCCAAGTTAAAACAAAATAAACAGAGCCAGCAGATCACTTTGACTGCAGTATCCCAATGTGTGACTATTCTGCAGGGGTGAGGGGCAAATAATTTGAATTTTACTGTACATGACAGCTCAAATTTGAATCTATACATACAGACTTAGCTGGGTGTAATCTTCTGCTAATTTGTTTGTGTCTCTTTTCTGACGTTAGATACAGGATAAGCTGCAGGCTGGTTTTCTTTATACAGCAAAGCTCCTTCCTAGGAAAGATAGCTATCACTTTACAATCATCCACTTATCTCTTTCCCCTTTAGTTAAGACAAATGCATGCTTTTAGTAACTTGGTTGTCAATCCAGTTTTAAATATCAGCCACAAATCAGAAAGTGACAACATGGTTTTAAGTGTGTAACTAACTCTAATGCACATCACAGACAATGAAGCTGCAGCTTAGTTTGGGAAAGGAAAAAAGTGGTTGTCCCTCTTGAACACAGTTCACACATTTGACTGCCACATTTGTTTCACTTTTTAGAGATGATGCAACCTTCAAAAGGTTTCTTCTAAAAAGAAAGTGGGAACTTGCACTGAGTAGAGGTGTTGTCTAACAGATAAATCCTTGCAAGAAAACTATGGAATCATATCTAGGGGAAAAAAAAAAAGCTAACTGAATGCCATATACTGTACATACCAGGCTGCTTTTATTCATTTGAAAGAAATATGGGACATTCAGACCCAGGGATTGAATTTGGGGTGGTCTTGTGTGGAGTCAGGATACAGACTTGATCCTTGTGGGTCCTTTCCAATACAGGATATTCTATGATTCTATGAACCATGGGGTACTCATGTACCTACCTCAGATGCTTATTCTATACTCAGCCCATAATTCCACCTTACAGAACTCCCCCTTTATCCAATCCAGCTATAGCATTTATTTATTTTAACCTGACTTTTCTGTAAAAAGTTTTTAAAAGGTTATTCTCTCCATTGACCACAGCAGTCAATTTCAGATAATCACAAGAAATACAATAAAACCCAAGCATTATATCAAAGGATGCTTTAAAATGCCTATTAAAAACATTTGCTTCAGGTTGGTGCTTTACTTTTAAACATTTGAGTAATTTTTTATTTTATTTTAACCCCCAAAATACTTAACTACTGGTTCCAAAATGCTGCTTGAAAAATAATGTCCCACTCTGCTTTTTTTCCAATCAAGATCTCATAGATGTTTGAGAACACATAGAATAAAGAGAAGTTACTCCCTCATCTGGAAAAAAAAAAAAAAAAAACACTTAAGTTTGCATTATTTTTAACCTAAAGAAAACAATACTTCTGACACTCATGGAAACTTCTCCCATACTTAAAAAATAAATAAATAAATAAAAAAGGAGGAAAGGAAGTTAAGTAGAAACCCAGCATCTGAAAATAACTTTTTTTTTTCTGGCTGTGGGCCACACAAATTGATTATGGCTTTTTATTCTAATGATGGCGATTTTTAATGTTTTATAATTTCAACACCCTAAATTAGATCATACTTCTACAGACTTATTGCAACCAAACTTGCACAGACACCATTAGTTGTAACTAGCCTCAAAAACAAGATAATCTGCCCTGCAGTGAAAAATGAGGAAAGTGGCAAGCTGTCCTTAATTTTTTATTATATTATCTAACTTAAGATCTAACTTTAGTTCTCAAATTTTAGGCAAATTCTAACTGTAGCAATTAATTTCACTACTCATATTGCACTGCAAAGTGATGCATGCACAGAGAATTTGGACCTATTGGAATTCTAATCCTTTGAGCATGTAAGAACATCTAATAGTAATCGGTTAATATTAACTGATAATAACTGTTCGCCTGTTCCATCATCTTTCTAAACATTCACTTCTATGAAACGAGCCTCTGTTGAACAGACCTATGAAACTCAAAAATGGATTGTGTCAACATAGTGCAAAGACCTGCATAGGAGATGCATCCAGGTTGATTAACGACCTTAATAAACCTGCACAGTGAACAAGATTTGTTCTTTACTCTGTAGAACAGGAAGATGAGATTTTCATAGTTAAAAAAAATAATAATGCAGACAGCATGCAGACACCAATATCTGAATGTCGGCTGGAGATGAGAATAAACCAGCTAAAAGCTACAGCTTTGCTCTGTACCATTAACCTCAAGCAGTAGCACTGCACAGGAACAGCAGCCTACTGAGTGACACAGCTCTGCTCTCCTCTTCTCACCCTCCCTCTCTTTTTTCCACCTAATCACTTATCAGGGTGGAACTGCATACATTCATCGAACAGCTACAGAACTTGGAGATTATTAAGCTACTTTTCGCTCAGTAAGACTTTCAACTTCTTTAAGAGTAAACTACAACTGGAGGGAAAAATCCCTGTGAGGGAAGAGCGCAATATCTCCATCCTATTTGTGCTCATGAGGCAACTGTTACTCAAGTGTCCACTGGAAACAGCTATTAAGCCTGGAGGACAAGGAAAAGAGCAGCAAGATAAAGCTTAATCAGCCACTGTGCAAAGCCTATAAAGACAACAATCAAAGTTCAAGAAGAGGTAGCAAGAGCCTTAATATTAGACCTGTAGTGCTAATGAGGTAGCACTGACTACCTATTGATTGTGTAGCAAAGCATTTTGTTGACTTGCAGCGTGGGAACACAGACCCAGGGGAAAGCTGGCTGCAGTGTCTGATAAAGCCAGAAAAAAAAACTGGGTGGAGAAGAACAGCTGCAACAAGTTCTGTAAGAAGATAAAACACAGACAAGAAGCATGAAGCGAAATAAAACTCCAGTCTCAGGGAAAGAAATAAATCCCAAACTGTTAATGAGAAAAACATGGGGAGCAGTTACCCTCAGGAGAAAATAATCAATCTCTTTTGTACAAAATCTTTCAGAAACTGCTATGATGATCTCGGCTGACACCCCATGTAACACAGACCACGACTGCAGCCAACAATTGCAAAGCCCTAGGCTTAGTTACATGATGTATTCTGAAGAGACATCTAATGCTACTTCAAAGATGGCAAATACCACAGAATTCCCCACATCACTAGAGTGCCCCTTAACTAAGATAACAGTTAGTTATCTTCACTTAAAAATCTCTCTTTTTTTTCTACTTTGATGTCTCTAGCACCTATCTCAAGCTAAATATGCTAGATTAATGATCCTTCAGTAATGGAATCTTTCCCCTGATGTAGGTACTTTAAAAGTATAACTGAAGTCATGCTTTGTATCATGCTAAATAAATAAATCATGCTAAATGTATTTCATTTTTTAGTACCCTATTCTCATGTCTCTTTCTCTAGGGAAATTCAGTTTAATCAAAGGAAGGACTCGTGGGACTCATCAAGTACCAGAACTCTGATCAGATTTTCCTTGATAAAATGGAATTTTGTTTCAGGCTTTTCTCCATCAGGCAATGATATTCAGTAGTACCACAGAGTAGCATAACTTCACCTCTGAAGATCCCATCTCTGTCAATAAAAATGACCTCTCTTTCTGCACTAGATGTGCAGTTATCACCCAAACCAAGAAATTTATTCATCATTTCATTAGTTCTGAAGATAACATCTCACCAAAGCTACCCGGGCAGGTCATGACCAGGTTAAGCTATCTAAAAGGCAACTGACAAGCTGTATAGAATCACAGAATCTCTAAGGCTGGAAAAGACTTCTAAGATTATTGAGTCCAACCATCAACCCATCCCCATCGTGTCCCTCAGTGCCACCCTAAACACCTCAAAGGACAGTGACTGCACCACCTCCCTGGGCAGTTTGTGCCACTGCCTCACTGCTCCTTCAAAGAATTTTTTCCTAATATCTAAACTGTGCAACCTGAGGCCACCACCTCTTTCCAGATTCCTCCTTATTACTGTATGATAACATAAAAGCAGCTATGCCATAACACAGAAGTTCCACATGCACACCCTCCCTCCAATCTTACATTTAGGATCAAGAGTCTGAGTACTTTCTCCCACCTCTCACAGAATTAAGCATACAGATAGCTGGGGGCAAAGGAGTCACTAGGCCATGGTAATTTCTGCTACCTGTAGTCTGCCTCTGTGTCTGAGATTACACACCGACCCAGAATGCCAACGCAAGCACGTGAGAAGGAAATGGGATTCCAGTAAGGAACCGTTACTTCACATCCCCTCCTGCAAGAATGGAACTGCCAGACCTGTAACATCCAATATTCAGGCTTCTCAATATTTCCTCAGATACATAAGCTCAACATTAATTACAACAACATTTGTTAAGAATTACTTAACACATCTTGTATATTAACATGTCAACCACAATCCAATTTACTGTCATATTAGGAGCAGCTGGCAAAGATGGGAAACTTAAAGGCTATAGGGCCTTTCACATTAATGATGTGATATAAGAAAGAAAACCGGGGAACAAATAAAACCTATATTATGAACAAATGCTAGAACAAGTAATGGCAAAAAGGTCTTTTTTTTTTTTTTTTTAAATCTTGATCAAATTATTTCATTGATAGAGTGACATGGGAAGCATTCTGGATCTAATTACAGCTCCATTTCTACCTAAATCATATACAAATTACTACTGCTATAGCACTGATTTTACCAAAACCCAGATTTCTGTTGTCTTACAGACATTCCTATCAGTTGTGACAAAGTTACCACACTGGTGACAGGGCCCAAGAGAATGGCATGGAGCTGTCAGGGGAGGGAGGCGGCTGGGGGTTAGGGAAAGGGGCTGCACCAGAGTGCAGTGGGCATGGCCTCAAGTGCTGGAGGTCAAGGTGCATTTGGACAACACTCTCAGACATACGGTTTGGATTTTGAGTGGTACTGTGTGGAATCAGGAGCCAGACTCAATAATTCTTGTGGGTCCCTTCCAACTCAGGATATTGCATGATTGCATGCATGACTTCCAACCAACATTTAAAGTTATGAGGAAAATCCATAAAGATATGAGCCTGGAGTGGACCTTAAGATAGCATCTAAGTTAATCTCCAGCTGAAAGAACAGCAAACACTGAATCTGGACCACATTGCTTAGGCTTTTGTTTAGCTTGGTCTTCAAAACCTCCAAGGTCAGAGATTCCCCAGCCTCTGTAGGGAAGTCTGTTTCACTGTAAGAATAAACAATGAAATACGTTCTACTTAGGCCAAGCCAGAACATCATATTGGTCTTGATCATCACACACTGAGGAGTCAACAATTCACATTAGAGATAACCTGAGGAGGTGAAAGCCTGTGCTGCACATACGCCTGGCTGCAGGACAACTTCAGCCAGTGTAGTGTAACAGGAACCTGCAGCGGTTCACACTTGGTTCAGGAAATTATGTGTGGTCCTTGCCTTTATCTAGACTGTAACAACAGGTCCTCACGTAAGCATCCTTTGTTTGACAGTAGAAATTATGAATGGAGTCGCAGTAGGAATTATGAATAGAGTTGCTTTCTTGAAAGGAAATCCTATAATAGCTCAAATGGAATAACCCTTTCTATGGATTGGACCTGCACAGTAAGTCCCATGTGAACTGAAAGTCTGTTTGATGCTGCATTAACTCAGGGTTCCCAGAATCTGAAGCAGTGTGAGATTATCTACACTATTCTATCTTTATAACGTTACTTCTAATAAATAGCATTTTCAATTGTATTTTACAGAGTCTGAGTACCTTTCTTACTTTGGTCATTACACACCAGCACATTCCATTCCAGCGCAAAACAAACTTACCCTATTTCAATTTACAACCACTATCTCTTCCTGGCACGCATCTCAAGAGTCTGGTTCCATTTTCTTGGTATTTTTCTGCTTAGATATCAACAGGCTGCCCCCTGGTCCCTCTGAAGACTTATTATCCCATGGAGCTTCAGGTCCCATGCAGTTCATGCATCATTTTCTCAGCCTTCCAGAGGGTAGCAAAACTTGATGCAATGTTTTAGGCGTGGTCTACTAAATGTTGAGTAAATGGGAATAATCACAGTTCCATCTCGTGACTACATTCCTGCATGTTGCCAGAGTACACTGCTGATTCACGTTTAGTGCTTCCAGCTTGTACCCTCTGCACATGGTTATTCTGTCCCAGACGAAGGACTTTCCATTTGTCCTTGATGAATTTCATGACGGTCCCATTCAGCTCATTTCCCCATCCTGTTTAGTTCCCTCTGAAATGCAGCCCTGCCCTTAAGCAGACTGACTGCTCCCCAGATTCAGTACACTTCCACCTCCAGATCAAATGACAAAGATATTAAGCAAGACAGATCCCCTGGAACTCCTTGCAACCATCTTCCAAGGCAAAGCATAAACCACTGCAGAGAATAAGCCTAAACCAAACACCATGCAGTTATCAAGTCGCTTGGATGCTTTTTTTTTTTTAAAAAAAAAAACCAACATCTACAGATTTCATCTGTAGTTATTTGAAAACTATTGTGGTGCAAACCACTCATTCATTAATTCTTTGTTTATTGCACGATGATTTCATATATACTTACAAGCTTTGGAAAACCAGCTTTTGAATTCACTAAACATACCACACCAACATCTCAAATGGAGGGACCCAAAATTCCTCTATAGGAAGCAGCTGCCACAGAAGACAGCCAATTTCTTTATTTTATCCAAATATTATTCAGTATCTTCTATTATCTTTAGTCTGAGCCAGAATTTTCAGTCCACAGCTTATCTGTTGTAAAAAAATAAAGAAATTATATAAGCCATTCATATCAGACTATGCTGAATCGATCCAATTTCATTCTGAGAAAGAAACTATCTTGAGATGTTTCCAACAAAGCATGCCTGTAGAGAAATGCTTCAGCTTCTAAAAGCTAACATACCTTTTTTAAAAAAAAAAAAAACTTCCTTTTTGACAACTTTTCTCAGCCATTTTTTTTCCTTCACTACCACCCTCCTCAACAAGGATCCATTCTATGGATGTAAAACAAAAACCTGATGAACAGTGAGCACATAAGGAACTTAAGCAGAAGTGTTTGAAATTATTTAAATCATAAAACCACAGAATGGGTTGGGCTGGAAGTGACCTTAATGAACATCTAATTTCCAAGCCTTCTGATGTCGACAAGATTGCCCAGGCCCCATCCAACCTGGTCTTAAAAACCTCTAAGGATGGGGCATCTACATTCTTTGGGCAACCTGTTCCAGTGCCTCACTACTTTCCTTGTGAAGAATTTCTTCCTAATATCTAGTCTAAACCTACTCTCCTGCACTTGCTGAGCATCATGAGGTTTGCATGGGCCCACCTCTCACACCTCTCAAGGTCCCTCTGAACGGCAACCTTTCCCTTCAGCACATCAACTGCACCACTCAGCTTGGTATCACACACACCAAGGTTCACGCAGTCCCATTGCCCATTTCAGCATAAAAGACACGATATAACACCAGCCCCAACACCAATCCCTGAGGAACACCATTTGACACTTATCTCCACCTGGACACTGAACTGCTGACCACAGCTATTTGAGTTCTTTATCCAATGAGTTGTTCATTTGCCAAATGTACACATAAGAATCATGTTTGGCTACAACTTTGTCCCCCATCCTCCCTCTCTCAAAAGATGACTTATTCTGTGTAGCATCGCTGTTAGCTGTACTTTCTGATTTAAATGACTTGAAAGTATATTAAAATGAAGGTAGAGGCTTGGTTTGTGAGTTCAAATAGCTTTTTAAAAGCCCGTCCACATTCTATTACACCAAATATGTACAGTCCAACATAGATCTATATATTCAATTTGTAACTTCATACAGTAGCTAGGCAGAAGGAACAGTTACATAGTTTCATTTCCTCTACATCCCACTTCATTCAGGGATCCTTAAAACCAGTTCAGTGTTTACCATAAAACACAAGTTGCTCTCTGACAATTCTCTACTTTACACATCCCAAGCAAAAAGAGATATTAAAAATGCCTGTATGGTAATCCTAGTTAAAAGACAGATGTGTAAGTTAGCAGGAAACTCTTGAAGAAGTAAAAAAAAAAAAAAAAAAATCAGTAAAAAAAAAATTAATTTTCAGAAAATATTGGACTGCAATCCTTCAACTCTTTGTGATTTCCCCATGACATCCAATGCTGGAGGGACAGCTCCAGAATTAGTTCATTTAATATGCTGAAGTCCAAGCTATCCAAGCCAGTTCATCCATCCCTTTGGTTTCCTTAATGGAGCACTCCCAGTTTAGTTACGAAGTTGACAAAAAGGAAAACATGAATTTTGTAGTAAGAACTGCTGCCTCCATATCTGGACTGCTCCTTTGTATAAGATAAGCAAACACAAGGAGAAAGTAAGCTAAGTTGACCTGTGCTCCTGTTTCCAAATTAATGTACTAGATCACAAACGCCAAACAATCACAAAAATAGGGGTCATTTCAACAATGACACACTCCCAGTGAAAGAAAATTTGCATCTTGGTATCAGTCATGAAAAATGGTAGTATTTTAACATTTATATTTTTATTAATTATTTCTAACATAATTGTAGCTTAAGCTCAAATTCAGTGATTACCACAGATGAATGGCATCAGTTGTTTCTGCAACAAGTATGCAGCGTGCTCACCTCCTGGAGTCGCAGTCCCAGGCAGGCTGGATGTGACTCCAGAGGCCGGTCAAGCCCAACCTCCTACTCAAAGCAGACCCAGTGAGAACAGGCTGTTCGAGGCATTGCAGTCCCACACTTATTACCATGAAAATTACCCACACTCATTACCATGAAGAGTACAGGTTTATTACTTCCAAAGCTGTCTTCTAAATGGCGGGAGGAAGAGACCCTCTTGCATGTTGTGCTACAAGCAGGGAGGCTCCTACTACATGCTGGCAGCAGCCAGAAGCACCACGCTGGATAGCAGTCACCAGCAGGAGAAACAAAGTATTTCCATTGCCTTTTATTCTTGCCAAGCTCACAAACATAGGAACAAACCAAACTGGTTCTAGGCTGTGTTTCAATCACAGTACTTTTACTGCTGTTTATGCATGAACCACAACAGCAACCATTTACTGAATGGTGATTTACCAGCAAATCCCAGAAGATTTCCCAAGCGTACAGTTTGAAAGATTTGTTACAGAATCACAGAACGGCCCAGGTTGGAAGAGACCTCAAGTATCATGAATCTCCAACTCCCTGCCACATGCAGGGCCACCAACCTCCACATTCAATACTAGACCAGGCTGCCCAGGGCCCTGTCCAACCTGGCCTTGAACACCTCCAGGGATGGGGCCTCCACAAGCTCTCTGGGCAGCTGTGCCAGCATCTCACCACTCTCATAGTAAAGAACTTCCCCCTGACATTCAACCTAAATCTTCCCTCCTTACCCTTGTAAGCTTAGTTGATCACACACAGTCACAGTACACATAGCTTGAAGCAGAACTAAACTGACTAGGTTTTGATATAAAGTGATATACAGAAAATGTGCAAGCTTTATTGCAAACAGATGCAATTTCAGAATGCAGAAGTGTTTACAAATGACTCAAAGTAACTTGTATTGCAATGCTGGCAGTCAAACACAAAAATCACTACAAAATCCTTAAGCTAATGAATGCCTATGGACTGCTACAAAGTCTGGAGGGGCTTTGTCATGCTGCGTACCATACAAATAATTTCCATCAGGAGTTGAACCATCTCCATAGGCAAGGACACCTCAGCCTGCTTCATGCAAGCAATAAAACCAGACACCTGTAAAGGATAAAGAGATGCAGAGGAAGAAAAACAATTATTTCAAGATAACACAAAGCCATGGAGAATATGAGGTCTCAGCTTCCTGTTCATTGAATGACAATGCTTGCTTATATTTAATTTAGTCCAAAGATTCTGCAAACGAGCATGAGATCCTTCAATCCAAGCATGTGGTTAATATTTATCATTCAAGAAAGCAAAGAAAGTCTGAGTAACTCTCCTATACTTAGAGTTTCAAAAACACAGTGAGACAGTATGGTCAATTTTTATCCTCACTGTGCTTTCCTCATGCTTAACATGCTACTACTCCATCTACTACAGTGTTCAGTTTGACCGAGGTCATTCTTTCTGGATCACATTTTAATTTGTGTCAGGGTCAAAACATGAGTATTAACATCGGTGGCTGTAAGCTTATATTAGTTCTGACAGTAGGATATGAGAAACAAGCAGTGTATGGGAAGAGTTTGTTACTTTATTGTAAGCATGTAAGCTTTCTCCCACATCAACTTCCAGCATTAGCTTAGTTTTACTCACATGAAGTATCTTGGGTTGCCATTTTAGATATTAGCAAAAGAAAAAGCTACTCTGAGATAAGACAATGACAAAACCAGAACAAAAAGCTCAGCAACCAAGTGCACTGTTTTAAAATCTCCCTTCAGATCTTTCATTACACCACTTGCACTCAGTAGTTATCTTAGTTTCTAGGACATTAGTAGAGAATACGTCAAGGTTTGGTTAAAAAAATTAAAATTTATCATTTATACCACCAAATCTTGAATGTTAAAACTGAATTTTCTCCCAGATTCCACACTAAAATATAAATTTTAAAAATTACAGCTAGAGATTAAATCTAGTTGAAATGTCAATCATAAAATCATCAGGGTTGGAAAAGACCTCTCAGATCACCCAGTCCAACCAGAGCCCACCCCCACCATGCCCACTGACCACATCCCTCAGTGCCACATCCACACGGTTCTGGAACACCTCCAGGGATGGTGACTGCACCACCTTCCTGGGCAGCCTGTGCCGCTGCATCACTGCTCTTTGTGAGACAACATTTTTCCTAATATTCAACCTGAACCTCCCCTTGCCCAACTTCAGGCCATTACCTCTCAGTCTACCACTATTTACCTGGGAGAAGAGGCTGACCTCCACCTCACTACAATATCCTTTGAGGCTGTAGAGAGCTCCCAGGACTCGCAAAGACATTCAGACTCACTTGGGCTCTCTACCTATATTGATTTTGAAAGCAGGTGAGTAGATAAAAGAGCTATACAAATAGTGTCAGCAGGCCTTCAGCCAGCTGACCATATAAAAAGCAGCACAATTTTTTAAAGTTGCTGTAGTGTAAGACAAATAATTTTTTAGGAAGTTACAAATGAAATAAGAACAAAGGAACAAACAAGAGAATCCTCAGGTTTAACAGCACACTCATGGAAGGCATTTGTCCTCAAAACATAATCCTGACCATGGGGTTTACAGTATTATTATGGCTTCCTTCAACTGGAGAAGGATACTGTGCATTCCTCTCCCCCAATTAAAACAAAACAACAACAAAAACTGCACGCTCAAATAAAAACTGAAAGTTGTCCTCAAACCATGCGGCAACACAGAATGTGGTAATTGTACTAGAAAAGGAAGAGTGTTCCACAAAAAGCCTGAAAATGTACTTGCAAAAGAAACTCTTACGTTATATTTTTGCTCCTCCCAAATAGCAAGAGACACTTTGAGACTAAATGCACAATTTTCTTCTTGCCATTCTTTTGCTATGGGTTCACAGATTTCCCAAATGACAAAAACAAACAAAACAACTTGAACTTTCTATGCAGTCTTACTCATTCCTCAGTGATACACAGGCACTAAAGGCCCAGTTAGACTACGAAATAAGAAGTAGCACAACACTGTTTAGTCTGAAATTGATGTTTAAGCTTTCTGGCCAGCCTAAATACAGTTTGCTCTGCTCTCACATTTTTCCCCATGTACTTTCAACACCATACTTCTCTAGCACAGATATCACTTTCTCCCCCATGAGTTTGATTTACAGTCTGTATACACAAAGGATTTGAGTTTTGCTTTTCATTCTTAGACAAATGGCAAAGCTGTTTATCTTCCACAAACTCCTTAACTAAGATTGGGGACCAGAAGCAGTCACATCAATTTGAGATCCATCAGCATCATGATTCTTCTCACTTGTGACAACTCCACGAAGAGCAGCTTGCTGCTCCTACTTGAGACACATGAAACAAGCATTACACTTCTGTGCATTGGCTCCATCTTTCCCCACACTTTGCCTCACAGATATGCAAGATAAGAGGAAAAGCGTTCTCCCATTTTCATTTTTCTCTTTTGTGATATTCTGATTTGTCCTTCTCTCATTTCTGTCATCCACCTGGGCACTTGCTCCTATTACTTTTTCTTCTGCAGCACCTTCTCTGGAATTTGTACTGCATGCACCGAGTGTCTTCATACAGTCACCTTCACCTGAGCACAGTAGAAATAGGACAGGAGTAACAATTCACAGCCTCACTTCTACCTCTTCTCCACAACTTCCTTCCTGCAGCTCTAGTGAAACATGTATGTCCACATCTGAGGGATTGAAATGATATTCCTTTTTTCTTACTTCCTGTTTTTGGCTAGGTTCAACCAGCCCTCAGCCGCCCCCCTTCCCCCCTTTTTCTTTTTTTAGACTGTGTCTTCCTATGTTTAACTTGTCACAATCTAGTAAAAAAAGGTGCTGAACAAAGCGTGAAACACCCTTCTTCTCTCCCTTTCCTTCTCATGAACTACCGTTTCCTTTCAAGCTCTTACCACTGTACAGACTGGTCCTTCCTCTTCCATGCTCAATTACTGCACTTTGCAGAATGGCACTTTGTTAAGATCAGCGGGACTGGATCTCACAAGCCACCACCTGAAAAGTCTTGCTTTAAAAATCCATTGGACTATTTTCATTTTCCCCTTCTTCCTGGAGTTACTGCACAGAAGAAAACATTCAAGACAAGTTTTCAACGCTGGCCCACAAATGTAGGCCATCAAGGAATTCTAAGGAATCCATGAAAGATTATTTGGGAAAAAAAAAAAAAATATCCAGAACACCAGTCCATGATTTATTGAGTTTAAGCATACTACTAAAAGAGTCTACACCCAATGGATACGTTTTAAAAATAAGTTGTATGAACAGAAGGAAATCAGTGCAAACTCTTACACTTTCTCAATGGACTTCAACCACGACCATTCAAACTCTGAATCTAGCACTGCCTTTGTTTACCCAGGAATGCCAAGGGAGGCTGTAGAGGAAAAGCAACAGCTCCTCCACAAAGCAACAAAGCCACGCCATAGCCTAAGCTGTCACAACTTCCAAGGCACCCATCACATCACATCAATGTGTGGCATCACTGACAAATCTCGTATACTCATACATGTGAAGGAATGCAATCAAAGTCAGAGTTAAAAATAGATAGTTCTGAAGTATGTGAATGATTCCAGTGCCTTGAGACAGACAGACAGACTTACATGTTCCCATCACTCTAAAAACGCTGAACCTTCTTCACACTGCTTTCTAAATGGTGAATCACGGAATCATAAGGGTTGGAAGGGACCTCCAGAGATCATTAAGTCCAACCCCCCTGCCAAAGCAGGTTCCCTACACCAGGTCGCATAAGTAGGTGTCCGGGTGGGTCTTGAATATCTCCGGAGAAGGAGACTCCACGACCTCCCTGGGCAGCCTGTTCCAGTGCTCCAGTGTCACCCTGAATTCTCAGAAAACAGCCAAACGAATAAGAGCATTTGCGATTCAGAATTCATTGTTTTTATTATCGCCGTAATATTGACCCCACCGTATTTGTAACAAGTCTGCTAGCAATCACTCAAATCGAGTACTACACAAGAAGGAAGAAGGCTTATTAACCTTTATTACGATACCCGCACCGTAACAACCCGCTTCTTCCCTCACTTCTGCTCTGGCGACACGCTCGCTATCTCCTCGCTGAGCTACTCTATGTCCTTCCTCTCCTTTACCCCAACTCCGCTCCGCTCTCTCCGTCCCCCCGCGTCACCTCTCACCCTCCCCACACCCCCCGCAGTGCAGCACCGCGCTCGGAAAGCCGCCCCGTGCCTCCCACCCGCCAGCGCCCCGCGTTCCTCCGCCGCACAGCCACGCTTCAAAGCGCGCCGTGAGCCCGCACCTCGGCAGCGCAGGAAGCAGCCACCCTCAGCAACGCCGCGGCGTTCCGCTCGGGGCTCTTCTCTTCCCCTCCCCGCAGCACGGCGCAGACACACCGCGCCCAGACGGCGACCCCCGGGGTTCCTCCGCCTGCCCCCGCTCGACTTTCCACGAAGTTCGGGCCGCCCGTTTGCCGGGGCTACGCTGGAAGCCGGCCGCGGGGCAGCCAGCTCGACGCTTTTTTTGTTGTTGTTTTCTTCTCTTTTCTTTTCCCCTCCCCTCTCTCTTTAAAGCGCGGCCCCGGCCCCATCCCCGACGCTGTCAGCGACGCCGAGCCCCCCGGTTCTCCTCCTCCCCACGCGCACGGAGCGCGGCGCGAGGCCCCGGGGGCTCCTTCAACCGCCCCACGGCCAACAGCCGCTACCGCCCGGCCGGAGGAGGAGGAGGAGGACGCGGCGATGAGAAGAAAAGACGGGAAACGAGGGACTCACCTTCCTTCTCGGCCCGGACCGAGTGCAGGAGCACCGCCAGGGTGAGGCGCAGCGCGGCCGCCCCCCAGCCGCCGCATCGAGGGAAGGGGGAGCCGGCCGCCGCCTCCCGCCGCGCCGTCATCGCGCTGCCGCAGCCGGTGCGGGTCCGCCGCGTCTCCGGCCGGGCCGCGGGGCGCGCGCGGAGGAGCTCGGGGATGGG
Organism: Chrysolophus pictus; assembly: GCA_037305975.1. Taxonomy (NCBI): domain Eukaryota; kingdom Metazoa; phylum Chordata; class Aves; order Galliformes; family Phasianidae; genus Chrysolophus; species Chrysolophus pictus. The sequence continues at coordinate 64,516,176 of CM074576.1, forward strand.
AGGGGCGCAGAGAGGTGGGGCGGGGCGGGAGGCAGGAGGAGCGCAGCGTGGGCACGCGCGTGCGCGAGCCCGCCCCCCCGAGGGGCGGAGCCAATGAGGGGAGGAGGGCGGCGCCATTTTAAGTGTGGGCAACACGCCTCTTCCTTTGCTGAGGGGTTACGGGCCGCGGTTGGTTTTTATTTTCCTTGCGTGATTTTATTTTATTTATTTTTTATTTTTCCTTACTGTTGTTGTTTTTGCTGTGATTCTGTGTTTTGTGCAAGCTCTAGCTGTCCGTAGCGTTAGTAATCTCGCCTCTTCATCACCATTCCCTCCCTCTGAAGGCTGGGGGCTGCTCTCATTGTATCTCCGCTGACCGCAGCGAGGTTTTTCCTGCCCGCTCTCAAAATGGCGGCAGGAGGGCTGCGGCCGCACCGTTTCCTGCGGCGCTTTGCGGGCTCGCTGGTGTCACGGGGGGTGGGGTAGGGTCGGGCCGATGGCTGCCCACGGGCGACAGTCGTCCCGAACGCGTTGGCCCACGAGTTGTCCCTTCTATCTGCATTCATCCTTCCTTCAGCTGATGGTGGATGGTGGAGGCTGCTGGGCTGGGATGCAGGCAGTGCTGCCTGTGCTGGGTCACGCAGTGCAGGCATTGGTAACAACGTTAATTGAGCCGTTAAGGTTGGAAAAAAAGCTTTCAAGATGATCTAGTCTGACCACCACCCCCACCGACCACGTCCCTCAGTGCCACATCCACGCGGTTCTGGAACACCTCCAGGGACGGTGACTGCACCACCTCCCTGGGCAGCCTGTGCCACTGCATCACCTCTCCTGAGAAGAAATTTTTCCTAAGGTCCAACCTGAACCCCTCCTGGCATAACTTAACGTGTTAAATGTTTCATTCAGTTGCTGTGACCTGGCAGAAGAGGCTGATCCCCACCTCGCTACAACCTCCTTTCAGGCCATTACAGAGAGCAATAACGTCTCCCCTGAGCCTCCTCCAGATTGAACAATCCCAGTTCCCTCAGCTGCTCCCCATGAGACTTGTGCTCCAGACCCTTCACAGCTTTATTGCCCTTCTTTGCATGCACTTCAGGGCTTCAGTGTCTTTCACGTAGTGACGGGCTCAGGACTGAACACGGTACTTGGATGGGGCCCTGGACAGCCTGGTCTGTGAGAGGTGTTCCTGCCCCCAGCTGGGTAACCTCTGGGGATCCCTCCAAACCCATCTGCACCATGCCCTGAGGTAGAGCATAAGGATCAGTGTGAGAACACAATGGCATCCATCTGCTGAGGAAGAATGGAACTTACCACTATCCATTTTAACAATATCTGTGATCTTTGGATCTGTGAAATGAGGGAAGCAAACGTGCAATTGGAGAGATCATGTGTTGTTGCATATACAACGGTACTTATCCATCAAATGGAGGCAACATTGGGTGCTTTGCAGCAGTGCTGGCAGGAACCATGAATCCAGGGGTGTTGCATGCACCCGTGTTCTTCAGTCATTCACTTCTCTACAAGATCAACATCTTAGATTGGGTTCAGAGTTCTTAAAGATGAGGTCCTATTTTAGCTGCCATAGCAACATAATAGATTTGGATAGTATGGTAGATCCAGAGTCTCAAAGGGACTTAATGATGCACAGACTAAATAAAAATAGCTACATTTGTTATGGTTCTTACACAGCTGTTGTATAGGCTGTTCTTTATTGTCTGAACACACCAAAGGCACGTTGAAATTGCATATATTGTTATTTTCTTGAACTATGACCGTAGCATCAGGTAAGTTTATTTTTGAGGAGAAAATGGAAAATCAGTAGCATAGGATCAAAGCTTTTCACAATAGCAGTGGTCATTTCCAGAAAACATTGATTTGAATTAAAGACCTGAGTGCAAATACTAATCTCTCACACTGCATTTTCTTTTAACCACTGCATTGAAGCAGCACATATGTGAATGAGTGACTTGAAAGCTCGTGAGTCCTTCTTAACATTTCTCAGAACCACTCAAACCACAGTAAATATGAAGCCAGATCAATGCTATGAGCAGGAGCCACATGTGGACTTTTGTGGGGAACAGGTATGTGAATCAAAGAACACAATCAAATTAAGAACTTAGAAAGGCAAACAAGAGTCAGTACATAATCCTGATTTTACTTTATTAACAAGGCTTCTACTGTATACATATTACTTTTCTGGGAAAATAAGTCAGCTTTTTCCAATTCTATTTTAAACCCAACATTGCACAACCGAGCAGCCAGACTTTCTCATTCTAATTCATGCTGCAGAGCATTCCATCCCTAAAATGAATGGGAACTCTAATGGAACTAAGATGTAAGGGTGGTAAAATCTGACTCAATATAAAAATGGAAATAAGAACTGTGTTATTAAAAAAAGGAAAAATAGAGGGTCTGCGAAGTAAATAGGAGAACAACTGTGAGTCCTACCATTATGGTATGTATGAATCTTAAATCTTAGAGCATAAAAATACAGGCAGTTTTAATTGTTCTATACAAAGAATGTCTTTCTCAAAAGATATTATTAGGTATTTAGAAAACAAATAGCTCACAGTGCATATTCTTCCTTTCATCTTTATCCAGAACTCCTACTGTTTTCAGTCAAGAGTTCTGTGTGGAAAAAAAACAATACAATATGGTTCAATGTCTGTAAATGATAAAGCAAAAGACATTCTGTTAATTTATTTCTGAGCTAATCTGGTTTATATTATTTTGTACAAGTTTGAGGCTCTCCAAGCTGCGTGGTTGATGTGTGTTGGGCATACAAATACAAACATTTGGATATCACAGTATTATATGAGCGTATTGAACAGTTTTGTTTTTTTTTTTTTTTTTTAAATGCAAGTCTACCTACTAAAAAAGTCTCCTACTAACATAATAAAATATTATGGAATATAAAATATTATTCTTTTTGAAATGTAGTTCTGTAAATAAACAAACTGTGTGAATTCTGAGACAATGACGTTCAACAACTGACGATGAAAAAATGCACAATTCTATTGCAGAACATGTCAGAAAGACTTTGTAATAGGCAGCCATAGATCTGTAGTTATTGTCAACATTGTTTGCATGATTGGTAAGAAATAGTAGATTGAACACAGGAAGATGTATGATCGACCTACCTTCAGGTCTGCCTTCATCCAGGAGGCATTCAGTGCCAGGCTGGATGTGGCTCTGGGCAGCCTGGTCTAGTGGTTGGCAACCCTTCCCACTGCAGGGGGGTTGAAACGAGATGATCTTTGAGGTCCTTTTCAATCCAGGCCATTCTATGTTTCTGTGATTATATGATTCTGTGATTCAGCATTGTCTACCCTAAGTGGAGAATTGTGTACTTGAAGACTGCAGTATTTACTGACCTATAGTAGTTCAAAATGTTTCTCCTCTGAACACCCAAGCATCAGCTTCCGACTGTCATGGAAGCTACCTTTATTGAGAGTCTAAACTCTTTCTGGGCAAGGAACCAGAACTGATAAAATATGGATGTGCAGTTTCTGTCCTGCCGTCTATGCAATGGAGTCAGGAGATTCTGGGAGAGTGGCAGAGCAGTCAGTTAGAAGCCAGAACCTCGATGGCTGCTGGTATTCATAAGAGGTTATCTATCAGATTCCTACAGTGATAATCAGATGTTCGAACCGCCTGTCTCTCCTGCAGAGGCACTCTGATCAAATGAAGGTGATACTGCACTGTTTGTGGGGTCCTTTTCACAGGTTCAGCTGGGAGGATGAAAAGTCACAGTGGGAAATGCAAACTGCTAGATTATCATTGAGATTTCTGTTGTGAATGTACTGTGGATTAATTTCTCTTTGTTTTTGGCAGATGTTGAAAGTGATAAATTGGTTGAAAATAAACCAAGAAAAAAAAAAAGAAAAACAAAGAGAGAAAGCACGTGGACCACTCACTCATCCTTCTGTCGGTACAAACTTACTCCTGGTAGCTTGTTTATTAGTATATTTCAAGTTCATTTTAAAATGATTTAATTTTAAAAAATTCCTATCACTTCATGTGAAAAGTGTGCACAAGTCCTGTTCTTCACTGCCAAGAAGATTTTCTGATATTCATTCTTACCCCATCCTCTTTTCCTTTATTATGACTTATTCCCATATATAAAAGCCCAAGTATTTCCTCCCCATCTTAAAGGTTTACATTACTTAAGTGTTTGCTGACTGAAGATATGCCTCCATCTATCTCTGCTTTAACAAAACTAGATGTATTTAGCTCTTTTAACCTTTTTCTATGAAACAGCTCTTCCGGATAATTCTTGCCTCTGTTCCTTAAATTGCCTCATTTGCTTTGACATTATGATGGATTGCAGAGAAACGTTGCACATACCAGCATTCCATCTGCTAGGAAAAAGTTGTCCTTTCAGAAATGTTTCAGTAAGCTCAAGCTGCCAAAATGAGTTTGTGTCACTTAAATGTTTTGCATCACTCGGCTATATTTTTGAGCCAGTACCAGGCACTCCAAAACTGAACTTCTCTGCTCTGCGAGTCTGTGGCTTGTCTTTTACTTGTCAATACTCTGCAGCTCTGGGTACTCCACTAGATTTGTCAGCTAAAGTCAAGCCCTTCAGCTGAAGACAAGTAGCTCAGGACACCGTCTGCTTTATTATCCATGCCAGATGAAAGTCATTGGAAAGCTTTGTTTCCAATATTTTATTTATGGCATTGTGAAACTGGTACTCTGAAAACAAAACAAAACAAAACAAAACAAAACAAAACAAAACAGAACAAAAAAAACCCACAGAGGAACTATAATATATATTCAAGATTTTCTGCAAGACTTATTTTCAATGAACCCTTGTTACCTTTTACTTCCTTATTCTTTAGATAAGTAGTTGTAAATTTTTTATTCTTCGTTTCATTTTTATTTTCTGTTCAGTTAATCACTCATATGATCATACACCTAATATAAAATCCAAGATATGTCATAATTTTCATTAAACCACTGAAAGAAAATACCCTTTAGTTCTTTAAGAATTCTACATTTTGTTACTTAAATGTAACGAGCCAGGGTTACTTCCTCAGATAAGGGGATGATCAACTTCTTATCAGTCTTGACATTTATGACACCTACTTGTGCTGAGAGCGTCCTTTCAGCATTACTGTGATAAAAACTGTGACAATGTATGATTCTGGCTTACTAGATTCCTCATATAAAAGAAATTACACAGCATTTTGACCACAATCGTATGAGCTGTAGTAGCACTATGGTGAATTGTGATGTGAACTGTTGTTGTAGATACGGCACACTGGAGCGAAGGGATGCTGACCAGAGGGACTCTGACAGGCTCAAGAGGTGGGCCCATGCAAACCTCATGAAGCTATACAAGGATGAGTGCAAGGTCATGCAACTGGGTCATGGCAATCCCAAACACAGACTGGCTGCTGAGTGGATGGAAAGCAGCCCTGCAAAGAAGGAATTTGGGATGATGGTGGATGAAAAACTCAATAAGAGCTGGCAATGTGTGTTTGCAGCCAAGAAAGCCATCCTGGGCTGCGTCAGAAAGAATGTGGTCAGCAGAGAGAGAGAGGTGGTTGTCCCTCATCTATTTCATTCTTGTGAGACCCCATCTACAGTACTGCATTCAGTTCTGGGGTCTCCAGTTGAACTGAGTCCAGAAGAGGCCATGAGGATCATCAGAGCACCCCTCTTATGGAGACAGACTGAGAGAACTGGGGTTATTTCACACAGAGAAGGCTCCAAAGGAGACCTCAGGTCTTCCAGTTCCTACAGAGGCCTACAGAAGAGCAGGAGTGGTATTCTTTACAAGGGCATGAAGTGATAGAACGACTGGTAATGGCTTTAAACTACAAGAAGGGATATTTAGATTACATGCTACTAATAAATTCTTCACAATGAGGATGGTGAGGTGCTGGAATGGATTTCCAAGAGAAACTGTGAATACCTCATCCATAGAGGTGTTCAAGGCTAGGCTGGGTGGTGCTTTTGGAAACCTGGTTCCAGTGGAAGGTGTCCCTGCCCACAGCAGGGGGTTGAATTTGTATGGTCTTTAAGGTCCCTTTCAACCCAAAGCATTCTACGATTTTGATTCTATACGTATTTGAAAAGTTACATGCAATATACATTAGTCTCATTAATACATCACTAATTCATGTATTCCTGCTGCTCGATCTGTGTCAAGCAATTGGCATAGCACAGCCCCTCTCTCATACCATGATACCAGCATCAAGAGTCCTGGTTGGTCTGATATGGATTGACCCATATTGGTTTGATTTGTAAAAGGTGAAGGCACCTAGAGGAGCCTAGCTTTTAGTCAGCTGTAGTACAGTGACATGAACTCTCCATGTGGAGTGATACGTATATCACCTTTCTCAATCTAAATTGTTATCAGTGTTCTTGTACCCTAACCATCCAATGCAGTGCTATGCACTGCAACATAGTGAAGTTGGGAGATAAAGCAAAAAGGGTTCAGTCCTGCCACAAAGCCCAGCCTAATGGAAGACCTCAACGTCAGATTAGCCCTGTGCTTAAGAGCAGCATTGGTGAAGTGAATTGCTCACATATGACCATGTATTCATTAAATGTCTTGCTAGTATGCTCTGGACTTGCCAGATTGAGTTCCCAAGGGTGGGCTATTGCAGTCCTTTTTGGCTGCAAGCACAATTGTATGACCTAGATAATGCTGGGCAACCTGGCAAAATTCCTTTACTGATGGTGTAGCCAATAGGTGTTTCATTGTGACAGCAAGGTATGTGATATTTATTCCTCTCACACACTCCACTGATTTAGGAATGCTGCAACTTTGTAACATGACACTACTATCAAGGCTGGCATGGTTCTTTGCAGACCTGCAGAGCAGAAAGTCAAGGCTGCTGACATGGTATCATAGTGTTGTACCCACTGAATCCTGGATAGGTGATAAATGTGTTAAATTCTGCATGTTGATTTTTTCTGTTGGAAAAGGAGGTATCTTGAAGCAACCTTTGCATGCAGAAGCATTCTAGTGATGCAATAGGAGAAAGCAAAGAGAAAGAAACAGAAAAAGAGTAGGCTTAATCTGAGGGCTGACCAACCAACTGCCCTAATCAGTCTACAGATACATAAGTTATATTCCTAAGTTCCTAAAGCTTTTCTGAATGTTGAAACTTCTGATTTTGGGGTTAAATGGGATCTCACCAAAATGGTGATATACTTTACTGCGTGTGCCTTTTCTGATGAGCACATCCAACATCACTGCATTGATATCCTCCTGTCAAAGGGCATATATGCCCATGTGGAAAGATGGTAGTTAGCTACTCAGACATGGAAAATGCAGGTGATTTTAATGGAAGTCTGTAAATGATCAGCATGCTCGATCATTTACCCAGTTGTCTCCATGCAGATTCTAAAGCTTGGCTATAGAAATCTGCACTTGATGCTCTTGGAATGATTTTTTTCAGTTTCATGCTAGCTAACAATGCACATAGAACCCAGATACACCTGTGGAATAGGAGAGCATTTTTATGAGTTGCTGTCGATTTCAGTTCACGAACTGAAGGGAGCAATACATGCAAAGCATGCAAAGAGGACGTACGTCAGAGGCAGTGTCACCTGTGTGTTCTGATTAGTGTCTGGGCCACTTATCCTCGAAGAAAGAAACCAAAGCCCAAGACAACCATGTGTGGAGATGAGCCATGTGGGATGAGGCAGGGTGAAGTTTTTATGCTATAATCTGTTTAAATGTCTTAAAATTTGGAAGCAGATCTGTCTGTTTGTTCCCTCCTTCTGTGCTTTTGATGTTTCTTCCCCAGCTCTTTGCAGTCTCTTCTGGAGGAGCTTGAAGTATTTGATAATTACATTCTTCTCTTTACCCTTCAGACAGCTCTAGATATTTTCTCCATCTGAACTGAGTCATATGCTACATGATACGAAGACTGAGTAGGTGAATGTCTGGATTTTCCTGTCCTTTCAGGTAACTCATATTATCATTCAAAATGTCATTCTGGGTATAGACTTAGGGTGTGCACTTCTTCTTTTTTGGCCTTTTTTTTTTGTCTTTCATTTCTGTTTCTGGGCTGGATTATATAAGTTATGGTTCTTCACTGTTGGCTGACTTCCCCTTTCCTGCTGTGGGTAAGCATCTCTTTCAGTTCTGCATGTTAAAATAGAAAAAAAAAAAAAAAAAAAAAAAAAAAAAAAAAAAAGAAAGAGAGACCAAAAGTAAAGTAGACTCTCATGATGCATCTCTGTAGCCTTGAAAAGGCATTCACTGATATTTCATTGCTATGGTTTGATAGATGTCATTTTAACATGTCTCCAATGCTTATGATATCCTCTCTCACATTGGGAAATAAAGCCTCTCAAGGAAAAATGTGGGGATATTTATGGGTGAGGGTTAGTTCCAAGGTCTATAGACTACACCAAATATTATAATTCAAGGCTGTGTTTCCTAAGTTTTGCATTATTTGCAACCTCCTCATGTTCTTTTAAAACACTCTTGGCTGCCTTTTTTTTTGTGCTGTAAATTGTGGGGGAAAGTGGAGTCAGCAGAACTGCTGTAGATAGGAGGGTTGTCTCCTCAATTTCACCTTTCAGAGGAGATACCAGGCCTTTCAGGTCATGTAAAGGAGAGATGGCACCAGCTGGGCTAGAATAACACAGCTCTTACAAGAGGCTGCATTTGCAATGGGGAGTTGAACTGTCTTCAAACAGGTTGTAGCAGGCAGTTTGGGATCTGACTGCAGTTCCCTCCTTTGGCTCATCCGAATTGAATTAACATGTAATCCAGTCCTGCAAAATTGTATCCAGTGTCTATCAAAGCTCAGATCTGCATAAATAGAGATGTGGTTGAGTGTCAGACATCCCAATCTTTTGCTGCACAGGAGAGTACAGAAAGATTTAAAAGACAAAGCACTCACTTGGATGAAAAGCAGTGTTGGGTTAGTGTGCCAAGGAAGCCTGAACTGAGGCTCCTGAATAAGTGGTTGATTTTCTTGAAGAAGCTTGTTCTGTATAAGAGCCAGCTGCTCTTCATCCAGGCGCTGCTCTTCCACCAGCAGCGAAAGAGCTGTCAGCCTTCCCTGTCCAAACTGAGATATGGGTACCTTAACATGCATCAGGATGGAGGTGACATTTCATTCAACAAAAAGAATGGGGGAGAATGGAGAACCCAAAACATTTTGGGTTCAAAAAAAACCAGAACATTTTGGCACTGATGCCCTCTCTGAAGATGAAAGGACCCTATACATTCCTTTAGGGGTATATGACTGAATGTGGATAGTTGTTTGCCTACTCTTACACTCTGAGCTACCAGGACACAGGCCAACTCTGATATGAAAATGAAACCTCTGTGCTTATATTTACCATGAGTGCTCTCTCAGCAGAACTTATCAACACAGTTCTTAGCTTTCTAGTCAGTGCAGCTATCTAGTATCCAGAGCAGTCTGGCTTGCATTCAGCCAGCTCAGTCCACAAGCAGCTGCATGCACTGCTCCACACATCCTCACTTGCATTTCTGTTTAGTTACTTACAGTAGGCAGGTATCACAGTGGCTTCTGCAGTAGTTGTACATGGCTAAGAACAAATTGGCAGTCATTCTCACATCTTTTGTGACAGTGACATCCTTGGTATATAATTTCATGGCCTGTTCAATTAAAATGTAAAAATGAATTGAAACTAAAAGGGAAAAAAAAAAAAAGAAAAAAGAAAAAAGAAAACCAGAACAGCTCTAAGCTATTATTTATTTAAAATCGCTTTGAAATGAAATTAAGCTTTTCAAAGATGAACGGGTTTCTTGTGGCTCCAAAACAAACAATAACAAAATCCAGGCATGCTTGTGCAGCAATGATTTAGGTGGTGAATGGGGAGGAGATGGTAGTAGTGGGCTGAGCTGAATAAAGCACACTAGCAAGTTCTTGAAAAACCCATGTAGGAGGGAGTCCTGCTGCAAATCTGTAGAGTGATATGACTCAGCTTCATCCAGATACAGTTTTCATAGGGAAATAAGAGACGAAACCTCTGATCTTGGTTGTTGTCATATAAAACAGGGTTATAAATGGTCCTGCTAGCGTCTTAATCATAGCTTACAAGTAATTTTTTATTGCCAACATTCCTTTGCTTTGTAGTGTACTTTGACACAGCGCTATTGAGTGTATTTCAAGAGAACTCAATAGCTCTTCAATAAGAGACTTAATGCCTCACAGACCACCAGAGGTGGCTGTGCCAGAAGGAAGACAGTACATGAAAAGTGGCCAAGTGAACTTCCTGGCTGGAGATCATGCAGCTGGCCATCAGCCTGCTTTCATAGAAACAGAAGGAGCAGAAACATCCCCAGAGGACCATTCGGGCAAACAATGACAGATGGATCCAGGCAGTCCAGCTTCTCCCTTAAGCAAAGTCTGCTTGTATTGGAACTATTCAGAAAGCCACACCATACTTAAAAGGAAACAAACAAATAAATCTACAAGAAAAAAAAAGAACAAACCAAGATGCCAAATTAGCTGCCAAAGTACATACTTGCTGTGATAACCAGCTGTTTAACAATGAAGCTGCATGAAATGTTTGTTCCCTTGCATTTGCATAGTGCCAGCTGTACAAGATGGTCAGGAGCTGAAGTGGGCTGAAATGGGCTTCCTGGGGATGTGGTTGAGTCACTGTCCCTGGAAGTGTTTGAGAAACATGTAGATTTTGTACCAAGGGACATGGTTTAATGGGGAAATTTTGGTGGCAGGTGGATGGTTGGACTGGATGATCTTGGAGGTTTTTTCCAACTTTGGTGATTCTATGATTCTAAGACAGAATGCAGAGATCATTCACTAGCCTAACCAGGAGTCTGAGACCTACTTGTTCTGCCATGTCCAGAACTGGCAGATATTAATCTCTTGATCCACACAAAAAAGCCAATTATTTTTCATCCCTTCTGGTTTACGTGCACATTTTTCCTAAAATACGCAGAATGCAAAAACACTTGAAAATAATAGTACACAAAGTGTCAGTAAATTCTTGTGTTCTTAAGTCTTGTGATGCATTTAGAGTCAGGAAACTGAGATACGGAATGGTTGAGCTGACAGAAAGAAAGGAAGAGGGAACACCATTGCTTTGAACAATGTTATTTATATAGTAGACCTGTGCTTTTATAAATGAAGAAATGAGAAAGCATATTTTCGAAAATACAGCACCTAGTGAAAAAAAAAAAGTCCTACAGTGAAATCCTGTGTAGTTTTCAAATTTGTTTGATGACTGATGTTGGTACTCTAGTGACTTTTATATGGAAAGCAGTGTAAGTTTCTAGAGAACAAGTGAAAACTGAATTATTCATAATTTAATGTGTCATTTCTTTTCATGCTTCATATCTTTGAATCCAGTGTCATTTTTAGCTCTTCAAAATACATAGGCATCACTTTCATTTTTGCAAAACTATGTATTTTAAGGAAGATGTTTAAACAGCACTGGCAACTTTGCAATTCTAAATGTTAGCATTCTGGTTTTCAACTAAATAAAGCGGGGTTTGCAGTGGAAAACCCAGTGTGTAAGCTCGAAAATATGGTTAGAAAGAATATGTGGAAAAATGAAAACAAATTAAAAATATCTGTGTTAAACTTGGGCTGTAATGCCTGCTGCAATTTTACTGTTACCGATACATTTGCTGTGGAGAGCAGAATACTAGCATGAGGTATAGAAGCACGGGAATTAACTTCTAGCTATTCCAGCAGGGCAGAACCCTGTGAATCACACTACGAAGCACAGATCAAATGCTCTTATGCAAACATCGTACTGTGCTGGCACTAATTCTCCATGCACCCTCAGAGGACTGATGATGTGGCATTCCCCGAGTGCACATTTCCTTTGTGTAACTGTGGGCAACTGCTCTCAGGCACAGTATGCCTAAGTATAAGCATTTACATCCTTTGCTATGGGTGAGCAAAAATAGACTGGGAAAAACAAACTCTGAAGGTGGCCACATGCTCACCAGGTCACCTCCTACACGTCCAGTGGTCGTGGCTCCTCTAAGAGATAGGATGGCCTCCCTCCTGCACACTTCTACTCAAAAACAAAGAGGCCCGGGCATGTCCTGCTAGCTCTGCATCATGCAAGGACTTCAGAGCCACATCTCTGGCATCACCTGAGACTTCCCAGCTCTCTTCTGCTTCAGTGCAGTGTTGAGGCCACATCTTCTGTTTCTCATCAGTGTTTAATTTGCTGAATCAGTACTTTGTGAACTGATTCAGACCCTAGTGTTGGTGACTAATGCCAGGCACTCCCTTCCTTCTAGGCACCACCTCCTCCACACTCCTTAACCCTGTTCAGTCAGGGAGCTACAGGACTGGAGACCAGCTGGGCTCTCCACCATGTGAACAGGTGGTGACGGATAAGGCCTTATCCCCAGGTGGTTATTTTTTATTCACATAAATGTTTCAATTAATATCCGAACATATATATTTTTTTTAAGTCTGTGTAGTGACATGATGATAAAATATAATCCTTGCACACCCTATAGTTTACAGGACTGTTCTTGAAAAAAGATTCTGGGTGGAGTGAACTCTTGTTTCTCTTCTCAGTCAGCTGGGATCAGATGTAGAATAAGGCAAGTATCTTGGAAATGAAAATTATATGATAGCTGTAGTTTCATTTATGAGAAGTGGTCTTCTGCAATGTAGAAGCTTAAGACTTCTAGGAACACTCTCAGTAACAGCTCTGGCCCAACTTCCATTTGCCAAGGCATAATATAATACAAACACAGAAATGTCCTACTAAAAAAACCTTACATCACCTCTGGGTGCTCACTGTACTCCAGGTACAACTTTTCCCTCTTTTGTTTGACAAAAAAGCACAAGCAGAGCGATCATTGCTGTGATCTCTGTGGCTCCAGGAAGACCACCAGTCTTTGCAGGCTCCAGTGTGGAACTGCCTGCTCAAGTTTAGAGGATATCACACATTCTTCATTTTTATTCTGTCTATTATGAGACTAAAATGATGCTGCCAACCAGACTCATCCATTATATGTAATTTGTGTCTTGAAAGCTTCTGTGCAGAAGCCAATGACATCCTCAACAAGTTAAACCTTCTAAACCAATCTTCTAAAGAAGCTTCAGAGTTCCTTGGGCTTGGGCTGGATCTTTCTCTTGTGGGTTTTCTCAGGTGTCTTCAGTTTTCATATCTTGAGTTAGATAATTTATCATCCTCTGAAATATTTCTGGTATATCATGAATATGAAAGGTGCTCTGCAGAATTTGCAGTTATTTGTACTTTGCCTTAATTTGTCAATGTCACTGTAATTGGATGACCTAGGCTCCAAATCAAAATCAATAAAGATATTTAGCTTCTGACTGTAGTAAATTGGGCCACTATTTTGAATTGCATTTCTTGTAGTTATTGCAAAGCTGTATTTGACTCCTTTGTTGGAGAAGTCATGGAGGGTTTTTGGTTTGTTTTCTTTTTCCTGAATAGTTGCGCTACGGGAAATTCAAGATGATGCAGATGTGGCCAAGCCCCTTTCTACCACCCAATGTAATCCCTCACAGTTATCCATTATGACAAGAAAAAAATATAAGGGCACATTGCGATGTGTCACCTGATACTATAGCTGTTTGCAATGCTCAAATTCTTGCAAATTTAATGAAAAAGGCATCTATTAGAACTTAAGCTTCTATTTTTTGTCTCTGTGAATGTTTCCCTTCACCTTCTACTAAGTGGGACGTTTCACACTTTTTTGCCAGGACATGCTGTGGAACATTTGGCTATTGTCCTTATGGTCTGGAAATGTTAATCACTTTTTTTATTGTTATTGTTCTTAGAGCTCAATTTCTCGTGCCTTGTGAGGCAGTATACTGACTAGGAGAGAACCTGACTGCACAGCTGTAGTTTCAAATCTTCCAACAGATCCACTTAGGAGTAGTATTGCACAATGACCTACTTTGGAGCTAGCAGAGGGAGTAATTCATCTTTGCCACTTCATACTCATTCTAGAAACATCTGAAGCCTGGAGAACTCCCTGAAGCCATATCTCTTCCTGCCAGCTTCCAGCCGGGGGGCTTCAACACTGTTCCAGAGCACATTTATTCTGTCAAGTAGCCCACAGCCCCTTCTGGGCCCTTACATGAAGGCAACTCTTGCTATAGTAGCAGCATAAATACCAATCACAATATAATCCAACTTCCACAGACCAGAGGTTTAAAGGGAGATGATTTTCTTCCTGTGTCAAGCAGTCATTAACACTTCCCAGTGTTATTCTGGAGGTACGTTTTCTTCTCCTTTGTCTCTTAAGCTTTTTCCATGGATCAAGGTTTCACCAAGTCATAGCCCAACAGCACTTTGCCTTTTCAGCTATTCACTTCAGCAGAACATAGTATGTGCCAGCTTTCATGCCTGTTTGTTTTTTTTTTTCTTCACATGAAAAACGTGTCTTAAGAACATAAAACTATTAGGAAGTATCCAGAGAAGGGCTATGAAGATGGTAAATGGTGAGACATATGAAGAGCAGCTGAGGTCCCTTGATGTGTTCAGCCCAGAGGAGTGGAGGCTGAGGGGAGGCCTCGTGTTGACCTAAATCTCATCAGGAGGGGAGCAGAGGGAACAGAGGGACAGAGCCTGAGGGAATGGCATGGAGGTGTGCCAGGGGAGGGTCAGGTTGGGGATTATGAAAAGGTTCATCACCAGGGTGTGGAACAGGCTGCCCAGGGCAGTGGTCACAGCCCCAAGCTGTTGGAGTTCAAGGAGCATTTGGACAACACTCTCAGACGTAGAGTTTACATTTGAGATGGTGCTGTGTGGAGCCAGGAGTTGGACTTTATGATCCTTGGGGGTCCCTTCCAACTGGGTTATTCTGATTCTATGACTCCATTCATCGCTGGTGGTGTGCCAACAACTCTGTAGCTCTTGGTTTCCTGCATGAGGCTTCCCTCCATTTGGGCCACTCCACCTCCTTTGGCCTTTGTCTCCTCATCATCTGCAAAAGTCCCATCTGGCCTGGGACCCCCTAAATAAATTATTTCTTTCAACTGACCCATGGGATTTCTGGATGCCTATGAACATGTTGCACTTGGGCCTCCTCCAAAGCTTTAGTCACTTCACTAGAAATAATTCCTTGAAATGCTGCATCTGGTCTAAATGATTCACCCCGAGGCTGGGAATTCACAGCTGATACCTTTAAATTTCTGTCTCTGTGTTTATAGCTGATTCCATAGCCTGTCCACTGCATTACCAGTTACGTTATTTTCATTGGCTGACAACTGCAAGTTGCCTTTGTTAAACTTTATCAAAGTGAATGGCAATACTAGAGTTTCTGCTGGCCTCCCCCTGAGCACATCTTCTCTGCATATTACTCCCTCTGAATTCGGCAAACTAAGTTCTACTTTACTTAAACCATCTTCTGACTTGGGACGTTTAGGGAAAACAAAATCTTCCTCAATGCAAATAAGCATCTATGTAGAGGCTACCCTATTGCTGCTTTTGAGTGTGCTGTTTATTTGGCATTTCCAAGGAGCTGGGCTACACTTTTTTTCCTTCCTGCACTTCAAGTTCTTTATAACATAGTGAATGCATAGCCTGCATGCAAAAATTCATGGCAAAAGGCTTTGGCCTTGCTATCCAAAAGCACTGTCAAGATGCTGTCCTGCTGTCCCTTTACTCTCAGAGAACAATAGCTCAGTGACAGAAAGCTCTCCTACATGAAGATTATAGATATCTCAGAAAAAATGCTACGTCTATTTTGAGGCCACTGCCATGATTACAGAGTAGAAAAAGGCGGCTGGGGAAAGGCAGTACCTTTTGGAGGAAGTGCTCTCTGAGCTAATTATTTTAAACTACTTTTTCCCCTTGCCTATCTGGAGGCGGCTAGAGGCCACTGGGGGAAATTGAGCAGCCAAGAAAGATAGTGGTAGAGTTAAAGCCATGCAGAGTTTCTGTGCAGAGGAAGCCCTAGTTAGAGCCAAAGCAATGACAAGAGACTCACATGACTCTTCTGAGTATGAATCTGGCTCTTGGGCTGGGACCTGGACCTGAAAAGTTATGCTTTTAGGTGACCAGGCTTGTTGCTAAAATACTCTACTTGTTAAGCAAACAGCAACCAAGGCCATTTGCCAAACCACCTTGTCCTCACTGTCATCATGAAAGAACACTGACTCATACCTCTGCCAATCTGGTTTATGGTTACCATGTGGTCAGAGATTAGGAGTGTAATCTAAGGCACCAGTCGAGGTGGGTTACCAATCCCTTTGCAATAAAACATGTGTTTAGACTTTGTCTCCAGTGTAGTAGATATCCTTAGGAAGAATCATAATCAGAACATCAGAATTGTATGGAATGACTTTTTCCCTTTTTTTTTTTTTTTTTTGACCTTTTAGTGGCAAAGAAAACCAAGAATAATTTCTTACCATCTCATTTAGCTTTACAAGTCCTGTAACCATAGAATGACTTTTGTACAGCACAACAGCTGACACACAAAGACAAACAGCATTATTTTATCATTTCTGACTCACTTGACATCAGTCCACATTTAGTCATACTTCGAGGAGTATATTGATAGGTAGAGAAATTTGTTTTAGTTATCAAGCAAATGAATATTTTACTTCATTTTATTTATGGTCTGTATCTACCACTGCAATAAAATAAAATTTAGGGCAGAAGACTGAGCCCAGAGACTTGCAATCTCAGACTTATAGTAGGTACACAAGTTTTTTTATTCATTTATGTCTGCCTTCTTCCTTTCTCTGAAGGGGAGAAGGCCCTTAATAAGCAGGGCCTTCTTGACTCAGGAATAGAAATGTTCTATGTGTGACTGAGACCCCTTCTCTGTGCTTTTTTCCTTCTGAAGGAAGGCTAACTGGCTTCATTTCTTTCTCAATGAAGAGTGACATTTTCCATCATTCCAAGCATGAGAATTACCAATCCCCTATCGCCAAAGATATCTGAGATGTGCATGGCCATCTGCCATTCCTCTGGGACCACAGTGCTGTGTGGATCCAGTGTTTTCCTTTTCCAGAGGGGGGAGATGCACCTTGGCAGCCTCCAGCCCTGCTGCCTTCACTCCTGGCACTCTGTGTGTCTTCAGGTAACCTCACGTACTGTAAACTTTTTCTTATCAATAAAATTCTCTGATGAAAGAGGAACCTACGAGGTTATATAAGGAAAAAAAAAGACCGAACTATAAATGCACTTATTTTCTAAGGTGATTGACAGCTCAGTCATTGTTCCTCTTACTCATTCTACCAACTTCTAGATACTTCTTCAAGGAGTACTATATGAAATCAGTATGCTGCAAAATGCTTCATGGTGCTAAAAAACTGACTTATGCATTTTTCAGTTCTTCTATTTCATCATTATGATAACAGGAATGAAGAAAAAAGACATCTATATTTTAAAATGTTTAAAGAAATCACTTAAACACAGGTATTTGAAATGGTAGAATGGATTATAGCTACAACAGGGAGATCAATTTTTTCTGGCTGCTCTACTGAGAAATCTCTGCTGATATCCAACTCTATCAGAGTTACTGAGATGCGTTATCAACAACAGCATCATTCTCTTCCTAAAAAACCAAAGTTTTGCTTTCCACTCATCTTCCTCTGATGATTTTCCACAGCTCCACTGTCCCAGTTGACTACTGAACAAATTTTTGGGTGTGATCTTCTTTTGGCTAAGCAGATACAGCTGAGTTTTCACACTGCCTGGATTCTCTAATTGGAAAAATTTTAAGACAAATAGGGGAGGCTACATGACCTCTTCCTGTCATCTGTAAATAATTTTCAAAGACTGCAGAGAATATTGCAGACATGTCAAGTTTTCAGAAATCTCAGAAGAAGAAACTGGAAGATCCCAATGTAAATTCCAAGTGGTGTGTGCTATCTGTCCTGGGAGGCCATAATCCAGATCAGACCAAAAATGAGCCCTTTAGTGCTGTTTTTTGTTTGTTTGTTTGCAGACAGAGGAGCATATATACCAAAGTGTAGGGCAACCTTGAAGGTAAAGTGATGTTTCACTCTCTGATTTAGAAGGGAAAAAAATAAATAAATACTGCTGTGTGTTGAAAATTCCCTAAATCATCACTACAAGCCAGAATCATCATACATCCCAGTGGTGAGGTGCTGGAACAGGCTGCTCAGAGAGGTTGTGGATGCCCTGTCCCTGGAAGTGTTCAAGGCCAGATTAGATGGGGTCCTGGGCAGCCTGGTCTAGCATTAGGTGGGAAGGTTGGTGGCCCTGCATGTGGCAGGACGGTTGGAGATTCATGATCCTTGAGGTCCCTTCCAACCCTGGCAATTCTGTGATCCCACCAACCACCTCTAATGCTCCTTGACATGCAAATTGATGGTTCCATGTGAAGTCCAGAAAAATTAAAGTTGTATTGGATGAACAAATAGAAATTTTATTTCTTGAAGTCTTGAAGAGTATTTCCAGGAAGATTTCTAGACAGAAGCGTACAGAAATGTGAGAAAAGACTTCTTCTGCTAAGAACACATGGTTTTGCATCAATGATAGATGGATAATGACCAGAATGCTGCATGCTGGCAGTTATGTAGTTTATGAGATTCTACAACATAGCCCATATATGGATGAATACAATTATATCAGTAATTGAAGGTATGCCTTATGTCTGTATCCTAAGATCAACTGTGGGAAGCCACAGCAGGTTCAGCATTGTGTTTGGTAACCAAACACTAAGAGAAGGAACAGGGAGTTATGATATTCTGTGCCTTCAGCTGGTGTTTCAAGATGTGAGTGTGAGCAGAGCTTCCCTAAGAGATCTTTTTCAGGCATTTTATAAAGCCACAGGAGCAATTACATTTTGTCCAGCTTTAACTAGGAAACAAAGTACCTGGTGTGCATTGTGCCTTTCTGCTCCGCAGCCAGCCAGATGCCATGCAGAAGAGTTGCTTTGCTCTCTGTGCCACTTCTGCTTGCAATGGTGAGACAGAATTTGTGGCATAACAGCCCAGATGGAAATAGTGCACACTGATTCCAGGGGCAGGCCAAAAGTACTATACATAGCACATCTATCTCAAATGCTACAGGAGCTGAACATTTCAGCAGTGGAATCTCTTATGAAAATTACTTCATCTACTTCAGCTGACTTACAAATTAGGCTTCCATTTCTTTGGAGCTTAGTGTAATGCTGGTAAAAGTCTGAAGGTCTATGTTTCCAAGGAGAATTCTTTCTGTCTTTTCCCTTACCACAAGTTCCAAAATCTGGAAGAAAAAAAAAAATCATTAAAGGTTTATAGATTTATTTAGCTGGAAAAAAATATTAATATACTGTCACTAGTGGTTTTGCGCTGTAACTAAAACTGCTGACTTTGAGCAAGATGCTTAACCTTCTCTTCTGTTTACTAGTGCAGTCCCAAATCATTACAAGGTGGAACACTGGAGTTAAGCACCCTGCCTTGGGAACATATGTTCACTGCCCCAGCACCATGGCCTCACCTCTGATTATGCAGGAGAGCCCTTGTTTGTGGTCAGGGACGTGGCACATGAAAAGAGCACAAAAAGGAATGGAATACTCTTCAAACTCAACTGAGAAATTATCTGCAGAAAAGAGATCCAGGCTGCAATACGACTGTTTCACTCTCTATCTGGGAGAAGCTGTAGAAGGTTTCATGGCCACGAGGCTGGGACAACTACAAAATGTGTTTTCTGCTGTATGGCAATAAATGACCAGCTAGGGATCAAACCTTTACCTGGAACTGCACCAAAATATTATTTTTGGTGAAATAGTTGGTAGTCAATTACTGCTCGCAAAGATCAGTAATACTCAAATGATGAGTTTTTCTTAACAGTGCAGAAAATCCAAGATTCTTACAAGCTGCTTTTTGGCAGTAACAAAAAATGTACCTCAAAGTATTAAAATTCAAAGTGGGAAACAATGGAGACTTTGCTAACTCATGTTCTGGGCTTGGTTCAGTCACTGCCAGTGCTCACAAGTTTTTTCCTTGAATCAAGTGATTTATGACATTTTCCACTCTTGCCCTTCTACTCCTTTTAAATGACTGTATTGGTAGCCATCAAGGAAGTATTTAAAACCATAGGCTTCCTCAAGTTTGAAAAATAAAAAGCAAACAAACCCACCTGGTATGTGTATATACGTATACATGCATACACCCATGGGTATATGTACACATGATATGTCAGGGTGCATCCAGGTTTATCTGTTGTCTGTATGGAGAGAAGGAGGGGAAGGAGAGAGAAAGACTTAAGCAGAAGTTTTAGTCTTCTTTTCTACTCTACTCTCATGAGACCCCCACCTGGAGTACTGTGTCCAGTTCTGGGGCCCACAAAACAAGAAGGACATGGAGTTGTTGGAGCTGATCCAGAGAAGGGCCATGAAGATGATCAGAGGGCTGGGACACCTCCCCTCCGAGGACAGGCTGAGAGATTTCGGGTCTGCAGAAGAGAAGGCTGCAGGGGTCTTTATAGTGGCTTTCCAGTAACTGAAGGGGACCTACAGGAAGTCTTCTTGGAACTTTTTATAAGGGCATGTAGAAACAGAATGAGGGAAAATGGTTTTAAACCGGATGAGGGTAGATTTAGACTGGATATTAGGAAGAAATTCTTTATTGTGAGGGTGGTGAGACACTGGAACATGTTGCCTAGTGAGGTTGTGGCTGGCCCCTCCCTGGAAGCATTCAAGGCCAGGCTGGATGGGGCTTTGAGCAACCTGGTCTAGTGAGAGGTGTTCCTGCCTATAGCAGAGGGTTGGAAGTAGGTGATCTTAAAGGTCCCTTCCAACCCAAACCATTCTATGATTTTATGATAATTTCTAAGCCAGTCTCATGAGTATTTGGAGGTACACAGCCAGTTTGGAGAAGACTCAGGATGCTGCCAAAGAGATCTCTCTGAAATTGTGCACGTAGGGCTGTTGCAGTCACTTGTTCCATGCGGGCAGCTTTTCTTGTGGAGGCACATGTCCCAGGAAGGCAGAGGCTACCCTGGAGCTCCATTTCTTCCAGCACGAGGTCCCTTCAATATGACGAAGACTTTTGCCTGCACTCAATTTTCTCACTCGTGGAAGCAAAGTTTGCATCATGCTCTGTGAGGTCAGAAGCTAAGGATCCAAAAATTGCATTCTTCCTCATGAGTAAGCTTTAGCATGATCTCGGGTGACTCATTAGGTTGCCGTGTTGTAAGGCCAGGTCATTTATAATAACATGCTTTTAAATACTGGCTGAGTTTTCTGAGGAAGAAATGTTGTATGAAAAGCATACAAAATTGCATCCTCTAAGCATTAAATATTTAAACATGTTTTTGGACAAGGTTTGAACTCTGTATGCTGTAGAATTTCTTATTTACCTTTTTTCCTATCCGCCAAAATAAATTTTAAAGAAAAAAAAGAAAAAAGTAAAATCATTAATGTTCGCAAATAATCTCACCATCCAGTATATTCAGACTTTTTTAATTAACTTGTCAGGCTTGGTTTTTACCCCGCACTTTTTGTGGCTATGACAAATTATATCTTCCAGATCTGATTATTCATTAAATGTCTGCTGTGAATTTCAGGCTCCCTAATGCCTAAAATACAGTGCATGTTTAATGGGGCTAAGAATTAAAACATGTTCCTTAATTTTATTTAATTTATGTCATAAAATCACAGAATTTATATGCTAAGGACTATACAGAACACATCAATTAACTGTGCTGAGCTTATTAACTTTTATAATAATTTTTTTGATGGCAGTACATAAATTTTCAGCTCTGATAGAAATGACTGGACTGTTTATTACTGAGATTAGCTTAAAAGGTTTGTTTTGATTTCAGCGGTGGGCGCATTTTAATTCACTTTTGAAATAAATAATGAATGACTGTGCTCACTGCATGCATCAGAATGATGCAGTGATGAAATTGAACATTATTTTGGAGTATGAGTTCCCACTGCTTCTTGAGTGGCATAATAAGGCCTTTGGAAGCTCACTTCAGGACTCTGAAGACACAAGCATTGCTGGGCTGTAGTGAACTACAATGTTTTTTTCTCCAGCCGTAGGGGAGCAGGATCAGGGTTCAGGTTCTTGCTAGCTGCAGCTCAGGGCTTAGTGCTGTTCAGCGCCTGACGTGTGCCAATGTCTATGGGGAGATTCCCCAAGTTTCTATAGTTTGCATGAGAACTATGTTGCACAAACTGCAGTCAGTACATTATTTTCATGTGCCTCTTTCACCACAGAAAGTTATTTTATCCTTTCCGACATGCAGATGACGTATCACACTTCCTTTTTTTATTAAAAAAAAAAAAAGAATGCTCATCTCTGTATGGATGACTTTGTTTTCTCCATTCAAGGTTAAAAGAGAACCTAAAGCACATCTCTGTGCGATATTTGCATGAGAAATTATCTGTAGCATGCACCCAGCCACCTCTCAATTATATTTGCTGGAAACACCCTCCCCTCTCAACACAGCAAAAGTTTAAAAATAGGTCTCAGTGTTCTGAGCCTGATGTTATCGCTGCTGTCTTCATCAGTTGCAGCCTTGTCATTTATGACAGCTGAGCAGTTTGCACAGCACAAGCCTTCACCGGTTAAGAATACACTAAGAGAAATGCATTGTTTGTGAAAATGCAATTAGACTAATAAGCCAGAGGGAGAACGTGGAGTGAAAAACAAGTTTAGTGGACAACACAAGCACCCAGAGTCATTCCAAGAAATCATTTCAACTGTCCTAACTGTTGTACGGTGCACAGCCACTGCACAGTTTGCTGTAGGTGGCATTGCTCTCACAACTATCCTCAAAATCTAAATTAAAGATTTTTTTCCAAAGGACTGGATCTCCAGAAGTCCCTTCCAACCACTACAATTCTGCCATTCTGTGATTTTCTGCTTCAACTACAGCTACTGCGGGTGATGTTAAAAAGGCCTTGCCGACTGTTTCTGAACTGAAAATCAGTCTTTTTAGGCAAACTGCTTTCAGGGAGATTAAGGTTTAATTTCAGTAGGTTACACTTCCTGCAGACCTTTTATCAACGATTTCTGTGGTTATAGCTCATTCTCTCCTTTTTCCCCTACAGCCCCATAACACTTTCCTCAATGACATCCTCTTCTGCGTGGAAGAACCCTCCTGAGGCAATTTCATCTTCCCATGAAGCATTTTCAAGGCCCTCTTCTGCTGTGAGTGCACAGCTGCTGCTTCCCAGCTACAGGCAGGCACATGTAAAACAGCAGTTACATTAAAAACTGTTTTGTGTGTATTGGATGATTTTCCCTTCTCCAAAACCGGTGTGTGGTTTGTTTTCACAGATCCCAATCTACGAAGGGCACTCGGCCTAGGAGCCAGTGAGAGCCATTGTAATATAAACATTAATTAAATGTGTGACAATAATGACAAACACACCCAGATCTGGTTCTCTGGAGTGCGTTACCCAGCCTCCAGCACCTCACCATCTTGCTGGTGCTTGGCTTTGCTTGCAAGGCAGAAAGTATCTGGGAAATGCCTTGTTCTGCTTTGTGAAGCTGGTGAGCACAGCTGCCAGTAGTAACATAAAGTACTGGGCAGCCAGATTTCTGTGGTACGATCTGAGATGGAAGCCACAGTTGAAGATACAGAAAGCAACAGGCTCTGGCTGGCAGTAAAATAATCCTTAAATGCTAGATCTCCATTGGCATTAGACTGAAAGGACTCAGGCAAAGGCACTGTCTGGCACTCATCATCTTCAGTGTGAATTTTGCCACTGAGGAGAGGAGTAGGGCCTGCAGTTAGGGATGGGTGCATCGAGAAGCGTGTCAGCTCCTTCCTCTGACATTTTGTTTGACTGATAATGCTTCTTTAGGAAAAAGGAAGGCATCTTTTCTTTCTCTATCTCTCTTTTTCTTTTTTTTCCAGAACACATACATTTTCCTGTGCTTGTGGAAAAGGCAATGGGCAATGGCCTAATTTGATGCAAATTGAAGGGATTTCCTCACGAAGAATGGTAATATGCGCAGCACTGAGATATGTGGAAGTGTTGAATGGTGACCTGGGAGCAGTGAGAAGGGAAGACCTCCACTGCAGCAGAGCTGTAATCACCTCATGCTTTCAGTAATTGCCAGGAGCCGGTGTTCTTGAACACCGTGTGATTTTTTATATAAAATCTTTTAAATTGCTACCTTTTCTCCAGCCATTCCTGTCAGCCCTTGTTATCTCCTGCCCTCAGCAGCAAGTCTTAGAAATGAATGCAATTTTTATAGCCCCGCATTCATGAAACTGATTGTGGTATAGAGCAGACCCTCTGTAAAGAATAAAAAGAAGTGAACTGCTGATGACAATGGCATGAAGCAGGCTGTGGACCTAACTCCCTTCCCTAAACTAATCCGAGAATAATCTTCCACACACACTGCCTTGCTTCAAAGCAGACTCCTATATCTCATAGGTGATACTCCATGTTTACAGTTACTTTGCATTTTCCTATGTTTTTCAGCAGAATTATCAACGAGGCAAGCTCTCAGGAATAGAAAATGTGCTCTTTGTATTTGCAATAATTAGTTAGTTTCTTCATTTCACATGTGAACCTCTTTGAAGTCTTTTCTGTCCCTCCTGTGCATCTGAAAGAATGAGCATGCATCAAAAATGCACATAGATATCAAAAGGGACAGCAGAAAAGAGCACACAAGAAAATTGTAGCTAGCTTAAAAATATAGTAACGTCTTAATAATGGCATCTGGAAAGTTCCTCAGGAATGTGCTAAATGAAGCTATCACCACACGCCTTATGGTTTTGCCTGAGAAGTGTTTTTATGGAGGCTCAATGCAAGCATTAAGTCCCAGAGCTGGGCATTTTTGTGTCAGCTTTACTGCGTGCATGGAGATGAGAGAGAGTGATGACATTAGAAAACCATTAACATTCTCCCAATGGAAAAGGAAATAATAAAAAATCAGATATGTTGTTTGCAGTTTTCTACAGAAATACTCCAAGCAAAAAAACAATGTGAAAGTCTATACAACTGCAATTAATTAGAATTTAATTATAAGTATATAATTCGAGAAATAGTTTTCAAAAAATCTGCTACTGATGTGGGAATGAATAAATAAAACCAAGAGTACTCTGTAGTTCCCTGGTCCAGCACGCTCCATCTTACTGTGCTTTGCAAATATTAACTAGGGGAACTGTGACATCAGCCTGAGATGAATGTCAGCGTGTTTCATTACCATTAGTGAGAGGGAAGCAGAAACAAAGAGGGGCTGGGTGATCTGCATAGAAATAGAAATGTCCCGACACACATTCCTTTCCTTCCTATGTGAAGTTGACAACAATGAACTGAAAAATAATGTCTGAATTGCACCTGCACGTACATCACGTGCTTGTCAGTGTGCTATTTTTTTCTGAACGTTAGCACCAGCCAGGCCATATACCAGGCCATGCATAGAATGTTATTTTTATATATGCAGAAGTATGAAGCAGTAGCCTCTTTTTTTTCTATTGCATGTTAAACTTCAACATGGTTATGTATTTAACATGTAAGGTAAAAGATCAGTTTGTTAGTTTGGTCTGAGTAATCAAGTAAATCAAAATTATTTAAATGCTGTAATGTCTCTGGCTGTGACAACAAAGAGTATTTTCTTCTTATGGGGCACAATATTTCTTAGCTTCAAGAGAAGTAAAGCAGGTGTTCGTGCAGCAGAATAGCTGCTGGTCTTCATTTTGCATGTTTTCAAATATCTGAAAGCTATTCCTCTCAGGAAAGAAGGAGCTTATGACGGAGTTAATCTTCAACCGGAAAAATAACACACTCTTCCAGTGAAAGTTTGGATCTTTTCTGTGTACCTGGAATGAGTGCTCACAGTTAATTGCTGTTCTCCAAGAAGTAAAGCAGGAAAAGTGAAAGGCCCTACTTTCCTCTTTTATTACCAACCGCATTACAAAGTTGATTGTTTACCACCAGTACATACGAATCAGTTAAACATTTATTTCTGTGGTGTAGACAGGGCACTGGTGTTTAACTCTAGCAGGAACACAGTGTGAAAAGTACGGCGGAGAATGTCTGGGAAATATGCATTGTCACTGTAGATTGTTTTCAAGCTAACTAGAGTTCACTTATAGTAGTACAGTGACTTTTTTGTTACTGAAAGAATGCTTTACTGAATGGCAAGTAAAAACAGAGGGAAGAAATGAAGTGTGCCTGCTTTTCCTGAATCAGAATGGTGAAGAGCTTGAAGGTGCTAATAGGCTGTGCTGACTTCTGTGTTTTTCTGTCTGTCAAAAACATTAGTCTTCCCTTGCCAGTTGCCTAAACTTCTTTCTTTCCCAGAAAATTCCTATGATGTACTTATGAATTCCAAGTATGAATTTCTTCAGATTGATGGAAATTACAGGATGAGGCAAAACAAAGCAAATGTAGCATAAAAATAAGCAAAAGGGAAGATTGTTGGAGCAATACAAAAGTAATTTTGCTTCACTTGCTACACATGCAGGTTCACTGAGGCATGATTCCGCTGCTTCTTTTTCACTGAACCCACCCTGAGAAGACCTAAAAAGGGGAGGCTGAGGAAGACTCTGGGAAGACTCTTGAGCAGGGAGTCAATGCAGGGAGTGCAGGGCTTTCTGCAGCAGCTCACTCAGAGAGTTCCTTGTTTGCTCTTGAAAGCAACAGCATTTTCTATGTTTATGGTTGTCATAACAACAACAGAAATATTAAACTAGTCAAAAGCTGTTGTGTCACCCTGCGTCACCTCAAATACTTGAAAATAACTTAGCAGAAACAATACAAACTATAAGTGCCAACACCATTTTTGCTAGCTTGCTACATATCAAACTGGCTTTGGTGATTTTTTTTATGACTAAAGTCAACAACTTCTTTGGGGTTAAGACCCTTTTTTTAATCAGCACAGACCACTAACTACAAACACAGTGTACAACCACAGCTTTATTTAGGTATTCCTTTGAAATACCACTGCAAGACAAAATTTAACCGCACCTGAAGCCCAGCCGATAGCTGCAGGAAACACAATAATGGTATGATTGCTATTTGCAGATGTGTTATACTGAGCACTCTGGGCATCCTTGGTGGCACAAGGTCTTTAGTACAGGATGCACAGCTTTGAGGTGTGAAATAGTGGAAGGTATTGTTAATGGTGGAAGGTATTGTTACAGTTCTTCCTTAAGCAAAGCAGAATAAAAAGCAAAATATATTGCCTCTGTGTAGAAGAATAAGCTTCTTGGGCTTCAGCAGCCTTTCAGACAGATTCACTCCTTATTTCTCTCCTGAATGGTGCTTTGCATGATATTTTTGTAATGATAAACTGATCCTAAACTTCTATGAATTAAGAAACAGGACATGAAGTTATTCATTTTATGGATGAGTAACAGCTGAATCACAACTGACTTGAATTGGCAGACTCTTAGAATCTCCATTCCAAGTTAAATTCCAAAACAAGAAGTCATTCAAAAAAACAAAACAAAACAAAACAAAAAAAACCACCCAACCCTGAGATTTCCCATGGAAGATTTTTGGCCTTTTTTTTCCAGGATAACATTCTGGATGACGTATCTGTTTTGTTCCTTGCAAATTTTTCCTTAAGGCCTTTAAGCTGCCCAGAGCTCTGGCCCTTTCCCATGCTGTGACGTGAGAAGCCCAGGAGCAAAGGAGCTGACAAAAGCCTGATTTTCTCAGATGTTCAGACTGCTGAGAAGCTCGGTTCATGGAAGCCCTGGAAAAACCTTCCCACGAGCATCTTCTTCAGAACCTGGAGCCAGTTGATTGGATGATAATTCACGGAACAACACGTACTAATCACGAGGGCCTTGTCACTTAAACACTCCAATTACTTCTTTTTTCTGCAGCAGCCTCTGGTTCTCTCCACATCCCACAGCGCATTCCAGGCCTACCACATTAATTGGAAGTCTATTCCTGTGTGTGGACTTTAATTAGCGCCTGAGGGGCACAGGCTGGTGTCCTGACTCAGGCACACCTCAGAGTGCTCCATAGGGTTCTGTGGGGCTGCTCATGAGGCAGGTAGCGCCCGGCTCAGGCGCAGGCCTGCAGGGTGCTCCCAGCCACCCCTGTAGAACGAGAGGCCCCAGTGACCGGCCAGCACACAACACTGTGGCCTGGGGCCCTGTAAAACAAGAGTCACGCCAGCTCTTCCCATTATTTTGCTCGAGTGATGAGTAATATGAGCGGCTCCTGATTTTAAGTCTGTGAGCAATGTTGGAACACTGTAAAATTTGGGATTGTAGGCAGCCGTGTGATGAGTTAATAACTTCGACTATTCTGTGACTCACCTGTAAAATGGGCCCTGAGTTATGAAGACACACACCGACTGTGGAGTATTACAGAAAATTAAGACTAATGTGACATAATTATGATAGAAGTACTGCAGCTGGAAACAATGGGAATAATGGGAGGGGCCATAGCTCCTCTGATTAGCTTAATTACACTCCTGCACCCTATTTCCAAAATGGGGCAAGTTAGTCCTAGCACCTCCTGCCAGCCCTTGTAGCCCTTATAAGAGGGTATAAAACATCCTTCTAGCATCATCCTTCTGCTCCTTCCTCTTCCTCATCCGTGTGCACTGAGAACCCTCGTTTGTAGGACAGCATTGTCCCATTGGTGGTCATTGCAGTGATGCATGTCCTTGTCATGATGGGTCAAACCCCATGTGACAATCTGAGGAGGGCCACAGTTCACATTATCCATCACCCCGGCAGCATCCCAGCTGTGCTGGCTGTCTCTGAGAGACACGTACGTCCTGCCAGCAGAAGCAGCTTGAAATCAGCATGTCAGCACGTACTTCATGGAAGCTGTTATCTTTGAATTATTTCAAAACTTTAATACATGCTAGAGTAGGTAGTATAATATGTTGTGAAGAGTAATTGAAGGTTATCCTAATTGTGCTCAGACTGGAAAAATAATTACAATACACTGAAGCCTCTGACCTCTTCTGAATGAGCTCAGTGGTAGCAACATTTTAAAAAATGCTTTAGGAGAAGAGAACTGATTTTATTTAGACACAAGGTCCTACCTAAAAATATGCTAAGCAACACGTCCATCAAAAATGTAGCACAGATAAATATGAAAAGAGGTGAAAAAAGTGTCTCAAACTCTTAACACATTTATTTTCTTGTTTTATCAAAATGGTTCTGGATTTTACCAACACCAAATCTATGTTATATTGTTACAACTCAGTATGTTCTAAAATATAACATTAATAGCTTTAATGTCTCCTGTAGAATCTGATGTGACCCATATGATGTGAAGGGACTGTATGTCTGCGAATGAAGAGAAAGCCAATCCTTATAGATAGTCTTACATTTTGCAAATTACTGTAGAATCATAGAATATCATGATTTGAAAGGGACCCATAAGGATCACTGAGTCCAACTCTTGGCTCCACCCAAAAATCAGATGATACGTGTGAGAACACTGTCCAGATGCTTCTTGAACTCTGGCAAGCTCAGTTCCATGACCACATCCCTGGTGAGCCTGTGCCAGTACCTGGCCACATTCTGGTGAAGAACCTTTTTCTGATATCCAACCTTCCCCTCCCCTGACGCAGCCCCATATATACCAGACATACGTAAACTAGATATTTTTGAATATGTGAAAGAAATGTCCAACATACATCCTCCTGTGTAAAGAGTTATCATCTGTGATACATGTATTTTGGCCAAATAACTCCTATCATGAATTAATGTAGAGAAATTAATCTACTGCACAAAACTCAGGACGGGTCAGAAAACAACTCAGAATAAACGTTGATAGCTAGACTTGCCAGTCATTCATGCACAACCATTTCAAAATTGCAGAAACTGCCAATGTTTCCTGCCTGTTAGGAGTGCACAATGGGTAGGCAGAGTGCATGCAGGTCTGGAGAAGTGGCTGCCTTACTCTCCCTGCTGACTTTGCATGGGATCAGGTGAGGAGCTGTGACTAATCCTGTTTCATCGATGAGGTAGTCACCTGAGGCTAATCACATCCTGAGGAGTGGGGGACCAGTGCACAGCAGCATTGACTCCTGCAAGCCTCACTTCCAGTTAGACTTTTTGATAATGCCATGACATTATACCCTAGATGAAAGCAAGTAATTTAGCTTAAATATTTTTTCAAGCTGAAATGTTTACTGTCTGTTTACTGGTTGAGGACCAGAGGAATGCTAATTGAGTTTATCTAAACTGGATAAAGCTGCTTTTACTGCTGTCCAAAAGGTGATCTTCTAAGCAACTTGATGTGACTGTAGCTGTCTCTGTTTTTTCAGGGAAGTTGGACTAGACAACCTTTAGGAGTCCCTTCCAACACAAATGATTCTATGATTCTATGATCTTGCTAAAATTCCCAGCCTGTCTTACCTGGGAGCAGGTTGATGATGTTTCATTTACAGGTGTGTAGTGCTGAATTTGCTATTCCTCAGTGCTACCACCTTGCAGAACTGTGCTTGCTTTCATTCACAGCTGCCTCCTGCTTGCCCCCACCTGCAGTGGCTTTGGGGGCCGGTGCCTCTTTACATCACTTGGGCTGTACTTTCGGCAGTGGTCTAATAGTAGAATACCTCAAGTCTAGGCTTGATTAGAAGTCTTAACATGCCCGCTTCACTGTTGCAGTGAAGTTCTCTGTTATCTGCTCTGCAAGATGGACAACTTTGAAACAGAATATTTGTTTTTAATATTTAGTGGTCCTTTTTTCTTTTTTCCTTTGTTTGTTTGTTTGTTTGTTTGTTTTCTGGCATTCTCAGTGCTCCCCTGAGCACATTTTTA
Organism: Chrysolophus pictus; assembly: GCA_037305975.1. Classification (NCBI taxonomy): domain Eukaryota; kingdom Metazoa; phylum Chordata; class Aves; order Galliformes; family Phasianidae; genus Chrysolophus; species Chrysolophus pictus. The sequence continues at coordinate 64,546,749 of CM074576.1, forward strand.
GGGAATGCACATTACAGAAGGCAGGTAACGTGACAGAAATATATGTAACATACTGACAAGCACTTAAGAAAATAAATTCCTTGTGTGTGCACTCATGGTGTGATCTGAGCATGAATGGCAGGGTCAGGACACAGCTAGATTGCTGTGAATGTTGTGTGGCTTGGGGTATTTATAAATAAAACAACCTGGCTGTTTTCATTATAAATGGATGTCCTTTGAGTTGGATTCAGCCTCGAGATCCTATCAAAAAATTGCCTTCAAGTTGGCTGGAATCCCAGGGATTCTGAAGTATCCTGAGGCTTTCTTGCACACCACCACTCCCAAAGCTTTCACACCAGTTACTGCCTGTACAGATCTCAGGTATTTTGGTGCCATTCACCACATTTGCACAGTTCTTATTTATGAGCGTCCTGTACTGAATCAGTTTCCATTAACCACTGCATGACTACTGCTTTTTCTCTCTGGAGCTTTGGATGAGCCAAACCTTACCTTACTGGAGGAAACAGTTCATTTTCTATCTGCCTGCTACATAATGAACTTTTAATGTTTCTCTATGTTCAGCACTGTAAAATGTATGAAATGGTGTAAAAGGAGCATTTGGACCCAAAGTAAATATTAAAAAATGTCTTCTTTGCTTTTATTTCAACTCCTCCATTGAAAATTTCCCCTTGGAAACTGACCCACTCCCTCATGGGCTCTGCAGCCTCTTCTTTGTCTGCTAAGGAAGGCAGGAAGCACTTCCATGCAGCTTACACCCATGGTCCTCCTTCCAGTACAGCCTTTCCAGGATGGGCATTGCGCCTGCCAGCATGCTTGTGCAAGCAGCCACTTGGGAAGAAATGCAGATGATACTACTAAGGCAAGATCACCCTGCAGCAATGAGGAATCAGCAGTGTTCATATCTTTCATCCTCCATTCCAGAAGACACAAACACTCTGTAGGTACCAGAGAGTGGCAAATCCAGATGTGCAGCACTTGAAATACAAAGGTCATGGAGTGCTGCTATCTTTAGTTGTTGTTGTTTGTTTGCTTGCTTGCTTGCTTTTTATTTCTCACTGATCTGTTGCACCCTGTCCTTAACAAAGATATCACTTCTGCTGCTTGAATTCTTCCTTCTCCCCTACATTGCACATCAGCCACATGTCCCTGAGCCCCTCTTCTGCCTTAAGCTTTGTCCCCTGAAGTTTTAGTTTATTCCCTTCTGCCATTTCCCATGCTTCCTCTCTCACTAGACAGTCCCTATTTCTTAATTTCATGCCACCTCTCAACCATATCCTTTGCCACTTTTTCTTAAGGAGGTGCTTGAAGGATGAGAACAACACACACCTTAAAGCAGTATTTAAAATAAAGCAGTCTTTGGCTTGCTAATTCTTACATTCTGCCTATGCTGATATACTGAATTTTTGGTATATGTGCTTTTTGTAGTCAGTCACTCTAAGATGTGTACAATAAGGACAGCATGAACTCAACTTTTGTTGTCTTCCTTATCCCTTGCAACTGATTCCTGCCTCCTCGAGAGGGAGTCAACAGGAAGTGTGACACTGCAGGGCAGGATGTGGGACAGCCCCGAGCTTCCTGGTGAAGCATCATTCCTGGTAGTACCCTGGGCAGTGCTATGAGCAACCTGACTAGCCCAGCACGGGATGCTCTGTCTCTTTATTCACACAATAGCAGTTACACTGTGTGCAGCACATGTAATGCTCTGCATGCATAAGGAACATCTGCAAATCTGTATGAAATGTTGTTCTAATTTTCTAAAAGAAGAAGGGAAAATGACAAAGATTTTTAGTAAAGAACACAACGAAGCTGGAAAATAGAGTATGGATCATCTTTAGATTTTGGTTGAAAAAAAGTCATTGTAAAAACTAAGCGAACAGTTTCATGCTGTAAGCAGGGATACAGAGGAAATGCTGACAGTGCTGATTTTCAGTCATGGGAAAATACAATGATGAAACGCTTTTATTGATAGATGAAATATTCTCAAGTCGTCAACGTTATGCTTGCCAGTGCAATTCCAGGACAATGTTATGCTTGCCATTGCAATCCCAGTACTTTGCTTCATGATGCAGTCACTCGTGAATGACATAACAGCATGCCTTCCACCATCTGTATCACTGCATCATTCAGCCTAAAGGTCAGATGACAGCACAGCTTCATGGCTCTTTTTATAGCCCCGGTACAAGGGGTGAGGTCCTGCTCCGCACTCACTTGGATCCCTGCCTCCTCTATTACCCAGCCTTGCCTCATCCCGCCGGCAGCATCTGGAGAACTCATTCCTCTCTTCAGCATGAGCCGCATAGTGAGCAGCGGCTAGGCGGGGCTTCCACACCAACACGGAGCTACGTGTACCTGATGTGCTGGGAGCATCTCGCTGTCTGCCCTGGGAAGATCATTGCAACAAAACAACAGCAGATGATCAGGAAAATTGCGGGAGCTCCAGGCCACTTGCCAGCCTTTGCCCCGGGCTCTATCAGGCTCAGTGTCATCTCAGAAGTGCTGTAGCTCCAGTCATTGTTAGGAATGTTTTCTTGCAACATGTTGTGCTCAGGGCAGCCAAGCCCAGAGTGAAGGTTTTTGGCAGACTCTGCATAGGCAGTTACAGCACATATAATTGTTTTTCTTTTAATCCACGATTAATACATTTACAGACATTTAGGCATGAAGATAGATAGGCTTATTCTGTATAATGTAGAAAAAGCTACCCAACCAAGTCATATTAGGTGTGTGATAAAGAACATCCATTGCTGGAAGAAATGGAAACAAATCAGGATAATTATTTGATTAATTTGGGAGCACCTACTTATAAACCCATTGCACTTTAACTTTCAAGAGAAACTTTCAAAGCACCCTCAACATCCAGGTTTCTAAAGCAGTTTGTGGTACTACAGTGTCTGAGAGGATCCTGAGAACGCTCGGTGCCTACTATTTTTATGACCTAATGGAAAACTGTTTCCTGGCTGAGAAATAAATGTCTTTTCTATACCTCAGGAGAATAGTTGTGCAATCAAGAGCCATTTATCGAGTCCTGGCTTGTCCTCAAACCTTTGCTTCCAACTGCAGGAGAAGCTGGAACTCAGCTTCCAGCCAGAATGAGGTGCTGGTAGCTGAGCCATTGGCCTTATAAGGCACTTTTCTATCCTATCTCTGTTTACAATGCTGTCTCGCAAAGCTGCAGCCAACAGTAGGGCATGCTTGGAGTAGCTGGGTGAGGGTTTCCACCTGAACATGGGTAGGTCGATAAGACTGATTAGTTGATCCTACAATATAACCCATCTTTTATTGCTTTATGATTGCATAAATAAAGTTAAATAAAGGAGAACATGTGCAGATCTGTATTGTTTTTTGCTTGGATGGAAATTATGCTGGCGAATGAAAACATTTGCAGCCTGAGTACTGCCTAAACAAACCTGTTCTGTGTTTTTGGCTTTCTGACAGGAGCAGGAGTCCTTTAATATTGAGTTTGGGTTTATAGTACACATTTTTTTTGCATTCCAGTGGAATAATTTTCAGTCAGGCTTCTCCAGCAGCATGCTACATGTGCTGTGCTGCTGACTGAAATGAAGGACACGCAGCTGTTTTTAGAATCATAGAATCATTAAGGTTGGAAAAGACCTCTAAGATCATTTAGTCCAACCATTCACCTATTACCAGTGTTGCCCACTCACCCATGTCCCTCGGAGCCACAGTGTTTGTTTAACCCTGCAGGTGGCTAAAGACCACATAGTCATTCACTTACTCCCCCACTTCCCAGTGGGATGGGGGAGAGAACTGGGGAAGGGGGGGGGAGGAAGCTTGTGGGTTGAGGTAAAATTATTTACTAGGATAAGGAGAAGGAAAATAATAGTCATGACTATGTCTATATATACATATATATATATATACAGACTATGTCTATAGACATAGTCATGACTATTATCCTTTTCTTTATATATGAATGTATATAGCAAGTGATGCACAAGCAATTGCTCATGACCCCCCAGCTGATACCCAAGCAGCAAGAGAGAGAGGTGAACTCCAACTCCCTTAAAAACTCCTGCATGAATATGGTATGGAATATCTCCTTGTCCAGTTCAAGTCAGCTGTCCTAATTCTGTCCCCTCCCAGCTCACTGGGCCCTTTTCTGAGAATGGCCTTGGCTCTGTATAACACTGTCCAGCAGCAGCTATCAACGTCGGTGTGTTATCAACGTTGTTTTTTTCCTAGAACCAAAACGTTGCATCATACCGGACACTCCGAAGAGAACAACTCCATCTCAGCTGAAATGAAGGCAGACATCCACATGGTTCTTGAACACCTCCAAGGATGGTGACTCGACCCCCTCCCTGGGCAGCCTCACCAGGTGCCAGTGCCTCACCGCTCCTTCTGAGAAGCTTTTCCTAATATCCAACCTGAATACAAATACTGCCAATTGCTTACTCTAAGCTAAGAATTAACAAGAAGACAAAGCTCTGACCTCCTAAATCCAGATACTTGTGACTCTCCCGTCATATGTATGGCAAATGTTATTTTGATTCCCACAGCACCAAACGCACTGGGTCATCGTGGCATCTGCTGGCAATGAATTTATTCGCATTTCCCTCTCACAGCCCTTCCGTACACCCGACTCTGTACCCTTAACAGAGGGGCAAAGAGAAATAAATACATAAATAAAGGCTAACAAGCAAACACCACAAACTCAAGATTTGCGGCCTGAGGGCTTGCAGTACTATTCGTTCCTCAGCGCGTTTTCACCGCGGGGAAACGAACGGCACGGTACTCGACATGCAGGCCCCGCGGGGGCGGGGAGACCGGCCCGTAGCAACCGGGCCGTCTCCAGGTCAACAGCCGGGCGGCGGCGGCGGCCGCCATGGCACGGCCGGAGGCAGGTGAGGGCCGGGCCCGGGGGGGCGCCGCGGGGCGGGGAGAAAGCCGTGGTGTCCCATCCTTGCCAGGTTGGATGGGGCCCTGGGCAGCCTGAGCTGGTGGTGGGGGCAGCCCTGCCCACGGCAGGAGTTGGGGCTGGGTAGGTTTAGAAGTCCCTTCCAACCCCAAACGGTCTGTGGTTCTGCGACTGTACGGGCTCAGCAAGCACGGCCATGTCTGTGAAAAGCTTGCAGCACATGATGGGTGTGAGTTGTGCTTGGATGAACTCGTGCTCGCCTTTTGAAAATAGTGTCTTTTGGTTGAGCATCTGAGGTGGTGGTTTTCCTGGTTGTTGTCAGTTCTGAACTCGCATGCTTTTCCCAGAGTTGAGGTAGATTTGCTATTTACCACTGAGGCAGCTCCATCACCTTTCCAGTGCTCCTTCTCATGCAGTGCCAGCGCTTCACACACAGGTGTTGGTTAAGTGGCCGGGAAGCAGCGCTGGGCATTCAAAGCACGAGAAAATCAGTCGCCACACCTCTGGGCATATGCAAAACGAGATGGCGTCTGGGATTTGTTCTCCACCTGAAGTGTGTGTCAGCAGTTACCATCAGGGCTTTGCAGCACCGCTTCTGCACTGCATTAGGAACGGCATGAGTCTCGCTGCCGGCGCTGTCTGCCTCAGCTCCTCTGTCGCAAATGTTCCTTTTTAGTGGTGGAATGCCAAGTCCCTGCCACCCGGGTGTGCTTGTGCTAGCAGGCATCTGCTGAATGCTCGGGTGTTAGGATGCACTGTAACTCCTGGCTTTTTAGCTTCCTCCCTGCCTTTCTTACTGTTAATGTCCTTAGAAACAAGGAGGAGAAAGCCTGGAGTGGTTTATATATATCTAATAAATATATCTACAAGAGGAATAGATAGCATGTTCACTTCTACCAAAAAAAAAAAAAAAAAAGGAGGGAGGAGGCTATGCAGTCCTGTTATTATTTTATCCCATTTTGGCCTTTCCCATAGGAAACTGCTGCGTAACAGTAGCTAACAGCTGGCCTATTGGTGATTCATAAACGTCCCTTATCCTTTCATCTTATTTATTAAAATAAGAACCAAAATGCTACATCTGAAAACAGCACACTCAGCAAATATATGCTACTTTGCTTCCTCTGGCATTTTATTTTCTATTCGTATGTTGTCTTTCAGTCACAGTCAGGCCTTATACCACATACACGTACAGGTATACAGGCATAATTCTTTTCCTTTGTGAATCATCTTGTGGTCTTACAGGCAAAGTTATGAATCTCTTCACAAAACTGCGTCTCAGATACTGCCAGGATTACTCATCAATGGGATTTTAGAAAAAAGAAAGGTATAATGCAAAGCAATAATAGAATATAATGCAACTGGCTGGCTGGCGGTAGGCCAAAACATCACACTCATTTTTGTAGCATATCTGCATGGAAACTTCTGCATTGGCTCTTTTTAAATGATAACTTAAAGGGAAGGAAGAGAAACCATATTACCAATACCCACATTCCCATTTCAGAGTATGAGCGTGTCCATGTGAAATCTGCCTTTGTTACATGAGAGGTAGGTAGGTTTCCTTTTAATTCATACTATTTTCCGTGGAGAAAATCTTTACTTTAATCATCTGCAGTTTATTATTGCTTGGGCTTGTGTGCAGCTGGTTCCAGATCATATTGACCTGTTAAGGACATTATTATAGATTATTATATCATTTTTAATAAAAATTCCTCAGGTTCTTAAGAAGAAAGCAAAGAGGAGCTATCAATTGAGAGATCCACCATGACTGGCAACCCATTTAAGACACTTGCCTGGAGTGACTGTGAGTGTTTCAGGACTGCTTTTACACACACTGTGTGTTTTCCTGGGTGATGTAGAATTTTCTTTGCTAAACTGTGGTGTGCATGTTGCTAGCTGTGTTGCTAGCATTCTGAAGCTCTGCCAGTCTTACCCGTGCTATGTATAGGGTGCTGAGCTGGCCTTTTTTTCTGAGGAGGAAACTGGGAACAACTGCTCAAATGACTATAAACAGTGCCTGACTATATACAAAGCCTGAGCAGCTGCAAACCTTCACCTGTGTCTCTTTAGAGTTAACATCTGTCGTTACTGCTTCTGTACTGAGAGTAGGAGGAAGGCTGGTAAGATGCCAGCAGCCTCTACAGGCATGCCAGCCCAGCACCCTGCTGGTAGCACTGCTGACTGGGAAGGAGCTGGTGCCAACATGCCCCGTGCAGAAGGCTCTCACTGAAGGATGATTTCTGAGAATATGTTTTCATTTCCTCTATGTGTGATTAACTGAGGAACAAATCTGTCAAATGAACCTTTGTAACCAGGTCAGTTGTTATAGTATTTGATCTCAGCAGTGAGTTCTCCATGGTACTCCTTACCAGACCGAGGGTTATTTTTAGTCATTAAGGATAGAAGTACCTTCTTTATGATTTGGAGCCATTTGTTCCGCACAGTGTATTTACATTTCTTCTGGCTTATGGTAAATGGGAAGTGGAGGGCTCGGGTATTCCAGATAGTGTTGTTGCTGGGAAAAATGGCCAGAAACATCGAATGTCCACAGAAAATAAATTTAGATACAGCAAGGATATTTAATTGAGCAGAATATTTTGGGAATGAACAGGAAATACCAAAGTCCTTCTAGAGCCTCTGTGCTGAGGAACAAGCAAGTTACTGTTATCATCACTTCCATTTCTGCCCTGGCCACTCTAGGCTTTGATCTGCCTCTGCTCCCATTTTCAAGTGGAGATATCCCAGCCAACTATAAATCAATGCTGTGATACATTCACTGTTCTGCAGAACTTAATATCATAGAATCACAACCCTTTTCCTGGGTTGAAAAGGACCACAACGATCATCCAGTTTCAACCTCCCTGCTATGTGCAGGGTCACCAACCACTAGACCAGGCTGCCCAGAGCCACATCTAGCCTGGCCCTCCAGGGATGGGGCATCCACAACCTCCTTGGGCAACCTGTTCCAGTGTGTCACAACCCTCTGTGTGAAAAACTTCCTCCTAATATCTAACGTAAACCTCCCCTGTCTCAATTTAAGACCATTCCCCCTTGTCCTATCACTGTCCACCCTCGTAAACAGCCGTTCCCCTTCCTGTTTATATGCTTCCTGAAAATGGACTTTTATGTTAAAGGGATCCTGTGCATGCACATGATCCATCACAGCCTGGAGCAGATGCTGCCAGTGCCATTGTTTGCAATTGTGATAAATGATGTGAGAAGAGGGAGTTTCTCCAGCTTCTCAATAAAATCAGGATCTGCTGCTAGCAGTGTTGTTGCTTATGATAGATGTTGAACATACCATTGTTAAGGGATCCTTGTTTATTGCATAATGCTTCTAGTGTGTAGTTGTGATTTTCTGACACTCTTTGGATGCCTCCTATAAACTCTCATTCTCAAGATTTAGGACAGATGTCTTAGGAGCTGGAAGAAATGCCAATTGGCAGACTGGACTTAGCTTTGTTTGGGCTTGGATTTCAGCATACAAGAGATGTTTTCTTTAATAAACTGAAGGTGAAAACATATGGAGGGGGGAAAAAAACATAGCAGTAAGTATATGTGTAGAACTGAGAGCAGCCTTCCAGATTAAGACTGTTGCCCAGTATAACAAAAAAAACAAGAACTGAGCTATATGCATAGAGAGTACTGTGGTATATGGTAAAGAAAGCAAAGAATTGGAGTGAATCTTTTTTTTTTTTTTTTTTTTTTTAAAGTGTAAGCGTTGTTATCCCTCCATTTCTCTTTACAACAGATGCCTTTGATTCAAAGTATAGACAAGACTATGAGAATTTAAGTTTCCATGAGGACCACAAAAAGAAGTCAGAAGAGAAGGAAAGAAGTCTGACAGTCAGTCAGTGGGACATGGATATACAGCCCCTCATTTCATCTTCTGAATGGCTTCAGCTTCATGGGCTCAAGAGAAACAAATTGACCTTGTCCCAGATTTTGTCACAAATTGGATTCCAGCACAGGAAAGGTAATAGACAAGTCAACAGTCAATTAGGATAATTTTTTCTTTAGTGCACTGCTCATTTTGCACCTTTGTGTCCACTGGGGAGATACTCACGTCGTCTCTTATCTTACAACAATGGCAGAAAAGAAAGCTGTATCCCTTGTTTCTGGTGTTGCCAGTTTGAAGAACTGTGGAACTCTGTCTCCTTTTTGATCTGAGAACTCAGTACCCAAAAAGGGCTTTTCTTACTGAATTGTGTAATTGCTTTCTTTACTTCAGGCTCCAGTTCAAGTCCTCCATAGTTTAGCTACAGCTGGGAAATAACATGCAATGCTGAGGCTGTTAGTCTTTTGCTGCAAATAATACCCCATGAGACTGCCCATTTTTAGATGGCAGATGTAATATACGCAGTGCCATAATCTGAAATCTACTAATCATCCAGGCTAGCCAACTTGTTCGGGAATCTTATTTCCAGGAAACCAGCTTCAAGAAAGCAGTTAAATTTGATTAGAAAACAGGCTGCTTTTTGTGCAAAATCAGGCTATAGAAAAATGTTCTTTTGCAGTTATCTGACAGCTGGAGAGGAAGAATTCGCTAATAATTATTAATCACTGCCATAATAGTGCTTTGCAAGGCATGGTAAAATATTCTTTTCTTTGAAGAGCTTACCACCTGAGAAGTAGGAGTTGTAATGTATTGCAATTGTTCTAGGTTGCATAATTTAAGATTTCAGCTGGCTTGTGGCCATGGGACATTCAAAAACCAACAGTACAGATCCTGGAATCCTGTGTGCTGTAGATGAAGAAGAAGCTGCTGAGCGGGGTTAATGTTGTTACAGTGTAATTTTAGGAGCAGAACGTACTAACTTAGCAGGGCAGCATGCTGTACAGAATAGCTGCTTTGTGACGTTAAATATTCCCCCCCCCTCCAATGTTTTCCTATCACTGGAACTACTGCAGAAGATTTGTAGCTACTGAAAGAGAGCAGAGAGCGGCCTTTTCCTTAGTTGCACCCACTTCTGCACCCATTTAGTTGTGTAAGAGAACAGCATTATCTGTCCCTGTTTTTGTATTTTGTTTGATGAACAAATATTTGCAAGTCCTGTTGTGAGGTAAGTGAATAATACAGGAGTTTAATTGCCTAAACCTTTCTTTTATTAAAGTCACGTGGATTATTTTTTGCCTGTAAATAGTTCAGTGTGCTTTCCCCCCACTTTCTGACTAAACTGGTAGGCAGAGGCAAGTGCATGGCAGCTTTAGGAGGAGAAAGTGAGCCAGGAGGCAGAAGCAACCACAGCCCAGGCAGGGTAGACCAGGATGCAGTCCTGCAACGTGTGAGAACAGCAGGCAGAGCAGGGTGTGGTAACAGCATCCAGTTACACTCCCAGACTAGGTGAGGTGATGGACCAGCTGTGGGGTCCAGCTAGAGCTAGTAGGATGATCAGCAATGCAGTGCTAATGTTGTGAGAGGTTTTGGTTGATATTGATGTATTTAGATAAGACCAAAGAAGACTGAAAAATGGTATATGGTATATGGACCATATTATTTTCTATGCTAAAGTTTCTATGCTAAAAGTCATGCTAGTCCAAGTGCTGCCAGGAACAGGAGATGGAGCCAAAGACAAGCTTGGAGACAATGCTGTAGTACAGGGCTGAGAGATCTACCCAGGAGTCCTGCACCACCAGGACTTGAAGCAGGCACACCTTGCCAAACAAAGACTCGGTGCCCAGGCCTGAGCACTCTGTGGGTGGGTGGAAGCCCCAGGTGAGGCTGATCAGGGTAACCCAGGACTGTTAGTGTCCTCAGAACTCCAACATAAACACTGGCAGAAAAAAATCGTAATTCAATGTCACTAGAATTTCTCGTGAATTTCTTAATGTCCAGAGATCAGTATGGATGCATGTGCCTCATAAATGGATACTATGCACGTCAATCTGGAGAATACCTGGAAGGACACATGTACTTTGCTATGGGAGAAGCTCCTTCTCATCCAAAGCCTGATATATCTAAAGAATCCTTCTCATTCCTCTAAGGAGGTTTCCCTGAATTCTGATTCTACAGTTCTGTAGAAAGATATTAAGCAAAGTACACAATAACAGGAGCAAGAATTACTCTCCTTTGTATTGCGTGCGCTTTGGAAATACAGAACATCGTGAAAGTAATCCTGATGATTAACAACTTGTTCTTTTGTAACCTTTACTGTAGATTATGTGACCACTTTGGGGAAACTTGTGGCTTCTCGGTATGCAGATGGTTTGTTTCCTCAATACAAGAGAGCACACGATGGCAGCGTGTATAATGTAAGTGGAACTGACTTGTGGTAACTTCCCTGTGCATTAAGAACTTCGTATCACTGTAAGTAGAATGATATGACTACAAAGTCTCCCTCTGACACGAAATACATACGTACATTTGTTGTGTGAGAACTTGATCTTTTGATCTATTTTTTTTTTTTCTGTTTTCTGAAATATTAGTGATAGCAATAGAGAAGCTAGATATATTTTTGTGTTTTTCCTTGTGGAGTCTCACACTCTTGTCTTGGTGCAGCACTGCAGTAAATCTTTCCATAGAAGAAGGCTGCAGTTTCTAAGCAACATTTACTCTGTTTTGAAAGAAAGAACACTTAAAAAGAAGATGTTCAGTTTTTTTGTTTTTAAAGTACTTGTAGTCAATAAAACAAATGGGCATGCTGAAATTAAACAACATAATGTGCTGTCATTGCCAGTGCAAAATGCTGCTTTGCTCAGTGCCAGTGGGTCACAAAGGGCTCAGCCCGATCTATAGAGAGCTAGCTGGATCTCTGCCCGGGCTCACGTTCTAAGGAATGTCTTAGTAACAGCTGCTGGCTGTCCCATTGTTGAGAGGATAGATGGGACTGAAGAGATACTCATGTGAGCTAGAAGGGGAGAGAGTTAATTCATAAAGGATTTTACAAAAACAAATGGCTTGTCTTTTTTCTTTCTTTTTTTTTTTTCTGGTAGCTTGAATCTTTTTTCAGGCACCAGGTGTGAAAATGGGAAAAGAATTATTTCAAGGATCCTTATTCCCTCGTTTTTTTATTAAATTAATTCTGTATGAAATATCTACATAATGTCTTTTAATCATGGGACATGTTTGGAGCAGGGGAAAAGACATTTCTAGTAGTCTTAAAGTAGTGGTGTCATTATACAACATCTGGTGAGACCTCATTTGGAATATGGCACGTGATATTATGTACAGTTACCACAGGGTAAGAAGTAATTCCAATTGGAGTAGGTACCTGGAAGAGCTAGTAGGATGATCAGCAATGGAGTGCTAATCTTGTAAGAGGTCTTGGCTGATGTTGATGTATTTAGATAAGACCAAAGAAGACTGAAAAATTGCATATTTGAATGCCCTTGGAGGCTTCCAGAAAGGCAAGATTGCAGGCACAGAGAAGAGCTATTATTTTCTCTGCTAAAAGTCATGCTAGTCCAAGAAAAAATGGATGCGAACTGCCATGAATAAATGTAGAGTGGACAGCCAGAAGTTTTGCAGCCCCTCAGAGAAATGGGAATCTGGACTGGCCAACTAGAAGCAAAAGAGTGGGGCAAGAAAAGTGCTTTATTTTAAGATGGAATTTGATCAGTATAGTGCAGTGAGCTGTTTGTGTGAGTCTGGCAGTGATAGGAGGAAACTGAACTTTCTGAACACTCCTTCCTAGGCCTCCATTTCTCTGCAGACAGCCTGCTATGTGTCTGGGAGGCATTAGTGCCCTAGCTAACAGTAAAGAGTGAAAAATACATAGGAGAGGAAGGACTTCGCAGACTGATTTCTCACTGAGAAATATTCTTGTTTACAAACATTTGTAGCTCCAAGGTTTTGAACTCGTCCTGGAAAGGCAGTTGAAGGTAGAAGATGGTAGGTAAATTAGCTTAAATGGGTCAGAGATATTGGGGATATATCTTTACTGGAGCCTGCAGTGAGTTTTTAAGCCAGCAGATCTTTTTGCACAGCGAACATTCATAGATATGTGCACAGAGAGGGTTTCTTGTTTTTTTTTTTGTGCTTAATCTACGTTTTTCTTATTTTACAATTATGACATGAGAGGTTTTAGTTGTCGACTGCATTTGCCTAAGCCCCTTCCCTTAAATAGTTAAGCTGTAATGTTGGGCATTGTTAGTGAAATAATAGCACAAATAGGAAGCCTTTTACATTTCCTTTCAAATGCTAAAGACAAGGTGGAGATTGAAGTGCCCCAGCACCAAACTGTTCACCCCCTTGTATGGCTGTGCAGCGTTTTAAGAGCCAGTCAAAATTCTGGTCTAAGAAGGTACAAAGTGTCTGTGTTCCTGTTTGTTCATCCATCTGTTCTGCAGCTCTTTCTCCATCCTCTCCCCTGTTCAGCTCACTCTAATTGCTCCGGTCTTGAGACAGACAAGGCAGACAACCCATTGGCAGTGTCCCATGCTCGTATAAAAAGATTATGAAAGGCAATTAGGACGAAATGCAGCGTCTTTTCTGTTATGGCTTAGATACGTTTGTCAAGTATTTGCTTCTGAAATAGCGGGAGAAAAATGGGTTGTTTTCACTGCTACCTTGGCCGGCATATCTGGCACTTGCAAACCAGTTACTGCAGCTGTGCTAAGCTTGGGGCTTCATTTGTGTTGTTTTAATGTTCAGTTCCTCTCTCTCCCTTATTTAAATAAAGCTGACAGCCAAAAAAGAACTGATTCTTCATTTTGTGGAATGTCTAATGGGAGCTATTGAGCTGTATCAGCAGCGAATGGAATGGTTAACCAGTGAAAGCCGGCTGATATTTGGAGTGATTCAAGAACGGCACATTGTCATTGTTTTGGATTTTGGCACTGCAGCTCCAACCGAATTTGATCTATGCCGTGATGCACTTTCTATGGTTCTTGTGGAACAAGTGACACAGATTGCCAAATTTAACCTCATTCGGTAAGCAGAAAGGAGTCCATGTCTGCCTTTTGTTGGAGAACAAGAGTCTTATATCATACAGATGTGTGTTTGGATAATGTGATTTGTGTCATGGCAATATGTATAGATTTTCCACCGAATTTAACCCAGAGTAATGCTGAGTTTGCTGCTTCCATTTAACAAAAAAACATCGTTACCCTGAGGAGAGGATAAAGGCTAACAGAAACCAAATGGTGATACAAGCCTTCCACAAACGTAGCACATGTAGAAAACCAGAAAGACAAGGGATGCTTTGCAACCACAGTAATGCGCTTCAATAATGCATCTGAGTATTAAAGAAACAGTGAGGTCCCATCTGACTGCCTGGGTATTTTTGTGTCTTCAGGCAGTACAGTTTTCTGCCTTACAGCTGAATATACACTCCCCCACGTACCATAGACACAGGCATAGTCATTTGTATTTCTATAGATTTCCATGGTCACAGAAATAAGTAGTAGGACTAGGAAACAATACTAGATTTCCATAACAAAAGACAAAAGCTTGTTCCTTAGCCTGAGTAAATGAATCTGGGTCTAGTTTCAAGTAGAAAAATAGAAGCAGCTATTCAAATTTATGCATCTTTGCACAAATTCTCATTTTTATATAAGTGTTTGAAGTCGTAAGCTTGGATTTGTATATATGAATGGAATTTGGTGACTATGAAAAAATGGTGCACAAATTGGGCCATACAAATTTGGAATAGGTTCCATAAAGATTGCTTTCAACCACACTATGATTCTAAATGTTGTTTTATGCACGCTTTACCCTACAGATTTGTTTGTGTTTCCCTATCTTAATTCTCTACCTTATGATAGATTTAAAAAATCACTCAATTTAAAAAACAGGGGATGATTTTCCTAGCTTTCAGAAGGACATAAAATATTTTCTTCAAAGATGATGTGCTAAGTTAAGTCAAAATTGAGGCCCAATAAATGTGTTCATTGATTTTTCTGTTTGTTGCAGGAGACAGACAAAGGACAATATAGCTCACAAATTATTGCTTTAAAAGAATCTGAGAAAGCGTATTACTTCTCTTTTAGGTTTGCAAGGAATTATTCAGAATGGTACTTGGCAGAATGTTACAGATCCTGGAACCAGTTATTTTACTGCAATCTGTTATTTTTTAGATTTATCTTTTGTCTTTTCATATGTACATACACAGGTATACATGCATATATGCTTTGCACCTCTGTAATGCCAAAGACAAAAGGCCTTTGACCAATTAAATACTGAAAAGCATTGCTTCACAAATCTTACTTTGATGGGCAAATAAAGACCAGCTCTTTTTAAAAAAGCAGAAGTAGGTTAAAATGATCTGATATGAGGGCCATGCAGCAAGTCTTGGAAAGAGAAGCCAGATTGTTTTTTGTACACCTACTTTAAAAAAATTGTGCTTTTATAATAAATACATGATAAATAAGCAAAAGGACAAATATGAGTCAGGAATTGTAAAGTACTGTAGCCCTCTTGGATGTGCTTTCAACAACTGGCTTAAAAAATAGTTATTTTTCTAAGAGTTTCATTTTACCTCTACTTTTATTGCAAGTCTAGATTTAATGTATGTGGTTGATTGTTATTATTACTTAACAATCCATAAGAATACTAACAGTAGAAGAACTCCAACCTTTTGCTTTGTCAGTATTTTTCTCACTACTTTTGATTTATAGTTAATGTCACTTGCAGGGCTGCTGAGGATCTTATGAAGTGGCAAGAGAAATCTGCTCCTGTGTCTGAATATACTGTAAAATCTGCTGTTAAGTGGCTCTGGAAGCTGGACCACACAACAGCTGCCAGCAGTACCACCCCTGCTGGAGCCCTGGTGGAAGCCATGAGTGATGAGATGGTAAGCTCATATATCTTTTCAGAAGTTTCAAGTAAATCCAGGAGTATTCAGTGCCAGACTGGCTACTGTGATTTGCCCCAGTGAAATGTGAAAGATAAATATTAATGGGAGGATTTGGACGTTTTTTTCTTGACAATAACTGCTTACTACATTTACTTATGGCTTGCTTATGTAAATTCAGTGTATTCTGAAGGCAAAATCTTGTATTTTCTTTTTTGCAGCATGCAGAAGAGTATACAGTCATTAAAGGAAAAAGTAAATACCCTGACTTCCACTTCCTTTGCCATATATGTTTTTCAGGGTTTCAAGTTCATGAAAATATTCCTAGTATCAACATTACTGAAGACAAGGAAAGCATTTTTTTTTGTAATGTAACCAAAATGCTTTTGAAAAAAAAAAAAAACAACCTGTGCTTAAAATCCAAAATACTAAGTACAGAGATTTCTTTATGCATTTGTTGACAGCAAGAGTCTTGAAATACTTTTTTCATCACCCAGGTTACAGCTATAATTTATTTCAGGTCAAAAAGACAAACCATATGCAGATATTGTTACTAAAAATTCTGACTATTTTTTGAAGTACCGTGTTTCATTATTCGTTTATAGCAGAAGTGACAAAACATAAAAGATATGTGCTATCATTTGAGCTAGTCAGTTAAAAATTGTATGATTTTATGAAATTGGCTTCCACTGTAAATTCAGTTCCTGGCACCCAGATTCAATGGAAAATCACGTGGGTTAGAATCATTAGTTTTTGCTGCTGTTAGAGTCCATGCCTGTGCACAGATCCGATCTTAACTCTCATTGTGAGACACTGTTTGAAAGAGAAGGTAGATTTGGCTTGAGTTTCCTTCTTGTTCCCTGTGCAGAACTGGGTGAGAAGCAAATTGTGCAACAGTGACACTTTTATGACTGCTTTTTAAAATGTCCCCTTCATAAATTATGCTAACATTTTCAATTTGCAGTGTATTACAAATTTTCTGGTGAGAAACAAAAAGATAATATTTGGATTTCAGTACTGTCTGGATGAAGAAAAGGCTTATTGGACCTGAGTCTGCATGCAGATAAACAGAAATTAAAATTCTTCCAACAGTGAGGCATCAATTATTTTTTCTAGACATTGGTGGGCTAATGGGTAATCTGGGGGAGCCTGTTTTGGCAGGTGATCCATGTAAGACAGACTTTAATTACTCCTAAATACAGTCATTATCATTTATAACTGACAGTTCGATTTGAGCGCAGGCCGTACTGCTGGCTGGAGGAGACCCCTTTCAGTCCTAGGCAAGACCTGTGTACTCACTGAAGAGTCATAAATGACTCATTTCTCAGAACTGCTTCCGTCAACAGAAATTGCTCCAAAACAATAGCTCCTTTTTCCCTAGTCTTGGCTCTTCCTGTCATTCCGTTAGGTTGAGATTTTCTTCCATGTGTGGCAAGTCCCTAGATTTCCTTTTCTCATGACCTGTCAGTGCCAGGCTCAAGATCACCATGCTGTAAGGCTGCAGTCACAGAATCACAGAATGCCCAGGGTTGGAAGGCACCTCAAGGATCATGAATCTTCAACCCTCCTGCCACATGAAGGGCCACCAACCTCCTCATTAAATACTAGACCAGGCTGCCCAGGACCTCATCCAGTCTGGCCTTGAACACCTCTAAGAATGGGGCATCCACAACCTCTCTGGGCAGCCTGTTCCAGCACCTCACCACCCTCTCTGTAAAGAACTTCCCCCAGACATCCAACCTAAATCTTTCCTCCCTCAACTTAAAACTATTTTTCCTTGTTCTGCAGTTATCTACCCTTCCAAAGAGTTGATTCCCCTCCTGTTTGTAGGCTCTCTTTAGGTACTGAAAGGCTGCAATGAGGTCACCCCACAGCCTTCTTTTCTCCATGCTGAACAAGCCCAGCTCCCTCAGCCTGTCTTCTTAGGGGAGGTGCTCCAGTCCTCCGATCATCTTCGTTGCCCTCCTCTGGACCCTCTCTAACAGCTGTCTTTCTTGTACTGAGGGCTCCAGACCTGGACACAGTACTCCAGATGGGGTCTCAGAAGAGCAGAGTAGAAGGGGACAATCACCTGTCCCTGCTGGCCACCCCTCTTCTGATGGAGCCCGGGAAACTTGCTGTAGATGCATCCATGGTCTCTAAATTGCAGTTCTACACAGATGCCACTCTGCAAAGTGTGGGTCATCCCTCCTAATATACCTCACCTCCCAGGTAAAGGTTTTGAGGAGCGCTCTGTTGTGTTCTCCTGGTTCCTGTATATTTGAACCTTTCCCCAGTGTTCTGTAAGGAACGCTTCCTTCATGGTATGGTACTGCTGGGTTTATGGTTAAGTGGAGTGAATTGTCTGTAGTTAGCAATTTTGTTTACTTTCTTGAGAACCTGGTTCTGCATCAGCTATTCCCAAGAAAGTTCAGCATTTTAGAAGCTGCAGAGGCAGGCACTTGATGGAAATATGAAAATTAATACCCTTATTAAATATCGAGTTTATGAATTATTGGCAGACTTAGGAAGGAGGGGGAGAAGATGTGAATCTGAAGGAATTCAAAGAAAAGTGGTTGTGCAATCTGCATATGTTTCCCCAGATCAGGAGCCACTTCAGCAAAAGGAATTTCCAGAACAAGGGTGTTGTCCAAGGCCTGGGTCTCAGCTGGAGGAGCTGCATGCATGCTCTGACAACTATTTAGCTGGATGAAACACAGAGGGAACCTTTCAGAACTGAACCAAAGCACAGATGTGTGCAAGTCTTGGTTTATTTTGATTCTGTGCACCTGTTTATAAAGCTGATAGGTGTTGTGTTAACTTTACACTTTAATGAAAGATGTTCATTCTTTTCTTTAACCTTAGCATTTGACTAACAGTGATGTCAGGATGACTGACAACAGACCTGCTTGCTCCCAAGCAAGTGTGGTGCTTAAGTATAGGCCCTGACTTCCACAGCCCCCTGTACAAGACCTGGGAAAACCCAAGGTGCTGCTGTGTTAATTTGTGAGGTTCCTGCTTGCAGGAGATGTCTTCAAGTGCTGACCAGTAGCCAGAATATTCCTTACCATACCTGAATGCGGTTTTTCTGTTGAACAGCTATTGATCTCTATTTGTCAATAGATATATACTGTGGGTATGCCATAAAGTCCATACACTATTCTTACTGTCTTGAACATCATCATGGGTTAAGTGTTGGTGTTTTGTTGTAAATGTTGGTGAAAAACCAAGGAGCATATTTACTAGTTATTCGTTTTGCATGGTCATGTGCAGGCATTATCAAATCCATCATAATGTAATACGCAAGCAAAAAGCAAAGGACGTTTTTTCAACTTCTCTGTCTTCTTGCAATGATGTTTTCATAACATAAGTGTATGTATTCATAACAAACCTGCCAAGTTCCCTCTGCCTCAGAAGTATAAAAAATATGAACTATCTGCAAATACCTGTGGTAGCATTCAAAGAATGATGCATCTTTCCTAACCCTCAAAATACATGTTGCCTATGAAAGTATGTCTGGTATTAATGTTCATATTGCTTTTCAGCCCCTGGAAAGGCATCAGGATAGTGCTCCCTCTTCCCCCCAAGTGGAATGCAGCACAGAGCCTTTTCTTGGCTATTAACACAGTTGTCCTTCATTGCACTTCTCTCTGATTTCAGTTAACTTCTGTGGGAAGGGGCTTGTTCTGGGCAGAATCAGGTTTGTGAGCTGTGGGCCAAGTTCTCTTCTCATTTTAGGAATTTTTTGTGAACTTCATCTGTACTGCTAGCATAAATGAGAAGGAGAACTGAAAATCTGCAAATTTGATAACCCAAGCAATGTATTGATTCTACCAATTTTTCGTACTGGTGCTCAGGACAGCACAGGGCTTTGAATGAATACCAACTATCTATGTAAAACAGTCTTCCCAATTCCTTATTTTTGTTTGTTTGTTTGTTTTGTTTTATGACAGATTGAAGCTGTTTATTACTTTGTGGTGGGTGACATTCCAGCAGACACAAAGCAGCTACTCCTTGAGAAGGTTTCTGGTGGCCCCTGTCGAGTCAACACTGTATCTTTTAATGCCAGGGAAGATGAAACTCTTATTTTTCTGAAAGAGCTGAGCCACTTGGCTTCTGGAAGGTATGACAAAGAAGGATTTCAGTATAAGATTTCAGCACTTGTTTTTTGCTGCTAGGAATGCTATCTGAAGATACCTAAATGTTATCCCTGAGTCAATGAGACAAACCAGATCAGTAAGTGGTATGGATAAACAAAGGAAATAATCTAAGAGCTATAACTGAAATACAGGGTCTACTCAGACCTTTTCTCTCCACATATGTGCTCACTGGCTTGAAAAAGGGCCATTCCTTAGTTATATCCTAAATCATCTGTCGTCTGCTTCTCTTTGAAAGTCTGAAAATTGTTTAGGAGAAAGAGTGGCAACATCAAGTTTTCATCATATTGCTCTGTACTTTGGGAATATCCACAGCCACCAGCAGAGGATGTGGAGTTTTTTTGGATCGAGTGTCATGCAGACATGTACTTGAAAGGTAATGCCTGTCCTAAATAGGCAGTGCATGGATCAACAGGAAATTGAAGTAGTGTTATCCATTAGGCCTTGTTGTGTGAAACTGCAGTTCTGCACCCTGCTTTTCAGTGTGGTTGGTGGAAACTGATATATTCCATATGGTTGTTGGCTACTTTATCCTGGGAACCAGCTGTGCGGCGAGAGTCAGCCTTCATTAGGAAGGAATAATACAACTTTAATCTTGATTCTAATATCAAAATAAGGAAAACAAATGAGAAAACAAAAAGAGCCACACTACCTAACTCTGGCTGAACAGCAAGAGGCCAACAGGAGCTGATGAGGTGTTTTTCTGCTTAACAGAAGTCACTATACAGTTATAGAACTGTGAAATGACTGCTGTAGCTTTCTGTTTCACTGTTGTTTGTGAAGAGTGGGAAGGTCTCCAATAGTAGAAATCTCCCAAACGACAGCAGAGCGATTGGTAAGATGGCAGCTGCTTAGCTCTTTTGTAGCCGTCTGTGTTTAGAAGTAGCTTTTAAGAGGTGGAGTGTCTGCCAAAAGCCAAGACTTGGGAAATTGTTATATTTATTCTGATATGTGTCTAAATGAACTGTGGTACCTCTATGATACCACATACATTATTGGTCACCATCCTTCATTTTCTTTTGGCAGTGTTTTCCCCTCCTTTATAAGAGAAGGCATGGTAGAGAAAGAGACAAGAAGAGTTGCGACAAGGTGCTCTGAGGAATTGTTTTCCTAATATGATTCCCATTATCTTCACTATTTTTTGCACTAATAATAGTATAGCTTTGGTTCAGAGGCCACAAATATCTTCCTGGTGGACATTTGCCAATAACTGTCTAAAAGGTTGTCAGGGAATTGTTAAGTTCATGGGTTTTTCTTGATTTAAGCCTGATTCTGGTGTAGTTCTGCTTTAGAAAGGCTTCTTTTTCCTGCTTTTCTGTTATGAGAATGAGGGTAAATGAAGTCTGCTTGACTTCCTGATTGTATGTCGATAGTGAAATAAATGTTCCTGTTGGGCTTTGAACTGGAAGGATAATCTAATTTAAGGGTGTTAGTATCTTCTCAGATATCTCGAATGACTTGCTTGCTCAGCTGTTAGGAGCATTAATTAAAAACAAATTTCCAGATGATTGAAAAGGAATGTGCCTCAGAGAAAGTGATACCAAAATGAAAGTATGTTCTTCATGAAGAAACATTAGAAAGTACATACATGTATATAAAAGTTTGATAACATTCATAGTACTGTTGTAATTGAACATTTGATTATCTTGAACAGATAAGGAAATAATGCCAAAGTTGTATGTTGCTATGATGTTCCATATGTGACATTCACATTTAAACTAGGAAAGTATTTACATAGTTTACAGACTGGTGAAAACCCATTTTTTATTACAGATTCCATGCTTTTGTTGGGAAGAATTACTATAGAGATGCTACTGGATCTGCGCTAAAATGTGAAGAAGATGGAAAAGGTCTAATTGCCCAGAATTCCAGAAAAGTGAAAGGGAGAATGCCACTAGGTAGATAATTTTAAAACCAAATTGTGTTTTTAAGTGAAATTTCAAGGTGGCAATGTAATGTAGGAATTTGCTTAGTGTTAAAATAAATCTTCCGTAGGCATGGGCCGGCTGGGATCAAATTTCAACATTTCCATTTGTAAATGGAAATGCTGCCAGCAGGAAGGAGAGGGAAAGGAAAAGAGAGAAGAGAGGAGAATAGAGGATATATATGTGAGAATGTAAGAGAAATGAAAAAAGAATTAGAAGCAAGAACATTTGCTTCAGGGGTAAAGATAAACACAGCAGTGCTAATGTCCTGCTTGTAATGTAGACAATAATGGCAGAAAGGGAGATGAAAGAGATAAGAATGGCATCTGATACAACAGCCACATCAGTAAGACCTAGTTCATTGCTAATATCAAGGAATTAAACCCACATATGGTTGACTTCCTCCTTTCAAGCTTTGAATTTATCATGAAGACAGGCAGAGAGCACAGTAAAAACTAGAGAGAAGGCACAAAGAGAGAGGAAAAAGGTGAAAAAAATTTAAGAGGAAGAAACAGAAAGAAGCAGAGGAGAAGCAAAGTCTTCATTTTACTGTGAGTGGAGCTGGACGGAAAGATCTCAGCATGGTTCTTCTTAGTCACAGTGCTTCTTCTACCAGGAAAAGTCAGCCTTACTGTTCAGTGGGACTGGACCAGCTCATGGTGTGAAGCGAGTCCGTCAAGTCTGATATCTTTATCAGCAGGCTTTTTCAGTTGAAGTATGTTTTTTTTTCAATATCAGCGGGCGTAAGACCTCTTTTCTCTCCTGGCTCACATCCCCATTATTCTGAGGGGCGTTAGTGTTGCATTACTGTTAGCTTCTTTTTACTGCTAGGGAACCTATGGCATAAAGTGAACTTAGTGACTCACCATTTTTAAGTCTTGGACTAACTGTCCCATATTTTCTGGGTTGTGATCTTGTTCCTTGTGTACTAACCTGTCCTTCAGCATGACTGTGGTTATTCAGTATGAAAGAACCATAATGGGAGAGTTGGGGGGCAAAAATAAGAGAGCAAAAAGTTTAGGAGCCAAAAGCAGAGTGTACTTGAGAGCCCTTCTTCTCACTTCATGCTAATTCAGAGTGCTGTAATAATCTCCTTCAGTCTGCTCCAAGTGCTTCTTTGCCAGACCCCATTTGGGTGAGAGGGGAAAGCTGGCTTCCTCTTCCCCCAGGCACCAGCCTGTTTCAATAGATGGGCCTAGAGCTCCTATATGACTGGAATTACTTCCTCATCACTGTTTCTAAAGTTGAAAGCTGAATAGCTTTAATCGCTCAAAAGGGCAGTAATCTCCTTGAAGTGCATTGTCTGTTTTGTCTTATTGCTATTATGGAGTAGAATTTACACGTTAAAAAGGAACACAATTAGCTTTCTACATTTACTGGGTATTATAACCACACTTGTGACATCACTGGTAGCCAATCAGAGCCTTTCAGTCATATGCAGAATCCAAAATCTTCTCAGAAAAGAAAATGTATAAGAGACATTATTCTGGCCCGTGCCTAATGTCTCGCATTTCACAGACTCCTTCAAGGGTGTAGAAGACGATAATAATAAAATTGTTGATTACTCACTGAAGTGTTCTGAAACTGGTTCTTGGGTGTGTGGCATAAACTGTACAAGGAAATGAATAGAAAATGAACCAGAGATCTAATCTTCCAAATGTGATGTTTCTTGGAAAATAGAGGGCGGCACAGGAATATTCTGATTCTGTTTCTTTTTGCACCGCAAATGCAACAGCTGGAAATTGAAACTCATCATTCCATTTTATGGACTGGAAAAAAAAACATTTTAAGGAAATCTCATAGTTTTCTGGGTAACCACTGAATAACCCTGCTTTGCAAATATAGGTAATCTTCATGCTCACTCTTTTTCATCTACCTAAGCAAAAGAAGTCGGAAGTGAACTATTTAAAATTTCAGATAAGAGCTGACTTCTCTCCTGCTTTGCATCTTGATCAGTCATTTAGAAAGGAAGCATAAGAAACTGCCAAATAGGATATATATATATATTTTAAACTCATTGAATGAGTGCTTGAGATCAAATCAGGTGTAAGCCAGTAAATAATTACGGTGCTTGTAGTGGCAGATTCAGTCCTATTTCTTGCGGAAGAAATACTCTTACATAAAATCTTATTTGGACCACTGTGGTGATATCTCCTTATTCAGCACTGATTTTCCTGTTATCACTTCTGCCTACATTCTTTGTGTAGCTTCTTCATCTGCTAAAAGCTGCAGAATTAAGCAATGTTGTTGTGTAGCTAGAACTGTAAGTGGAAGAGAGATGGAATTTAAGCTGGAGCTTGAAGTCCTAGAGTACAAGAGAGATGGTGGAAGCTGTGGTGAAGAAGGTTCTCCTTGAGAAGGGCACAGTTGTGTTATAGGCTTGGATTGGGAGGACATTGGTGCTAAAGAGGGCTTGAAAAGCAGTCGCATTTTGATCTAGATCCTGAAATTTATAATGGCTTCTGAAGTGCAAACAGTAGTACATCTCTGGGCAGAATTTCCCAGTGTGGTGGAGTAGATGAACTGTTCGTGTAAAGAAAATGTCAGTGGACCGAAGTCAGGATTTGAGTTATGAGACACATCTGAAAAGAGGTGTTTTTTGACATGGCCAGACTTTTGGAATGGCATACCATTCCAGTCCGTGGAGACTAATGTGCTTGATCAGTTTTGAGGTTTCAGAAAGCCAGACTGCGTAGCAGCTGCTTTACCAATGAGCCGAAGCAAAGATCATTGCCTCTGCATTTTTCTCACTTGTGCTTTGTCCAGTCTTAGTAACCTAACCTTGGCCTGGCAGCTCTCTTTGCTAATGTGTAAAGAGTGATGCAGATAGCTGCAATACAAAGTTCATTTGCTTTGTCCATTTGCCCAGGGGAAGAAGGGCAAGATGGGGACAGGGTGCCTGCTGCTTGACTCTGTGGGTGCTCAGGCAGCTGTCCTCCTGTGCTCCTCTGGACCTGCAGGGTTCCCCTTCCAAAGGTGCTTTTGACAACCGATTCTTGGGAGAACACTGCTGTCTTCTGCTGCCACGTAGAGGCTGAGGAAGGCACCAGCAGTGAAAAAATTGCTTTTGCCTTGCAGGCAAAGAAAGTTTACAATTTATCTTACTCCATTACATCTGGATTTTGCTTCCACAGCCTCAGTCAGATCATCAGAGAAATAAGAAATACTTCTGCTTTTCATAGTTTCCATCTGTGCTGGTATTTCCTTGACAATTCAAAGACCCTGTCAGTTTCACAGGCTTCTTTTTGCACGGGCTTTTTTTCTAAGTATGTTTTGTACCTTGAATATGAAATGAAATGGGTTAAAGTGACTCATCAAACCAGAAAATTTTGTCTGCTGGGAGGTAGGTGTGGAAAAGCTTTTTGCTTTAATATCACCTGATGGTATTAAATAACTGGGAAATGGAAATGTGGATGGTTCTGAGTTTTTGTGTACGTGTGTAAGTGTCCTTTCACTTGGATGCACCATTTTGCTTCAGCTCACACAAGTCAGCACAGCGCTCCTGCCCCTTATCTCAGGCTCTCCTGCCTCCTGTCCCCATCTTTTTCCTCATTTTAATGGCCTCCATTCTCTGGGGCAGGGCTTCTTTCATCACAGAGGCCATGCCTCACCTCAGCAGTGATGGCGGGAGACAGCCAAGCCATCAGGTGCTTTGTGCAGGCTGGGGAAGGCAGAGGAGTGTTAAGGCTGCTTCCCTCATGCATGTCATCTGGCCACCCTACCACCATCGCTGCTTTGTGGCTTTTGAATTGGAACCTGGTGGCTGTTAAACAACCAGGGAGCATAACTGTGTGGTGGGCCCTTCCTCTCTGGGGATGACATGATGATTTAAGAGGTCTTTCATGCAATGTGGGCATGAAAGTTGTGCCAACAGACCTGTAACGTCTGGGGACTGCCCCTCCGCAGCAGTGGCTTCTGACTGCTTTTCAGTTGGTGACCCCCAAAATAGCACAGCAATGAGGTTTGAGTGCAGGGAACATAAGTCAAAGACAGGTTTGTGCTTTCTTCTTTCAGGGACAGGCTGTGGGGTGAAAGGCACAGCTTTTTTCTCCCACTTCTCCTCAGATGTGGAGGAAAAGGTGCAGGTAGAGATGGGAACAAACATGGAGGTGGAGGTGAGCCTCCCTAGTAGAAAAAGTAGCTTTGTTTGCCACTGCTTACAGCCTGCTCTTCTAGCTGAGCCCACGAAAAGTTGTTGCCAGATAAAAGGTTTTCTAGGCAACTTGCTGTTTGCAATGTGCAGTTGCTAATGCCTGCATTTGTCCTTACAATATGCTCCATTAAATGTATTTGCTTTGAAAATGCATGCAGTTTTATTTTGCTGGCCGTGGCATTAATAAAGAATAAGATACTTTCTTATGTAATACACATTAAATACATGTATCTTATCAGAGACAGTTCCAATAGTCCTGTAAATTTGAGTAGTCCATAGCATGAGCTTAGGAGGAAATGAAGAAACACAATAAAATCATCAGTACTATTTCAAAGGTAGTTGAAAGTTTCTTCCTGATTTCAGTATTTTCAAATGTAACATTAAAAACCTTCATAAAATTAAATACTTTGATTGAATTTCTAAATTAATGATAACAGACTTTGATATTTTTTTTTCTGTCTTTTATGTTGTGGAATGATCTACTTTACTCATGGCTTTTGTGATGTAGGAAATGCTGATCTTTGCTGTAACAGAAACAGGTTTTTATGAAGTACAGGAAAGTCCCAGGAGATGGCAGTGTACAACAACGCATTTCAAAATATTTCTTGGAAATTAAAAGCATTTCACAATTAAAATTGAGTTCTTATTTAGTAGAACATTCTAATTATTATTTCAGGGAAGTTTATCAAAGAACAAAATAATCAGGTTTGTTTGTTTACTGGTAGCCTACTTTAACACATGAGTTTGCATGTCTTATCTTCTATAGTGGGAACTACCAGTGAATATTAACTGAACCACTAGATGCTAAGATAAAGTTTGCCTTGTTCAGCATCTTCATGTGCAATTCAGTAGTAGGCTATGCTTTGCAATAGCTTTTAGTCTGCATTTGTGGTTAGGATAGCTCATGATTCTGTTCCGTTTATATATATTTTTACTGTTTACACAGTTTTTTCTATATAGTCCTAGATTGCAATTTCAACTTAGGCTCAACATATTTTTAGTATGTGTTACTTGGGTGTACGTGGTGACTCAGTTTTAATAATTGTACTCTACTAAATAAATTCATGTTTTAGTCTTTTAATCAAGGGAAGCAAATGTACTGGGATTAAGAAAAATCTTGTGTCAACTCCTGCTTTGTTGTTTGTTTGTTTGTTTGTTTTTTAGCATTTAATTATGGCTATCTGTTGAGATTTGTGAAGATGAAAATCAAAGTATCTTACTGAAATTATATTACATACTCTTATGGAAAAAAGAGATTAAATTTAAAAGGTTTTTATATACTGTAGAAAATTGAAGGTGTTGCAAATGTCTTCTCTTAAATTTTCAGAGTTGATCTAATATTTGGAGCTTGGTTTTGCAATGAAGTCCAGAGAAAAACTTGTGAATTTCTTTGTGGAATTTTCTTATTATTTGAGAGCATTAAAAAGGATTTCCTCTCATTGTGGGAACAGTCTGAGGCCAGCTCTGTAGGTTCATTCTTGCCGCCTAAACACCTCTCATGTTCTGATTTTGAACCCATTTTTGAATTCCATCTAAGAGCAGCACTTGTCACTTCAGTGAAACCCCGTGAACAAGGTGATGCAGTAATACCTGGATGACTTCATGATAATACAGGACTTATAAAAAGCAGAAATTGGTACAGAATGTCAAGTTCTATCTGTTATTCCTTTTGCAGTAGCTGGTGTTCGTGAAGATGTCTTCTTGATCTGGAAAGAGTTGGAGGAAGCTAGGAATACATTGAGACAAGTTCAGAAAATTTTATCTGAATCTCATCAGCCTGATTCTGCAGGTGATATCGTTTACGTTTCTTTTAACAGTTACCATTGTATTCATGATCAGTTTCTTTTATTTATGAATAGTTTTGATTACATGTTGATTTGAGGACAGTTTTCTCTGAAATAACTATACATAGGTTGTGCTTATACTTAGCAACCAAAGATAGAGTTGCTTAAAATCCTGCATTGTTAACCCCTGTTTACTACTGCTTAATACTGCTCAGTTTTAACAGGTAAGCCTAAAACATGTCATTTTAAATTCATAAATGACTAACTTCAGAAATTATCTGGATTTCAAGATATTGAAGCTCCTTTTTTTGTGTGTGTGTGTGCTTTCTCTCTCTGCCTGAGCTGGTCTTTGATTTTTGTTCTTAACTGTGCTGGGGGAAGAACCCCATCATGATCTTTCATGGGTAGCCTCCAGCTTGATAGCTAGTTTATATTGCTGAAAAGAGTGTAATTTTGACTTTTCTTAGTCAAAGTCAGAGGACTGGAGCTGATTCTGTATGAGTGCTCTGACAACCGTTGCACTGAGCAACATGGAAGAAAATTCACATTTGTTTGTTAAACTAATAGTTTCCACCATCATGTTTGGCCTGGGATATGTTCCATTTGGACTGAAATTTAGTGGGGACCAAGCATGGCTGGTTTCCAGATCCCTGGAAGGGAGAAACTACTCAGCCCTGATAGATGGAGCATGCTCTGAGCATGCTCTGGAGCAGAATGGTAACACTGCGATAAAGACTAGAGGGAATAGCCTCAAGTTGTGCCAGGGGAGGTTCAGATTGGATGTTATGAAACATTTCTTCTCTGAAGTGGTCAGGCACTAGAACAGACTGCTCAAGGAGGTGGTTGAGTCACCATCCCTGGAAGTGTTCAAGAAACATTTAGATGTTGTACTAAGGGACATAGTTTAGTGTGAAATATTGGTCATGGGTAAACAGTTGGACTAGATTATCTTGGAGGTCTTTTCCAATGTTGGTAATTCTATGATTCAGTGTTTCACTGGCAAGTTTATAATACCGAAAGGCTGGGAATACATAAAGACTAGAAAGCTTCAGTTGAATTGTATCTGAGTGACTGGTTTGTCAGGACTGGAGTTGTGGCTATCAGCAATTATCATCTTCTGTATTAGCCCCTGGCTTTAGAATATTTATTTGATGTTACTTGGTGGTATTTTTTAGTAAGCTGATATAAGGTTCAGGCTGAATTATCACATCTCATCAGTGATTTTGTGTAGCTCCAATATTGTTTGTGCAGTGTAATTGCTTTTACTTGGACTGGGTGGAGGCTGGGGTCAGGCACCCTTCTCTGGACTACCTATTGAGGAACAATTTGCGCAGCTGGACAATTAGTCTCCTGAGCTTTTGGTGTGCTGAGGTTGTGATGGTGAAGATTAGAAGCTGGGAGCTTTCTTTGCCTGAACTGGGTTTGAACATCTGACAGCAACGTAACTTTACAGGACTTACTCTGCATAAATTCTTCTGTGAAGGCATAATACACTTCTTTGTACTGATAATAGCATCTTCTGCATTAGCAAGGCTTTCCTTATGAAGTTAAACTGTTCTACCATAATGTGTATGAACAAAAGGACCACAATAAAGCTAGCTGTAAAGGCAGCCCTAATTTCAGTGTTTACTTTTGTGTGTTTGACTATACACCTTTAATGTTCTTATAGTACATGCCTTCATACATAATCACTTCATAAAGTGAATTAGAAGAAATGAAATAAGTGTGGTTTATTCTGGCAATTCTTCAGCATTGTTCAATATGACTGTTGCCCATTGATCTAAATAACTGCAATCTCTGCTTGTCTGCATTTCTTCCTGTTTTTGTCATCTTGATCCCTTTTTTAAATGTTCAGCTGCAGGACAGTTTATTATAGATTGCAGTGCTCTGCAGGAGAGGAAAAAGAGAAAAAGAGACAACTTTTCTGCTGAATATCCTGCTAATGCAGTAGTTGCCTGAACTGAGATATGCGTTTTTATGTGAAGCACGTGAAAGAAGGAAAATGACTGTGTTCTTTTTAAAATGGTGTGAATGCATTTGTGGCACTTGCTGGGCTTGCTGTGTTAAGAATGACAAGCAATGAGAAAGCAAATGTTTCCACATGAACAGGCTCTGCCCTTGCACCTGCACTGGTGCTGTCTGATCTCTGTAGTTTTTTTTTGTTTAAATTAATATCTTTTTGTGTATGTTTGTCTACAGGCTCAGGATCTACATATAGTTTTCACTAGCTGTATCTAAATAAAGTAAATGTTGATACTGCTTAGATCACTGAAATTAATGTGTGAGAAAATGAAATCACCCTACTATAGGACCCACTCATGAATTATTTGGTTTAGGTGTATTTTATCAAGCTAGTGATGCAGAGCCCTTTATTGTTTTCCCCCTCTGATAAATGAAAAGGGGGGAGCTGGCCTTTTTAGATGTGGAGAAGGCTGAGTTACTTGATGAGTTCTCTGTCTTCATGGCCAGTCAGGCTTCTCACACCTCTTGTGTCTGTGAACTTCTTAGTGAGGGATGGGGGAGCAAAATCCCTCCAAGTCTATGAATGGAGGAAGTCCAAAATCACCTCATGAGGCCGAATATGTACAAGACAATGGAGCCAGATGACTTGTTCCAGGGTTCTGAAGGAGCTGGCTGAGGTGATTGCCAAGCTCTTCTCCATCACATTTGAAAAGTTGTGACTGTCAGGTGAAGTCCCCAGTGAATGGAAAAAGGAAAATACCACTCGTGTTCAAGAAAGGGAGAAAGGAAGACCCTGAGAACTACAGGCTGGTGAGCCTCACCTCTGTGCCAGGAAGATCATGCAGTGGATCCTCCTGGAAGAGATGTTAAAGCACATAAAAGAAGAAGAGATGATTTGAGACAACCAGCATGGTTTCACCAAGTGCAGATCACGCCTGACCAATCTGGTGGCCTTCTATGGTGGAGTGACAGTGTCAGTGGACAAAAGAAGGGCAACTAATCTAATCTACCTGGATTTGTATAAGGCCTTTTTCTACACTGGAAAGACACTGTTTTGAAGACTGGACTAATAGATGGACAAGGAATTGGTTGAATGGTCATAGCCAGAGAGTGGTGGTCAACAGCTCTATGTCTAGGTGGAGGCCAGTCTTGGGACTGGTGTTCTTCAACATCTTTTTCTATCAACATAAACAGTGTGATTGAGTTCACCCTCAGCAAGTTTGCTAATGGAACTAAGATGAGTGGTAAAGTTAATACAATAGAAGAAGGGTTGCCATCCAGAGGGACATGGATATGCTCAAAAAGTGGGCACACAAGAACTTAATGAGGTTTAATAAGGCTAAATTCAAGGTGTTGCACTTGGGTCAAGGCAATGTAATTACTGATGAGAGGAAGTACTCATTGAGAGCAGCCCTATTGAGAAGGACTTCGGGATCCTTATAGAGAAGCTGCACGTGAGTCAGCAGACCAGAAGGCCAACAGTATTCTGAGTTGCATCAAAACAGCAGGGAGAGGGAGGTGATCTTCCCCCTCTACTCTGCCCTTGTACTCTGTGTCCAAACCTAGGGCCCTCAATACGGAAGAGATGTGGAGCTTCTGGATTAGCTCCAGAGGAGGGCCACGAAGATGACCAGTGGGAGCACCTCTCCTGTGAAGACAGGTTGAGGGAGTTGGGCCTGTTTAGCTTGGAGAAGAGAAGGCTCTGGGGAAACCTGATTGTGGCCTTACAGTGCTTGGAGGGAGCTTATATTCAGGATACTGATTTTTCACACTCTTTGACCATGACAGGACAGGGGGGAATGGCTTTAAACTAAAAGTGGGAAGATTTAGGTTAGATGTTAGGAGAAAATTTTTTACTCGGAGACTGGTGGGGTGCTGGCACGTGTTGCCCAGAAACACTGTGGATGTCCCATCTCTGGAGGCATTCAATATGGGGCCCTGGGCAGCCTGAGCTGGTGGGTGGCAGCCCTGCCCATGGTAGGCTAGGTGATCTTTAAACTCCTCTGCAACCTAAGCCTTTCTTGATTCCATGATTCTATGATCTTATTATCTGTGTACAGAGATGTGCAATTCCCAAACTTAGGGTGATCCTTAGAAAATTTCTACAACAATAAAACATGAAAAATGTAAGCACGAGAACAGTCATGACAGGTCAAACAAAAAATATCCTATTTAATTCAATATCAGTAATATCAATATCAGTAGTAGAGTAAACTAGAATATAAACTAGAGAAAATATTAAGGCGATACACAAGTGATATGTTGCTTAGAATATTCAGCCTATGAAAAGGCAGTATTACGGAGAAATACAAGATAACATCCTTAGACCCAGTAATTTGTCTTTTACTTTAAATGACCTTCGCTGAAAAAGGATAATGCCAATGTTAGCCTATGTTCTTAACTATGTTTTCAATTGTATCTTCCATTATTTCATCTTCTTGAATGATTCTCCTTGAAGTTTGACATCTTATACTGAATCTTTTATGGTGTTTTTGTCATTCAACGATTATGAATATTCCTTCAGTGTGTTGATCCTGTAGCTATTTCTATACTATGTTCTCTGTCTTCTGATAGTTTTGTGCCAGTTATAAGGGGATTTATTGCAAAGAATTGCTTGATAAGAAAGACAAAAAGCAAATACTATAAACAACAAAGTAGTAAAGATGAGTTAGAAATATCCACTAACTCCAGAGCAATCAGTGCAAACGGAACAAGTTCAGAACAATGTGTAATCTTCAGGGAATTTAGCTACCAAACCTTAACAGGTCTCTGCTGATCATATCAGTTTTAAACTTGACAAAATTTAGATGATATGAATGGCAAAGGGGCACAGTTCTGCTATAGGTGACTGACAAAGTCAAAATATCTGCTCCAAATCTTGAAGACATGAAAACTTCTGAGCAGACCAAGTATGGAAAATTGTCTATGTGACAAAATGTGTTTTCCTTCATCTTATGACAAACATCCAAATTCTTCTAGTTAACTATTCTCTCTGTTTTTCTCCTCCATTAATCTAACAACCATCCTTGGGCAAATCAGTGACACAGAAAATTCTAGTGCACAGTCAGTTTTGGGGGAAAAAAATGGAAACTGATAATTACAGCTAGTAATATGCTAGGCATTCTTAGGGACATTTATATCTTCTTATGCAGTCTGTAATTCTGTATTTTAAGCATGAGGAATATCTGGGCTTTTATTATTATTTAATTCTGTATTTTACTCAGAATTGATTTAGATTATTTTTCGAAGTTCTTCAAATCAGTTTTGCTGTCAAAATCAGTAATGATTACCTAGTCTGCTAAGTCCATATTTAGACAATTAAATCAGTGGCATAATCATTTATGTTGATTTCAAAACTATGTGTTGATGGTCATGTCACAAAATTGAAACTGTTCAGGTGCCTAACAAAGAATTTAGGAGACAGAGTTAAGCCATAAGTTTGACAATTTTGACCGCAGTGTCATAGCCTGTTGAAAATAGCATATCTCAAATGTAACCTACTTACTATACGTGAGAGTTTTTTCTTGAATTTTCTTTGTTAGGAACCGAAGCTGATCACCCATTAGAAGAGCATAAATTTGACAAATACTTGACTTCTGAGAAGTGGTTGCAGAAGTACGGCTTGAAAGCTCAGAAACTCACAGTGTATGATGCACTTGCTGATTGCACATTTCGCCATGCAGATGGAATTGTTGACATCAAAACTAAACCAGAGGATGAATCTTCACAAACTGATGCTGTGAGTAGCATTGATTTTCCCTCACAACCTGTGAATTGTTAATTTTTTGTTTTAAAACTTGAAATTTATGATAAAATCTATGATCTCTTGTTATGTGTTGGGTTTTTTTTGTTTTGTTTTTGTTTTGTTTTCTTTTGTTTTTTGCTAAAGTCAGTTTATTAGTGGAATGAGACAAAGATGGTCATAAATTGTTTCAAAGGGCTATTTGAAAATGATTTTTCCTATCCACATACAAGCTGCAAGGAAGAATGAGGGCTGGCTTGAGCAATGTCTTGGGTAAAGTTTGTTCATCATCTTCATATTTCCTTAGAAAAAACATTAGTATCAGCTGCTCCAGAGCTTGCAGGTCTTTAAATAAATTTGAATTCTTTTTTTTTTTTCCTATTTGTTTTTCTTGAGCTTTACCATCACACTGTTCAGTAAGCTCCTGTTCTCCTGTTCTCGCAAGCTACAGGAGTAAAACTAGTTTCTATTGACTTGTGCTAGAAGTAAATTCTGTGACCACACTATTGCATCCATTTCTGCACTTGTTGATTTGTAATCAGCATGCACCTTTGAAGTCTGTTTACTAAATATTGTAGGACACAGCAAAAAAAAAGTGCCTTGGAACATGAAACCTGTTTTTCTTGGCTTCAGGAGACAAAGAGGAAGGTAATTCATGCTAAATACTGTGACAAGTTTGTACATACCTTCTGGAAAGATGGATCTGTAGTTCATGTATATGTTACTACAGAAAAATATAAGCAGTATGAAGAGAAAATGAGGACTGCTCTCAGACAAGTGGAAGGAAGGTTAGTATTCTGTCACATAAAACATTTTGTGTTATTTTACGCTGGTGTTAAAAAGTTTGACATTTACTGTCATAATAAACTGATGTAGCTGGTAAATTGCCAGTAGCAATATTAAGCCAGAAATTCACTTGTGTGTAAGATTTCTTAGTAGCCATGTAAGAAAATTGATAAGCTGTATCTTTTATTCTCTTTCTGGAACACAAAGACCAAAGTCAGTCAGTGCACTGTAGAAATGTTACTGAAAGTTGAAAAAGCATTGGAACTTATAGTACATTGGAACAAGGCAGAGAACTTCCAGAATCATTCATCTTGCATACCTAGGAATCCCTTGTGATACCTCTGGCACCAAGTAGCACAGATTGGCTTGTGCCCATACTAATAATGCCTCTTTTGCAATTTCATATTGAAGACAAGTTTGAACAGCCTAGAACATGAGCTACCTATTAAGTAACACCTCTACTCAGGAGTTCAGTGCTCAAGCTAGCTCCATAGTTTGCTGTACAAGATATACTCTGAGGTTTTGTAGGAAGGCTATGAAATAAATAAATAAATAAATGAATAAATAGAAATAATAAAAAAGGCAATTAGAAAGTCTGATTGATCTGTCCTGAAGATGTCCCAGGTAAAGATCAATAGAATTGTGACCCATTTCTGTATTATCTGGAAAGGAAGTTTGTCTAATTTCAATGTGGGTATCTCCATTATATGTTACATAACTCGTAGCTTTTATATCGACATAAAAAAGAGATCAAAATGTTCAAAATGGATGCTGTAGATCCAAAAGTATCACTAAATATTGCAACTGTGTTTTGTATACTAGGACAACGGAATGTCTCACTGATTAAAACAGGATGTGAACTTTTGTTTTACTGCAACTTCTCTGCCAAAATATAATAGCGTGAATATATTTAGCAGGATCAAACAGGCTTTCGTTGCCCATTTTAATTTATATTCAACTTGCTATATGTGGGATAACGTTAACATACTGTGAAAAGAAAATCTGAGGTAAAGCACTTTGGTGTGCTTACGTTTTTGAAATCCAAGCCAAGATTATGGGTTTGTTGTTTAGAATGGTTTGTTTTACTGTTAAAAAGTCTTGGTAGACTTCATCAAACACTTTGGGGAAATGACAAATGGTATTATACCTGTCAGTAATGAATCTAATAGGTTCCTTTAAGTTTCTGTGATACCGTTTTTTTAAACCTCTGTGGGAGATGAGCAGTATTTTTCCCAGGGCCGTTATATTCCATCTGCTAAAATGCCTGTGTTTCAGAGTAGTCAAGTAGCTTATGACTCTCAGGGGAAATTAGATTTGGACCTGTTGCAGCCATTACTGAGGAAATGCTCTTGTATACAACCACATGCTTGCACGCATTTAACTGGCAGGCGTGCTTAAATCCTGTTTAAAATGTAAAATGAAGTCTGTGCTTAAGGCCTCAGGTCAACAAGGCATTGAAGCATCTGTGTTACATTAAGACTCTTTAAAGTGGTTGAGTTCTTTGCAGAATAGGTTCTCAAGTGGTTATCTGAAAAGGGACGCATATTAGCGTATGCTTAAATGATTTCTTGAGTTTAAGCTGGAGAAATTACAAGGGCAATAGTTATAAATACTTTCTCATGGGATTTGCTAGCTCAAACTATTGGATAATTGACAATATAAAGTTGTTTTTTTGTCTGTTGTGTGTTCTGTTTGTCTCCAAATTCCTACTGAAATTAGAAAACAAATTTGTCTTGCATTATTACAGCTTATTGGCGCCCCAGAGTCAATATATTACTCATGAAAAGGATTGGTAACAGTGCATAGGGAACAGGAATAGAAAGCAGTGATAATACACAGTTCTCCCAATATTTTACATACCATGGTTTGTCATCTTTTTTCCTTGCTCAGGATTAAGTGGCTGCAACAAGGAAGCAGAGGTCTCTTTGGGAATGTGTCTGAAGATGATGTCTATATTCTTATTGATACATCTCAGTCTATGAAGGACAAGCTGCCACTAGTGAAGGAGAAAATATTTCAACTCATACAGGTTTGATGAAGTGATGATTCTGAAGATTGAGGAGCCCTTTAGAGTAGGCTGACCTTTTCTGGGTGGTTGTTACCCTATTTTTCATTTTTGTTGTTTTGAAATTGGTATTCAAAAAATATTTTTAATTTTTACTTTTTTTAATTCTTTTTCTTGTCCATCTCTACAAATGTTTGAAAGAAATCTGGAGGAAAATATTAAAAATTTCTCCCCCCAAAACAATAATAATATTTAAAAAAACCAAAAAACAAAAAAAACCAAAAAAACTGCAAAAACAATGTAATGAAAGACCTTCTGGAATTTTCATTTTCATTTTTAAGCAGTGTCTTCCAACTCCATTGGCGTGTTGTGATTTGTGTATTTATTTCCTACTTTGAAAATAGAGAGCACAGAGCATTTTGAGCTTGCTTGCATCTTACACAGTCATTAAGAACTTTGCAAATTGACTTGCAAGGTACAGCAATACCTTAGAAGCAGTGTGTACTGAAAAGTGTGGGATGTTTTAGAAATCTACAGTGATGTCTTTTGAGTTTACACTAACAGTTGAGAGAAACTGCTAAAACATGATTGACTCTTTTAGATCCAAAAGAAGTAACTGATAAAAATTTAAAATTAAAACTTAAAAATAAAAATAAAAATTCTATCAGTCTAATACTGATAGCAATCATCAGTAGAGCTAGAAAATTAGAACTGTAACACAGAAGTTTTGAGCTAAGTGTAAGTAACAGGATGTAGTATGATGCAGTCCTCTAGGTAGATCAACCTAGAAAGTGATGAGATACTGTGCCAGAAAGTTTCCCAGACAACTGTACAGAAATGGTGATTAAAAGGAGTCAAAGATCCCAGGCTCAGGAATTTTGCACTAGCTTGCACAACCCTCATTCCTTGTAACTTCTGTCCAGAAGAGCTTCAGCAAATTCTTAATTCTCTCTTGCTGTCCTCATTCTCTTTCCTGGCCTCTGCATTTGATTCTTGTTCTCCTCTTCAAAATGATGTCTTGTTTTGTTTTACTTTGTTGTCATAATATTTTCCTTATTCTGATGTTCATACCTATTTTCCTTGCTCTCTCTTTCCCTCTTAAGCATTTGCTGTTCAAATAGTTGATAAATATGAGTAAATGGAGACTTAAATGTAGAATTCAAGTTATCTTCATAATTGCAGGCAGAAATCATCTATTGTCTGTCTGTCTCTTTGTGTCTATATGCCACAACTAAGTATTATACTTTATTGTAATAGTATAATCAGCTATATATGAGTTAAAAGAGGTCTTGCTGATCGGTATTTCAAGACACAAGTATTCTTTCTTTCAACACTGAATAAAATTTAGATTTTGTCTCTTGCAGGAACAATTGAGACACAAAAAGAGATTTAATTTTGTGAAATTTAGTTCCCAAGCAGTGGCGTGGCAAGAGAAACTTGCTGAAGTTAGTGAGGAGAATTTGCAAGATGCTTGGCTTTGGATAAAAGGGCTTGAGGTAACATGGAAGCTAATTACCATGCAGCATGTTTGTACAAAGTTATATTTGTGTCTTCTGTATGATTGGGGTAATTTTGGATTCACAAGGTATTTTACATGAATAAGCTGAGAATATACAGATGATAAATAGACTCCAGTAGATCTGAGTACAAGCTATTACCTAATAAAGCTATTATCCTTTAACAGTGGGCTTGTTTTTAAGATTATTGTAATTCCACTTATAGCCTGCTACATTTAATAGTTACAACACCAGCCAATTTGATTTCTTCATGAACGATGACAGTGCTCAGATCCTGGTTCTAAACTTGTCACTGCTGCTGCAGGCATGCTGCCTCTATGAGGGCTGGAACTGACAGACTCACAGCTCAGAGCTGATACAGGGAACTGTACAGCTGCCAGCTGTGCTTGTGAGCTGTAGGAGCACGTCAAGTTCCTTTTGGTGCAAAGACAGACAGCTGACTTTGAGCTGCAGAGGAACATGAAAGCGAGGAAATTTAGACCAAACATCTCTCTATCTGCCCAATACTCTTTTTCTGACATTGGCCAAAAGCTGAGGAATTTTCCCTGAAACAGAGTTGAAATGCTTGTACTCAGCCCCAGTCAGGCACCAGGCTGACTGCATCTGTCAGCAGCACCAGGAGCACTTAATTTGTCAAATGCTGACAGCAGTGTTTCCAGCAGAGGACTGAGAATTAGTCGGGTAGAAGTACAAACATATCCAATGTTAAGTTTTCTAACATGCAGCACTAGCGTTTACACAATATATAGCCCTTCCTCAGACTAAATTGTGGAGTTCCTGGGGATGAGGGAATTGAGGAAGATACGTAGTAACTCTGAGACTACAAAGCAAGGTAAAAATAAGGTTTTATTCTCAGAAAGTGTGAGTAGACAAATGCACGGAGAAGAGAAAGTATTGGTGTGGCCTCTCTGTAGTTGCTGAATACTTACAGCTAAGCTTAGTAAACTTAATTATACTGCCTACCTTCAGACTTAAAAAGTTGGCTCTGTTGAAGCCGAATACCACAGCACTGCGTTATGCAGGTTTCATAAGACTTTGAACTAGTGTAATTTGATATCATCTTTTATATACATTTGGGAATGGCCTTTTTCACTTCTGCTGGCCAAATTAGTGAATTGTGGATTATAAATTTCATTTTAAGTGATGTGGACATCTGAAAAACACAGGGAATGATACAAGATGTGAATGATTCAGGGTGAATAATATCTGCTGCTGACCTTTTAGTCTGTTTAAAGCAGTGCAATCTTTAAAAAGATCAGATAGCTGTCCTGACAGGGCAGCTGAAATGAACAGAATATCACTCTGGAATATTAACCAGAGCAGATCCTTTGATCTTATTTTATACAGTTTGGTTCCAGGATGTTGAATGAAGAAGCTGAGCTATAAACAGAGACTAACTGTTAAACTTAAAAACTTAAAAATCCCTTTGGAATTAATAATATTTAAAATCTGGACGGTGTTTATAAACACAATTGAAGCACATCAACTTTTTAAAAACACTAATATAGACAGTGTATATTCATAAGAAACCCAACAGCTTTTATCATAAGGTACGTAGTCTTTTCTCTCATATCATCAGCATCCACCTTTCTTTCCCATGATATAGTAGTAGTAGTTATGTTGCAAATAAGTTCCAAGCCATCTATCATTAGCCAGGATGAGCAATTCACACATAATTACAGGTATTGTGTGTCTTGAATTTTATAATGCTTGCTAAAATATTGGGAATATTAGGTGTATTTAACACAAAGAAAATGGCTCAGACTAAGTATTTCATGTAGGTAGGTACTGTTAAGATTTTTCTATGGATTAGTAAACAGGATGATAAAGCATCTGAGCTGTCATTTCACCTGGGACATATTATTTCATGTAGACATTGTGTAACCTCCAAAATGTACCTCCTATTTCATTTTATCTGCTTTACCTTCTCTGCCCATTCTAGTAAAACTGTTTGCTAGAGGGATGAACTGGGAGTAATTTTAACACAATTAATAGGACTGAAGGAATAAGTTTACCTCTTATCATAATTTTACATGCATGACATCACTGATTTATTTTTATCTTCTACAGTGCATTAAATACATGGATCCTGGGTCTCTTCTCACTCACTTACATGGTCATCACTGCTGTCAAGACCGATGTTCAGTGTTATGTTAATACTCCCTTTTAGGGATTTTACTTTAAAAGAATAAGACCATGATTCGATGAAACGGTTTTCCACTCTGACAAAACCTTAATTTTCCCTTAAATTTGGAAAGCTTGTACACTCAGTGTTTGAAAAGTAGAAATCTGAAGATACAAGTTGGAGTTTTTTGGTTTCTTTAAGCTGTGAAACACATTTCAGTAAATGTAGAGTTGCATTTTCTCTAAATAGAAAAAAGAGATCATGAACTCTGTGTAAGAGAATGACAAATTACTCAAACATAAACATTTTAGGTATCTCATTATTGCTTTACCCTGTATTTTTAGTTATTACATTTCCTTCTACAACTCATATTGCTGTTGCTCAGCATTTTATATTTTTGCATAATTACAGAATACCAATTTGGTACCAATTATACTATGTTGACATTTACTTTGATAAAGTAAGCATTTTCACCATTTTATTGCTAATTTCAGTTCCAGAATACCCCTTGAATCGGTATGCTGTCATCATGAATTTAAAAACAGAGAGAAAGAACTGGTATAACTGCTTCTTTGTCTGTTTCTTTTTGGTCGTTAGGTTGGAAGTTCCACAAATACACTCAGAGCTCTCCAGATTGCTTTTGCTGATACTGATACTCAAGCTATTTATCTCTTGACTGATGGGAGACCTGACCAGGTATTTTTGAAATGGGAAAACAGAAAATGCAGTGGTGTGGTGTTCCACTGATAGTGTCAGAAGACTGAAGCAAATTGTATGAGATGAATGTCACACCTGCAGAGCAGAGTCTCTTGGAGGTTGTCATACTATTTCAAAACTGTATTTGAGATACGTGCTGTTTGAGAAGGGCTTTGGTTAGAGCTCTCCTCCCAAGGCCCAGTCTTTGATGCATGATAACATAGACCTTTCTAACTAGCTGGCTTAAGGATATGGTAACTGATTAAACATGAAGATTGCATCTTGACATCTAAACTTAAGATTTGTATTAAAACTTGCGTAGGGCAAATCTCTCACAAATCAAAAATAAAAAAAATAATGTTGGTCCCATTATATGATTGCAATTAAATATTAAGACTACCCAGCACGCAGAAAGCATTATTTCAAAAATTCTTTACTAATGAAAATCTATCTTTGTTTAAATGGCAGATATGAAGCAAAATCCTGACTTAATTTAGATAAACAACTGGGCTGCAAGGCATATAAAATTAATTACTGAAGCATATTGCAGAAATAATACCTTGATAGAAAAGAAAAGTATTAAAAGATCACTTTTCTTCTTGTTCTGCTTTTCTTGATAAAAGGAGGATTGCCCAAGAGGAAGGTCTTCAAAGTGATTTGAATATCAAAACATAAATTTGATTTAAATTAGCAGATGAGAGACTTCAATTTATATCTTTGAGTGTTGCTTTTCATTTTAGGTTTAAGTTTTGATATTTTCTGCAGGCAGGTTGATTGTTATTGCCTGTCACACATTAAAACTTAACAATTTGTAACTGAAAAAAATCTGCATTGTTAGGCACTTCTGCAAGCTAGGAGCATATATTCATATTTTATTAATGAGTAATTAGCTTAATGTATACCTAGACTCCGCATTTAAATATTTTTCCGAAGATAATAATTAATTAATACTTTTAAAATCTATTTTAATAGTGGATTTTATGACATATTTTTTTAGAGGGAAAGTGCAAAATGACCAAGATTGCTTTCATTATTGAAGTTCAGCAAACAAATATATTGGAAATCTCATGAAAAAGCCAAATCTATCAAGATTTATGACAGTGTTTGAAGAGCCATTATATTATCAGAAGTTAGAGAATGTGTCAATAATTTCTTTCTTGAAGGATCTGGCGATCCTTCAACATAGTCCATACATGATCTTATACTTTCTCACATAATTTTTGTATCTTTGTTGGAAGAGGAATGCAAGCTTTCCTTATTTCTACACCTCTGTTTTGTTTTCTGGTATTGAATCAACTTGTCATTGAAATAAATCAGCTTAATCAAAATATCAGACATTTTTCTCTCATGATATACATGTAGTGATTCTAAACACCAATGTAGTAGCTTAATTTCCTTTGCTTTAATAATTTACTTTTGGACTT
This sequence comes from Chrysolophus pictus, assembly GCA_037305975.1. Lineage (NCBI taxonomy): Eukaryota > Metazoa > Chordata > Aves > Galliformes > Phasianidae > Chrysolophus > Chrysolophus pictus. The sequence continues at coordinate 64,588,613 of CM074576.1, forward strand.
AAGAAACAAAGTATACTGATTATAATTTAATTTTAGTTTGATTAGAGTGTCCTGTGCCCTAATGCATTGTCAGTGTTTCAATTTCAGATTCAGATTTGCATATTTCATAAAATTATGAAACAGTCAATCCATGCAAAATGCATATTTTTAACTACCTATACTTATTAGTGTCTAAGCAATAGTATGGCTGATTAAATTTATACAAATTCTCCTTATTACGTTAAATTCACTTTTAGATGCCATCTGTTTCATACATTTGTGTTTGTTTCTTTTTCAGCCCTCTGAAACAATTTTGGCTCAAGTCCAGCAACACCCTAAAATTCCCGTTCATACTGTATCCTTCAACTGTGATGATACAGAAGCTAATAAATTTTTGCATGAACTCTCTACTAGAACAGGGGGACGATTTCACTATTACAACGTTTATTCAACTGATCTTGGTTCTGCAATGTCTACTGATGTGAGTAGTTGAAATGTTTGATTCTTCATAGAATCACAGAATGGCCTGGGTTGAAAAGAACCACAATGATCATCTAGTTTCAATCCCCCTGCTACGTGCAGGGTCACCAACCACCAGACCAGGCTGCCCAAGGTCTCATCCAGCCTGGCCTTGAATGCCTCCAGGGATGGGGCATCCAGAACCTCCTTGGGCAACCTGTTCCAGTGCATCACCACTCTCTGTGTGAAAAAATTCCTCCTAATATCTAACCTAAGCCTCCCCTGTCTCAATTTAAAACCATTTCCCCTTGTCCTATCACTATCCACCTTTGTAAACAGCCGTTTCCCCTCCTGTTTATACACTCCCTTCAAGTATTGGAAGGCCGCAATGAGGTCTCCCAAGACCCTTCTCTTCTCCAAGCTAAGCAATCTCTGTTCCCTCAACCTTTCTTCATAGGAGAGGTGCTCCAGCCTTCTGATCATCTTAGTGTCCCTCCTAAAAAAATAAAGCCTACAGCATCTGCTATTCCCAGGAGGTCTCTCATCCAAATACCAGCCAACCAGACCTGACTCGTCTTAGCTTCTGAGATCAGATGAGATGGAGCATTACCAGGGTCGGCTGTAAGCCTCTTCATGCTATTGAAGGAACTACAGGACACATATCACAATTCCACAGCAATACCCAAGGACAAAAACAAAACAAAAAAAAACCCCAAACACATAGATCAAATTAAGCACTGTCTCAGAAATAAGTTTCTGTTTAAAATGAAACCATGCTTTCTGTCATCCAAGTAAATCAGAGATTATAGAGTTCAGTTTTGCTGAGCATTTGCTCCACAATAATAGCCACTTGGGAGAAACTTATAATGAGTAAAATTCCTAGAATAACATTGGCCTATCAAGTGTAACTAATGAGTTCAATCTAACAATTCCCACTAGAAAACTTCTGAATGGACAAGCAGATACACCCATTTAAAGCATATCCTTTTTATATCTAAAAGTTAAAACTCCCTTAATTAGCTTCAAATTTTAGAAATTATGGAAGTGGAACCATGAAAACAAGACAGTAGCAGGCAATTCAGAACTTTGCAGACAGTAATTAAAGGAAGGAAGATGTGAAAATACTCCAGGTTTTGGAAGACAGCAGAGGCTGCACTGGCCAATTCTGGTGATGCTGCTGATGTGGACTTGTTATACTGTGCGCTGGAAAGATGAGAGCTGGAGAGTGTGTTGTCTGTGTCAGGCCTTTTGGCCCTTTGGGAGTTGTACAGGCATTGTCTTTGGAATTTCCTCCTGCAGTCAAATGATTCCCAGTCAGCTCACTTACAATATTTTCTTGAAGAAGTTCCTCATTTGCATTTTTCAGGAGAGGATGTGATATGACTGTGATCTAAAGAATACATCAGTTATGATACACTTTTGTCTTGTTCTGCTATAGACTTTATGCTTACAGAAAGTGAACAAAACAAACTTTGGTTTAGGAAATGGGAAGACTACGTGAAAAAATGCTGAATGGATTTGGGAGTACCGCATCTAGGCCGGAGGCCCTCAGCACAAGAAAGGCATGGAGAGGGCCATCTAAGATGATCAGAAGGCTGGAGCACCTCTCCTATGAAGAAAGGTTGAGGGAACGGAGATTGCTTAGCTTGGAGAAGAGAAGGGTCTTGGGAGACCTCATTGCGGCCTTCCAATACTTGAAGGAATAAACAGGAGGGGAAACGGCTTACAAGGGTGGATAGTGATAGGACAAGGGGAAATGGTTTTAAATTGAGACAGGGGAGGCTTAGGTTAGATATTAGGAGGAGGTTTTTCACTCAGAGGGTGGTGATGCACTGGAACAGGTTGCCCAAGGAGGTTCTGGATGCCCCATCCCTGGAGGCATTCAAGGCCAGGCTGGATGTGGCTCTGGGCAGCCTGGTCTGGTGGTTGGCGACCCTGCACATAGCAGGGTGGTTGAAACTGGATGATTGTTGTGGTCCTTTTCAACCCAGGCCATTCTATGATTCTGTAATTTTATGATTCTTCAAAATTACTATTATCAAAGCTCACATAGTTTCAGTTCAGTTCAGTAATGAAACCTGTTTGGGAGTATTTGTAATAAAACATTTGATTTTCTCTTTGACAGAGTGAAGATATACGTCTGTTAAAACAAGAGATTGAACAGGGAGAAAAAGACCTAGAGAAAGTAAAGACTTTTCATGCTGAATGTCTGATGATGGACTGTTATAAAGAAGAAAATAATACAGAGAATAAGTATGTCTTCATACTGCCATGACACTAACAGGGGATAGGAACTATCTGCTAAGTTTCTCCTTTGTCACTGTCTCAAGTAACTTCTGATACTGTCTTCTTTAAAGAAAAAGATTGTTTTTTTTTTTTTTTTAAGAAACAATTACACTAACTGAAAATAATAATTTAGAAAAATTATTCTGAGTTGGAAGGGACCTTTCATGATCATTGAGTCCAGCTTGAATAAAATATGGAGTAACTGAAATAGTGGAATGGAATAATTGATACAAAGAGATAAAAATATTTTACTGTTTCTGGTAAAGATGTTCCCTTCAACCTAGGGAACTGATACAAAATTATTGTCCATAGGTTGACCTGGTGCTTTATGACTAGAATGTCACTCACTGGAATACGCTAACTGAAACAAAAATTAAGTACAAATGTATTTGTTTAAAAGAGAGTTTTGTTGGCAATCATGATGGATAAAATTCAGCTTACTTTGTCATGTTTTTGATCTTATATTGCATTTCTGTATGTTTGTGCCATATTTATCTCTGCTTTTCATCAAGAGACAAGAAAGATCTTCTCATTAAAAGTAGTTTGCTGTTCAGCATCAGTAGAAGAACTTGTTGAAAGTCTTATGGTGCCAAGAATGACATTTCAAACAGAGGTCCTTCTACTGCGTAATGGAGTCAGACTCCTGGGCCACTGTGGCAAAGTTTTCAGCGTGGCTGACTATGCTGATTTCCATCTGGGGAGCAAAGACAGACTTGGACTCAAACATGAAGTTAATTATAGTCTCTATAGGAGAGCAGCATTAATAAAAAGGAGGGAAGAGCTTGCCTGGTGCCTCATTTATCTGTGCAGTAACAGTACAAAGACAAAAAGTATGTAATCAGATTTTTAAGAGAGGAATCTGTTAAAAACAGTGTGCTAAAATAATGTTATTAAAAGTTAAGTAAAGTAAATCCAAAGTGGAATGTCCTATGTAATGATTTAACATGTATAGAAGGTAAGGTAGGCTCTCAATATGAAAATGTAGATGTTTCAGAATTTCCATTCTTTACTTTTTACTACTGCTGGGGTGTGTGTGTGTGTATTTATATGCATATATACATATTTATACTTGTCAGTTACTGTCACTGCTGATAGTAGGTCTGCAATTTCCCCCAAAATTCAAAGTGGCTACTACAGAACACTCCGACCTTATTAAAACTGTGCGTGAGGGTAAAGGTAACAAAGATCTTTTAAATAGACTCAAGCACAACTTTTAAATAGTTAAAAAACCAATATTTTAACCTACTTTGAGCTCCCTTTTGAAATGCAAACTAGGATAACAGAGAAAATATTTTGTACTCTTGGAAATGTTTGAAATGTATATTTATTCTTTTTGAAGTCTTCAACTTAGTGTTTTATAAACCAGTGATATCATATGCTTGAAGTAATTTACTGCTTGTTTCTTCTTTTCATCAGTAATCGGAAGCCAACACATACTTTGTCTTCAGTGACTGAACATGTGGAAGAGTTGAGTACTAACCTTTGCAGCAGGCTATGCTATGCTTCACAAGAGCCAGCACTGGGCCCACGTCGGCGTACTGGATATGCCTGGCAAGCCAATGGTGAGAGTTCTGTCCGAAGGAAGAAAGCATTATTTGCAGGTATGACTGAAATGAACTGTAGTTTTTTGTTAGAATTAATTCACTAATTTGAAAATAGTCTGTTTATAATAGAAGAAACCACCCATTGTTGGAGAAACAGACGAAGTCTTTGACGAAGCCTTAAATAGCCATCTTTCTGAAATTCTAGCTAACTTTTCATAATTTCTGCTTTTCACTCATAGAATCATAGAATCACAGAATGGTTTGGGTTGGAAAGGACCTCACAGCCCACTCAGCCCCACCCCCTGCCATGGGCAGGGCTGCCCCCTACCAGCTCAGGCTGCCCAGAGCCCCATCCAACCTGGCCTTGAGTGCCTCCAGGGATGGGGCACCACAGCTTCTCTGGGCCCCATCGTCCTCTGAATGAAGAATTTCCTCCTAATACTTAATAAAAATCTCCTTTTAGATTAAGCCATTCCCTTTGTCCTATCGCAATCTGGCCTCCCTCCTAAGTTCCTTTTAAGTGCTTACTCACTTAAATCAGACAAATGTCTGTTTATTTTTGTTCCATCGAATTCTCTGCAACGAAAGATTAAACAATGTTGACAGAACATTTTGAAGTCACTGTAAGCAGTTCTTTAATGTATTAAACCCTTAATTCTTTTCATACCAAGTAAACACATTGTTGGTGAGAATAAGGAGCTGGTTGATGTTTCACTGGTTAACAACATTACTTGCAGTAATGTTTTTGCATATTATACTTGTAACACTTTCTCTTTGATGTATTCTTTGTAAGCCAGTCTGAATTAGGTTTTCCTGGCTGATGTGAAGAAAGAATTCATCCTTGGGAAAGTACAAACTAGCACTGAAGCAATGTTGTGTTTGAGGTCTTGTGTAGTTCTTTAAAAATTGCGACTGGATACCAACAAGGAACTCAAAAATCCCCAGCATGTATTTGACAAACAAGCTTGCTGTTTCTTTCTTTCCCTTTCAACACCTGCAGAGCAAACAAAGACAAGTCTGCTGCGAATCCTGAGCCATGGAGTGAAATCAAGGGAAGACAGCCCAGAGGAAAGAGGATCTCCTGAAAAAAAGAGCTTTTCTGTCAGAAAGAGTGTGAAGTGCACAACTGTTTTGAAAGGCAGGTTTACACAACAGGAAGCTTTGGGTAGGGCAGCTGATAACATTTCTCCTGATATGTTTGGAATGAATAGTGCCTCTTTTGAGGAAACGCTGTGTATACCCACAGTGAGAAGCACTAGAGCTCAATGGAGATGCAAGGAGCTGGACACACAAGAGGATATTGTAACAAGGTCCTTACAATTGCAGCCATACTCCTGCCACTGCCAAAGCAGGTTTACAGCAGCTTAGTTATGTCCATAGTATGTGTCAGCTGTAATGGCACTGTGTGTTAGATTGCTGAAAGGAGATCACAGTGACTTCTTATCAATGGGGTAAATAGTTCTTGAGAGTCTCTTGTCATGGCACATTAATATATTGTTGTGATACAGTAATTCTTAGTTTAGTACTATATTTGGGGCTAGAACAACCAGTGGTGACAGTTTGGTACCAATATAAAAGGAGTTTGATCTTGTGTTAATACATTTGGGCAAAAAGCATGTCTCTGGGAATGGTGATTATATAGAAAAATACTTCCGATCAGGCTTGTGTATATATCCAGATAGTCTTCATTCCTCTTGTTGATTCATGGAGCTCTGAACTTTATGATTGATCTTGTAAGTTGTTCTAAAACCTCACCTATAATACTTAAAGGTGTTTGACTTTTTACATTTCACTGTTTCGTTTTCAGTCTTTTTTTTAGTACTTCAGATACACGTACAGATTTTCATAGCAGTATATATGAAATTATCTTTTCCTGGTCATCTCTTTAGTGATAGCACTTTGTGTTACATCTTGAACTGCAGAATAGACTTTAACATTAGTCTTTCTTTTGAGTTACAGGAAATAAATAAACAGAAAGTTCCAAGCCTTCTTTTAAAATTAAGTTACCATCTACTTTATAGGATTTCTCATTAATTAATTAAAATATATGAGACATAAAGTAACACTGTTACTATTGATCAAGTACCAAGGAACAGAGGAAACATTATTTTCATTGATTAACTGAGCAACTGAAATAGATGTTACTGTGTATTCCTTATGACACTATGAGTAGGTTCGAATAAATAAATTAGATTATTCCTCATTAGCATATGGATGTATGCTTTCATGTGCTCAAATACTGTAAAATAATGTGATGCAAATATTTTGTTTCAGATATGGAAATGCAGAAAACTGTGAAAAGGACATCTGAAAGGTATGTACTTGCATATGTAATCACATCACAAAATTTGTATTTTATATTTTTCTCCAGAGAATTCAGACTTCTCAGGTGTACTTCTACCTTTGTCTTATAGTCTCTTGTTTCTAGTTCTCTAGATATCTCTTCAGCTCTTTGGTTAAAGACTCATGGCCTGGTTGCTAGGCGGCTCACCATCATGGATGCCTTAGCTCCTACAGCTGTCCCTCATGGCACTAAATACATCCCAGTTCTGGACAAGCATGTACTTTCAAAAGTATTTGATGAGGTAAAGCTTTTATGTTGTTTCAAAGCAAAAATAAACCCTGGTACTGATTTTAAAAGGATTTTTTTTCTTTTTTACTCACTTACATACATTTCATAATTGCATTGTCTAGTGTTCCTCGTAGATGGCTGAAGTGCACTAAATGTTTAGAGTAATGTTCATTCATCTACCAGGAAGAACAAAAAACGCAATACTATTTCATGCAGACTGTACTCTTTAAGTTTTAGAGCTATGTATTTTTCTTTCACAGATACCAGTTGATGGCAGTGTGCAGCCATCAGGTGCTCAGCAATTTCTTGAAGGTCACAATCACTTCTCATTCATATTAATTCACTGGGGTACTGTATTTTAGGTCTATAAAGTCGTTTGGAATAATGTGCAGGTACCCAAAACCTACAAACGTAGGTTTGTGCATTTCCATGTTTTACAACTCTACTCTAAAGACCTTTTAGAAAGAATTGGAATTCAGTAATTAAAATCTAATTTTGATAGGTGTAAAGAATTAGGAGATTCTGAAGGTACAAAATCCTTGATGAATCCTGTATTACAAAAATGTAGTTGCCATTCCCTTTAAGGGAAATCCATTTTGTGTCAAGTTTCTCTAAATTCATTCTTATGAATGCTACATTAGTCCGATGAACACATCGCAGTTCATTTTAAGTAATGAAAAAAGCTACTTTTTAAAACAATAGTCAAAGAAAGAACTGAACAGCATTTTAAAAAATAATTATGAATACACAAGATGTATTGGAACAGGATGTGATATACAACTAAGTAAAATATTTACAACATGTATAGATATGTACAATTTCAAATTGTTGTATTTGTTTTTTGAATTCAGGTATGTGTTTTATAACAGCATGTGGATTGTGGAAGCAAAACCAGATCCTTGGTTGCAAAAAAACTAAGTCAAACTCAATCTTTCTAAGAAGTTTTTTTTTGTAAACAATTAAGAAGGTGGATTTTATATTGGAAATACTCAAAAATATGCCTTTTCCCATTTCGAATGGAAAATAGCTGGTTTTTTTTTTTTTTTTTTTTTTTAATCATATATTCAGTGGTTAAAAACTGTACAAAATAATCTCACATAAGTGAAATGCCAAACAAAAAAAGTATGATCTTCAAATAACTTTTATGACTGATCTCTGAGCAGTCACGTCTTTCTCCATCTTCTTCTGAACACAACTACTAAGTAGGGCTCCTTTGAATACTTTCCAAATAATCCTGAGCTGCATTTGAACTGCTATTTGTAAAAATAATCTTTTCAAATAGTGGTCTTTGAAAATACTTCAAAACTGTGATTCAGCAAGGACTATGCTACAGGTATTTTTATAATGGCATTTAATGTGAGTTTATACTAGACTAATTTAGCAGTTCAGTTTATACTAGACTAATTTAGCAGTGCCATAGGCTTGGGGCAGAGTGGCGGGAAGACTGTGTGCAGGAGGAAATGGACCTGAGGGTGTTGGTTGATGCTTGGCTATACACAAGCCAGCACTGTGCCCAGGTGGCCAAGAAGGCCAATGGCATCGTGGCTTGTATCAGAAACAGTGCTGCCAGCAGGAGCAGGGGAGTGGTCATCCCTCTGACTCAGCTCAGGTGAGGCTGCACCTGGGGGGCTGTGTTCTGTTTTGGGCCCCTCACGACAAGAAAGACATTGAGACCCTGGAGTGTGTCTAGAGAAGGGCAAGAAGCTGTGAGGGATCTGGAGCACAAGCCTTCTGGGGAGCAGCTGAGGGAACTGGAATTGTTCAGTCTGGAAAAGAGGAGGCTCGGAGGAGATCTTATTGCTCTCTACAACCTGAAGGGAGATTGTAGTGAGGTGGGGGTCAACTTCTTCTCCCACGTAACTAGCGATAGGGCTAAAGGGAATGGCCTCAAGTTGAGCCAATAGAGGTTCAGGTTGGATATTAAGAAATATTTCTTTTCCAAAAGACTGGTCAGGTGCTGGAACAGCCCAGGGAAGAGGTAGAGTCACCATCTTTGGAGGTGTTCAAGAAGTGTTTAGATGTTGTACTGAGGGACGTGGTTTAGTGGGGAAATACTGGTGGTAGGTGGATGGTTGGACTGGATGATCTTTGAGCTCTTTTCCAACGTTGGTGATTCTATGATTCTGTGGTTCAGGGTTGAATTAATTTCAGTGTTCTTAGGATCAACAGCTGCTGTATAGAATCTAGATAGTTAAATACGAACTTTCTTCTGGAATAGAAACTCAAAAAATGTATCATTTTTGACAGTTTTTGTTTCTTTGTTTCTTTGTTTCTTTGTTTTTTGTACTGATATTCCCCAGTAATTGTATACAAATACCGTTTCTTTGACAGTGGAAAATTTTTTTCTGTATGCGGAGATATGGGTATTTCTGGATCTGAAGCAGGACACAGGAAGTTTTAAAAAAAACAAATTGAGGTTGCGAATAAGATAGATCCAGTAGAACCTGTGAGCTGTGGAATCCTTTCTTCTTGAAGACTCATGCTGGCATGTCAAAGAAAAGCAAAAAACAGGTTCTGAGATTAACTAAAGAACTTGAACAGGAGACATTGATAGATGAATTAAGAATCACAGAATGGCTTAGGAAGGGACTTCTGGAGGTCATCTATGCCAATCTAAGAGTTATCTCGGTTATCCCAGTTGCAAAGCTTCACTGAGGATCATAAATGTATGGACAATTTTGCATTCATTCTTCTGAGATCTTAGTGTTCTTGCTGTGGAATGCAGACATTCTTGACTGCTTTTCTGGGGATAATATAGTTTTTATTCTCAGCCTTTGTTAACAGTGATGATGGACTACCTGTGAGCAGTTTTCTCACCTTGGAATCGAAGAAAGTAAAATGGTTTCCATGACAACAATTCATTAACAAGAGGCTAACCTATTTTTTCAATTGTATGTGACCTTTTAGTTTCATCTGAAATTTTTCAGAGGTTGAGCTGTTAAAATATCTATCGAATTTGTATCCAGAAAAAAATAAATCTGTTTGGAGACTTATCTAAATTACATTATGTAGTTCTGAAGTAAACCTTTGCTACAGAACCATCTGTGTTTCAGGTTGTGGCATCTTCAGTACAGCTTTTCAAGTCGTGAATTTTTGGCTCAGTACTTTAACCAAAATAGTCATGTTCAAATTCAGCCAGAACAAGAAATCTTCTTATCAGTCTAAAATGAGAAATATTTTTCTAGAGTTATTGTGCTTTAGTTTTGTTTTTAGAATTTCAAATTTTCTGTTTTGAAATGAAAGCTGTTCTGAAATACGCAACTTCTTTTGATATGAAAGTACTTAATTTAGAAAATAACAAAATATTTTGGCACTAAAAAAGCCTCCTTGTCCTTTTTTTTCAGCTGAATCTGTCAAATTTCAGTTAACTTTGTGAACAGTTTCCATTCTCTGAAAGTACACTTAGTGTTTCAAATTTACTGTTCGCTAAGAACACTCTGTTCCAGTTTTATTCTTTAATATTATAAGAATCTATTTATATTGGTCTGTCCTCCACAATCTATTTGGAGCTTTTCCAAAATGTATTAAATATGTAAATAAGTAATGCTTTTTGTACTTGGAGTAGCTCTGGTAATTTGTTATGGGATTGCGACAGAGGGCTTCTGCATGGTGAATCCTTGCTGAACTTTTGTAAACTTAGTTGGGCTAACATAGCAAACAACAACCAGGGCAGTATAAGGCTGGTTCTTTCAGTTCCTTGCCTTCCATCTTTCGAACTTCACTTGGAAATGAGAGGCATAGCTAACAGTTGTGAGCAGAGATTTGCCTCATCTGTCTACTTCATTGGCATGTTCCCATTAATCTTAGCTTCTAAGTGATTTTAAAATTAATCCAGCACGTGGAGCTTTGATGTGGGCTGGCAGTGAAATGACAGAGATTTATAAATCAGACATCTTCTGGAAGAGTGATTTGCAGCTCAACAACCAGCTGCAAATAGGGAATGGAAGTCACACTTGCTGGAAAAAACAGTTCTTCAGAAGTTATTTGGAAACCAGCTAGGTTGTGATGATTCAAGCATGCACATATGAACACAAAAGCACTGAAAAGTGCTTTTTGTTACTGCTTAAAGCAGTCTTGTTATTGCTTTATTTTCTGATTGCTTGCCTTGTCCCTCCCAACACTGGTTTTAGTTCTATTTAACTTTAACCTCATCCATTTTTTTGACATTACACTTGGAGAAGCTTACCGTTCAGCCACGTGTACTGAAGCCAGTTTTGGGGAGAGCAGCATTCTCTGCCTTCTCTATTCCCTTATATTTTTTCTCTTCAAAATAATCATCATAACATTGATAAATAAATGCTTTTCTTATTGGAACTGCTGAGCAATTAAAAAGGCTGAAGGATGATGGGACTTTGAACTGAGAGATGGGAAGGCATCTTTCTTCCTTTCTGTCATCCTTTTCCACCCTTTTCCCTGTCTTTTTAAGATGTATTAAAGTAGTGAATTTGCCTTATGAGGATGATATGTTGTGAGCTTTGAGAGAGATGGAGGTTCCTGGTTCTGACCAAGATCATACAGTTCCTAAGCCTTACTGTAGTCGATTAAGACAAGTTTCAGTGAGTGATACCCACCTTGTTCTCTTTTTGCTGATCAGTGATCAGTGTAGCCAAAAATCTCTCTCTGGCTTTGATTTTTTAATTTCTTAGAAAACACTTCCTCCAGGATAAGAATATTAAATACACTTACATGCGCATTACATAAATTATTATATGTGTCTGCTAGAATTAGATACTAGTAAGTACAAGAGAGTGTTGTTTTAAAGCAGTACAATCTGAAATACACTCATAATATAGACATGCTTCTTTTCATTATTAGAGTGAGTTTTTTAAGAGTACTGATTTATCTAGAATTAACTAGTACTAATTGTGACTTACCTCATCCTGCAATAATTGATTTGCAACTTCTGTGTGAAAGGATTGTATCAGTTCACAATATGATACTAACAGTCTGAAAATACATTAATTCAGGCATTTCTTCCTGATGTTCAGTCACCTTTCCTTTGGAGTGCTCAGAGCTTTCTTTCCGCAGCCATGTTCCTTCTGTCTGTTCTGATCCTTGTACTAGATCCTTAGATCCTCGGATCCTAGACTCATGGGCTTTCTGTTGTTCTGATGGAGGAAAAGTTGTTTGATAAATGATGTCTTTTTCTTTTACTGTACCATAGATATTATCATTGGCCCATCTGAGCAATGACAAGAAGCGGATCACGCTAATTAATCCTCAGGCGGTGAATCTTGATGCCTATAAAGAGAAGTTGGAACAAGCAATTAAATCCTATGAAAGGCAAGTCTACTCATAAGAAGTGTATCCTATTTGCAGTCTAAAATCAAATTTTTCTTACGTAGTGGATACTTGCACACACATTGTTTGCTTGAGGATGGTAATCCCACACATTGACAAACTTTAATCAACCATCAACATCTAAGAGGACTATTTATTTTCTTTAGGCAAAATGAAGAATAATTAAAAACCACAGTAGATAATACCAGTTTTTTTATAAGCATGTAATACCCCTGTTTTTCATTCCCACTTCTGATTGCTAAATGCATGTGTTTTTTTTGCAGTAAAAATGGAGAATTATGATTCACAGATGCTTCTTGCTATGTCTAATATTAATGGTATTCAGTGTGGAATAATCTGTTGTTGCTCTGTTACAGAGACAGTGCTTTTATTATCAGGCTGATGAATGCAAAGAAGTAGGGATTTGACACTCACTTTGGCAGGAGGGCGGGCAAGTAGTATATTTTTGACAACAACTTCTGAAGTACTTTCAAATTTTCATTGCTATTCTCTGCTATTGAATATTTAATATTTATTGACTTCAGTTTTGAAGGAAAGAATATATGTTTTCTGCTTAAATACAGACCATCTTTTCCTGAGGAGCATTTTCACAGTACTGTCCCTTTCCTCTCTCAAGTATGGGGACTGAAAGTACATTTAACATGTTTACCCTTAGAGCTCAGTGAATGAGATGTATATACGATAAAAGATCATTTACAATATAAAAAAAAACTCATTGTTTCTAATACACTACATGTGAAACAGCAACCCAGACAAATTCATTTTTTCTGTAAATTCAACACTACTTTTCCAGTAATTCATTTTTAAAAGACTGCAATTCAGCTTTATGTGAATAGTGACTAGTCACAGGTTTATTCTGACACCTACAGTTGAGACAATATGTCCGGGCATGCAGGTTACAAGAACAGAAGCAAGCATGACAATATCTTTCCCATACATAGATTGACCTTAGCTTCAACAATTTAAGAAGTAGAAAAGTGGCGAGGGCAGATATTTCATGCTCTGACAAAGGAAAAATCCAGTACTGAAGATGAAACAGGCTGGGAGCTTCAGAACATGCGTGGTCTTTCTATAGCCAGAGGCTTTTATAAATGAAGTGGTTATGAGTGTGCACATTCAGAAGCATGAAATAGTCAGCGAAGCATGCTGAGACTGCAGACTGTGAACGAGCTAAGTGATTTGCATTCTAAAAGTGCTTGGGTTTGGCTTCTAGTAGATACAATTAGCCAACAAGAAATTCATGTTCATAATTTGTGCTAATGGCCTTTTTCACATGGAACAGTAAAACTAGCAAGTTTTTTAAAAGTCTAATGGCTGTTATCTGATTTTTTTTCTAACAATGAGTCTGTTCTTTTATTCCCAAAGGGAGTTTGTTTTTCTATAATTACAGCAATTAGGATCATCTGTAGAGCTTTATTTTTGTAGTGTAAAATGAAGTAATTGAGTGATGACTTAATTGTTTTAGCTGTTAATAAAGAAAACTGTGAGCTAGATGGTCTAATAAGAGTTTCTGATTAATGTCTAAAAAGCAAAAGCAGAAGGTTTAGTGGTGCTTTTAAACTCCATTGCTTTGGGATAATCACTTCTGTTTGCTGGTCAGTAATTGTTCTGTAGCCAGAACTTAATGAAGTAGAAACGTGAATGGCCCAACTAAGGGTTTATCTTAGCAGAAGAAAAACAATTAGCATTGCTCTCCATGTGTCTGTAGACTACAGTTTTCTTAAACTGTTTAATTGGAAGAATTTAACCAGCATTTAATCAATTCTAGGATTTGGTTTGAATAGAACTACCCATACAAAATCATGGCAGGAAGCAATAGCATTTACCACTAATCCTTCCATGAGCCCGAAACAGTCACATTGCTACTTGATGGAATATGCTGTTTTCCCATCTCTTTAGTTGATAGTTTCGTAGCTGAGTGCTAAGTATGCAATTTGATGATACAGCGCTCTTGGGATACAAATCAGTGCGGATAATTTAAGAAACTGTATTTGTTTGCTGTTTTCACATCATCAGATGCACAAAGAACTGCTTTCCCTCAAAAAAACTGCTTTGCTTTCTTTAATAGGCGCCTAAATCTACTTATCTGGAGAGCACTATCTCAGGAGGAAAGAGACAAGTAAGCTATCACTCTTTGGTTTTCTAACTTAACTCTGAAAGGCTGATCGTAAACATATGACACTTCTTTTTATCCCTATTTCTGCAACCATCTTGTTCAGATGTTTCATGCCTGTACCTTTGTTTCAAAAATATATGTGTGGCGTGTACTGATATTAAATTTGCCTGGATGAGGAGCTACGAGATATGGTTTAGTAGCTTGTGGTACTAATAGGAATGGGAAAGTGGTTGGACTAGATGATCTTGCAGGTCTTTTCCAACCTTGTGATTCTATGATTCTATGGTTCTGGATCACCTTCTTGCAGCACTGGTTGTTTTTAAAGGAAATGACTTGCATTCCTTTTGAACTGATCGATTCTTAATCAATGTGAAGTGGCAGGGCCTTGGGCATCATGTTAGATCTTCTCTCATCCAGTAAACAGCACCTCAGTGGTTGGTTTGTAAGTTACATTTTTAGTTACTATCCTTACAGAAATGGTCCATTGTGGTATATCACAATGAAAATTTGTAGTACAGTAACTGGCTTGTTCCTCTATAATAATTTAGAAAACCAAAGACTGTGAAAATGGAACTGACATCAATGAAGGTAACATCTGTTTACTTCAGAAAATAAAGTGAAAATCAAATAATGAAAATGGAATGGGTGAGAAATATTCCAGGCAGAAAAATGGCAATAAACACCAGAAAGCTTTTAATACTTGGGCTCACGAACAAAAATACACAGTTCTGTCATCAACAAGGAGAACCATTTTGGCTAAAAAAAACCAGCAAGGTGCAGAGAGGAAATGAAGCCTATTAAACAAAAGAACAGCATAACATCTAATAGAGGGAATAGTTATTTGTTAATTCGAACAGTTGACAAGGCGTTGCCAAAATATTTTATTGTGGATAAGATATGACCAATCATGTATGTAAGGAAATAAAGGAATCTAGCAATTGTAAAGTCTGTTGCTTGAGCAGTATGGTAATGTTTAGTATTAATAGTAAACAGTAAGTAGTAAATAGTTAATAGTAAACAAATTAATAATTTGTTAATGTTGGTGCATTAAAGTTGAAATACTTGATCTATTTATCTTCCAGATTTTTATGTATTCCAGATGCTTATGTATGATAAAAGCATGACAAAATCCTTCCAAAATCCTTAGGAAACTGTGGAGAGGGGGCAATAAGGTGTACTAACTTGGTCAAAGGAGTCCTCAAAGAATTGGTTGAGAACCCCCTGGTTCACTCACAGTTACTGAAAGGTTATCATGTTCTACCTGAGAAATTTGTGTTTAGTGGAGAAGTAATAATGTGACTGTGTACAAAATATTTGAGAAATTCAGTTCAGGAGATCCAATAATTTAACTAGAGATTGATTCTAGATGAATAAAGGATTCAGTTAATAGAGAGCACAATCTAAGTAAATAACTGTACAGCCAGTATAATTTTATTTCCTAGGGAGCAGAGAGATGAACAATGAAAAGGAATAGGGCAATGCAGTAGACATCACCATATTGTATGTGTTGATAAGACAGATGCATAAATACATCTAGATTTCACATTTTAAATGATGGCAAAGCTGTAGAGAAGAGCCAGAATATTGATTCTAATAACTTGACAAGGAAATATCTCACTTCCAATTACAGTTTTAAAGAATTCTACCTGTGCTGGGTTTTGGAAGTTTAGTTTGTTTATCAACAGAATGACTGTATCTTCTTCAGATTTTCATGTATAGGTACTTGAGTGTGCAGGTTCAATTAGTGGCTCTTTAGTGTAGTGGACAAAAACATCATCTGAAGCCTGGATGGAAGCAAACTTCTGGTCACTGAGTAAAAAGTGAGCAGAGCAGTACTGAGAGGAACAAGCAGCAGAAGATTCTCTCTCTTGATGTCATTAATCAAGACTGATGTGGCAAGTCAGGACTTAAATAGGGATCTGGTGCCATTTTAGACTATCTAAGTGCTTGCTACTTTGTCCTAGCTGCTGCTCTAGAAGGAGTAAGGATTTCCATGATTTCTGCATCATATCATTAAGTTACTTATTGGTGCCTAAGACATTCTAGGGCAGCTAAATTGGCATCAAATACCTATGATCAGCCACTCAAATTGCTCTATAGATTCTTTCTATGAGATATCATTAAGGCAGGGGCAGTTGTTTAGCTAAACTCATCTGGATGAAATAGAAGAATTTGTGGCATGCAGAATATAGATTGCATTAATTTCATGTCTTATTCTGCATTTAAACTTTGAATTTTGGGATTCTATTTGTAAAGTACTATCAAAATAAAATTTTATCCCATGGATAATTATTAATATATTTATTTATTTATTAATTAAGATTTGAGGAGGATGGGCCAGTTCAATACATGCAGCATAAGGAAGCTTTGTTGGAGGCTTTAGAGAATTTGGGATGGCCAATTTCCTATGAAGACGTGATACTGTTAGAAGATGAGATACTTGCGGCGTTAACATACATGCAGCAAGCCTCTGATCTTCAGGAAGCTGTCAAAAAGGAAACTGAGAAGAGCTCAGAATCACGCATCAGCAAAAGTAAAAAGGTACAGATTGGAAGAGCATTTTTTTTTTTCCAGATATTTCTCTTCAGTATGTGCTTCTACAGTAATTTAGTTCTGTGCTAATACCTCATCCATTTGGCATTTAGTGTGATGCTGCACAAATGGGTAGAGGAAATGTCAACAGTTTACAGGTTGGTTTGGCCCTGTTCTGTGAAACAGGGAAAGCAGGTGAGCAGGTAAAAAGAGCAAGTTTTCATTACTCTTTGGAAGTACCAGGGAATCGAGAGTTCTGCAGCTGAAAGCACCATAGAAATCTCGAGTCTTTGAGTAAAACATCATTATCTCCTCTGCAAGGGCAGCAGAGATATATGAAAGGCAATTATGATACAAGGCTCGTGGTTGAATTAATGTCAGATAAACAGAGATAAAAGATCTTGTGATATCAACTCTTTATTGTAATCTTCTGTGATATCTTTAGTTTGAAAGAGGAGGGATGAGATTTAGCTCTGTACACAGACACAGAAGTTTAGCTGTCCTTAAAACATAGGGTCTACAGGTAGCTAATCTCACATTGTTGTGAATGGAGCTGACAGCCAGTTGCATCTGGAGAGCTGTTCATCTCATCCAGAAGTGAACACCTACTTTTGGCAAGCCAGAGGCATCTTTCTCTTCCTTTAACACATTAGCAGAAAGTAGACTAAGTACTTGAAAACTGACTGAAATTTGAGAAGTGTGATTAATTTTATGTATATACATCCCCCAGCTGAACCTCAGGTTTCATGTGGAATGCTATTGAGAGATTTAATGAATTGCCCATGGAAACGCTTGGAGCAACAAGTATTAAGAAAGTTATTTTATTCTGCATTCTGGGAAGTGTACAGCCTAAGTACACTGAGTGTACTTTTCAATTAGACTTTTCTGTTGTAAAATATATGTTCAGGAAACATAGGTTAAAATGCTGGATTCTCCTGTTATCATTTTCAGGGTAATTTTGAAAAAGGATTGATTCCATATTAATGCTTTTACCTTTAAATTATGTTGCATAATAACTTTTATATGAAGGAATATATGTGTGTGTTTTTAAAATCACAGAGAACGCTTAAAACCTTACTCTTATTTGAAAAATTCACAATCTTCTGCGCTGAGTTTTGGCTTCACTAAAGAGTGAGTGAACTTTCAGGGAAGTCAAGAACATTCCTTAAAGTTTAAAGAAATAGTTTGTCATTCCACAGTGGTAAGATTTTTGTACACTCGATGCGTTAAAATTCAGAGTACTTCTGAAAAATTCAAACCATCTCTTACTTGGTTTGAACTTTTATTTATATCTAAAACCTCCATCAAAAAGGACTTCACTGGAAGTGCTGCTGCTCTGCAGAACAGCTTTCTGGTTAGAGTTGTACTCTGATAATATTAAAATAAGATCTCTAGGAAGTTATTAAGGAAGAAAATCTCTCAAACGTAGCTTCTAAAGAAAGATGAGTAAAAACAAATAGAGAAATCATCATAAAACTCACATTAATACATTCCTTTTCTTTTTCATTGTTTTATGTTAATGAGTGAGGGAGTTTTCTTTAACAAAGCTTGAATGCAAGGTTGGCATAGATACCATGAATTTTGAACAAAGTCCTATGGTTATATATGAAAATCGTAATCAGATGATGATAACAGTTCCTTATTGCCCTGATGTATGTGCAGAGAGATGTATCTACATACACATATATATGTACATACACACATGCATCAGTGTAAAGAGTTAAGTTAGGTGAAATTGCAATGAGCACAGTACTAAACTATGGTGTGACTTCAAAGCAGAGAATGGGTACATACAATTGGAATTTACAATTACTTGTGAATTATGCCAAGTATCACTACGTGCTACCTAGTAGGTTATGCATAGTATGAAAATTAATGATAAAGGGAAGGATTGCATTTGGTTTTGGTCATTTTGGAGAATTTGTTCCACTAAGAGTGTACATTTGAAAACATTTTAATGTCTTTAGAAAACAGAAGACGATTCATATTACATTCGTCTGAAAATACTGCATTCCCCGTATGGTTATCTTAACTGTTGATTTATCTATGCCATATAATGCCCCAATACAAAAGTAGCAGAAAAATGTTCATTTGTCATTTGTTGACTCTGTACTTTTAGTGTTGCCTTGAAACACCAATGTGTGCTCTCAGACATGATGTGATTAACATTGTGCAATCTCTTATCCTGAGTCAACCTGCTTTAGGAGCTTAATCAGAGCTCCATCTTCAGTAATTGCTAATCTGCAACTGAAAAGCTTTAAGAGTGAGAGGCAGAAATGCAGATGTAATTAGAATTCTGTTTACATGGGAAAAAAAAAAAAAAAAAAAAAGATTAGAAGAACCAGCAAAAAAAAAACTGTGGAGCCTTTTTGAAATGCTGCCAAAAGCTTTTCCAAGTGTGATTTCTGTCTACAAAATGGGTATAGAAAGTAATCTGCCAGCTACATTACATTAGTTTGACAAAACAGCAGACATGACACTTGGTGAAAACTACCATTCAACAAAGCAGATTTCTCATTTTTTTTTACTGAACTCAAAACATCTTAGATTTTAGCTTCTGAGTGTACCTAATTACCTTCACAAGTTCTTAAAAGAATCAGTAATCCTTTTTGGATGTCCTTGCTATGGGAGCTTTCTGTTTAAGCCTACAACTGAATTAATGTTCTGGTTATCCTCCCTCTGTGCTCTGACCTTCGCAGGAAGCTGTGTTCAGGATGCTCTGTTTGTTTCTGTCTGTGACAGGGAGGCTATGGCAGTGCTTTGTTGAGAGAGGCTGACACCCATCTGCACAGGGCCATAAGCACAATTATTATGAAGCAAAATATAAAATGCTGAAAATTGATGATTGCCTAATTGGAGGGCTAACTGTAGACTGTATCTTAGTTTACTCAGTATTTATTTCCTTATTTACAGATATTTCTTTATGTACAGATTAAAGTGCACGTTGACCAAAATCTTCCTCTTCAATATGGGACTTTTCTTTCATTTAAAAATGAGGAATGTATCATTTACTATGTTGTAGTAATAAGTAATAAGTAACTGTTTTGACATCAGATATGTTGTCTGGCTTCTCTTTTGAATTTGCCAGGCATAACAGTCAGCTGCCATTTCTTGTTGTTTTTATCACTGAATTATAAAGCTGTTTATAGCATGATGTTTCACCTGGTAAGAGACGTGTTCAAGCTCCTCTGCTTCTCAATTAGACCACTTCAGGTCTTCTGTGGTCCTGGCATTACTGTTCTTCAAAAATAGCTTCCAGGTCAGTTTTGTGCATCCTGTTAATGGCCAGCACAATTTCATGGAAAGTATTCCTGTCCCTAAAGGCCGTAATCTGACCGTTGCACTTCTCATACTAAATATTTGTGTTTCTGTATATGGACGTCTGTTTCTGCAGAGAAACAGAGCTGAATTCCTTGCTAAGGATCCACCCTAACTAACTAAGGAGACATTTTTAAAAGTACTGTGATTCCCACAAGATAAGCTTGAATTTGTAAGGCTAATGCTTGCTTGTGACCCACGTGACAAAAACAATTTGAAGTGATTAATAAGCATACTATGTTCTTCTGTAAAGCATGTTTATTTGGGCGGAAAGGGACCTCCAGCAGCTCACTGATTCCATTCTTTCTGAAAAAATGTGTTTCAGATCTGATTGATTTAATCATTCCTAATGAAATCTTTATTGCGGATACTTGATTGTTTACTGGAATGGAAATTCTGTCTCTCTGTTGGCAATTTCTTTTATTTCCTGGTGTCCTACTTCTTACACTTCTCATTCTTCCATGCTGTTTAAGGATCACTAATCACCAGCTGTTGACACCTCTTCTACATTTCATATGCTTCCTAAACATCTTGGCATCTCCTGTCTTTCTTCTGATGCCTCCTTATGGAGATGAGGCAAAATGAGCATCCCAAGTAGCACAACAAGAAAGTTAAAACTGATTTTCCTAATTACCTAGAAATGTCTGGTCAAATTTTCCATTGTCATCAATGGAGTAATCTGTTGAACAGACAAAAAGTGTAGCTACAAAAAGTTAGGCTCTTTCACGAAACTGGATTGTGGCCTACACAGAAAGGCCTCATTGCCACTGGCATCATATGGAGAGCAGTGGTTTTTTGGTTCTGGAGGTATTTGGTTTGTGTATTGCCAAAGTTTCAGCCACGAAGCCTGTGGACAGTCTTCCTATCCATTCTCAGCTACAGTAGGAAGGTGCAAAAACTAATGTATTTGAAAGAGAATTTTAAAATACAGCAGATTTTGGCCGTAGGAAACAAAGTTGACTTTACCCCGTGTGGTTTGATGCATTTTTTTCATCAGAAGCAGAGCTAAGCAGAGTGGAAATCCCAATCATTCAGGTCCAGCAATCCTGGACAATGATATTCCTGAAATAGGCACTCTGGGAGTGCCTGGGTCAGTCACACTGGTACCTAAAGGCCGTGTGCTAGTAAGGGGGGTGGGTTTGGCTTCAGATTTCCTGAGCCACCTGGATTTGGCTCTGCTTGAAGCCTTCACTGTCGGTACTCACACACTCTTTAGCACTTGAGTTAATGAGGGCCGCTGGAGGTTGCCCAAGTTATTAGTCAAGCATTACAAATTAGTTTAAAATAAATATTCAGCACCAGCTGTCCCTTTAGAGTGAAGTAAATGGTTTACCCAAAGACCTTGTTGTGTCTGTGGAATTGAAAGTCTTTGCAGTCAAATCAGCCTTTGCCAGGTTCAAGCAGAAGCTAAGTGCTCTGAAGGGCCTTTGTTTTAGGCTGAGCTGGAAAAACAGAAGTGGTGGTATAATTAATATTCTGTAGGGGTAAAGAGTAAACTGGAAAGAAACGACACAGCTCCCATTTAAAATACATCCTCCTTTGTGTATTCTACTCATTTGGAAGATTTTTTTTTTAGGATCTTTTGTGAGGGTTGTTTTTTTTTTTTTTTTTTTTTTTTTTTTGTTTGTGTGTGTGTGTGTGTGAGAGATGGGGGAAAAAATGTGATAGTTTTGTGATAGTTATATTAAAACAGAGCAGATGAATTAGAAAGCTTTTCCTATCTTTTACATCATTATTGCTTGTTAGGGCAAACCAAGTATCAAAATCAAATGTGCCTTTGTAGACATAAATAAATTAAAAAAAAGTTAAAAAAAGTTTATTTTTAAACTTAAAGCTTAAAGGTAAGTTTACTCTGAAGACACACCTACCTGGGAATAAAGATAAGTAGATTTTTCCTTACTTCATTCTTGAATATGAATTGTCCAATTTTGTAAAAGTTTTCCTACAAAAATGGCAGCCACAGACATGATTCATCAAGGTAAATTTCTGCCTGAACACTTAAAATACAGGTATTATTGTGACCATATCAAATGAGATTTAACAGTGAAAACACAAAGGTAATCTTATCCATGAGTGCTTCTGGTAATATACAGTGTTCTTTTTATAGCTATTCTGTGAATGGTAACAGAGTTCAGTGCATTATATTCCCTAAATTTTAGATGATTCCAAAGGAAAGGTTTGGGCTGATTGGCTGTTGTGGAAAAAGAAAAAAACAAAAGTAATTGTATCAAATTGCAGAGACTTGAAGAAGACACTATGAAGTCAAAGTCTAAAAAGCAACGAAAGGGCAGAATATTTGTGACTCTCAAAAACCAGAAAGTGATTGCAAGATCAGACATCACAGGATTTTATTATCCAGGTATATATTTTTGTCCACATTTTAAGTATTTACTGGTGAAACATTACTTGTTTGGCTACTTTGTTTTAATTTTATGGTGTTATTAAGAATGCATTTTAAGTCTTTCTTTTTGAGGGAAAAACTTCTCTGTTGTCTTGGTAAAATTTATCCTGGCTAAATGCAAATGAAGAATATAGTATAGATACATTTGAACTCAGTGATCTCTAACAGCCTATAGAATTTTTTTACAAAATGACAAGAGATAAAAATAATTTTAGTATTTCATAGTGTTGTTCTTTTAGGAACTGTGATAAAGAATATCAGTTCTACCTGCGCACTTGTTGACTTCAACCATGGGGAGAGCTGGGTTGTACCTCTGAAGTTCATTGTGCCTGTGGGAGGTGCCATGCCGTGTACATATCTACAGGTGAAAAATTGTTTGTATTTTCTGTGACATCAAATACACATTTTTAATTTTGTCTCTTTGTTAATACATTGAAAAAAAGGATAGTGTATCATAGGAGAGTCTTTAGTGATAGCATATTTAAATGTAGGTAAATCTAGAGACATACTGCTTTTCCCTTCAGAATGAAGGCAAATCCTGACCAGGTAGTTCCTGGTGTTCTGTGAGGGGACCATCCTATTCCAGAGAAGATCTACAGAATTTGAAGCTAAAAAATGTAGCTTCCATCTCCATTTTTAACTTGGCATTTATATAAGACTTTTATATATGCAATAGCCTGAAATTCTCAAAGTTAGTTTAAAAGCCCACTAAGTTACAAAAGTTCAAGGTGGTAAAGATCTGCAAGAGTGTTCTCATTCTGTTCGGCTTGCTAGTTGAGTCCTGGTGCCTTTAGTAGGACTTCGTCCTTTTTTTTTTTTTGCTGTGTTTTCTCACTGATTTGGTGGAAACGATGAGTGATCAGTACATGCAAGGACCAAATTCATTTTCTTTTTAAGATTCATATTAAAGCATGGGAACACACCAGAATGATGATTCATTTAAATATTTCTTAATATTTAATTCTGTGCCTTGTTCACTAGCTATGTTCTTTCCTGGTGTGTAGGTGGGTGACTACGTATTTGCCAGAACTGGGACACAGACGGGGAACAATTATTGTTATGTGCCTGCCATTGTCATAGCAACACCAGAAATGGGGAAAATGGGTGCTAAACTCTACACAGTTCTGATGTTCAGCAACAGGAAAGTAAGTATGACTAGAAAATGAAACTATTTTGGTAATTGTGTTACAATCATTCAATTTTTGATGAGGCAGACATAATTTTCCAGGCTAATGAGCTCACTGCCTCGTTTCCTGTCTCCAGTTAACCAAAGTAATTCAGAATTCAGGGCCCAATGTAGAGCTAATATAAAAAATACGAAATGCAAAATCCTGTAGGATAATTCATTTGGTGGCTTTCACAAGCTCTGTGCTGCTAATGAGAAATACAGGGTTTTTATCACAGTGGTACAATCTTCATTTCATTTCACTATGTTTGTTTGTAAGCCATTGTGATAACTGTACTGCATTTTTCTTAGTGCAATATTAAGAAAATGTACTTTGTACTTGAAAACATTATCTTTAGAGGCTGATAACAGTTGCATTAAACCATTTGCCTTTTTATACATGTATTTCTTCATTGTTTCTGAGTTATAGATTTAAATTAAATGAATGTTGATGGTATTACAGCAGGAACACTGCGTAAGAAGTTGCCTTATTAAAATCAGCCAAACCAAATATGCCTTCTCCTGTCGGTATATAAGAATGGTGCAGAGAGTGAATTCTACAATGTGAGTATGCTCAAATCTAAAAATGTCAAATTTGCTTCATGTGAATGCTAAATGTTGCACTTTCGGATCAACTGTGCTTTCAGACTTCCATGAGTAATTCTCTACTGCTGCCATGATCTGGTTTGTTCTTAACATGTAAGCAAGTGATCTGACCTGCATGCACGTGCAAATTTTATTGCCTGGCAATTTGTGTCCTACATTCATTTTGGAAACACTGGAGATACATCATGGCTTGTAGTTGTTGCAGGATTGCCAAAATGTGAATTTCTACATAATGTTTCCAGACTGTGATCACAGGTTTGGTTGTATATTCACTGGCCAGGTTGCAGAGCAGATAGCTGAAGTTAAATTAATGAAGAGGAACTAAATATTTCAAACAATATTACTCCCACAGCCCAAAAGAATAGATTTTCATTAAAAGTGTGCATTTTACAGGCTTTAAATTAAATAGAACAGATTTTGGCATAACCCCAAATAGCATAAATTTTATAAGCCGAATGGTTGATCACACCAAAGCATTAAAGTCTGAAATTTTCATTACATCATCTCTAGTTTTTCTCTCAGCAGTTGTAGCTTTTAGAAAAAAACAATGAGTTTTGAAATGGCAACTTACTTGCTATTTTAGTATTTGGCCTGTAAAATATCTCTGTCTTTGAGGATAGTACTATTCAGATTGTCCTCAAATTACCCATATTAGAGGAACATGAGAAGTGCTTCCAAGCAACATTATTAATGCTTTTACTTATGTCTGATCAGCT
The DNA here is from genome assembly GCA_037305975.1 of Chrysolophus pictus. Taxonomy (NCBI): domain Eukaryota; kingdom Metazoa; phylum Chordata; class Aves; order Galliformes; family Phasianidae; genus Chrysolophus; species Chrysolophus pictus. The sequence continues at coordinate 64,613,608 of CM074576.1, forward strand.
GTATTTTAAAGACAGCGAGGCCCAGATACACAAAGAGACTCAGAGCAGTAAAACCTGAGTGTGTGACAGTTTTGAGAGGGGAGCTGAGGTGCCTTAGCTCTATGGATGTATATTGAATGCCACAATTTGTGGTGCAGAGTTTAAGGCAGCTACTGAGAAGTGATGAAGACAGCTGAGCATCTAAAACCAAGACTCTCTTACCTTAGATGGCTACTTGCAGCCCTGAACTTGGCATATATTTGAGCCATTTGGATTCACGGGGTCCTCTTTTGGCACTGGATACACTACATGAACAGTAAATTTTTAGCATACAGTCAATGTAGATAGACCTAGCCTGTGGAACTCGGGTGAAGCATGTTAAAGTACCAATAAAACCTCAGTGGTTAGTGCTGATCCACAGTATTCCACAATTCTGCTGCCAGAATAGCAATATGCTCTTTTGCGCATTCCCTACTTCAACATCTAATGCAGTATATTTCTCTCCATCCTTTTCAAGAATTAACCAATAGAAGCCTTGTACTCTAGAGGTTGTGTAGTTAAGAGTCTTATAAATTTCCCACTTCTAAGAGCTGTCACTCTCTGCAATGAGATTTTGCAGCTTTATGAGTTACGTGTAGACAGTCTCTGACAATGCACTTAGTAATTCAGAATGTTCTGCTATTGCTTGCAGTGCTTTCAGCTAGGATTCATGTTCTCTGTAAAGCCACATACTTGTGAAGTGATATCCCATTTCTTTGTTGCTGCTTAAAGTGTTACTGTAGTATCATGTAGACTACATACTGTCCTCTTCTGGACACTGACTACATTAACTCAGTGGCTGCAACACAAAAAGCCATACTGGCCATGATTTTACTTTGTATTTGTTTGCTTTTGTAACCAGAATGCCATGTTGAAAGATTATTTTCCTTTTACAAGGAGGTTTACATTCAAAGCCATTAAATAACTATTTCATTAGTGACTCATTAATCAGTTACTAATATTAGCAATGCTGTGGCAGAGCTCCAGCTCAGATTGAGCTGGAGTTTCCAGTTCTCAGTGAGAATGGATGTGTGCATCCAGCTGGAATTTATTATTCCTTATGTTCTAAGTGAGATACCTGCCTCTCGTGTCATACTGACCAGAGGGGAGCGGTGCAGCGTATTGCTCATCCACATGCATAGATCTAAGAAGGACAGACTGATGTTGCTGTTAGAAATAAACAAAGCAGAAGAATAATTTAATGGAAACAAAAGGCTTAATGGCAATACTGATATCAGAAGCTCAAAGCAAGATGGTTCTTTTATGCTAAGTCTTGTAGAAGTAAGAAACTAAAACATGAAATGGAAAGCCTATGCTTCCCTGTTGACAGAGAGCACATAGTGCACATGGCTCTTGTATTCCAATAGCTTGTCCAAATCTTCAGCTCTGAGTTCTTTGGGATTGTCTTTTTGATGTCTGCTTTTGGGTGTGTACTAGGAGTTGTGTTTAATTCACTAATCTTTAGAACTACTAATGTGTATCCCATTATTTTAATGTCATCAGGCACTGGCTGTTTGGAGTGTTTTTCTGCCATCACGGTAGAAAGAAATAGCTGTGGGTTCTTCAAATGTAGCCAATAAGTTCCATATATAAAACACCACACAATCAGGGCCCCCATCAAAAAAGACAGTTACTGCCCAAATCCTTTGTAAGGTAGATCCAAATAGGGGCCTGAGCCAGAAATTGAGGAACCATTCTCATTTGATGTCAGCAAATCCACGAATTCTTGTTTCAGTTCTGAGGCACTTCTGATAACGTTGGGCTTAGTGTAGTCAGGGAGACATCTGTAACTACATTTTGGGTCACAGCTATTCTGCAAATTCTAGACAGTTCAACAATGGTGTGGGAATGGGCTATGAAGGTTATGAATTCTTGCTGAACTGTAGTAGGATTGAGATTAACAGGGACACTATCCAGAGTATTTTTAGATGAGTAACTGAATGTAATATGTTAGCAAGGAATATCATATTTACAGATGAGAGAGAAACAGTGCATGCTAGTTTAGGCTGTTCTGTCCATATTTTGTAACTAAAGAGGAAGTTAAATTATAATGCACTCATAGCCTTGTTAAATGCTCAAGAGTACGGTAAGTCCTTCTCTTGTCAGCAAGATGTGGGAGAGGATAAAATCTATGTCATATTAAAAAGGATTTAAAATAGTATTCGATATGTGAGCTTAGTGTATTTCCTTCTCTAACTTTCTAGCTCAGATAAAGAGACTCCAGAGCCCCGTCTACACTCATCTTTGGATGAAGGAGGAGAAGTAGCAGAGAAAAGTACTGTGAAAGGGAACAGGGGAAAACAGAAAAAGAAGAGGAGAGCAGAGGACAAAAGACATGCCAGGGGGAGAATGATGGACTCTGATCTTTTGCTTGTCTCTAAGAGGGAGGTAAAACACAGAGGAAGAAATTCACTGACTAGCAATGAAGAAGAATTTGAAGGTAAAGAATTAGATTCTAAGTATTAAGGACTAAACAGGTCTGGTAGGCCTTAGTTTATCCCCACAAAAGAAACTAGGGTTCTGTTGTCTTTTCTGGGTGTTAGACCAGTCTGCTTTCCCTTGTCTTATGTGATGGCATACATTCACCTCCTTTGGAAACTATTCTTCACACTGATCATTCTTTGTCTGTTTCCACAGCAAAGGGAATAAATGAATAAAGTATATTCTGGCATATCCTACCTTAATTTCCCAAACGTTTATAGCAGCAGTGAAGATGCAGTAACATCAACCTTAGTACCTGCTAGTAAGCATATTGTAAATTGAGATCTTTCTACTATTTGTTACTTGTTAGATGAAAGATAGATTTTTTTACCTCAGATATTACATTATTGCACATGGAGCTCTATGCTTTTAAGATTAAATTGCTTTTAGTGTCTGAGCTAGCTCAGCTAAAACAGACATCAGTATCTGTACTATCTGTACTACCTGTCACTCCTCCAGTAGAGACCTGGGCTAGTCTGATACACCATAGCTTGCCATGGCCAGCTCTTCCTTTTAATGAGACTACTGTCAGTGGAAAGGTAACAGGATTCTTATAGAGTCATAGAATCACAGAACCATTTGAGTTGGAAGGGATCTTTAAAGATCATCTATTCTGCAATGAACAGGGACACCTACAGCTAAATCAGGTTGCTCAGAGTCCTGTCCAGTCTGATGGGGTATCTGTCACCTCTCTGGGCAACCTGTCCCAGTGCCTCATCAGCCTGGAAATACTCACTTATCCCAGATTCCTCTCTCTTGGATGTCTTGAGATGCAGATGCTGTGTAAATATGAAATGCTGATATGATCAGCAAAATCCTGTTATTGATTTTGTGCAGGTTGAATAGAAAGATGAAAAGAGCAGTGAATATCTATCACTTTAATCCTGCTTAGCTTTACCAAATAATTTCATAATATTCTATCAAGATTCTGTCAGTACTTCAAGGTGGAATGCAGGTTGAATGTGCTGAGGAGGATCCCCTGCCCTCTTCTGATTGCACCATAGACCCTGTTGGCTTTTTTTTTCCTTTTCTTTTCTTTCTTTTTTTTTTTTTTTTGCTTAAATTTCTGTTTGCAAGTGTTTCATTAGAAAGGAGAAGGTCAAAGAGATGATAAAGATGTTTAAGGTGTGTGGTCATCCTCACAGAGTTTTATGAGATAGTTTCTGATACAATCTCTGCATAGGATTGTGTATTTATCTTTTCTGGGTGCAAATATTTGTCCGACTTTCAAACTATGCTAATGATTTCATAGTATTTTGTGTATATAGTTTTGTAAATTATATCAGATGTGCAACAGACATCTGTTTCAACTGTGTTTATATATGTATATATGTATTAACTAATCTATCTTTGGTCTGTGTTTTGTAATTCATCCACATGTTAATCAGCATGTCTTCCTGCAAACAATTCTACTCGTTTCACATGTACATTCCTGTTGTGTTCTATAAGAAAGTAAATTCTTGACTTGAGTGAGCAGTGCCCAATATAGAGATGGATTTTTCAGCAACATCGTTCTTACATGATGGTTGATGAAGCCTTTCATTTCCATGAAGCCTTGGATTTCCACAGAGCTGTGGCTATTGGGTGAACTAAGGGAGCATTTAGAATTGTTTGTGATTTGGTTTGTTCTGAGCTAAAATATTCCTGAGGAATCAATAACTCTCTCCTATTGTTCCTACTCATGGAAACAACAGAAATTAATAAAGTAGTTGTATTGTATTTAGTGTATATTGGCTTCCTTATTGTGTGGATGTGTAATTTTGAATGATTTCTTCCAGGACTATTGTATTTAACACATTATTATTTTAATACGCATGCCTACTGCTCCTGTAGTTTGAGCTAGTTCTGTGTGTTTGTTTATAAGAGAGTGAAGTCCTGGCAAACTCTTGCTAACTTTAAGAGAGCCAATGAATCTTTGTGTAGCTCTAATATACAACTATTTGGTTGAACAAGATCATAAATCCTTATTTTCTCATTGGCTATTGCAATTATTTTTATAGGCACTTAAAAAATATGTATTTGTTTCTAAGAAAAATTCTTCTTCCTATCTTTCTAGTCACCCCTCTGTTGTGCAATGCCTAAAATGAATGTTCTTTTCATATATGTCCTTGTTAATTTTCCAAAATGGTGGTCTAGTTAAAACTGAATCAGAAAAAAAATTCTGAGTGAAGTACAGGTGTGATATGCAACAATAATCTGCAGGGCCTAACAAACCAGCAAATCTCTTTCCAGTTTATAATGAGATGTGACTTGAAGCAATTACACTGATGATTACTGTAACTGCCAATATGGGGTAGGTGGGGGACCTCTCAAAATGATCATTTTCCATCCTTTTCTGAGGCAAATCTAGTTCAGCTGAATTGAGTTCAGAAGTGTCACAGCTGTGGCACCTGGCAGTCTGGGGGATTGGCTGCATTTCCCACATCAGGATTTCACATTTTTAGCACCCACTTGTTTTCCAATCTCATTTTGGAGATAGTTCATTCACCATTTGGAGCCATCATTATAAAGCAGTGCTCCCATCTGTTGGTCATGACTTGTTTAATAAGCAGTTGATATCAGTCCAACTAAGCTTGCATCTGCTACTTAGAGCAGCTGTGTGTTGTCAAGGGCTCCCCAGCAGCCTTCAGATTTAGCTTTTGTTTTTCTGTTGATAGCATGTTACAACTTACCCACAATGGCTCTCTCCTTGTCAAGGCTGTCTGTTCATCTAAAAAGGAAAGTGTATTAAAGTGGGAATCAGCTATATTGCCATAAAGATGGAAGCACACAGATGTGGAATGGAAGAAGATGCAGGTCCATTGAAGCTGGCACGTGTTGGTGAAGTGGGAGAGGAAGAGCAACTTTTCCCAGTTTCTTATAGCAAGACCAGAATGGTTTGTTTTAGCATTTTGGGAAGGTACACAGGGAGACTGTGCACTGTCTAAAGAAAATAAATGGTTTGTGAATAGTGTGTGATGGGGCACACTCTTTTAACAGCATGTCTTTCATTTTTTTAAGGTAGCAGCACAGCAGCAGTAGCTTTCAGTATTTTAGTTCAGCAACGTTTTTGTATTGCAGAGTACAGATACAGTCAAGAAATATCCTGAACTTTCCACAGGTGAACATCAGATTTTTATCTCTTAGGTTGCTCAAGAAACATCAAAATGTGCCTCTCGTATCTAAATACTGATGTTGTGCATGCAGAAGATGATTTTCAAAGGCACACTTCTGATTAGATGATCTTGGAGGTCTTTTTCAACCTTGGTGATTTCATGATTATCAAGCTTTTTACTTCAGGATTTTTCAGTGGTAAACATAGTCAACATTTCTAAAACTAATTATACTTGTACCTTGTTTCCTCCATGTACTCCATATGCATTGCTGCTTTCCCACTGTATACACCACATCTTCATTCTTCAGCTACCTCCCAGCTTTGGTTTCCACTGTACAGGTGCTTCTTATGATCATTTAAAACCAAATAAAAACCACAAAAAACCCAAACCATAAAGAATGACATCAAAATACTGTATATGTTTCTCTTCCCCAGGAGTTGGACTTGATGAACCTTATACATCCCTTCCAACTTGGGATATCCTGTGATTCTGTGATTTCTTTGTGTTGTTTCTTTTTTTGTTTGTTTGTTTTGTTTCTTCCTGTTTTTTTTTTTTGTTTGTTTGTCTGTTTTTGATTTTCATTTTTTTTCTAGTGCTTCTGGTCTTCGGATACTCATTTTGATTGTCTTTTTTTGTGCCAGAAGGGTGCTTAATAGTTGGTGGCCACATTCAATATGATTGTAAAAAGTGACTTTCCAGGTGCACAGTATTGTTAATAGCAAACCAGAGAAGCTGAGCTTGGTTATAGTGGGTCAAATAGAGGTCCTACAGCCTGGTGCCCTGTCACCAGCAGTGGCCAGGAGATGGTTCCCAATGAAGAGTTGGAACAAAGGTTGGCATTTAAAAACCCCATTCTCAGGCTTACAAGATGATAATACTTAAAAAGCAAACTGGCTTGAACTCGTGAGAAATGAAAGAAAAAAGTCAAAAACTATTGCTCTGTGGCCGTCTTGGAGTCATTTGTTCAATGATAAATTGCAGGGTGTGTGCACATGTGTGCGGGGGGATGTTGGACTGCAATAACTGAGCTGATGGAGGGTCACTGTTTTCTCTCACTAAACAGTACCTATTCTCCCTTAGCACCTTCTTTCTCCATTTCATCATCCTGGTGTTCATCAAGGTGTCAAGCTCTGCTGCCGTCGGTTGCTTCAAGACCCAGCTCACCAGAGCATTCCTGCTGCTTGTACAGTCCTTCTGCAGAAAGTCTCCTGTGTCCAGTAAAAGCAACACCACCAGAATTACTGCAGTAAACCTGGAGCAGCAAGGATTGGCAGTGCAGCCTCAGCACCACAGCAAAGAACAAAGGAAGCTGCAATAAGAGTGCATGATGAAGGAGCTAGTGAGGAATGGATGAGTATACATGTGCAGCTATGAAGTTTTACTGCTTGAATCAAAAATAAACTGACTAGTTCGTGCTAAAATATTTATCATTTTGCAGACTTACTTTGGAGATATGAAAGAGAAAATATTAGAGGTGCAGCTGTGCTGCTGAAAAGTATCACTATTAGAGTCTCTATCAAAAAAATGTAATGTGGAATTCACTTTGCAAGATGACATTTGAAATGGGACATGGCAGGGGGACTTGTTTGTGTGGCACTAAATATCCTCACCCCAACTGAAGTATTACTTGTGGATGTAGTGGCACTATCCTATGGTTTGTCTAGGGCTTTCTGTTCAGAGGGTGAAAGATTCTGACTATTTTTGGCATATCAGCCTAGGTAGACGTTAAGAATTCTCACAAACTTGACTTTAGATACCAGTGCAATATTCAGGCAGATGTATATATTCATGTTTTCAGGTGTACTCTTGACCAGGAGAGTACTATCCAGTATCTGTGCAGATAAGTGTTTCCCTGGAGAAAAATGAGCTGTCAGTTTTGGGAAAAAATTGAGCTTTTCATACCTGTTTCTGTTTCAGTGTGGAGCAAAAAAGGTAGGCATACAGATATTTTTATTTATTAAAGAAGAATTTTAGAGTTTGTGTAAGCCAGAATGACTCTGCAGCCAGAACACTTCGATGGGATATATGAGAGAGTGTGGAAATTTCTGCCTAGCATGATTCAGGGAAGACTCAAACCTAAAAAACCCCTTGTAGTTCTGAAATGGTCTGTCCTGGAAGCTGAAATTTGAATAGTTTATGATACCTTCTGTTTGATGGGTAATGCTCCTTATCTTCTTCAGGATGTCCTGGAGTTTCCTTTTGGAGAATGGAGCTGGCATATACATGGAGTGAGGATTAGGGTTAGGGTTTTTGCACATGCATACTGCTCAAATATATGTGGCAGATAGATTGTATGCCACCCGCAGTGACGAAGATTGGGATATCCTTGTAAAAATGCCTGAAGAACAGTCCCACTGGATGCAATAGAAATTTGTCAAAAATATAGATGGGAATACTTACCAAGTACAGGATCAAAACTGGCAGCACAGGAAGTCTGAACGCTGAATTCTCCTTCTGCATAGAGGGGGTGATAAATCACTGTTGGCTTGTTATATGTGCCATGTGCAAATATTGATTTATTACAGAAATATGGAAGGAAATGGATGAGTTCCTTTTTCACTGTTATTAAGGATCCATTTCACTGTTCTTTTCTAGGTATGCACTCTAACCTCAAGAAGCACTTGTTGTGGGATAACATATTAGTTTTCCCTACTGGGGCCCACAAGACCTTTTTTCTGCCTATGTTTGGTTAAGTGTTTTCTTGCATTGTTTCATATTAAACCTGGGAATTGTCAGGATGATTTATTCTTTTCATTTGAACACTTGGGTTGGTCTATTTGCACAGCCCAACCTCTGTCCTGAGCCCCACACTATGCTGCAGATGTACAGGAGGTTATGTTTTTATATGCTTGTTTCTTTCCTCCAATCTGTTTTAAAAAGGCAACAATTATTATGGCAGTCTGTCAACATGATGGATTTTCCAATTAGATTTGCCAGATGGCTGAGCTTGACCAGGACAGCCTAATTTCATGTTGTATCACTAGAGCTTAACCAGATCATTGAACACCCATGTTGCTGGTTCCTCATACTGCCTCACACAAAGTTGTCAGTGCTGGGATTTGGGTTGCCCATCCAGCTTTGGGACAGGCTAAGGCTTTGCTCAGGCCTTGTCTTTGTGATTCTTTTCCAGGTACTGAGATGGTACTTGTCCTGTTCACCTCCTCACAACCCAACACCTTGAGACAGGCCAGTGGCCCCAAGCAACTGCCCCTAACAGAGGCACAAGATGAAGTCAGCTTATGAGGCCATGCTGCTTCTAGAGAAATGCATCTCAGAGTACTCGGTAGTGCCCAGATTACAGTTTAACAGAAAACACAGCTGAAGGGCAGAACTGTGTGAAGGATGAGTTCAGCACATAGAATCTTTAAGGTTAGAAAAGACCATCTAGCCCAACCAGCAGCCTGCCCCCAGTGTGACCACTGACCACGTCCCTCAGTGCCACATCCACACGCTTCTTGAACACCTCCAGGGACGGTGACTGCACCACCTCCCTGGGCAGCCTGTGCCACTGCATCACTGCTCTTTGTGAGAAGTTCTTCCTAATGTACAACCTGAAACATCATAAGATCAGTCTTCTAATTACAAGACTGTAAGGAAAGGTTAATAAGAAATTAACATAAACACATCTGTAACCTAAACTGAATATTAGCTCTTTTTAACCAGCCTTTGCATTTGAAGCAGCTCCAAAGGCTGGGTAGAGGCTCAGAAATGTCAGAGCCATCCCCTCTGCTGAAAGATGCTCCACATGCTATTCCTGCTCCTGCTCTTGTAGCATGTTTAGGAAGGGGAAACCTTTCCTCTCCACCTCCAGCATCATTCCCTGCCCCAGGCAGCATCCTCCCTGAGGAACTCAGAGCAGAGTGTTGCAGAATCTGAGCAGCTACCCCTCTAATTCGTTGTTTTCCACATCCCCCTAAGGCTCTTGTGAGAAGGATGTTGGGAAATGCAGGACACGTTCTGTGGTGTTATGTTGGCACAGTTCTCAATTTCAGTTTTTAAAATAAAAACAATTACTGTCATTGAATTTCACAGGAGGAATTATGGTAGAGTTTGATGGAAAGCTTTTAATTTTAGGACTGTAGCTAATTCCAGCATCTTTAGTTATACTGAGGTAAGCTGCATGTTTGAGGTTTGTCAGAGCTGAAAAACTGAAGACCAACCTGAACAGTCTGGCAGATCTGCCCTGGTTTACTGTAAAGATACAGAACAGATCAGACTGATGCATCAAGCTTTGTTTCTATGGAATGACAAGCTCCAGCCAAGTTTTCCCTCATCCTGGGATGTATTCTGAGTTCACAGCATGGCATATCTGACTTCACACATGCTGCATTTTTTATACCTCTCCTGCTCATCTCTTTTAATATTTCCAGGCAGATTTCTTCTGCTTTTTGGTCAACCAGAATCCACATGTAGTTGGCTGTTGCACCACTTAGCTTGCATTGATCAGCCTTGGTGACAAGAAGCCTGTGCTGGCTTGGGATCCAACCTGCACTGCTGGAGCTACAATGAGGCTCAAAGTTAAAGCAGATCTTGGTTTCTGGTACTTGAAACCAAAATGTGGGTTAGCGGTTAGTCATAAACAGTTGCAGATGATGACTTTTCAAGGTCAGCATTCTCCTGAACTTAAATCACTGATGTTTGTATCCTTCTCATATAGTTCTATCCTGTTAGGATCTGCCTGAAGCTGTGGCTGGGACGCTGTGTGGTGCCACCACAATTCTCAGCCCTGGAAAATGGAGTAGGCCATGGCTCTGTGGCACTGCAACTCTGGGAAGCTGTGGGCTGCAGAGCCAGTCTGCCTGCTTGAGGTGAGAGGAATTGTCTGCTGGAAACATGATGATGAAAGGGCTGGAGCACCTCTACTGTGAAGAAAAACTGAGAGAGCTGGGCTTGTTCAGCCTGGAGAAGTCTTCAGAGAGATCTCATCGAAGCCTTTCAGAACTTAAAGGGAACTTGTAAAACAAGATAGACACCGACTTTTTTCACAGTCTGATAGTGATAGAAGAAAGGAGAATAGTTATAAAGTAAAAGAAGGGAGATTTAGATTAGATATTCAGAAGAAATTCTTCACTCAGAAGGTGGTGAGGCATAGACTAGGTTGGATGGGACCCTGGGCAGCCTGAGCTGGTGGGGGGCAGCCCTGCCCATGGCAGAGGTTGGGACTGGGTGGGCTGTGAGGTCCCATCCAACACAAACCATTCTGTGATTCTATGATTTCTTGATTCTGTGAACACAGAGAGAGGCTTCTGTGGATGGACAGTCTCCTTACCTACTACCAGCAATTCCTGAAATTACCAAATGGAAAAATTACCAAGGGAAAACCAAATCTTTTACCAAGAGAAATGTGTGGAGAGTGAATTCAGGTAATATGATGAATACAGGTGGGGAATATAGCTGTAAATGTTTGTTTTTCTCTGCACTATTCGTCACATTTTTCATCTTCTCTGCCTGTCTGCAGAGCCTGGCTTTGTTCTGAAAGCCTTTTCATACGTACTGCATTCATTTACCACCCGCAGGTGCTGCCTCTTTGTTCTTTCCTGTTGTTTCCATTGATCTAACATGAAAGTCACCTTGAATTGAAGGAGCTTTGCCCTTGCTATGCTTATAAAATCTCAGAAAATATAAAAATTATCATACAAAATACAAGGGCTAGGCAAGTTTTTGTAAGGATTGCTGTTGTAGAAGGTCATGGATGCTGAATATGAGACATCCATAAAAAGGCAAGATGACAATGGATGCAGTGGATTAACTCATAGTGTGCCTAAAGATGAGAAAACAAGGCAGAGTGTGTTATACTTTTCAGTATTTGTTTTGGTATCCCTTTTTTTTCCAAGCAGATAGAGATTCAGATACCTACTCCCTGTTTTTCATTCATATCAAGAAGGCTGACAGGGGGTCAGGCTGTAGTTTTCATGTGCATATGTTTTATAATGTTTATCACTGGGGAAAATGTCTTTCATAAGAAGGTTCCTCCCCAGGCTTAACAGCAAGCTTTCTTTTATGCAGTTCCTTTACAGCATGAAAGAATCTCAGACTTTCCCTTACCAAACAAGAGACAGCGCTTCAATTTGACTACTTGGAATTGGGTATTTGCTTTTGTGTGTATGTGCTTTATACGGGCTGTGGCAAACTCATTCCAACTTCAAAGAGGCCAGAAAAAAGGTGAGGTCAGGTCTAATCACTCTGCAGAAACTGACAAACACAGACCTGAGAATAGCTGAGTAGTACCTAAGGTGGAGTAACTAACCAAAAAGAAAGTGACCCTTTACCATACTTTTAATCATATCTTGTATATTTTTATATTACATCCTATACATGTGCACACACTCATCCATTGCTGCTTTGCCTTTTTTTTTTCCTTGGATTAGTTTATGGGTACTTCTACAGAGGCTTGGGCCTTCTGGTGAGCTGTGCAGTAGGGTATCCATAGGGTTAGCTTATCGATAGTGTTAAGGCTAAGGATAGGCTTAGGGTTAGGGATAGGGTTAGGAGTTTGGATTAGGGGTTAGAATTGGGGTTAGAGGTGATCAATAACACTGCAATTTTGCTCTTTTCAGCATGGCCCCAAATAACTTTAAGGAATTGTTTTTACAGGCATTGTAGACACCAATGTGCATGACTTCAATTAATTCCAGTAATATTCACCCGATACTTTTCACCACACATTACCTGAAAAATGTGCCTCATCAGTGACCTAAATGTCTTTCTATGTACTAAAATGTGCAAAAGAATGTTAGCTGAATTAGAGGTGAGAGCCACACTTGAGAATTTTCTTCTGAAAGCTGGTATCTAAATGTACCCCCCTGGTGAGGGGTATGTGGGTGTCCAGGATCCAGATTTAGTATCTAAATGAATTGAGCTGAAGGAAAATCCAGTGATTTGGGATGTAGATGTGATGCTCATGAATACTATATCCATAGATAACCCCTGGCACTCACAAGAGTTCTGAGCCCTGTCAGTGAAGTCGTTCTTTTGGTGAATACTTAAGGAACATCTCAGATTTGTCTGCTTATATCCATTATATTCAAAAGAAACTGCTCAATTATTTGAAGAAGAGTGGAAGAAATAATTTTGTTCTTAGAAAACAAAGGCATACCTACTGATGCCAAGGCACACCACAAAAGATGCCACTAAAACTTTTAATGAGCTGTTGCCCAGAAAGTCACCAAGGGAACACTTATCTGCCCTGCAACGTGCATTGAAAAATCATTCAAGTCTGAAATACAGTCATAAATGACATGAAAATATTAACATAACTATTATTTGGACTTTCTGATGGCAAGCCAGCTCTTTCAGTTGGATAATAGAAACAGCAGCTTCCTGCCTGTGAAAGCAGCAGCGGATTTAGTTTGCACCCCATGGGTGGGAGGGTTCAGCTGCACAGGGAGCCTCAGGCTCTCCAAGTGCTGTTCTCTGCTGGCATGCATTTTCACCTGACACATTTGCTCCCTGTGTTTGCTTTTCTGCTACACTAGCAGAAGAAAGAAGCCCCCACGGCTCTTTTCCCATGTCAGCTTGGAAAGTAAAAGAGAAAGGAAGTTACTGCCTCACGGAAGAGCACTGGGCTGTTTGCTGGCATCTCAATCCTGCCAGGAGCCAGATGTTCCCATAGCATTGCTCAGAGGCAATCGTGGCCCTTGGGGGGGCCAGGAACTTGTGGGGACATTCAGAAATGCCCACCCACTTATTCCTGGTTGATTTAAGTGACCGATGCACTGGAAAATTATATAATTTGTTGAGGCTGGGAAAAGGGATTTGTATACAATTTATTGCATACAATACATATTGCACTGGATGGATCCTTTGGTGTCTTTATGCAGAGCCACAGCTTCACAGGGAGTGACTTTTTTGCTATTTATGACAAACGGGACATACCCCATACAACAAACTATAGTTTTCCTTTAGGCTGACACCCTCTACTGTTCGTTCCTGCACATTATATGTAAGCAAAAGGATTAAAGTAACTGCAGACTTCTGTGTGGAACAGTGATTTCTTGACCACTGGCCGTTTTTTTTGGTTGTTCTTTGAAAAAAGCAGAGCAGAGATGTAGCCACCTGACCTACCTTGCATGTTTTTTTGGAAAAATAACGTGCAGCAATGTCACTTTTCAGTAGTTCAAATATAGGAGAATTATTTTGGAAAATACCTGCAATTCCTGCAGTGTGAAGAATAACCTGATCACACTTCGATGCTGCTGAGTGCTGGAGCCTTAGCTTAGCAAACAGAAGCTTGTGAAGTTGAATTCGGTGGAGTTTCATTGTAGGTGGCAATCACTGTCATTTAAGAGATTTTGGAGATGACACTTATCTTCTTTTCTGTGTTGAAAGAGCACACGCGAATGAGCTCTCAGAATCTCCATCTAAAGAGACATCTAGGCTGCATACCTCTGAATAACAGGAACACACAATTCATCTGTTGAGCCATGCTCTGAGGATAAGGTTAAGGCAAATGAAACACCCCAACAGTAACATATTATTTGCCACAAAAAAAGTTCTAAGCCCAAAGGACTTACAGGTTCCTCTCCTTGAAAGACTGCTACATGGCAATGCAAGCAGCAGGAAGAAACTGCTGTGCACTTCTCCTCAGCAACTCAGTAGCGCTGCAAAAGTATCTAAAGCTCAGCCTTCTTACTTTGGCAGAAAAACTTCTAACACATGCTGCTTTCTAGGAACCCCCATCTCTCTTTGCAAGGAAAGAGTTTAAGAATAAAGTTGAAAACACTATTTTCTAGGGGCATGAATCTTGTCCTTTGCTGCTATTCTCCATATAGAAGACAATAAATAGGCGGATGATCTTTATGAATATTATCTGCCAAAACATTCCTTCCCATCATAACCAGCACCAATTCAGCCAGTACTTGTTATTCTGTGTGTAGGCAGGTGCAAACAGGGTTAATTCTTATCAGCTGTGCAGGATCTTAGCAGGATTAATTGAATGAGTTCTTCTGTCTCACTGCCAGCCTCTGAAACTATTTCCAGAAACTCTTTAGCTCCTTCCCTAACTGTCAGACTTGCTGACCACGCAAAGCTTTTCCTGGGTTTCCTCTGTGCTGTAAAAAAGGCACAGTCCCTAGAAATCCCTTTTCCCAGTGGCAGCTTTGCTGCCATTTCTCATTCGACTATTCAAGAGGCATCAGAGATCAGCAGCAGTCCCTTTGCAGGCTGCTAATCCTACTAATGTTAGAGTATGAATACACATGAATAAGTAGACAATATAGCAAAGGTGCCTCATAGGAAAACCTGAACTGAAAGAGAGGGAAAATTATAAGAGCTAACGATGGGTTTTTCAGGTCAGCCTGTGTAAGCTTTCCACAAAGCTGGTTCTTCATGCCCCCAACTCTGATGGCACACTGAGACTCCTCTCTGTTGTCTGTTTACAGCCCAGTAAGGAGTCAAAACACAGGTGAATTTAGCAGAAGCATATTGACACCCTTACCTTGTTAGGTCCAAGCACAGATATTTATGAGTTGTGAAAGAGATGTTTTCACTGTGTGATCACCAACATCTGACTGCAGACTGCCACCTGAGCTTCCTCAGCTCCTTAGTGAGGTCTGGCAGTGACAGCAGCTGCCTGCCCAAAGAATGATGAGAAAAGCTTTGAAGCCTTGCTGTAAATTTCACATCAGCATCTCCTTTTCCTTTGCTTGCTGCTAATGAAACACCATTATAGGACTGGAAATGCCTGTTTGGAAGAACCAGGCTGTGTCCTGACCAGTCAGTCCTGACACACACTTCACAGAAATTCCTTTGGAGAGAGCAGAATCATTTCACATTCCCTAAGAGAGGACTGTCCCGATAAGCAACATAAAATATAAGCATGCTTGTGCACGCCAACTATCCCAAGCTGCTCACCTGGGAAACACCAACAAGGATGTAATTGCAAATCATGCTTGGTTGAGCAGAGTTGTATAAGAATTCACAGCAGCACTTCTCCAGCTCCCCACACACCTGTAGCACTCTGCATGGCTTGCTGACCCCTGTCTGTGGGCACAGTGACTGCACAGGACGACAGACAAGCTTCCAGGCCAGGAGCTGTGTGTTTTCTGTCCCTCAGAGCTGAGTGCTCAGTAAGGCACCAGGCAGCCAAGGTCTTTATCTGTCTGGGTTTTGGTTTACTCTTATGCAAATACCTCTATTGCCTTAGCACTAACATCAAACAATCTTCTTCTGAAGTTTAGCCTGTAATGTTTTGTACTGCGATTTTGCCTGTAAAAATGACTGCCTTCTGGGGGCTGCTAAGGGTTTTCATTTATATATCAAGGGTACAAAGCTCTGTAGGATGCTATCCATTGATTTAAGTACCTGCTGCTGTGGATTCTGCATTTATTTTTATTCAAACCAAGGAAAAGCTCATTCAGCTGACATGAGTATTGCACACAGCCCTATCCTTTCCCCCTTACTACAGCTTATTACACACGTACCGTTTGAACCTTTTTTTTTCTTGTAGCTGGGCTCCAAATCATAACTCGAGCTGTTTAAATGCCAGTAGCTTTTTAAGGTAGAGCTAATCCGTGTTCCTCTTGGGAATGAAACCAAATGAGCTCTCCTCAGGTTTGCAATTCAATCCAATTATTGCACAGATTTTTGTTCATTTAACTTCTTTGAAGCGGAACAATCAGAAGAAATGGGTAACAACTGCAGCGCAAACAGGAAATGATGACTTCTGAACTTGAAGAAAATGAGATTTTAAACAGTCTTGTTCTTCTGTCAGCATCCTGGAGGAGCTTTACTGCAAATCACAGCAGTCCTGGGAGAACTACTCCTATAATGGTTAACGCCTCTCATGGTAGAACCTCATCACCAAAGCCTCAGATTTGGAGAACGATCAACAACTAAGCTGCATCAGGATATATAAAGTGTGGTACCACAGAGGCATTCGATTTTCCCAGCATTTTAAGCACACGTACCTGATTGTGGAGACAGACCTCAGTGATTTGCCTCAGGTTCCAAGCATTTTCTCACAGAGGAAGAAACTAGAGTCACTTCACTCTGGAATAAAGTGAGCACCTTGCATGTTTCTGCTTATGCTCAATAGTTGAAGTGTTATGTCTAACAACCAATAGACATTACTTGAACTATCCTGGTTAATGTTTGTAAGCTGGAAAATGATTCTTGCTTGAACTGAGGCACAAAAAGATTAGTAAAAAAGCTAAGAGCCAGCATCCAGATCTTCTGCATTCCAGCTCATTTCTTATTCAGAAGTCACTCCTTCCTCCAAACTACCTAGGAAGCAAATCCTGAGTGGCAGCAGGCATCAGCAGCAGAAGCTTAGTGTCTAATGCAACAAGTTCACCTCTTTTACCTGCAGGTGAAGGATTTCCATCAGGTTGGTGAAGGTGATCCTTCCTCTCTACTCAGCATTGGTGAGGCTGTACTTGGAGCATGGTTCTGGGCCCCCCAGAACAAGAAACCTGGTCATACTAGAAAGAGTCCAGCATAGGGTCACAAAGATGTTGAAGGGCCCGGAGCATCTTTCCTATGAGGTGAGGCTGAGAGAGCTGGGACTGTTCAGCCTGGAGAAAAGGAAGCTCAAAGTGAATCTCATCAATGCCTATTAATACCTGAAGGGAGGGTGCAAAGAGGACACAACCAGGTTCTTTTCAGTGTTGCCCAGTGTGAGAATGAGAGGCAAAGAGCACAAACTTGTCCACAGAATGTTTCCTCAGAACATGAGGCAGCACTTTTGTGCTGTGTGTGTGACAGAGCAGTGGCACAGGCTGTCCAGAGGCTGTGGGGTCTCCTCCTTGGGGATCTCCAGAAGGTGCATGTACATGGGCCTGGGCACCCCGCTCTGGGGGCTCTGCTGGAGCAGGGGTTGGCCCAGAGGGACCCAGAGGTCTCTGTCAGCCTCAGCCATCCTGTGATTCTGTGATTCTCTGAAGTTTCTAGATAGAAAGGCATTGGTTAAATATCACTTAAATATAATCATTTTTCTGAACTTCAAAACAAACTATAAAAGCCAAAATATAGGTATTGGCAGTGAAGCCAGAATAAAAACACTATAAAACAAAATTCTTGGCAAAACAAGAAAACATGAAAGACAGAAGTAGATGGGTCAGTTGAACACAGCCTAGAGGGTTCACAACACAAGAGATGAAATAAAACAATAGAAAGAATTCAGAATGGACTGACAGCTGAGGAATTTCACTGGAAAGCTCTATATAATTTGAAAAAGAATAAAATGAGAAAGAAAGGTATGAGAGAGAATAATAACAGGTAGCCAAGGAAAAGGACACAGAAGACTGGAGCATAAGGAGCTGATTTTTCTTTTCTCTTTTTCTCTTTTATTCTGAACTCCAGATGTTCCCTTTCTTCTTGATTATAATTGTCAGCTGCAAGCTATCAGTGATGCTCTGCTGAATTTCAGACAGTGTGGAACAGAATTAATATTTAATCTGTGTATAAAACTACAAAATACTTTGTTGAAATCAGACATGGTAATTCATGGTTACGTTTTCTGTTATCAGAGAGCAATAATTTCAGATCAGTGAGTTAAGTGATCAGCAATACCTTGCTGAACATAACTACTTTGATGTCTGATGCCTTGCAGCTGTCAGCACATTGAACCTACTTCTTGATGGCTCTCTGAGGACTGTTGTGATGATTGTACAGAGAAAGGGCTGGCTGGACTTGGGAGGAAAATGTCATGAAAATTAAGAGAATACTGGATAGAAGGAATATTTATTTGTTGCCTATGCGTACTTTTTCTGATATTAACAAATCAGGAAATGGAAAAATTCTTTTTTTCCTGTTATCTTTGATAACTAAATAACTGACCAAATTCAGCTACTAGCTTGTTGATACCTACTGGTAAGTAGGTTTGAATAAGAGCATTATTGACATGCAGGAATAAATATTGTGTAGAACTGAAACATGTTGCCATATTTAACTACAGTTGCCATATTTAACTACAGTGCTCAGGATGCATTTCTGCTTCTTCATGCCTACTACTTAGACAGTGATCGATAACAGTAACTGGCAATTAAACATCATCAGTTTGCTGTGCATACTTAGTGCTATTAGCCAAGTGTGTTTACAGCATCAATGATTCTGTACCAATGCTTCTCCATGTTTTGTCTATGTAGTTTTACACAGATTCCTGTTAAATTATTCCCATTGGGAATTACTTAGCTGAATTAAATCTGTGAGCTTTGCAACTATTTGTGTTACATTTTGGACATAATTTCAGATATAATTACTAGGCACAGGCACTGAGGCTGTCTTTAGAGAGGGATAGTCCTAATAGCAATGTCTGGATCAGGCATCAATCTTTAGAAAAGCAGTATCCAGCTAGATTTTCATTTGGGTAAATTTATGTCAATGAATAGCATGTCCCAGCATTTTTAGGTAACTTTCAGAACAACGATGCTTAGAAGTGATACTGTGCTCACAGTAGCCCCTGTCCCTCATAAGTAAATGGTGCAAGAGGACCAGAAGGAGTGGCAGCTGGATAAGTAGCCCAATACCTTTGGTTTCTTCTCACTTTGTGTGTATTCCAAAGCACAAACTTTGCCTTGGTGGTGAAAAGGGGCTCTTCTGTGTGACTTGGCCTGTAATGGGGGCATCTGTAATAAGAATTCATAAACTTGGAGCAAGTTTAGACCTTCTGTTTTCCTCCTTTTTTTTTTTTTTTTTTTTTCAATCCTTGAATGACAGCTGTATCCTTTATAACAATTATTCTCTTTCTTGCTATGGGACTTTGCTATCACTTTCTTCTTCTCTTTATCACCTCCCAGCTAATCCTAATTTCTCCTGTTCATCCTTCTCTTTTCTTCCCCGCTCTTTCTTATTGCCTCCAAAAGTTTGATTTTACCCTTGCTCTATCTTCATCTTTGTTTCTGTTGTGCTGCTTTAGTGAGGCATGCCTTGCTATTTAGACATCAAATGGTTTCATCACATATTCTTCTGCAGCAGCAGCAATCATCCTCCCTGTCTGGGGAGTGCCATGGA
This sequence comes from Chrysolophus pictus, assembly GCA_037305975.1. Classification (NCBI taxonomy): domain Eukaryota; kingdom Metazoa; phylum Chordata; class Aves; order Galliformes; family Phasianidae; genus Chrysolophus; species Chrysolophus pictus. The sequence continues at coordinate 64,633,152 of CM074576.1, forward strand.
GCACCGTGTCCCAGGTATCCTGTGCTAGCAACAGTCATTGCTTTTGAGTGGCCCTGTTTCAAGGGAGAAACAGGCAGTGTGTCTAATGCAACAGGAAGGCTGAGAATAGGGTGGCACGCTTAATGGAGAATGCTTAATATTGCTGATATCTTTGTTATACATTTTAACTATCTACACAAAGAATATTGTTGTTAGAACTTTAGGCTTTAATTGAGGCTTCTACTCCTCTAGAGACCTGGAAGTGCAGAACTGGTATTTATACAGAGATTGATGACCTCTCTCTTCAACTATACAGACTATTCCAGGAAGAACCCAAGAGAGAAAGAAAACAATCAGTGCATGCTGTAATTTTTCTACACTAATTTGAGTATGCTTCCTTGTCATTTTGAGAAATAATTATCTATTCTAAAACACATGTAATTGAGTTTCACCTAAAAATTGAGAAATAATCCTATAGATAAAAAATGAAGTAGCCATATTGACAATGCACTATTTCCTCGAATGGAAAATAAGGATTTTTTAAGCAAACATGCATGTTATGATAAGTGCTCAAAGAATTAACCTTTTTTTGCTTTTCTGAAATACCTTTTCTGTCAAAGATTTAATTCTGTGATATGAAAGACTTAAAGAGATTTAACTTTTAGTAATGGAGGTAAATGGGAGTATCACAAAGATGCATTATAAATGTAACACAGTACTTTCTTTAAAATTTCTCACACCAGTATCACATTATCCTGACAGACTTTGTAAAGGGATGCATTGTAGACATGGACATTCATTTTTGTTGTTTCAGCCTTTCTTAATAATCAAAGTGGGTACTTGAGAATGGAAAAAAAAAATGAAGGTCAGTGCATACAAGGACTTTTTTTATTGTAACTCATGGTACAAAAAAATCTGTATGTAATAATTGAATTCTTCCAAGAGTAGAGAAAACATCTTATACTTTATTCCCCATGTTCCCAAAAACCAAACTGTTACTTCTGTAAATCTTTGATCTCTATTAATAATGTAATGTGGATGCATTTTTTTTTGTTAAGATTTTTAAAGGACTTGTGACATGGGAATGGGTTTCAGTTGCATAAATGTAAGTGTCACCTCAATTGAGATGCAATAAATAAAGGAAACAACTGAGTGAGACTTGCATACATAACATAAAATCTACAGGAGACTTGGGCCCTCTTTGAAAAGCAGCTTGAGGCCAAGGAGGGTAAACTGAGGTATCTAAAATGGAACTGGACCCTTATGTTAAGGCAACTGAATCCTTTAGGGAGTGTTTCTATTTTGGATCAATTATAATCTGTCCATGTGCGGAAGGTATTTGCTCAGATAACTGAAATATGGTGCCTTTGTGTTGTTCACCGAGAAGACATTCCTTTGATTCACATTGGTCCAAAGCATCCAAATACCTTTTCCTGGACAATTAGTCACTTTTCCAAGTGACTAGCCACTTCTAAGAACATTCCTTATTTTATCTGTAAAATTATGGTTGAGCCTAAAGTCAGTGCGTGCAGTGGAAGAAAGCTAATACGACAGACTGTCCCTCAGTAATTTTCTCTGGAGAAAAATTGCACCTGATAGATGAAATGCACAAACAGATACAAATTATTAGGATATGCAGCCAGCTTAGCAAAAAGAAGAAAATTTATATTATGCCCTGCCATGCTTTCATGTTTTTTATTCTTTAACCTAATTTTAACCAACGATAGAAGAACACAAACTGAGCAGAGATTTCCTCAGCATCTGTTCTTCCAAACATATTCAAATGAGAACCTCATGACATGGGGCACTGCTACCAAAACATTGGATAACGCTTCATTTAACTGGAATGACAGCAAAACAAATGTGTTTGTTGAGGTTTGTTTGAATACTTTGATTGAGAAACTGCCTAGTTGTTTCACAAATCCGTGATAGTTTCTGATACTGTCATTATCATTACAAGAACACTGCTTCTTGTAGTGTTCTACAATTCTACAATTGTAGTGTTCTACAATTGCCAGTCACCAATGAAGCACATACACTGAGTTCTCATCACTGCATATTAGACTGACAATCCATCTCCTTTACTACTGTGTTATTACCTCTTACAATCATTCCCCTGAACTTGTTTGGGAAATAACAACCTTACTTCATGCTTTGATTACATCTGGGAAAGACTTGAGTCCAAAAGACAGAATTGTGTATGCATGTATAATTCATTTTTGACTGCCTCCCTTAAATAGTTCATACCTACATTTTTATCAAGGTTGGGTGCCAAAAATAAGAGTTGTATCACAAATTTACATATTCCTGGGCCAAATACCAACCTGAAGCCAATCATCTCAAAACCAAGGAAAAAGCATCTCTCTCCCAAAATACAGTAAAATGTGCAAGCTGAGAACTTGTCCTCTCTTAAATTGCAGACTGTGGCCTTCCTTTCTTGGCATTCATCAGCACTAGCATTCAAACTGCATCTCAGACTTAGAGACGAAGCAACTTACCAGGCAGCCACAAGTCCTCATTGCCTTGAAGAACAGATCTAGGACCTTTTTGGAAATGTCCACAGTTTTTTTGCTGGATTTCCTGCCCAAGCTCTCTCCATATAGCAACCAGAACATGGGGGCAAGAGGAAGCCAGGATCTGCAAACAGGACATACATACATGGAGAACCTGCAGCCTGAGCCTTCTGAGGGAAAACACCAACCTGGCACTTCATGCCCTCCTGGTAGGCTTGTTCCCATGCCACAGCTTGCAAGAAACTGCTGGCAATCTATGGGGGAAAGTAAGGCAGCAAAGGATGAGAAAAAGCTCTTCATGTATTTTCTACCTTCCTGTGCATTTCTACTTTGACCAAAAAACCCCCAACCTATAGCTCTGAAGATGGCTGTGATAAGTGTTTCAGAAAGACACCTTGAATTTCTGACTGGACTTTAAGACCATTGTTTTTTTTTTTTTTTTTTTTTTCTGGTTAGTGTTTGTTGTGTGATCTTCTTAATCTTTCTTATATGAAATAATTCTCAAAGTAGAGAGAGCCATGGGTAATTCTGTCCCTCTCCGTGAATCCGAGCAGTTACATGCACTTTTGGTGTCGTGTTTTGTTCAATCTACCTGAATCAGTGTGCAACAGCTTCTCAGTGATGAATGTCATGCCTTTAATGACTCTTTTTTTTCCAGCTCAAGAGGTATTTTATTGACCTTTCACACACAGCATTTTGTTTCCAGCTTTTCTGGACTCTACAAAAAGCATGATCAGAAAGAGATGAAGTTCAGAGGAGTGTGAAAGACTTCAGTGATCTTAAGTGTGACAAAATGAGGAAAATGAATCAGTACAGCGGCTGACCTGCTGCAGAGGAGCTCTGCAGAGAAGAATCTGGGTGTCCTGGTGAGCAGCATGTAGGCCGTGAGCCAGCAGTGTGCCCTTGTGGTCAAGAAGGCCAATGGTATCCTGGGGTGCGTTGAAAAGAGTGTGGGCAGCAGGGCGAGGGAGGTGATCTTCCCCCTCTCCTCTGCCCTGGTGAGGCCACATCTGTAGTGCTCTGGGTGTCAACCTCTGGTTTCTTCGGTTCAAGAAAGACAGGGAACTTCTAGAGAGTAATGAGTGGTGCTCTCCATGAGTCAGTACTGAGGCCTGTCCTGTTTAATATCTTTACTGATGACTTGGATAAGGGCATTGAGTGCACCCTCAGTAAGTTTGCAGATGACAACCAAGCTGGCAGAAGCATCAACACAGCTGGAGGAAGGAAGGTCCTACAGAGTGACCTGGACAGGCTGGATCGCAGGACTAAGGCCAATGGGATGAAGTTCAACAAGATCAAGCGCTGGGTCCTGCACTTTGGTCACAACAACCCCAGGCAAGACTACTGGCTTGGGACAGAGTGGCTGGAAGACTGCGTGCAAGAAATGGACCTGGAGTGTTGGTTGACACTTGCCTGAACATGAGCCAGCAGTGTGCCCAGGTGGCCAACAAGGCCAATGGTAACCTGGCTTGTATAAAAAATAGTGCAGCCAGCAGGAGCAGGGAAGTGATTGTTCCTCTGTACTCAGCATTGACAAGGCCATACCTTGAGTACTGTGTTCAGTTTTGGGCCCCTCTCTACAGGAAAGACATTGAGGCTCTAGAGAGTGTCCAGGGAAGGGCAAATAAGCTGTTGAGCAGTTTGGAGCACAAGTCTTATGGGGAGTAGCTGAAGGAACTGGGATTGTTCAGTTTGGAGAAAGGGTGACCTTACTGCTCTCCATGATGACTTGAAGGGAAGTTATGGTGAGGTAAGAGTCAGTCTCTTCTCCCATGTAACTAGCAATAGGACTAGAGAGAAGTTGCACCAGGGGAGATTCAGGTTGGACGTTAGGAAATACTTCTCTGAGAGAGGAGTCAGACACTGGAACGGGCTGCCCAGGGATGTAGTGGATTCACAGTCTCTGGAGGTGTTCAAGAAACGTTTAGATGTCGTACTGAGGGACATGGTTTAGTGGGGAAATATTGGTGATAGGTGGATGGTTGGACTGGATGATCTCAAAGGTCTTTTCCAACCTTGGTGATTCCATGATTCTATGAGTGCAGCAAAAAAGATGAGGCTGTTTATGTCAGAGAAGACTGAGGGAGGGTCTCACTGTTGTCTGTAAGTATCTAAAGAGCGGGAGTCAGCTGGAGGGGCCAGGCTCCAGGACAAGGAGCACCAACAAGTAGGCACAAACTGGAACACAGTAAGTTACATACAAACACGAGGAAGAACTACTTTACTGTGAGGGTGACAGAGCACTGGAACAGGCTGCCCAGAGAGGTCTCCTTCTCTGAAGATATTCAAGACCTGCCTGGACTCTTTCCTGTGGGACGTGCTGCAGGAAACTGCTTTAGCAGGGAGTTGTATTCCAGAGGAGCTGGCTCTGCAGAGGTTCCTTCCAACCTCCACGATTCTGTGATTCTGTTAGTTAACCTGGTACCGGTTTAGGGGCAGAATACTGGGGAAAAAAACTCATTCAGCAGCGCACCGACGGGAGCCCGCTTTCCCTCACGGAGAAGGTGCCGCTCCCACCCGCGCCGTGGGACGCCGCCCCCTCACGCCGCAGGCACGGCGAGGCTCCCTCAGCTTCCCAGCCGGCAGCAGCACTACCGAGGAGAACCGCCCTCTCACCACGGCCGGGGTGGGCCGGGCTCTGGCAGTGGAGACGGCGTGTACGAGACGGCGGGATTGGCGGGCACTGCGCGGAGCCCGCCGCCCGCCCTCTCCGCACGGAGCGCCGTGCCGCGGCGGAGGCGCTCCCGGCCCCCCGCAGCCCGCCGGGCCGAGAGGGGTTTGAGGCGGCTCGGCGTGGCGAGAAATGTGCCGGGGCCGCCTGGCGGCTTTGACATGTTGATCCTTTCCGAGCACTTAACAGGATCGCAAAACCTTTCGAGCGGCTTTTCCCCGTCAGCCCGGCTTACGCGCGCGGGTTTTGCCCGTAATCCGCCCTCGCCGCGCTGAGGGGCGGCCGCGGTGGGCGCTGCTCTGCCCCGCCCCGCCGCCCCCGCGGGGGTACCGCCGCCCCACGGCAGCGGGCAGCGGGCAGCGCCGCTGGGAGCGGGCGCCGAGAAAGTTTGGGTCCGGATACCGCCGAGGGAGGCGTGGAGGGTGAGTATGGGAGAAAGCAGCGTGTGTCGCGTCCTGCCTGGGTGACAGACCGTAACTCGCAAGTTTGCGGTGGGAACGTCGCTTGGCGGCTCTTTTGTGCCCGTGGTGTAACTTCAGCCGTTCGATCAGCGTGTCTCCAGCCTGGGGCCTGCGGTATGTAGGGTGTATAGCTGGGGTCAGGTGTGTACCTGAGGCTGTCCTGCTCAAAGAGAATGGGGCAAATGCTGTGAGGGCTGCAAAAACGAATTGCTTCTTCCGGTTCCCGGTGCTGCCGTGCGTTGGCTTTGTGTCTGGTAACGTGACGTCTTTCGCAAAACTTGTGCGGTGTGAAAACGTGCCTGCGGGTGTGCGAGGTCCAGTGATTGCTGTGGTCGGTGTCTTTCTCTGAAGCTCTGGCTGGAAGGAAAAAGCCAAAGGGATGCATGGAAGAGTGACTCGTGTGGAAGAGTGATTCGGACGGTGCTTTCAGTCTCTGGAGAAATGATGTTAAGTGCAGCTAAAGCCATCCGATTAGAAAGCAACACAAGTAGTTGGTATGCTGGTGGGGCTGTCAGGGTGTCTGATCGGCCACGGGTAATGGTGGCAAACAAGTGGTTAGCGTCAGGAGATAGAAAGCATCAGCTTAAAAAATGGCACAGCATCCTCCCATGTCAGCATCTCTGCTCTGCCTTCTCTGCACCCCTGTGCGTCTCAGGCTTTGTCATCCACTTTGCACTCAGCGCTGTCATTTCAGTTCAGCACGTTATCCTGCAGGCTTCTCCAGCCTTGCCGTCTCTTTCATTAGCATCTCTTAAATCCTCTTCTGCCCGCTGCCTCCTTGCTGCCTGTGAAACGTGACACAAATTGCCTCTCCCACTTTCCTTCCCCAGCCAGGCGGGATGGCTGGGGCAGTTTGCATGGAGTGAGCAGGGAGCTGGTTTGAGAGGTGACATTCACATGCATGTGCCTTTTATAATACTGCCTTTTATAAATATCCTTATGGAAGTGCGAATCCGATGTGTTCAGACTGTATTCATGCTGTTGCTGTGTTCACTTTGAACAGTTTCTTTGGCAAATAAACACCCTGATGGAAATGTCAGAAGTGCCAGATTTTAGCCCGAAGCCTTGCAAAGAGCTTGTGTTCTGTACGTAAACATGGATACCTACAGTGTGGTAATCCATGCTGGCAACAAAAAAAGCATAGTGTGCCTTGATTGTCCACCCAGCTGCAATCTGTAACTTACTGTGCTGTAATTTACAATGCTATGTTCAATGTACACAGCTGTTTTCTCCTGAACAGCTTCGTCTAAAAAATAATAAATTCATAGAAAACATTCTGCAAAAAGAATGGAGTAAATCACAAAACTGTCAGGTATTGTTAACAATTCATAGAAACAGAGGGACACCCAAGCCAAATAATTCAAAAGATTATTATTTAAAAGATTATTTTGCTGCTTCAGGGCATCAAGGACGCAGCCTTTGAGTGGATCAAGGATAATTGTATGCGTCTCATTCTGAAACTCAATTATACACACATGAATATGCAGCGTTGCATGTAATACATGCACATCCTGGAGTTCTGTGTGGAGAAGTGTCTTTGACAGATCTTCAGTGCTGAGTTTGTGAGATGATGAATGCAAATAACATGCATTTTTTAGAAGATAGCAGTGCCCACAGACTGTAGAAAATGTGATATGATTTACCAGAGAGTTGTAACATTTGAAAAGTGTTCTTTTGAAAGAGCTGACAAGGTTTAAGAGCTGGTGTTCTAAGGTGTTAGTTGTAGATGTGGGCATGGTGGTGGTGCAGCCCGCTTGTTATTTTTCCATTGCTTTGGGGTTCCTTCAGTAGCCTTTATACAAAGCTGATACAAAGTGAGAGTTTGCCGCCATACAGTCTGCAGGTTAATTTAGAAACCTCCAAGTCACTGAAAGAAGCAGTTGAACCATCTTCAGATTATACACTTGCTTAATTTCTGCAGTCTCAGAAATCCACATGCTGCCTGTGCTGGTTAATACGTCGTGAGCTGTTGGCTGCCATGCATAATCTACACAGTATGAACTACAACTCTTACCAGGTGATGTAACAAGGATCATGTAGGTGGAGGTCAAGGCCCAAAATAAATCCCAAAGGCTTACCAGGGTTGAACCTGAGAGCCTGTGTGAGGATTTGGGAGTGTGTCTTAACTAAAATGATGTAAGTGATCCACTGCAGCTTATCACCGCTCCCATTAGCAATAAGTAAAACAATTTTGAAAGCCTCAAGAACAACAAGTATTATCAACTACACAAATACATAAGATCCAATGTGTAATTACATGAAAAGTCACCTGTTACTCTGTGGCAGTGATAAATATTTCACCTTGAAAAGCTGTTTTTGCATTCTGCTGTGTTATTTATTTATAGTGCTTTTCATCTAAACAAATAAGCTTCATCTGCCATTGTGACTAGATAAACAGAGACACTTCATATTAGAACTTTTAACTGATGTTTGCTTGGTTAGCAATTTTGAGTTGAGCTGGATTTGACATATTCTGTCCAAAATGAGAACTGTTATAGTAGCCCAAACGTGGCATCTTGATGGAGGGAGAATATCCAGATTCAAAACCACTTTTACAGATGTTTAAGCTCAAATGTATTGTTGCACAGTTTTGACAAGCTACCCAGTTCATTTGGGTGGCTTAGCTGATAGCCAGCAACTTTCTAAATGTGATGTAATTTGTACTATTTATATCTGCACCTGTGTGTGGTATCTGTCTACTTATTTATTCACATATTTATTATTTAGTTACTTCTATTAAGCCTGTGCCAAATTGTCAAAATCCTAAGCCATAAAGCTGCTCAGAGGCATTCTCAGAGCACAGCGAACCCGTGAGTACGCAGGAGTGTATCCTGCAGTGGGAGGCTGTGAGGAAAGGAGAGAACCTGATTTTGGCTTGCTTGATTTGAAGCAGACTCGAAAACTTTCTCAGTTTTGAGGTGCAGGTCCTAAGCACAGTGCAGTTTGGCACCCATGGGTGATTAGACTTCAGAAAAGGAGAGATGGAGTTAGGGCCGTGAGCCATGAGCCACCTACTTTTTGGGCAGGAGTTAGATGCCTAGTTGTTTTCAGAGTCTCCTACTTTAGCTTCAGTCATTTACTATGGGTTGGTACATGTAGCTTCCTTAAAGGAGCAAAGAATGTCCTGGGTTGGAAGGCATCCACAAGGATCAAGTCCAACTCCTGGCTCCATATTGCCATGCCCACAGCCCTGGGCATCCCGTTCCATGCCCATCGCCCTGTGGTGCAGCCCCTTTCCCTGACCCCCAGCTGCCCTCCCCTGACAGCTCCATGCCGTTCCCTCGGGCCCTGTCGCTGTCACACAGAGCAGAGCTCAGCGCTGCCCCTCCGCTCCCTGTGAGGAGCTGCAGCCGCCATCAGGCCTCCCCTCAGCTCTTCTGCTCTGCGCTGAGCACACTGAGGGCCTCAGCCGCTCTTCACACGCCTTGCCCTACAGACCCTTCACCATCTTTGTTGCACTTCTTTGGATGCTCTCTGCTTGTTTTGTCTTGAGTGCCTGATTGTCTGCATGCCTTCTCTAGGAAACCTGGATGCTTGCCTTGGCAAAGCCACTGGGTGACAGAGTTCCTAAAAGTTAGATCCTGCAGCCTTTGTACCTTTAGTCCTAAGTCTTTAATATTGTAATTATAAAGAAATGAATAGGACCTAATTTTCAAAATCAGGAAGTGCTCGTACGAATCTGAAATTTTTATTTCTTGCTTGAAATCATGTTTGTTTTTAGACAACTGACTGTCAGGGTAAAATGGATCTTTTATACCAAACAATGCATATAAAATAACTTGATGCAGTGTTAGTTACTATTTCACCCATGAAGAAGAGGGTTGACCAGTGTATTAACTACTTGTGTTTTGAATAGGAAGAGTTGTCAGTAATGCGTGATTTACTGCATCTTTAATAAGATAATACATATTTCTCATTTAGCTCTTGTTTCAATCTTGGTGATTTGCAAAAGAAAGCAATAATCATGAAACTATCTGTTTCTTTCAGGTAGCTGGTAGCAAGAATAGAAAAACTGAGAAAGCATGCTGAAACTCTGCTTAAGTCAATGGTAGAGGTGTCAGTCTTTCAAGAGCTTGGGATGTTTCGAATGGGTTTTATTTTGCTGTCTGACATCAGAAGATTCTTCACTTCTGAAAAATTGAGGCAACCCGAGACAGTTTTGTTTTCTCAGTGTGCTGAAAAACAAGTCACTGAGCTCTAGAAAATTCAAGGTGTTGGCAGCGGGAGGCTGCTGTTGTGAGGGGAGCCTGGGGACAGCTGGTTAGAGGCAGCTCCTGGGAGCAAGGGGACAGAAGGTGCTGCAGTTGCTGGAGCAGAGATGCCCCTGCAGCCTGTGGAGAAGCCCTTGGTGGAGTTGCTATTCCCTCCATCCTGAGGAGAGGGAGCAGGGAGCATGCAACTGCAGTTATCCATACTGTAGCCTGTGGAGAACCCTAGAGTGGAGGTATTTCCTGTTGGAAGCTGCAATGCATGGAGATGAGCCCACTCAGGATCGGGCTTTCCTGACAGGAATTTCAGCCTGAGGAGGAGCCATACTGGGGCAGGTTGTGGAGGACTACAGCCCAAGGGAAGTAGAGGAAGGAAGAAGTGAAGAGCGAGGAGCAGCACTGAGGAGGTGTTATGGACTGATTGCAACCCTGCGTACCTCATGCCTCCTGCACTGCTTGGTGAGAAGGAGGTAAATGAGTGGGGATTGAAGGACTGAAGTGAGATGGAGGGAAGAAGCTTGCTTTATCTTCGTTATCATCAAACTTTGTTCTAGATGGCATCAATTAAAATAGTTCTCCTCAAATCAAGTCTTTTTGGTGTGTGATAGTAATTGGTGAGTGATCTCCCCGTCTTTATCAACACATGAGATGTTTCATCTCATCTTCTCCCATAGACTGCTGAGGAGGAGGAGTGGGAAAGCAGTTGGCAGCCAACAATGGCCAACCCTCTGCAACAGCTGTGGTTGTAAACAGAAAGGCAAGCTCTGTGTAGTTCTTAAATCTGTCTTGTAACTGTCTGCTTTCAGTAAAGGTTTAGGGTCGTGTGCTCCAGCTAGCTGGAGCTGTCTCTCTGAGTGCCCTGCAAAGGGTGTGTGAAGGGCCTCCCATCTCTTCAGCATGTTCCTTACTCCTGATAGCCCCATACTCATAAGCTGCTCCCTACTTGGTCTCTAACAGGTTTGGATCCAGTTTAACGGGCTGGGGAGGACGCTGGTATTTCAAAATACTTCAGGAACCTAGGTGTAGAAGGAACAAATATTTCTCACTAACCACTAATTTGCCAGTGTTTTATGTGCTTCATGCAAGACCAAAACGTTGCTTTGGGAAGTCTCACCACCTACTCTGTGCTCAAATTCCTGCACTGCTGATGTCTCTGAGTCCTGCGCTCAGTCTCTCTCTACCACAGCTGAACATGTGTGGCACAGTTCTGTGTTGACAATCCATGCACTCTTACTGCCTCCTTCCAAAAATTGACGCACTTTACTGATGAATAGTGGGCTTGGATTACTGTGATTTCTTTCCTCTGGTCTAGTGTAGAATAGGGGCTCAGCTTGCACTGTATTTTGAATTGGGATTTTACAGCTGAAATCATTGGAAGGCCTCTGAAATGAGCTCTGAGTTTGCCTACATAATTTTATTTTATGAGATGAAAATATTTTATAATAATTAATATTAATATATAAATAAAATAGCCATAACAAGTAATAATTATTAAAAGCTGCTTATTCCTTGCCTTTCATGATCATTCCTGCTGTGCATTTGCTCTGCAGCGTGTTTTGTTTAAGAGGAGGACTAATAGTATCCCAGAGAGGTCCGTGCTGTCATTTCATGGAGCACTTTTAATATTCCTTTCTGATTTTAACACTTGCCACATATAGATCCTTTCACCTTTTTAGATTTTGTGTCAGCAAGCCTTCTTGGCACTGAGCAGAGCATTTCACTGAGCTGTATGTATATAAATATATCATGCTCAGATTCCCTTTCTGAGAGCGTATTATTACTTTGGAATCACATAAGGTAGTAGTTTACATGCTTTTCATCAGCATCCATTGATTTGCAATTGCCTACACTGCATGTCACTTGCCATCAAGTTGTGAACTTGTTCTAGTTGGTGTGGGTCACTGGAATTCCCTGCACTTCTCTTTTGTTTCTGCAGTAATTTTTGCTGTTCTAAGATGTTTGTCTCACTGCTTGTTCTTTTCAGTGTCACTAATTTTCATATGAAAACCTTATTCTTAAACTTCTGCAGCACTGAAGGTCAACTGTTTAATCCTATTCTTGCTTTTTGTCTAGGCTAGTAGTTTTTCATCCAAAATAATGTTTGGTTTGATATCCTGTGAGTTGTGTGGTTTCTTCAGTAGCCTGGCTTTGGAACGTCTAAATAAAGCATGCAACTGTTTTCTGTTCTCACTGCTCAAGTGGTATGTTCAAAGCATTCCAGGAGATTAGGACTATGCAGTTCTAGTATCTATTAGTAGTGTCTAATTCCAGATTAGTAGTATCTAATTCCAGGAGATTAATAACAGCTGGAGAAGCCATGCCAGTTTCAAGCTTAAAGAAAAACTGTACTCGCTGTTTTTTAACCAAACTTCCCTGTACTGATAGAGAAATTACAAATCTGAAAACATGCACATCACATTTACAGCTTTTAAAATATAGAAAAGCACTATTCACTGCTCAGCTGTTTCAGAAGCAAGCACAGAATCATGGAATATCTTGGGTTGGAACAGAGCTTAGATACTGTCTAGTCCACCCCCCTGCTAAAGGCAGGGCTGCCCCCCACCAGATGAAGCTGCTCAGGGTCCCATTCAACCTGGCCTCAAATGCCTGCAGGGATGAGGCACCCACAGCTTCTTTGGCAGCCTCTGCCAGCGCCTCACTGCCCTCTGAGGGAAAATGTTCTCCCTAACATCTAAATCTCCCCTCTTTTAGCTTAAAGCTATTCCCCCTTGTCCTATCACTATCAGATCGTGTAAAAAGTCAGTATCCCTTCTGATTATAAGCTTCCTTTTAAGTACTGGAAGGCCGCAATAAGATCTTTGCAGAACTTTCTCTTCTCTAAGCTGAACAAACCCACCTGCCTGAGCCTTTCTTAATGCCAGCCCTCTGATCATACTCTTGGCCTCCTCTAGACCCTCTTCAACAGCTCTGCAATTCTTCACCTGGAGGTGCCGGGCCTCGACACAGTACTCCAGACAGGGCCTCATGAGGCTAGAGTAGAGGAGGACAGTCTCCTCCCTCTCCCTTCTGGCCACCCCTCTGTTGATGCAGCCCGGATACTGCTGGCCTTCTGTGCTGCAGGCGCACACTGCTGGCTCTTGTCCCACTTTTCGTTCACCAGGAGCCCCAAATCCTTCTCCACAGGGCTGCTCTCAATGAGTTCTTCTCCCAGTCTGTACTCATATCTGGGATTGCCCTGACCCAAGTGCAGCACTGTGTACTTTGGCCTTATTGACTCTCATTTGGTTCTTGTGGGCCCACTTCCCAAGTGTATCTAGGTTCCTTTGCATGGCACCCCTTCCTTCTGTCATGTTAACTGCAACATTCATCTTGTTGTTGTCTTGCTGAGGATGCACTCGATCTCATTGTATTTATCATTAGTAAAGATATGGAAGCGCACTGTTCCCAAAACAGGACCCTTGGGGGAACACTAATTGTTACTGGCCTCCACCCTGGATATAGAGCCATTGACCGTAACCCTCTGGATGTGGCCATCTGACCAATTCTTTATCCACTGAATATTCCACCCTTCAGATCTGTATTTCTCCCATTTAGAGATAAGGATGTGGTGTAGGAACATGTCAAAGGTGCTGCACAAGTCCAGCTATATGACATCAGTTGCCCTTCCTTTGTCCGCTGATCACTCCATTGTAGAAGGCCACAAAGTTGGTCAGGCACGATCTACCCTTTGTGAAGCCATGCTGACTTCCAGTGAAGACTGAGGCAAATAACTCATTAAGTATGTCAGCCTTCTCCACGTGTCATCTGTTGTAGCGAGTTCTCCCTTCTCATTTACCAGATGGAGGTATACATTTGTCTCTTCAGACAAATTACCTGTACAATCTCTTCTTGTTACATTTCACATCCCTCACCAAGTTCTGTTTTATGTGTGGCTTGGGGCTTTCCTGATCTCATTTCTGTGTTATTCCTCACCCTTAAATCCCTGCTTTTGCTGCCAGTACATGCCCCTTTTTTCCCTCAGTTTAACCAACAGGTCCTTGCTCAGCCATGCCAGTTTCCTGCCTCTTCTGCTTGTTTTCCTCTACTGGGGGACAGAGAACTCTTGTGTTCTCAGAAAAGTGTCCTTAAAGAGCTGCCAGCTCTGCTCCCTTGTCCATAAGGACAGCTTCCCAGGAAATCCTGTCCAGCGATTTCTTAAACAGCTGGAATTTTGCTTTCCTGAAGTTCAGGTTCCTGACTTTGCTTTTGCTAGGTCTGTATTCCTTGAGATCACAAACTCAACCAAGCCATGATCTCTGCTTCCAATATTAACCTTTTTTATGATCTCCTCTGTGTTGGTCAGCACCAGGTCCATTAATGCTTCATCTCTGGTTGATTTATCTACTACCTGGACCAGGAGGTTATCCTCAGTGCACTCCTGGAGTCTCCTGGATTTCCTGCAGCATGCCATGCTGCTTTCCCAATGTTTCTTTTTAGTGGGAGGCTGCATGTTGGCAGCAAATAAGGTACATCATGCCTACACCCGTAGGTATCTCATACTTCCATTGTCTGTGCAGTTATTCGTTTTATTGGAGATTGTAAGCCAGGTGATCTCGATTTAAGAACTGCTGTAGATAAACATGAATTAGTGAATCATTGGAGCTAGCGGCAGGGTTTTTGTTACATTAGGTGGCAGTACTGGTAAAGGCCGGGTTGGATGGGGCCCTGGGCAATCTGCTCTAGTACTTAATCCAGTGCCTGGCAATCCTGCCTGTGGCAGAGGAGTTGGAACTTGATGATCTTAGAGGTCCCTTCCAACCCAAGCCATTCTATGATGCTATGATCTTAACTTAACTTGGCACTAACTTTGTTTTGGAAATCTACCCTTAGAAAAAAGCTTGTGCTCTGTCACTTATGAATCATTCTGATGTTCTCATTATCAAGCTTTTAAAGCTTTGAAGTAGAATAACGTGCAAGTCCAATGGTGGATGCGTTATGGTGTTGATTGGAACAGGGAGGAATCACCCCTCTCTCAAAATTCTATTTTGATTTAAATGACAACAACAAAAAATTGGCTGAATTTTGAAGGAATCATAGAATCATAGAATGGCCTGGGTTGAAAAGGACCATAATATTTACTTTCTAGTTTCAACCCTCCTGCTACGTGCAGTCGCCAACCACTAGACCAGAGCCACATCCAGCCTGGCCTCGAATGCCTCCAGGGATGGGGCATCCACAATCTCCTTGGGCAGCCTGTTTCAGTGCATCACCACCCTCTGAGTGAAAAACTTCCTCCTAATATCTAACTTAAACCTCCTCTGTCTCAGTTTAAGACCATTCCCCCTTGTCCTATCACTATCCACCCTTGTGAACAGCCGTTCCCTCTCCTATTTTTTCCTTCAAGTGTTGGAAGGCCGCAATGAGGTCTCACCAGAGCCTTCTCTTCTGCAAGCTAAACCATCCCAGTTCCCTCAAACTTTCCTCATAGGAGAGGTGCCCCAGCCCTCTGATCATCTTAGTGGCTCTCTGCTGGACCTGCTCCAAGAGCACCACATCCTTCCTGTACTGGGGGCCCCAGTCCTGGATGCAGTACTCCTGATGGGGCCTCACAAGAACTGAGTAGAGGGGGACGATCACCTCCCTCTCCCTGCTGGCCACTCTTAGTCCTAAATTATCTTGCATTGGACTTCCATTGTATAGCTGAAAACAGCGGAAATGCAATAGGCAGCAACAGTAACTATTCATAGAAAGCAGCAGTTTGCTCTTATGCCTTACTTTCCGTATGAGCACAACAGTTTGCCAGCAAAAAGCATGCTGCTCTGCTTTTAAGTGAAGAATTGTGACAACCTGGCTGCTGCGTTAGAGTCTGCCAGTAAAACTTCAAGCCTTGAAACCTGGGAAGTGAGAACATAAATTGGAGGCTACCATCAGTAGTAACAAAAGAACGAAGACATTTTATTCTTATCTTGAATTATGTTCAAATATGAGAAATGGGATTTACTGCTGTGGCAAAATAAATCTACTCATCACCAAGTCACTATTGCATGTAATCTATCTAATTCTGTTATACAAAGCCTGTAATAGAAGCAATAATTGTAACTCAGAAATAGTTAATAATTTTTCTTGGAGAAAAGAAAAATTGGTATCGTATCTACTTTGGAACTTGCTCATTCAGCTATTTAATTTATTAAAATGTTTGTCCATCCAAGGCTAAATTGGTTGAAAAGAAATAATATTCCTTGATATTTATAATGGATATACCTTAACAGAATTGTAGAAATAATTTGTAAATGTTCTTTGAACATAACAAATTGATTCATTAACTGAGAATGATTCAGTTAACATTTTTATATGCAGTTTTTAGTATAAATTATCCGTGTCTTAGGAATCATTTCTTCTGAGTGAACATTCAGATCTAAGAGTGGGTTGAAAATCCTCTATTTATGTCAGTGTATTATAGAAATACTGATTTTTCTCCCCAGAAAAGCTGAAGTTACCTGATATGTGCAGGGCCATAAGATCAGACACAGTTATGTCTCAGTTGACCTGTGTTGAGGTAAGATTAGAAATAGGAAACACTAACCAGATTTTCAGGTGTTAAATAAGATATCCAGGGGCTATTTCCAGACCAATTTCTGGATGCAAAATTTAAGTTAGTCTGTTTTATATTTTGAAATATATTAAATTCTTTTAAAAGTTATATGCCATTTCCTTTAGATCTCTGGGATTTGGATGGAGGGGAAGTCTAGTGTCCGTTTTTTAAGAAGCTGACTGCATAACACAGACCTGTTAGTGGGCAATCAGTTTTACTTCAGGAGCAATGCAGGGGAGAGTTTTTGTTTCTGTATATTGTTTGCTGCTAGTTGCAAGACCATGCTGTGGTCTTAAGACAGTGGATTACAGGTGAGAAAAGGACATTAGATGATCTGAAGCAGTGGCCAATCCCAAGAGAAATTGCTTCTAGTGATGTCTCAGATAGAAAAGGTCCCTGAGTAGGGTTTCAATAATTAAAAAAAATGAATTCAAAAGTCAGAACTTTCAGTGAAGTCTTTCAGACTGCCATTTTTAAAGCACTTGTGTTGACTCTTAAAAGTTGTTTTACTTACGTTGGTAGGGCACTGAGGGGCACATCTGGAAAGGAATTAAGTTGAATCACTTTCCTAAATCTTACAGGAGTTGGATGGTTAGATATCTCAACAGACTTTGTCTTGAAGCACTATCATAAGAATGATAGACAAGAAGACAACAGAAAAAATGTTTAGTGCATTGTTTAGATAATGTATGATTAATGGATGCTGTGTATTAAGCTAAAGGACACATTTGATAAATGATCTGTTTGCTTAGTATGCAATTTCAGAATAAGAGACTTCATCATAAAATAGAAACAGGTGAGCACAAGAGGATTGACTTGAAGTGGAATAGGTTGTCCTAGCACGTATCCACTTTGCTTTCTAACTGTAGTCTTTGAATGAAATTTTAAATGCAGTTTCTCTGTGGATAATATGTCTGACACTGTAGATATTCAGAAACCCCAGAGACAAAAAATATAGTGTCACGTAAACCTTTTTGTTGGTCATGATGGATTTTCTTTGTTATGCAGCTTTTTCATTATTACACTTTCATGAGCACTTCTTCTGTCTGGTAGAAATAGATCTGGGAACGGCTCTCATACTGTGTGTGTAGATATTGCTGTCTATGAAAATGGTTAAATTAGGTTTTTACTTCCCTCTTGTTGTAGTCAGTCACTGTTTTTAAGAACTGTTACATTGCTTTTGGTGCCTTCATTAAATGCATTTTTTCCCCCTGTGTTTCAGCTGTCAATTAGATGTTGATATGTAAAGCAAAATGGCAAAAATCAACACCCAGCACTCCTACCCTGGCATGCATGGACTGTCTGTCAGAACTACTGATGAAGATATTGAAAGGATTGAAAATGGCTTTATCAGGTAATATGTTTGTTTCATCACAATCAGATACCCACAGAATTTGAGGCAGTTCTCTGTATCTGTATTTTGGAAGCGACCACATCTCCATCGACCCTTTGTATTTAAATGACCTAGTGGTGTATTTCCAAAGTACAGAATAGACAGCGATGGGAAGGTTATCATGGTTTGCAGTTTTGGATCCAGAACCTGTATCACCTGAGGAATAAAACACATTTTCCCATTGATGGGAATTACACCCATCTCTATAAGGATAAGCATCTTTCTTGAATCAGCTTGCAAGAACCTGCACTTGGAGTGTGTATGGGATGAGGAGAAAAAAGGATCTTGCCAGTACTGTGCAGTGAAAAGCCTTAGGAAAGTTTTTAAAAGCAACCTCTTCAGTCTGTTTGGCTCCAGTGTTAAGAAATATGTGTAGCATATAAAGCATACCAACATTTTTTTACTGGCTTTTCAGAGCTTCACACTGTGCAGTTGAACTGTACTTGTTTCCTTACATTCACTTTTCTCTGTTTCAGTGTTTTTTTAAGTGGCTGCATAAAATATGCCTGTGCACTGTACACTTATATTTTATGCAGTCCCAGTCATTTCTTTGGTCTGGGCAAATGCTATTGCAAGAAAGTGTCTGATGATGCACAGCACCTGTGCAGGCTGGAAAAAGTTGCCTGCTTTTGGCTTCTTTTGGTCAACTGCCTCAACTGTGGGGGTTTTGTCAGACAGATTCTTGTTGACCAAATATTTAAAAGCCTGTTAGGACTACTTGTATTATGATAATTTTGGATCATGTGCCCCTAGCGTGTAGTGTGGATGTGATCCTTGTCCTCTTCACATTATTTTTTTTTCCATTTCTGCTTTGCTTATGTGATACCTTCTGGCATGTAGGTGTACCTACACTGGTGAAAATAGAACTGCTTTTATTCTTGCAGTATGGCTTGCTTGATTTAGTTAATACTACTTCATGTTCTTCTTCGAGAGATTAGAAGCATCATGTCTCTTTGTCTTCATTTACAACCATACCTCAGAAACAGGGAAAACACACATTGCATTGAGCCTTCATTTTATGCTCCTTTTTTTGTAGAAAATATCAGTGATTAACAGCTTAGAACTTACTAGTAGAAGTAAGAAAGCGTAGTTATAAAGGTTTGAATGTAGAATTAAATGGGTGCAGTCATCTGCAGCTTCAGAGGCAATGACTTAAAAATAAAAGGGCAAAAGTATGAATTATACTTTATGATGATAAGAGTCTTGATGAACCATTTATTGAAAATGAAGTTCATTGTGGTCAGCACTAATTACGGGATTTCATAGATGAGTAAAACAAAATTACAGGGTTGCTCTATAAAAGAGATCTCACATTTAAGGTTTTTCTATTGCTGAAGTGATTGCCAAAAAATGGTTATATAATACTTTTGTAATACAGCTAAAAAAATTGTATGTATACGGGCAAAACTCAATATGCTTGTGTTCGTTAGGACACAAATGCATTTTAGACCACTGCATCTATAAGAGTATGATTATTATTTAACAGAAGACAGTTTTTAATTTTTTTTTTATCAGACAGAAACCTTCCATTCTGTTTCTTTTGGCAGAAGTTAATCCTTTTTTCCATGAAAAGACAATGGGAATTAAGGCGAGGGGAGCTAATAAAATATATTTCATGCATTATCTGTCACGAACATCACAGATTGTTTCTCTTTCCAGTTCTGAACTTAAAACCTCAATCCCTGTCAGCAGAAACTGCCACTTTCAGATCTTCATGTTGAAGACAGTTGTGGGGCATTGGTTTTTAGCTTCATGCAAGAAAAAATTCTGATATACATTTTTAAAATTCAGATAAGTAAAAATTAAAACTGTAGACACAGGGGAGAACAAACAAACAAACAAACAATCCAGCCAACCATAGGTTTTCTAGACTACTGACACTGCTCCTTATCTTCCTATAAGTCCTGTTGGCTGTAGTTCAAGAAAACAATTAAGCACATTACTTAGTTCCCATTACAGTCGGTGGGTGTTAATTTTATGCTTAATGCTAAGATGTGCTTAAGTGCTTTTCTGTAGTGGAATGTGGTATTATCAAAGAAAAGTACTCACTGAAACAATTAACAGAAAGCTGGTGGTGGTCTTCAAACTGTAATTTGTTTATCTGGCAGATGAAGTAGCTAAGCTACTATCCATCGTATTTGAGAAGCTGTGACAGTCTGATGAAGTTATCACTGACTGGAAAAGGGGAAGTAAAGCCCTATTTTTAAATAAGGAGAAAAAGGAAGATCCAGGGAACTACAGGCCAGTCTTCTTGCCTCTGCCCAACAAGATAATGAGCTGATCCTTGTAGAGACTGTGCTAAGGAACGTGGAAGACAAAGAGGTGATTGGCGACAGACAGTATGGCTCCACTAAGGGCAAATTGTGCCTGCCAAATGTAGTGGCTTTTTGTGATGGGGTTACAGCATTGGTGGGTAAGGGAAGAGCAACTGACACATCAACACTTCTGCCTACCTTGGTGTCATCTGCTAATGTACTAAATGTGCACTCAATCCCTTCATCAAACTTGTTGATATATATGTTAAACAAAACTAGCCCCAGTACTGAGCCCTGGAGAACACCATTTGTGGATTTAACTGACTCATAATGACCTTTTGGGCCAGACCATCCAGCCAGTTTTTAGTCCAGTGAACCATATATTTCTCCAAGCCATGAGCAGCCAGTTTCCCCAGGAGGAAGTTGTGGGAAACAGTGTCCCATGAGGATCATCGAATCCAACTCCTGGCTCCCCACAGCACCACCCCAAATTCAAACCCTCTGAGAGTGGTGTCCAAATGCTTCTTGAACTCCAATAGGTTCAGTGCCTTGACCCCATGGGAGCCTGTTCCAGGACCCGACCACTTTGGTGAAGAACCCCCAAATCCCTTTCTGCAGGTCTGCTGTCCAGCTCTCATCCCCCAGTCTGAATTTATACCCAGGGTTTCAACTTAAGCTGAGGAGTTAAGCTTGTTTAGTGTTTCTGCTTTGTAACCTGCTCTCTATTTCTTAATATTGTGTAGTCTCTTCTCATGGTAGTTTCAAACTATGTAACATAATGGGACAATAATGGCAGTCCTTTCTGTTTTGCTGCAGATACCAGCCAAAACTCATGGAGTCTGGGATGGGAATGAGTTTGTGTTCATAAAAATAAAGTCAGAATTAGGCCACGTGCACTGAAGGTGCTACTTCAGAAGCCCAGTCTGTAACCTTCCTCTGCATTGATAGAAAGTCAGCTTACAAATGATTTCTCTTGTGTTATGTGAACATGGTTGAGAAAAATCAGAAATGAGCCTGTGAGTTTTATAAGGAGTTACAATAATGAAAGAAAGAGAGCATTTTAGATTTACTTTTCAGTTTGCTTGTGTGAATTAAAGTAGAATGCGTTTATAATTGCTGTGTAATTTTGGACAGATGCTTCCACAGGAATTGCCTGGTAAAGTCCTTTGAGTATTAATGTAAAGGTGAGATGCAAGCCCTTTGGTGCTGATTCTGCAGTCTTCTTTTGATTTTCTTGAGTTGTCTATACATGTTGTAACTTTTTTTGTAAAGTAAACCTGAAGTTTAAGCAGTTAATCTGCTGCAACTTAAATACTCCTCTTTTTTCTTCAAACCTGAGTTCTGTTAATTAAAATAATTTTCTAAGAATTCTTTCCGCCTCCTTTGAAAATGTCTTTTCAGGACTCAAAAATGGTGGTGAGTAGTTAGTAAGAACAATAGCAACATTAGGATCCACGCTGTCTAAGAACAAGCAAGATATATATTTTCCTGTAAGGAGGAATACAAGGTAGTAAAAACAGGCATAGCAATGCAGTCTAAAGGATGCTGTCAACCTACCATCCTTTCCCCAGCAGGAGTGCAGGCAGATGCTTCAGGAAAAGGAATGGATTGGGGATAAAGGAGCAAACTGCAAGTATCTGTGCTTGCCTTGGTCCTAGCATCTAGCTCAGCAGAATTCCTAAGCTGGGTGTAGGCTCTGTGTATCCAGTAGCCTATAATGGGTTTCTGTCCCATGAGTTTGTTCTTTGTCCCCTAGGAGCTGGGTTGACCTTGGCAACCCCAACAGTCACAGCACCCACAATGTAAAGTGGGTTGTAAAACTTTTTCAATTCTAACCTGTATCTCTTGACGTCTTATTAGAAGAGGAGGAGAAAACAATTAAGAAATTGTGAATCCCAGGAGTCACTTTCTTTTGTAGTGTGGAGGTATAATAAAGTTTTAATTCTTTGTCTGCCAGCTTCCCTGCTGTGAGTACAGACAAAACTAAGCTGCTAATTATCCTGTTGTGACACTCAAAATGCTGCTGCCTGTTCTTATGAAGTTAGTGTAAGTATCATCATATTCAGTGTTTTCGTGGCAGTGTGGATTAACAGAGCCATGTGAGAGATTGTTTGCATTATGAAGGGAGAAAAACGTGATCCTTGACGTGATGAAATCTTGTAAAGAATGAAAAACACAGAGAAAGCCTCAGGAGTCATAAAAAAATCCACAGTGAGCTTTGATAAAGTCCTGGTTCCATTGAAGTCAGTTCCAAAACTCCATTACAGAAAGATAAGGCCAAAGATTCATCTATTATTTTTCAGTGCTAATTATTTCTGTGCTAATAAGCAGTCTTACGGGAACTCATATGAGCTGGCAGACACTGCATGTAACTTAACAGTATAATCACTATCTGCAGTTGCATGCAGCTGAGATTCTGCAGTTTTCTGTGTGTCAGTAACCTCAGGCGCCTCATCTCATCACCACCAGTGTAGCTCTGAACATCTGTAAGCCTATTTTGCCATGCAGCAGCCTGAGTTTCACTTATGGAGCGAGTAAGAACAGCTGTGATGCTACTCAGTGTTATCTACTGTAAAATCAGTGTTTTTTCCTTTCAGTCTAGACAAGGAGCAAAAGGAAAAAGAGCTATTTGCTTTGAGTCGTAAAATGGAACCATGTTGGTAGAAATATCAGGTTGTTAAACCCAAACAAGGTCTGGGAGGCCCATACTGAAAAAAACAGTGGGCAGTCACTTTGAAGCCCCTTGGAGGCATAGAACTTTCCTCCCTGCTGAAGGAAAGCTGCTGATGCAGTGCAGGAGGTGTTAGACTAGCAAATATGTCCAAGGAGGTTGTGGATGCCCCATCCCTGAGGCATTGAAGGGCAGGCTGGATGTGGCTCTGGGCAGCCTGGTCTGGTGGTTGGCAACCCTGCACATAGAGGAGGGTTGAAAGTAGATGATCATTGTGGTCCTTTTCAACCCAGGCCATTCTAAGATTCTATGATTCTATGAAGTGTTCTTCTTTTAATTGTGCATATGCACACCAGGGTGGTAATTGACAAGTAAGAAATCAGCTTCTGACCTTGCTGGGACGGATGGCAGTGCCTTGTCTGCCTTCATTCATGTTGGATGGCTCCAGAAAAGTGGGAATATAGGTTTCACTTTATCAAATGTATGTCTTATTAGTAGAAAGAAGATGATTTGCAATATTGTTTTCTGGTGCAGTGGTGTTAATAATTGGATGGGGGAAAATCTGCTGGAGGTTGTATATAATTTAAAAACCATTTCCTTTTGCAGAACCCATTCACTGTGTGAGGATACATCTTCAGAACTGCAGAGAGTCATTTCAATGGAGGGAAGACATCCATCTGGATCACAAACGAGCTCATTCACAGGCAGGGGAGCAATGGCAAGGTAACAGGCTAATTAACACCATTTTCAGTATTAGCATATTTGAAAGAGACTGATCACTATTTCAAGGTAAAGAACAGCTATCACTTTCCAAAGAAGGTGGATGGAGTGCAGCTTCTATATATAGAATGTGACAGAGGCTTCTTTTGACCTTGATTCTGAACTCATTGCTTACTTGTTTGTAATAAAAGCCTTGGAATCCTAAAGGTGCTGGATGAGCTCATACAAATTAGTCTGATTAAAGAAAAATATTTTTTTCTTACAAGATCTGATTTGAAAAATATTGAATGTTGAGCAAATGCAAGAAGTGACAGCAGGAATGACTCGAGATTGTAGAGTAAATGGATAAGTGGTTCTGGCTGGTAGCTGATGCAATGTTATTTTCCTATCATGTATGGCCTAATGATTGTTCCCTTGTTGATGGGTATCTCTGGCAAAGAAGGAGATGGGGTGTTTGTGTTGTGAATGCAAGAATTTCTGTTTCTAGAATCCAGTTTTGTTTGTAATGAAATGGGAGCATGAGACAGCAAATTTCGAGTCAAACCATTTGCTCAAGTCATTTACTTTACGTAGACTTAAAACACGAAACTGAAACAGAGCTTCAAAAACTTTTTGTGTCGACTTTAAAGATTTCCAATTGAGACTACAGAACACTCTCTCTCCTGATGCCATGATGATACATGCTACTAGCTACTGAGTTTAAGCATAGTGTATTTCAAAGAAAAATATTGCTGTAAAACTGGGGTCATTTAAAGAGTTTACATTTCAGGCTTTTGAGTGGTAGAGAACAAACTTGTATTGCCTTATTTGGTTGTCAGGTGATGACACCACTGTGTGTATATGACAAAGTCTGCAAGAAGTTGGTTTTAGGTGGAAAACATGTTTTTCGATGTATGTTGAAAAATCATCTACATGTGTAAATCAATACTGAAAGCTTCTTAATGTTAGTTTATATTATTCTATACCCTTTTTCAGAATACTTTGAGTTACATGCGTGTATAACTTCAATTTCTTACTCTCTGAGTCTGCAAGGAAACCTTTGATACAAACATGAATGCTCAGCAGTTTAAATAAAGTATAGTAATATAGCATGCCTCTTAAATGCAGATTCTCAAAGACCTAAGATAGCCTCTGCTGGACTTCACTGAGAGTATCTTACTTCGAGGTGGAAAGGACAAAAAAAGTGAAAATAAAACAGTATGGCAGAAATAAGAAAAGGCTATTTCTTTCTTCAAATAGAGAAGTTGTCAATCTTATTTTGTAGAACCTGTTTGGCTTCTTAACTAACAGTTCTCAAAATGCCTTGTTTTCTAATATAAGTAAGAGCATCCATGTGAGTGGTTTTTCATACCACTTCTTATGTGAAAGCTGAGTTCTGCTCAGATAAAGAGGAAAAAATCACTGTTTAATTTTATGCAATGCTTTCTAAATGAGTTAGGAATCTATTAATTGATCTCAGACTTTGATGTGGAGCTTTGTTTTAATTTTGCATTCCTGGTAGATTTTGAATTCTCTTAGTTGTTGGACATTGGTGATGATTTATATGATGCTTTGTTGGTATAAGAATAAAGAGCTAAAAATGTCTTTCTCTAATTTCTGACACGTGGTATTGTTCCTGCTTTATTTGTCCTTTTATTTCAAGGTAAGAAATCCTGGGCAAGATCTATGAGATGGTATAGTTAGGCCCTGGAGAAGTGCAGTAAGACAGGTGTACTTTATCATAAGATTGTAATATTATCCAACATGAAGGGAATGTGAAGAGCTTTCCTTGAGTAGCCTAGAGCTCCTGTAAGAAGTTACAGGTTGTTCAGGATTTTATTATGGCATTTTCGTGGACAAGATTGGGAAACCTGAAGTAACACTACTTTTGTCCAAATTGGTCTGCTAATGGGAAAGAACAAAGAATATTGTTTGGGGAGTAAATAAAAGCTTTTCTATATATTTCAGTGTCCGTTGTTTTCAGTTTTTCAGAAGCATGTTTTTGTTTGAACTTTGATAACATTACAAGAATTTGTAATGTGTTTTAGTCAATTAGTGGGAACATAAAATGAGTCGTAACAATACAGTGGTAATTAGTTTTCTTGCCATGATGTTTTGCTTATCCAATTTCAGTGCTCTGCTTGAAATTTAGGATGAGGACATAGTGCTATCTATGCAGTAGGCAGGTTTATGTGCAGTGTGCAATTAATATATCTGCAGACTCTTTACAACCTAAGGGAAGGTGACCGAAATTTTACCGTTCCTCCTTTCAAAGTCCATCCTTCTTCACCAACTATTCAGCATTTTTTTCTACTGTATGTACCCTGAGTATACGTTCTTGTGAGTATTTTACGTCTTCTGATCTGTCAGTCCGAGATCCTTTCATTATCACATAAGGTCAGAAGTTTTTTGTCTCCATTGTGACCAGTTGGCAAACCTCATCTTTAATCAGACTTTTTCTGTTGCCTCTGCAGTGCTGGTACAGTGATGATGTGTGAGATACTTTCCTGATCAACTGCAGAAGATGATGTATGAAATTGTGGAAAGTGTCTGAGTTCATACTGTTAATCGATCAGGCCTCATTTCTGTGGCAGGTGGAGAAGTGGAGAAAAATCCTCCTGAACTGATACTGTGGGGAAGACTTAATCCCTCTGACATTCTTGTGCGGTTCAGTCAATGTTGTGTGTCTGTTCTGCACAGGCTGTCACGATTTGTCGTATCTCTGAGGTCGTGGGCCACAAGACATCTACACCATGAAGACCAAAGGCCTGATTCCTTCCTAGAGCGTATCCGAGGGCCAGAGTTTGTAGAGGTGTCCAGCAGGCAAAGTAACATCCGCTCCTTCCTGGGCATCCGTGAACAGCCTGGGGGAGTAAACAGGTAAGTAGATGTACTTATATTTTAGGGGAAGACTGAATATGTAAATTACTGTTCTAAATTTAATGCCAGCCAAGAGAGGAAAATGAAGTCGAAAGACAAAAGTTTGCCTTCTGTTTGGACTCCCATGGCTTTTTACATAGGTAAAGATTGGTGGGCAAGCAAGTAATCACTTCATTTGTTTCAAGAGTTCAGCTAATAATTTATATTAAAGCAAGAACTTCAAAGGGCTCTGCATGGTAGTATAGATGACATTGATTTGTTGTCAGTGAGCACAGCCTCATCATCTTCAGTTGATCTGCTCCTTAGAAATTCATTGTAAAAGCACATTTTGTTGAATTAGCCAGACTGCTGTCCTTTAATCTCTCAAATGAGCAGACAAGATTTTTTTTCAGATGCCTGTATCAATAACAGTTGCAGGTTCCAAATCATTAGGGAGAACACTGATCTTGGGCCAACAAGCTTCTATAAAAGAAAGAATCCATCCTTGCCTTCTCCTGTTTACACTGTGGCTGTATTACATTAACTCTCAGTTGTTCTACTGTGGAAATTTAATTTTGCAGCACTGGTAGGTATGTTTGTCACAGAAGCTTTGGCTCTGCATTTGTGAAGAAGACTTGGAAGGACTGAAGAATATTTAAAATAGCAACCGAATGCTTACAGGGCTAAAAATAGTGAGTTGCATATTACCATGCACTAATACGCCTGAGAACAAGCTTCAGCCATCAGATGTGGTCACAAACGTGTATGTCCAGCACGTGATAAATAGAAACTGGTGCCTTGAAATAGTTATGCAAAGGGGCTTAGCGCCGCAGTCAAAGTTGACCTTCCTAATCTTATCAGTGTATATGTGAGAGGCTAGTAAGTCAGGCTGTCATGTTGGTAAACACGTGTATGAAATGCCAAAAACCTTTACGCTCTTCAACATGTTTTATTTCAATCGCTGCAGTCCGTGGCCCTTGGCCAGGTTTAATGTCAACTTTAGCAACAACACCAATGAAGAGTAAGTACTGATAACTTCCATGCACCTTTCTGCTACTAGCTCCCTTTTTTTCCCTTTCCAGCCTAGTAACATTTGTGGTATGAACTCCTTATCTCTTCTTAAGCCCTTTCTAAGGCTTTAAACCTTTCTAAGGTTTTAATTATAAAGAAAGATCTAGTTTTCTCAGTACTAGAAGCATCCTTCATGATCCCTTTTGTCTGGTTACCCTTACTTTCCAAGGAACGAATCGGATTAATTAAGCATTTGGTCCCTACCTCCTTTTATTCAACTGGCTGATTTCACTGCATTACCAATTGCTCTATTAATGCTTCAATTTTAAAATGAGATTAAGATATTCATTTTCTGATGGTCCTTTTCATCATACCCAATCTCCTTCCAGAAATCTTTAGTGCCCCCAAAATTTCAAGATGTCACATGAGAAGTGGATATGGAGCAGGGTACCAATAAACCCTTTCCATATGCATTCAAAATGAACACTAACCTTCTTTCTAAAATGTGTGTTTTAACTCAGCCTGATATGGTTGCTGTAGATGTAGAGAGTGTGATAGGCAACATAATAAGGCTTCCATTGCAACGGAAGTTTTGACAGAAGCTGTTCTATTTTATTTATTTGATAAGGACATTTTACAGTTTCAGACCAAAGAGAAATCTCTTGAAAAGGTGAAGAACTCCTGTAATTTAAAATCACTCAACATTAATGCTTGTTGTATGTATTAAACCATGGCTATTTGAAGACATACCTCCTCTGTAGCATCTAGCAGTAGATTTTTATGTTGTGGACTAGCAGCAAATTTCATTTAGAAGTGATGTTATGAAAGTTTTGTGCACATATCTCAACATATCTTCCTGCTCCTGAAGCAGTGTTTTGGTTTAGCTCGCATAAATTTTGTTAAGGCTGAAATGGAAGTGCAGCAAACAGTGACAGAAATGTGCAGCATTTTATTTAGACTGGGAAAATTAAAGGTGGAGCCCACCACGCTAGCCAGGGCCCAAAGGACTGATTAGAATGGAAATGCTGCTTAGCCTGTTTCTGACAGTGACTCATATACCTCAGGCACAACTTACATCCTTCAGGTGTTGCATTATTGCTAAATGAAGACAACACCTGTCTGTCTACCTGCCTGACTGTCTGAAAATTACTTGATTTGCAAAGAAGTTGACAGTTGAGAAATGCAAATATTCAGCTCATTCAGAGACTGTGACAGGGTTTCTTTGGAGATAATGAAGACATTTTCTGAGTCTGAAGGTGCTACTTTTAATGTGCTGGAGACACTGAATAGATGCCACTGTATTGCTGACAGTGATGACAGGCACGAACAACTGTTAACTGGATTACAGTTCACTCAGTTGTACTAATAAGGGAAAAAAGGTGCAGGTCTTTCTTAAGTTGTGTTTTTTTCCTTGTGTGGAAGACCTATGAGTTCCTGCTGTTGGGGAACTGTAGGTAGTGCTTTCAAGACTTTGATTATGGCCAACTTTTTCTTCCAAGTGACTTTGACTGCCAGACTACAGGTAGCTGGGTTTATGATGTTAGGAGATACCTTGAGAGAGATGAACAGCAGCTACAGAAATGGAAGGGTCTCACTTCTACTTTTTCATTGACTCTGTGTCTCAGCCTACTTTTCCTTGTCTAACAGCCACAAATCTACAGTGATGGTGCCCTTTGGAAGTGGATTACTTTGTATCCATCTCTTCCTTCCTATTAAGAATGCCAGACACTTGAAGTTTCACCAGCAGTGTGATAGCTAACAGCAGCAACTGTGCTTTGGCTTTTCAGACACCAAGCATAGCAGTACACTGAGAAATCCTGATATGTTCCCTACACAGGAAGATGTTTTCAGGACAGATTTGAAAGAAACACAGTAGAAGTCCAAGGGGCCAATGGCAGAGAAATAAACCATTTGAGTAGCAGTTCCTGCTGCTATGTAGAAGTCAGCCTTGATGAATGAAAAACTGTTTCTTTGAGTTGAGAAGCTTGTATGAATAATTTTCCAATTATGCCCCTTGTAGTGTATAATTTTAAAGGTTTCAATGGTGTTGATTAATTTGATAGGTACTTTCCTGACATAGAGGGGATTTTTTTGAGCAAAATTAGTCTGAGATTTTCCAAATTATATTGTGATACTGTCTCTATGGAAATGCCTAAGGGTAAGAATTAGAGCATGTACACATTGCTGATGGGTAGAAGTTGTTCGTAGACCTATTGTATTGGTAAGTGCTATCTTCTTCCAGTCACGAGTCATCTTGTCCTGTTATAGAGATCTAAAATAGCTCATATTAATTGTGTTGACAATAAAACATTTGCAAAATAACTTCCTTGTATGTAAATGTCAGAGATTAAGTGAAATGAGACATATCTTGTTTCTCTACATTTGCTGCTTTTGTTCAAACATTGACAGGGATTCTTCTCCAAGGCAATTGCTGAAAGGAGAGGTAATCAATTAATTACAATTTTAAACCAACTATGTTGGTTTAAAAGAACTGAGAGAAGAGGTTCAGCCTCATTTCATGTAATCACCAGTAAAGTTTCAGACGGTCATTGTGAGGTTCTGTATATGTCATGAATGTTGATAGTTTGTTAAGCCATTTTGTGGCCCATTTTCATTAAATAGATTTCTTTTTAAGTGCTTAAATTCTAAAGATGGAACAAACTGGAAGCATTTAATTAAAACCAGCCTGGTACACTGCTGTATGAAAAGGCCAAGAAAACATGGATGACTAATGCACAGAATCAGCCAATTGGTTGTGTAATCTAGTGGTGTTGGTTTGAGAAGCCTCGGCCTGCAAACCATTTATACCAGTTGGATAAATGGTACCATTGAGAAATCCTGTCCTACCCCATCCAGAATCCAGGTCAATAGTTCCCTGTACCTCACTATTCACCCTTTCCCGTAGCTACTATAGAATTGATAATGTTTCTAAGGCTTCAATATGTTGCACAGCAAAAAGGAAGAAAAGAAAGAGGTTAAAGAGGAAAAGAAAGAGGAAAAGAAGGAGGAAAAGAAGGAGGAAAAGAAAGAGGAAAAGAAAGATGATAAAAAAGATGACAAAAAAGATGACAAAAAAAAGGAAGAGTAAGTATAACAAATGTACTTGTAACACCTCTCATGCACTCCAAAGCATGGTATGGTATTTAACTGGAAAACTCCTATTACAGTTATTGATCTGTAGGCTGCAGAATGTTATATCATCAAACCTTTAATATGTTTTCACTTTTGAAAAGGTGCAACTGCTCAACAGACTTGTTGTGTCTTTAATATTGTTGTTTAGATGTTCATGAGCAGCTTCCCAGGACGTTAAAAGGGAGTTCGTCTACCTCTGGGCATTTGGTTTTATGTTCAAGATCACTTTATTCCTATTGGGGCATTTTAGGATAGCAGCACTCTTTGCTGCTATACTAAATCTGAACTGGATTTTCATTCTTTCAGAATATCTGTAACAATTTAGAGCTCACACCAAAAATGTAGTTTGGATGAAGAACAAAAATTTTACATGTAGAGAACTACAGATTTGCTCAATAAGTTTAGTTACTATAATTACACTGACCAACACAACTGATTACTTAAAACATGACATAGTTCTTTACTAGTGATTACTGAAGTTTTCTCTTGCTGGCTAGGAAGAGCTGTTCTATTTCTGCAACAAAATGAGACCATTTGCATGCTTTTTATACGAATAATTCCTTCTTTTGTTCCCCCAAAAGCTGACCTAAACTAAATATGATTTATATATAATGTTGTGTACTGTCTCAGTATAGAGATGTGTAAGTAGGAATGGCTTGATCTCAGTATTTCAAGTTTCTTAACTAAAGCTTTGATTTGAAAGCCTGTGTTCAAATCTATGTTCTTCAGCATCAGTTACTATACAAAGACAACCTGAGTTTACAGTACCGTAAAGTAGCTTCAAAGAAAATAAATGTTTCAAATGTCAAAGAGGTAATGCTTTCTATTGAATAAAGACCATATTTCTTGGTCACCAGTTTTGTGATGATGATCAGTTTTTTGAGAAGAAATGGCTCAGATGCTGCTGTGAAGATGGCAAAGGAAATACTTTTTAGATTAAAGCTGCTTCCTTTTTTTAACGTGTAGGAAGATTTAATGCTTTATTTTGTCTTTGGTGGGGGTCATATGCAGAAAAGGTGTTATTTTCAGCCTCAGCAATTTGAATAGCTCTGTTATTCTTTCCAATCCCACTTAATTTTTCCAAAGCTGTGTCAAGCAGGAATGGAGCATCTCAAATAGGATGAAGGTAGTATCTCATCTGGGGTCATGGCAGAGGTACTTTCTGAAGCAGATGTGAGTTAACCATGAGACGAGTGGCCTCCAGAGGAGGGAATACCAGTAGGCTACTGTAAAATTTCCACTATAAATGTACGTGTTTTGCTTTCCAGGCAGAAGAAAGAGGTCTTTGTGATTGATCCTTCAAGCAATATGTACTACAACTGGCTGACCATAATTGCAGCACCTGTGTTCTATAACTGGTGTATGCTTATATGCAGGTATGGATTTAAGTTAATAACAATTTTAGGATTCAAATCTATGTTTCCTACATAAATCATCCCCTGATCTTCCTGTAGTTTTTTATGAATTGCTTACCTAGAATATTTACATATGTTTACATAAGTACCACTGGGAAAAGATGGTCAATGCTTCTCCTTTATCTGCCTCGAAAACCCAACTGTAAGGTGCAAGGAGCATCCCCGTGAGTGCTGGCTGTGGCCTTGGTGTGCCACCTACTGGCTGGATGCAGAGATGTGCCTCGGCCACAGCAGGCTCGGCAACTTTGTAATCGCAGAATCACAGAGTCGTGGGGGTTGGAAGGGACTTCTGCAGATCATCTGGTCCAACCCCTACAAGAGCAAGTTCCCTACAGCAGGTTGAACAGGAAAGCATCCTGGCGGGTTTTGAATATCACCAGAGAAGTCTCTACAACCTCTCTGGACAGCCTTTTCCAGTGCTCTGTCACCCTCACAGTAAAGAAGGTTTTCCTCATGTTCATATTTCTGTGTTCCATTTTGTGCCTCTTGCCCCTTTTTCTGTTGCTGGGAGCCACCAAAAAGATCCTGGCTCCATCAATTTGACCTCCGCCCATTAGAAATTTATAAGCATTGATAGGATCCCACCTCAGCCTTTCCTTCTCCAGGCTGAACAGCCCCAGGTCTCAGCCTTTCCTCACAAAGGAGACATTCCAGGCCCCTCATCTTCTTTGCATCCCTCTGCTGGACTCTGTCTAGAAATTCTCTGTCTTTCTTGAACTGAGGAGCCCAGAATGGGACATAGTGCTCCAGATGTGGCCTCACCAGGGAAAAGGAGCAGGGAAGGATCACCTCCCCTGACCTGCTGGCCATGCTCTTTTCAGTGCACCCCAGGATGCCATTGGCCTCTTTGGCCACGAGGGCACGCTGCTGGCTCATGGCCAACCTACTGCCCACCAGGACACCCAGGTCCTTCTGTGCAACTCCTTTCCAGCAGGTCATCCCCTAACCTGTATTGATGCATGCAGTTTTTCCTTCCTGGGTGCAGGGCTCTGCACTTGACTTTGTTGAACCTCATCAGGTTCCTCTCCTCCCATCTCCAGCCTGTCCAAGTCTTGTTGAATGGCAGCACAGCCTTCAAGTGTGTCAGCTAATCCTCCCAGCTTTGTATCATCAGCAAATCCTCCAATAGAGAACAGTGGGAAAGGCTGCAGGCAATGAAGGGTTATCTTAAATTAATGTGAGACATTTATGGATGCTTGAAGGATGGGAAGATGTTACTCAAGTATTTGTTTTCCTGTTTGGGATGTGGGAAACAACTTCAGTCAAACTAACGGAGTGCTATGGAAATGGTTCACCAGGGAGAGATGCAGATGGTTGGCCTCTCAGAAGCAAATATTTTAGTTGAGAATCACCTTAATGGTGATGTGTATGGATGTGAGATGAGCATTCCTGGGGATCTTTCATGTAAAATCTGATGCACATTTAAATGTAGGGGCACTTGCATACCCCTATCTGTGCATTCACAATTGTGAATTCTGCAAGATCCTAGTGTCTGTTTAGACACAGCTTCAGTTTGCAGATGTCTAGGCATGGAGATATGCTGCCCTTCATTTCATTGCCAGTCCACACTAGCACACTGTGGTTATATAGTTGGTCTAATGTTTTTTATTTCTATCTTTGTTTCTTTAGAGCCTGCTTTGATGAGCTACAGATTGACCATATTAAATTATGGCTGTTCCTGGACTATTGCTCTGATATCATCTATGTTTTTGACATGTTTGTCAGATTCAGGACAGGTGAGTTTTCCGGTGATTTTACAGAGTTTTTGATACAACATGGATTTCAAAGCAAGAAACAAATCCACCAGTGTAGTGCTCTGTCTCAAGCAGCAGCGGAGGCTTTGGGAAAATGCAGTGTCATGGCTTAAGGCTAGACTTACAACCTGCACTTCACTTGGCTCATCTTCAGCTTCCTCATCTTGTTTCTGTAGTCTAGGCAGGCTGAGAAGATTTCATATTTAAGTGTGCCCAACAGATACTGATTCTAGCCTTAAAGAAATCATCTTTTTTAAACTAAACAGGTTCATAATATAGGCTGTACAGTGGTCCATACCATTAAATTGCTAGAGTAGTCCTTGATGCACTTTGACCTATTCCAGCTAGCACTCTTTCAAGCAGCATCCCAGCACAGCTAAGGGACAGCAGAGGCTGGGAGTTATGCCTGGTATTATTTTTGGAGGGGACTGGAAGAATTTGTGAGCGTGAATAGAAGCTGTCACTGTAGCTGGTCTCCAGGCTAAAAAATGTTTCCTGGCTTGCTCTGTTTACTGGTACATCTACAGCCCAAAGCGTCCCTTGAAAAGGTTCAAAAGTGCACTGATCGTAATAAAAATGAGAGTTCTTTTTAATTTTTGAATTTTACATTTCTTTCTGTCTTTCTTTCTTTCTTTCTTTTTTAATCATGCTGACAGTTTGACACCAATTATGGCTTGTGACAAGTTGTAAACATAATTACAAGACAGAGGCTAAAAATGCTGTCAGTTTGAGAAGCACACAACTCACAGCAGCAAGCTGAATTCTAAAATCTAGCAGGTACCTTGTTTAGCAGAGATGTAAGTCTGTCACGTTGGAGTCTAACCCTCAAGACTGCCATTTTGGGAGCAACTTTGTATAGGCTACGTTCTGCTAAAAAGCCAACTCTCTGCCCTCTAAGTTCCTCTTTTGCGGTTGTATCTATCACTGTGATGGGAATGAACTGAGCAGAAACTGTGCAGTACGAGTTATAAGCTTTCTACAGGCTGCCCCTAGTGATGGCTGTCGGAGCACGTTGGTTCTGCAGGCCTGGGTTGGACTGCAGAAATACCTCAGAATCTCCTGAGAGTTTTGGTGCAGTGTATGCTGCAACTTCAGGCAATCACATGGGAGAGTCAGTTCTTTAGGTGCCGAGATCTTTGACAACACACTTTGCAACCCCTCCTGGCTCCACATGTGTCTGCTGTCTTCTCCTTTAACTGCAAGGTGCTGAAGCCACTGGGGAAGAGTGACTCCCTGCTGCCTCGGGATAGGAACTGACTTCACACTGCGATCTGAGCAGCTCCACAGCTACCGTGATCCGTGGCAGCTTCTCTGTGGTGTGCTGCAGCTTCACTGCATTTCTCCTACTTGATGACTGAAGTGAGGCAGAAAGGTGTCACCTCTCACTGATCATCATTGGTTCACACCATGGTTGGATGCTTTCAGGAGGTTTTTCTATAGAATGCAGTTATGTGGAGGGACAAAACAGAGCTGAGAAGCTGTTACCTACCTTCAGAAGGGATGTGTTTTCAGAGCTATTTTTAATAACGATGAGTCAGAAATCCAGTTGCCTGGCCAGCTTTTCTGTCTAGGTGTATAGCACTGCTAATAAGGACATATTTGAGCAGCTCTTTCAGGAGTTTCTTGGGAGGTGACACATTTGTGGCACAAGAACTGCTTCTTTTTGTACTCACCATCAGTTTACAACTACGTACAGACTGATACACACATACATGAGGCAGATGTGCAGGTATGCAGACATTCCAGAAAGGCAGCAGTGCTGCACAGGGCAGAACAAAGTGCAGCTGGGTCCCCTTCAGCAGATACTTCTTTGAGACAGTTGCTGCTGCAAGATTGCTAAAAGAGGAGCAAAAAAGAGGAGTGATAAGCTCTGATAAACAGGAAATCTCTCCATGCACTTTTCCTCCTGCCTGCCCTAGAGGGTGGACACTTGGATGCAAGTGTTTTGCAGTGTGTAGGCTGTGTACCCTGTGCAGTGTATTTAATGCTGCGAGCTTTCAGAGGTAAGATCCAGTCCTGAAGCTGTGCTGCTCATGCAGTGTTCCTGTGAGCACTCTTACACAGGTGTAGTTTAAGGTCTTACTACAGTTTACATCTTCCCATAGCTCTTAAAATCTAGTGCTTTTCAGAGTCTTTTGAATGAAGAAATACTAATGTGTAAGATTCTGCTTGGTAGCTCTCTCACTAGAACACAAAAGAAAGAGTGAAGCATTTGCTACCCCAGGAAAAGTGAAGTCCTGTCAGCTGTTACACTGGTGTGAGAGAAAAGGCATGGCTCCAGGGAAAATGGTTGTCATAGTCTTGGGGGTATCTGTACTCTTCTAAAAAAACTCTCTGGCAATCCATTACACCTACTTAGCATTTATTTAAAAATATTCCACTTCGATTTTATGCACAATTGCTTAGCATACGCTTCACTTCAGTTCTGAGTCATGCCAATGATTCATGAAATATGAGGCAGACCAACCTCCCTGTTCTTTTTGCAGAGATACCTAAAAGACAAAGGTACGGCTGTCCCAGAGTGGGGCAGAAAACTGCAGGGAGCGCTGTGCTGATAATACAGTCATTGCTCTCATACGTGCCCAACCCAATAGTTTTATGCTTTTGTTGCCCTCTTTTTCAGTTTGAATCAAAAATAAAACTAGGTTTTGTTGCTTATAGTTATTAACTGTATTATGTATTTCATACATGGCCCGTGACAGTTCCTCTTCGCTGAGTGCGTCCAGGTGAGCCAGAAGGTTGGACACCCATATGCTACATTGCTATTTACTTAACTGAAATATTTAAATGTAGAATGAAACACAGTGTCACGGCGTGTTCCTGTCTGTGTGCTTAACAGTACAAGCTTTCATGTTCTCAGGTGTCTGAAACACAAGTCACTCCGTACTGTTGGTGGTAATTCTGAACATCTATTTCTATTCTTTAAAGGCTTCCTTGAGCAAGGCTTGCTGGTAAAGGACGAAAAGAAGTTACGAGATCATTATACCCAAACTGTGCAGTTCAAGCTGGATGTGCTGTCTCTTCTGCCAACAGACCTGGCGTATCTGAAGCTGGGTTTGAACTACCCCGAGCTGCGATTTAACCGCTTGCTGAGGATTGCTCGCCTGTTTGAATTTTTTGACCGCACAGAAACCAGGACAAATTATCCAAACATGTTTCGTATTGGAAATCTTGTCTTGTACATTCTTATCATCATCCACTGGAATGCGTGTATATACTTTGCAATTTCAAAGGTAATTGGCTTCGGAACCGACTCTTGGGTCTACCCCAATGTATCCATCCCAGAGTATGGGCGCCTGTCGAGAAAGTACATTTACAGCCTGTATTGGTCAACGCTGACGCTAACAACCATTGGGGAAACTCCTCCGCCTGTGAAGGACGAGGAGTATCTCTTTGTGGTCATTGACTTCTTGGTGGGCGTGTTGATCTTCGCTACCATCGTCGGTAACGTGGGCTCCATGATTTCCAACATGAATGCCTCCAGGGCGGAGTTCCAGGCCAAAGTCGATTCCATTAAACAGTACATGCATTTCCGAAAAGTAACGAAGGATTTGGAAGCCAGGGTTATTAAGTGGTTCGATTACCTCTGGACCAATAAGAAAACAGTGGATGAAAAGGAAGTTCTCAAAAATCTGCCCGACAAGCTGAAAGCTGAAATTGCCATCAATGTCCATTTGGACACACTGAAGAAAGTGCGTATATTCCAGGATTGTGAAGCAGGACTGCTCATCGAGCTGGTGCTGAAACTGAAACCTACTGTCTTCAGTCCTGGGGACTACATATGCAAGAAGGGAGATATCGGGAGGGAGATGTACATTATAAAGGAGGGAAAATTGGCAGTGGTGGCAGATGATGGTATAACCCAATTTGTAGTCCTGAGTGATGGCAGCTACTTTGGTGAAATCAGCATCCTCAACATCAAAGGCAGCAAATCTGGCAACAGGAGGACAGCCAACATAAGGAGTATCGGTTATTCGGATTTGTTCTGCTTGTCTAAAGATGATTTAATGGAAGCCCTCACAGAATACCCAGAAGCCAAAAAGGCTCTGGAAGAAAAGGGCCGACAAATTCTGATGAAAGACAATTTAATAGATGAGGAAGCAGCAAAAGCAGGAGCTGACCCAAAAGACTTGGAAGAAAAAATAGACAGGCTTGAAACAGCCCTGGATACGCTGCAGACGAGGTTTGCGAGGCTCTTGGCAGAGTACAGCTCTTCTCAACAAAAAGTTAAGCAGAGACTTGCCAGAGTAGAAACCAGAGTGAAAAAATACGGTAGTGGCACCTTATCCATCGGAGAAGCAGAGCCCGAGGAGCAGAAAAAGGACTGATAGAGTATTTATATTTCATTATTTGCTGGAGAAGGTTGGAATGTGTGAAAGCCATAAATGTATATAAATATGTGTGTGCATACATAGCCATGATTATTTTTATATGGACTTGAGAATGGTTTTTAGCATTTTTAACTGAAGCAGAATTTTCTTGTAAATAGGATAATGTCACCTTCTTCGTAGGGGAGATTTGGTCCATCATTTGGGTACATTTTTGTACTGGGAGTGGATTTCTTCTAAGTTATGCTCAGACCATCCGGTGCATGTATGGCATGTGTAGGTCTTGACACATTGTCTCTTCACACACACATTGTGTTAAGAAGGCATTATACTTAAAGTAGAGGGATTATTACGATTTTTTTTTTAAGGCTTTGAAAATATTTATAGGGTACATGCTCTACCTTCCTAGACTGTTAAATGCATGGATACATGTCCTGGCTTCTCAGAATCCTTCTGCTTTCACAGTGAAGCAACCTGCACAAGCTGTAGGACTACAGCTAAGAAGGCACTTGGCCTACACCGTGTAGCTCTGTGTACAACAACCCTCACTTGAGAGGGAATCCCCAAAAGCTCACTGGTGGAAGATGTCTGTATAACAATAAAGCTTTACAAAACCTGGGAAGAGCAAAGAGTGTCTTGCAGCTCCTGGACACTTGGTTTGCTCAGTGCTGGAGGGACACTGCTAGGAAGCTTTGCTGTCCAGAGAGGTGGTGGATGCCCTGAACCTGGAGACAGTCAAGGTCAGGCTGGATAGGGCTCTGAGCAACCTGATGTAGCTGTAGGTGTCCCTGTTCATTGCAGGGGAGTTGGACTAGATGGACTCCTTTCAACTCTTAACAATTCTGTAAGCTTCTAGTACTGCAGGAAAGGCTGTCCCTGTCTGCCTGCTGCCCTTTCTTCCCCATAGGGTTCCTGCAAGCTGGGAACATATCCTCTGTTGCAAAACCTTTCCTGGCATTAGATCTATGTTTTCTTTATTTCATTAACTAACACAGGTGGAACCATTCCAAGTATTACTTACACCGAACAGAACTTACACCTGCCAAAGTCCCTCCCCTCCACCAAAGACAAGAACACTTGTTCACCAGATGGGTACAACAGCTTCAGCCATCAGGGAAAGTGTTTGCTGGTCCTTTTTCCTTTCTCTCTGCCTATCACATGCCAGAAAAAGAGCACTCCTGATATAATTGGCTTTGGTCACTTTAAAATGTGTAGCTTTTGGCACTTTGAAATCACATCTTTTGCCATCTTTCATCTCTGTAAGACACTTTTTCCCCTTATTGTGGATACAGCATGTACATTAAATTATTTTGAGTAGCTCTGTGTTTTTTCTCATCCCTCTCCCTGTTTTTTTAGTGTTTTGTCACAGACTTCAGTAGTACCAGTAGTACATAGCTCAGAAGACCCCGATGTGACAGAAATCCAAGTGGGGACCACTGCATTGTGTGCTTACTGCAGGGCATCTGGGGCAGCACCCTGCTTCTGTGCCCAGCTCTCCACGCCCAGAGGCACAGCAGGGATGGGCCCTCATCCAGCAGAAATACACACAACAACCTTCTGCTACCCAGAGCTCCTTCCCTGGCAGGAGCTGGGCTGATCCTTGAGCCCACCCAAGAGCACAAAAGCAAGGAACACAAAAGCTGTTAGGGAACGCATAAACACACAGCCTGAAAAGGCAACCAGCAGTTCAGTGAGCCCAGTATCCACATGTTAGCACCAGACAGAACCTGGGAAGGAGCTGGGGACTGTGCCTGGTAGTGTTGCTCAAAGAGGAGGCCCAAGGGTTTTAATATCTGCTGCAGGTGCAGGAGGGCCAGATTGAGGGAGTGACAGCATGCACACAGCCTCACTCAGCCAGTGTTTGTGGTCAGCCTGCTTGTGCAGATCTCACTCAGCAAGAGCTGAGGAACAAGCCCTGCACTTAACACTCAGACATCAGCTCTACAGTTTTGTTCCGGCCAAATATTTATTAATCTGCAAGCTATGCTTTACATTAAGAAACAAACTGCTCTTTTTCCACACCCACACCAGTGTCTCTCTGAGCTGGTCTGTCCATTGCAGGCTTAGGTCCCATATTGCTGGCCAGGATGAGCAGGGAGTTCATCAGCCAAACCTCTTACATGCTGGGCACAGCAGTACGGCAGGAGGGAGCGCTGACCACAGGAAAGCTGTTCCACGTCTGGACTGGCAACATGGCAGCATTTGTGCTTGGCTTCAGAGTCCCCTGGCACTATGAGCGTTTCCATCCTGGAACAGACAAAAAGAATCAGATCCGTGTTTACATAATTCAGCATTCATAAAACCCTTTGTGTGTTCCTGACAGCAAAATGAATTATTTACTAGATGGGTCTGGCAACTGCGCAGGCTTTGGGCTGTGGCAGCTTTCCGGAGGGAAACTGTCAGTCTGGGAATCCCTATTTCTACCCTAATTTTACAGCAGAGAGATGAAAGAAGGATGCTGAGCAGTGGAGCCCTCAGGGAGGCTGGGGAAGGTCTACTGTCCTCCACTCTACCTAAGGTGGAAGCGCACACACACACATCCCAAGGAACACCCTGAGGGTCTCCAGCCAGCTTGACCTTTTGTTCCCCAAATTCAGATTTCACAACCATTTCCAGCTCAAATTTACTCACTGGGCTCACAAGCCAAATGCAGAGGCTTGCAGCTTCCAGCAGCCCTCATGACTTTGCTATAGAGGAGGAGATTCTGCAGCCAGGTCTGCAGCACGAGGAGAGGCAGGGCAGATTCTGGGCGCATGAGGAAGTCAGCTCCTGCAGCCCCATGCACACGACAGCGGGCTGTCCTCACCTTCCAGAAGGAGCACAATCATTACACCAGAAGCAGCAGCAGCTCTGAGACTTTCTCCAAGTGCACTACCAGATCTGCCCTATGTGTAGTTTGTGTTTCAGCTTTTTGCCTCTTTGGACATGTTCCATTTGTTTCTAGGCTTTAATTCTTTAGTCTTCTGTTCCCATTACCAGCAGTTGTTCTCCCCTTCCTCCTACAGGAGAAGCTGTCCCACCAAGGCCACTCACCCTGAGCCCAATTCAGCAAGGACCAGAGGCCTCTGCACACAAAAAGATGGAGAAACACTAAAGCATCTTTTTTTTTGGCACCGCTTATCTCCAGGGCTGATGAATTGAACAAACTGTGCTGCAAAGAGCCAACTGTCAATTCCCCTGCAGTTCAGATATGTCCAACAAACTTCAAAAGATTGCCACTATTTTCACATTATATGCGGATTTAGGCCATTTAGAGCAAGTCTTGGGGCTGACTGTTCCAGTGCTCCACACAACGCAGCCTCGTACAGCAGGGGTTTGGGGACATCCCTACAATGCTAAAGCAGGCAGGTCATTGTGCACACGTCCTGTTACTGACCTTAGGCTTCAACATATTTGGTTGCTTCAGTAACACTGAGGGGCCCATCCATTATTGCTGAAATTGTGCACAGGTACAAGTGGTGAAGTCACCAGTCCTGGAAGTGTTCCACGTATTATGTAGATGTGGCACTTTAGGGACATGGTTAATGGGCATGATGGGGAATGGCTGATGGTTGGACTTGATCATTTCCAGCTTGAATGATTCCATGACAGACACGTATATGTACAGCATAGAACAGAGTGGGAACTGCAGGTAATTTATCACAATCCTTTGTGAGTTTGAGGCTAACCCTAGTATCAAAACAGCTTGTATCAGAAAAGGATTGTGTGGAGCTAAACGTGGAAGAAGCTTCTCTTGTATTTTTTGTACTGAAATGCTGGAGTTGTTCCGTGTGATGAATGAGGCACAATCCAAAGCACACCAAAACCTCAGGATGAAGGCACTCAAAGCCACCATAAGTCTTTAATCCCCCTATGGTGGGGGGTTACTGCAGTCTGAAGCTCCTACTGCAGTGGTGAAGGCTGCTGTTAGATGAAGTGTGACTCACGGAGACCCTGGCTCATGCTAGCCCACTTCAGTGTCAGCTCTCCTCAAAATACGGGGAGGGAAGACGGTCTCCTTGGTTGTCATGGTCCAGGCTCATGTTAGTGCCTGCCAAAGGGTAGATAAGCCTAGTCAGAAATTCACAAAACACTATTCCTTAATTGAGTTTTGCTCACACACTGATGGCTTTTCCTAAAATCTTTTTAGCAATTGACAAAAGCCTTCACCTAAAACACCCATGTTCCCTTGAGATTCTATAGCACTACTGTACCTTTAGGTTTAAGAAAAACAATCCTTTCAGTCCTCTCCCAAGTACCCAAGAGAGATTTTTAATCACAGGTTAAGTAAACCTAAACTTGTGATCCTTCTGTAGACCCAGAATTTGCTCGACCTTGCTGAAAACAGTGGAAAACATTCAGGGCTGTTCCCAGAGCCCAGCAAAAGAGAACTGAAATGGCATGTTCTGTACCTTGATGAGTTCTTCCAGAAACAGAAGACCGTCAGGAACTCCTGGAGAGCAGGAGAGCAGTTTGGAGCTGCACCACTTCAAGAGTTACTTATCTGGAACTGTAACAGCTGCTGCTGGAGGATTAGCTGAGGTTTACAACACTGCTGAGGAGATAAGAAGGCATTTTGGGAAAGAGGGCAAATACTTGCATGGAAAACTTGTCAGTTGCAAAGTCTTCATAGCTTACCTGAAAATGATTCCTCAAGAAACAACCTACAGTTTTAAAGGCTAACACAATTATAAATTATTTTAATGCTAAAGAATGACAGGAAAAGCATATTTACAATAACAGCACTTGAGTGAGAGCTTTGTACTTCTAGGCAATTATGTGACCTGCCCAACTTTTGGATATGCCTAAAGACTGTCCTACACATCCATCAGTTGGGCATAACACCATCACAGAATCACAGAATGGCTTGGGTTGGAAGGGACCCCAATGATCATCAAGCTCCAATCTCCCTGCCACTGGGCCACCAACCTCCAGCTCTGGCACAAGACCAGGTTGTCCAGGGCCCCATCCAACCTGGTCTTGAACACCTCCAGGGACGGAGCATCCACAGCCTCTCTGGGCAGCCTGATCCAGCACCTCACCACTCTGTGAAGAACTTCCCCGACATCCAATCTAAACCTTCCCTCTTTGACCTTAACCAACTTGAATTTACCATCCATAGTTACACCAGAATAGAACATATCACAGATATACTTTAAACAGTATCAGGTACTGATGTC
Source organism: Chrysolophus pictus (assembly GCA_037305975.1). NCBI lineage: Eukaryota > Metazoa > Chordata > Aves > Galliformes > Phasianidae > Chrysolophus > Chrysolophus pictus. The sequence continues at coordinate 64,676,192 of CM074576.1, forward strand.
ATTTACACCTGCAACAAAACACCTCACGGCACTCAGCAGACTGTTCTCACCGCCTGCAGTGAAAGAAGCTCTACGTCCAAATGAATCCACGAGCACCATCAAACCATCTTACATTTTCCTCTTAAATCTGACACATTCAAAGATGGAAGTGCTGAAGGTGTTCCTTAAGTGTGACCTGAAGGTCAAAGATGAGAAGGCAAAGAGCATCCCTCCCGCCCCAGCAAGGCAGATGTGCATCAGCACAAAAAACTCAAAAGCAGAACGCTGCCGGGCCCCGTGCCACTACAAGTTCATTTCTGGAGAGTTTTTACACATCTTTAACTCTCAAATTATGCTATACTACAATGTTTTCTAAACAAATAATTTAATATCCAGTTTATCAAAGTAAGGAAATCGTTTTCTTTTTCACTGAAACATGGTGAAAAAAGGTCACTGTTTTATTCAGCATCATAGTTACATAGCAGTTGTCTGTTTCTATTACTAGAAAGTAATTATTAAAATAATCCTGAAAGACATCTTTTCTTTCTCCAATGATTTCAAAACTATGCTTTTTTAATGCCAATTCCGCACAGCCACTGATCTGATCTGTAGTAGTCAGTTATAGCAATTGTCAAGGCACAAGCTCAGCTCTGCATGTCAGCTGTAGCTTGTATTATAAAAGAGATATGCCAGTTATGTCTCCACTTAAAAATGCATAATCCCTTTGTCATATATTGCAACAGGAGAAATTAACATTAAACACAGACTACAAAAGGTAAAGGATTTATTTCCGATATGATTTGTTGAGTTAAATTAAAAACCTACTGAATATTTTCTGTAGCAGATGAACATAACCTCATTACTTACTTTCTAACAGTTTATTTAATGGTTGGAAGTGTACAACATGAAGTAGGCCTTTAGGTTTAATATTTTTCAATTTTGCTTATCGTTAGATGAGATTAAAATACAGCAGCCATCCCTTTAGATTATGTTGCAACACTGATCATGTGCCTTGATAAGGAGGAACAATGATTCATTAAATAAATGGCCATGACATAACACGTAGGGAAGACTTTGGATTGTCTATTTAAAAGGTCAACATAATAGGCAATTAAGAATAAAACTTCATTTTAAGTGCACTTCCACATGCTTTGTTTATAATATAGCAAAAACTTCCTATTCCCTCCCCCCCAAACACTTCATCACTCCCTACTCTAAAGCCGTTCAGTTGAAAATGCACTTTTCCCCAGTAAACTTTTTTCTTTTTTAGAAAAAGTAACTAAAATTTCTACCCTTTCATATGCTAAGAAATGTTTTTCTAATTAAAACCACAATTTATTACAAGACATGTGAAGACAACATATAGTGAAATGAATTTTAATTGTTGTGCTGTGACTAAAGTAAAGTTTTCAAGGCTGCAATTTAACATTCCAAGTTCTCCCTTCCATCTTTATTGATTCTTAAGGTTTTGCACAGAAACTCTTTGGGGGCTAGAACAGCAGTAATTGCATCACACTGTTTTCCAAGACTTCAAGTTTCAAAAGCAAACTCTTCAAAAAGTACAGTTCTTGATTTGATTAGATACAGGGACAAAAATATAGCACATACTTGAAGGTTACATAGTCTACAAATGATGGCAATAGTTTCCTTGGGAGAGTACAGTTTGTTTTCTTGTAAATACTCAAAAAGGCTCAACTTCAAGCAGTAATAAACACAAGCAAAAGTGATTTAACCCTTAAAATAAATATTCAGGAAAACCTCTCTGTACATACAAGTGAAAGAATATGTAACACTTTCACGCTAAAAGAAAAAATAAAGATTTTGTTCATATAAGCAGCTGAAATCTGCTGTTCCAGCCCAATGTCCCCAGTAAAGAAGGGAGGCACAAACACAGGTGACTACTGTAGCTCACTATCTTATGGCCTTTTTGGACAGGGACATCACCACCATCATTTTTTTTCTCATCCCTTTTGTTACATTTATTACAGCATGCCAAATCCTTTGGCGTATGTGATGGCCTTCAATAATCTTTCTTTAAGCTTTTCTTTGCTTGAGTACTCCGGAAGCAAAAGTACATTAAAGCATGTGTGAGATGTAGGTAACCTGTGGGGAAAACAGAAAATAACTGAGATGAAGGAACACGTACGCATGCACTACATGCAACAAAATGTGCTGCTATTTCATTATTATGGATTTAGGAATTCAAAGAGCATCCTCTTTGCTTCAAGATTCAACTTTCAGATTTAACTAAGTTAATAAATTAAATGAAAGCACAGAATTTGTTTCCATTTATAAACAAGCAAATAGAATTTTACCTCTCTGTATCTGGGCCATTTTTGGCTATGATCATCTTTAACTTTCCAAGTCCTCCCACAGGGGCTCTGTCTGTGCCTGTTGTAAACTGCAAGAATAGTCTTTTCTGTTCATCCGTAAATGAATGGACTATCTCCCAGAATTCCCTAGCAAGGAAGAAAGAAATAAGTGAATTGACATCAGTCTTCAATGTGAGACCTTCAAAAGCTATTAAACTTTGACGTTTTAGAAGTCCAACCAGTCTTATCAATTCACAAGTTACATTCAAGAAAACCCATCACCAACATATTTACCAATCACTGAGATAACCAGGTAGAAATTAGAAATATTACCAAAATACTGTAGTTTAACTAATTTTTAAGTGTTAAGTCTGCTGATAAATGATCCGCAAACATTCTCTGTCTCACTATTTTTCTGCCCTCTGGAGTAGTACTGGTTCCACTATACTGTTCAATTGAACCACCTGCTTCCTTAAACACCACAAACTGCTGTCAAGAGCTCTGCTCTATCACAAACGACAGTTTTATGATAAAATCCAGAAGACCAAAGATACGTGTCTCTGATTCTTGCCTTCACAGAGCTCCCCAGTCAAAGGGGACAGAAAAGGAATAAACACACTAAAAACATTTCCCCTCTTAAAAAAATGTTGAGTTTGCTTGATTTCTAATCAGAGAAATAAGTTCTTCACACATTGTGTGAAGCCTATTCAAACAATTCATTCCCCCAAAGAAAACCAAAGCAATGCTTATTTATTTAAACTGTCCTATTTATATGACGTAAGAGAAAGACAAGGTCCCAAATAAACAAACTTTTAAGATTCACAGAAGCTCACTGGAAGCCAAAGCATTGCTTATGGTATCCGCTCTGATGACAGTACTCGAGTAAAGTCAGATTATAAGATGACTTAAATCCAATACCTCAAAAATACAAAATCTTACGCTATTAAATTCGTTACGAAGAAACAAGAAAGCAAACTGCTTGTAATCCTTCAGAAATTAAAAAAAAAAAATATTACCTAATAATAAGAGAGTCTCTTGTATAGCCACCATCATATTCTGTAGTTTCTTCTAGTGCTTGAAAATCTAAATTCTGTAAGAAGATGACATTTTTAAGAACGATCACTAATTATATTATGATCAAATAAGTTCCACTTTTTCTGATGTACATTCAGGACTCTTACCCTACTTCCACAAATAAGTAATTCAATTTCCTCTGGTCTAAATAAATATTTCAAAGGAGATTCATTGGTCACCATGTGGAATCCTCTCCGAAAGGCCTTGAACTGTTTTTCTACTGATTTATTGAGTATATAGTCAGCATACAGATTGACAAATTCCTGTAAGAAAACAACCCCCAAGAAATCCTTAGTACTTTGATGCACACTCCATTCAAAGAATCTCCTATTAATGTAAGACTCCAAAATACATTTAGCTCTATGACTCCACCCAGATAACCTGGGCTCAGCTTCTACTCAGTAATGGTAAGGAGCAAGTCTCAAATGTTTCTCAAACAGGTCAAAACACCCCCACAGAAGCTATGTATGTATGTATGTACGTATTTATCAATGCTCCCTTTAACAAAACAAAACCAAGTAAATATATGCTTTAACACTTACATTGTGAGACAAAATTTCTATAGAATATTTCTGCACAGAGCACCCAAAAAGTACTGATTTCTTTTAAGAAGTTATTTGAGCACAAAGCATACCTTTCTATTTTCATTTGTAATAGGAATTTTATCGCCGTTTTCCTTTAAATCATGCATCATTGGATTGCCAAAGAGATCCGTGTGAGATATTTGAAAAGTTATCATCATATCATCTTCCACACTTCCTTCATACTCTAGCAAGTCTCTCAAACTCTGGTAAAGAACCTATTAGATTAAGATACAGGTCTGTCATAAGTAAGTTTCAATACATTTCACAGAGCAATACCAGAGGACACGAAATAATCTGTCATGAAAACAGTTGTGACAAGTTACTTAATTCCCATTCACTCCTAACGAACAAACATCAAACTCACTCAGTGTTTGTAAAAGCAACCAAGAGCAGAAAGAGATAAAAGGCAACAAGTGATAATAATGACATGAGGAAAGCTTACGATTACCCAGGGGTCATGTCAAATACTGTGGTCTGATCTGTGGGTTAAGAGCCAGTGATTAACTTTCACTTTTAATTCTTTTGAACCCATATTTATATCCAGAACACTTTAAACCACTAAGTTCAATTTATGCATTAAAAAAATCACAGAAATAACTGTATCAGAAAAAAATGGGCAGCAGGTTTTTATCTCCTACATCTTGATTTAAAAGTGAATTAGGGAGTAATGTAGAAGCAAACAACATAGATAGGACAGTCATTAAATTAAGAAAGTGTCTGTACAAAAATAAAGTAAAGAAGTTAAGAAATACAAAATAAGTACAGCTTAGGTCAGAGGTTGACAAGTGCAATCTGAAATTACTTTTGACAGTTACTTCCACTGAAAGAAATGGTCAGTCTTCCTCCTTACAGTGCCTTAGGAAAAGACAAAGGCTCTCTGGAAACCAAAGCCTATGCAGAACAGAAACAATTTTTTGGCTAGGACAGAGGTGTAGGACTCAGACTGAATACAAACTGAAGGTAAAAGAAAAAACAAGAGCAAATGTATTTTTGTAGTTAAGTAGAAGTAGTAAGTTCCCTCTTTATGTTTTAATTACTGGAAGTTTACATGAAAGCCTCCCTCTTTCACTAGCTGTATTCTTTCAAAATTTCACAGACTCTCTAAAAATCCCTTATATTGGAGATGACTGAATTTGAAACCCTTGGTTGTACCCGGTAGGGAAGCCCCTATCCATCCTCCATGCTCTATCAGAGAAAGTGTTGTGTGGCTTGATTACCTGGAACTTCATCTTTGGTTTGTGAAAGCTCTGAAGTAAGTTTTTAAGTTATATTAAAATACCAAGAGGAAGCACAATACAAGCATCAAATCTTTGCAGGTCAAGAGCCACTGTAACGTATTTTGTAGAAAACTATACAATGCAATTCTACCTATTGTTTTAGAAATCTCTTTGGGAAGCTATTAAACAATGATCAACAACAAGTCATGTTAATAAACTGTTTAATAGTTAGTTAATAATACACAACATTAAGCAACATTGGTAGTTTACAAAAAAAAAAAAAAGAACTAAGCTCTATTAATATCCAGCCTTATTTGTTCAAAACCTCCACCAAGTCAGATACAGGTTTTCATTGCTATCGATTTGTTTAAACAGATACAGACTCTACACACAATGTTAATTTACTATCAACTTTGACAGTTCTATTGTATTTAATTGAAAACATCATTAAGGCAGTACACAGAAAATGTAGTAATAAACACAAAGAACATAATGAACTTACAGGATGAGAGTCTGCCAGATCACGGAAAGTTCCTTTTTTGCCCATTAGCTTCCTGTAGACAACCATGGGAAAATGTACATCCAGTATACAGTTATTGTAAATGGCGAGCCCCAGCACTATGCCAATCAGTGTAAACTGACCCTCAGTTTCGAAAGAGGACGGATTAAACCAAAACAGTTTTGTAGATTCATCATATGTGAACATGCCTGTAAAAATTATTTTAAACAGTTATATTAAAAAAAAAAAAAACAACAAACCACCAACATGTAAAACACAGCTTTATAAACCCCTGTATATTAGAACGTCTCTGAAACATTGAGAATTATGCTGAATTTAATGGCAAAGAAAAGCTGCTTACCTTTAGGGAAACAGAAACTACTCAAAACACTAGTACTGACATTACCGCTAAAAGCATGCATGAGCCCTGTGATACTAAATCCTCCATCGCCCGCTGAACCTGCACGTACACAACCTTCTATCCCTCCTATTATTGAAGCAGCAGCACATTGTCAACATAGATTTTAACTTTGATAAATCCAGCGGTGCAAGAGCAGAATGTAATCAAAAACATGTGGATGAAATCACATTGAACTCTAGTTAGCATGAGTAGTGGACTTTCCTCAAAGGCTTTTCTATCCTGATTCTAGCTAAAAAACAGCACTACATGCAGTTCCATCACTGAGCCATGCAGCAGGAAAGGATCTGGGGGTGCTGCTAGTCAACAGCTGGCTGAACACAAGACAGCAGTGGGCCCAGTTGGCCAAGAAGACCAGTGACATCATGGCTTGTATCAGAAATAGTGCAGCCAGAAGCAGCAGGGAGGTGATCATTCCTCTGTACTCAGCTCTGATGAGCTGTGTTCAGTTTTGGGTCTCTCACTACAAAAAAGACATTGAGGCCCTGGAGTGTCCAGATAAAAACAATCTGTGAAGGCTTTGGAGCACAAGTCTGATGGGGAGTGGCTGAAAGAACTGGGATTGTTCAGTCTGGAGAAGAGAAGGCTCAGGGGAGATCTGACTGCTCTCTACAGTGACCTGGAAGGAGGCTGTGGTGACGTGGGGGTCGGCCTCTTCTCCCAGGTAACTAGCGTAGTAGGATAGTAATTGCTTTAAGGTAATAGCCAGGGGAAGTTCATATCGGATATTAGGAAAAATTTCTTTACAGAGGATTGTGAGGCATTGGAATGGGTAGCCAAGGAAGGCGGTGGAGTCACTGTCTTGGTCGAGGTGTTCAAGAACCGTGCAGATGTGGCACTGAGGATGTGGTAAGTGGGCATGGTGGGGATGAGTTGACAGACCCAATGATCTGAGAGGTTTTTTCCAACCTTCGTGATTCTATGAACTGAAACTTATGGTGATGAGCTGATGACAAGAGTTATAAATGAACTTAAAATGAGTTAGATGCCCAACATGCACTCACGCATATACATATAAGCACATAAAAATGTAAACAATTTTTGATACCCAACTGAATTGCTTCAGCTGTCACACACATTCTAACTTGATGAGAAAACACAACATAGAACTGCTGTTTCATTGAAGGGTTGCAATTTTAATAGTATGTCACTGTTACAAGGGGTAGTGGCTTTGTCTTTTTCGCTATAACCCCTCATTTCATTAACATACTATTTCAGGTAAGTAATTTCTTGCCAAGTTCATAAAAGGCTTCATGAAGCTGAACTGGCCCATGCTGAAAGCTGAAGGGAGGGGATAGGGCTATATGAATGAGAGTAGGGCAAAGAGCCTCTTACCCTTTTTGCTGTAGCAAGCAACCAGATTAGCTCTTGCTCATCAAATCAGTTTTTATACAGGCTATAAACTATTTAAATGAATCCCTCTATGAAGTCCACTGCTTACAACAAATGTCTAATAACAAAGGACTAACATTTTTCCCAGATTCACCTCTGAAAAGGCTCTAAAATGAAATCCAATTTTATTCACTGACCAACATTAGATATACTGTGCATTAAAATCACAACACCAGAAAAAAAAGGGAAGCTGAAATAAAAGGAAAACAACTGTACAATGTAGCTAGGAGTATTATATTCCTCTATATATAGAATATATTATTATATTCTTTTACCGTGAAAATTACTGGTAATAAATCCCCAACTCTGTGTTATTGCTTCCTTGAACAAAATATTTAAGGTGGTTTACAATATGAAAAATCTAGCAACATACTTGCAAACAAACTATTATAACAGTAAACATCACTCCATGTAACTATCAGAAGACAGCTAATAATCTTCAAAGGATTTTTTCTACATTTACGAATCAGAAATCATGATTGGTATATACAGTGTGTAAGCTGTTATACTACAGTGCATATTCATAGGTGCAAAATAAAAATGTGAAAGCAAGCCATATTTTCTACTTCTATATACCTATGGCATAAGCAGATAAGTTAGTTTTTGTCAGTAAAGTTGATATAAATGAAAAAAAGCATGTAATTATTTATACTTGAATAAAACAGCAACATTTAAACCATGCATGCACAGCTAATGTATTATGCATTTTTATCTGTAGGGAACATACATACACTAGCCAGATATTGCTAGTTGAATCAGACTTCAATTCTGACATAGGACTACTTCATTATACAGCACTGAATAATGAAAAACCCCACACAACTTTCATTAACCCAATGTTAAAAAAAGGAATTTTACTTTGGAAATAGTACTTTATCAAAATAAGGAAGTCTTAATACTTTCGTACACTCTAATATATTCTGACTAGCCTTGCTAACCTAGATTCTAAATCTCTCCAACAGCAGTTTGCTGAGTAAGACATATCTACAGATCTGTGCCACTTTTTAACAAGATCTGGCTTGCATGTGCTGAAGGGCAAGTCCCAAGATTCAGATTCTTTTACCTCTTCTGAGAACTTCCTTTCTTGTCTGGTCAAAATGAATACCTGTTTCTGTGTCAATTTTCTAAACCACAAAGTTCAATACAATGGCTTTAAAAAAAAAAAAATCAGTTTGATGAACACAGGTTTCTTACCAGCCACAAGCTGTTGAGCTTTAATGGAAGTTACATTACAGGAACTAAACTGTTCCATCAAACTCTAAATAAATCATGAAATTAGCACAGTAACTAGGCAAAAGTCTTTGACTTCTGACACATTGTATTCACAATAATATTTAAACAACTTTAATCCTCTAAAAGCTGCAAGCAAACTGCATATTAAAAGCAGAGTATAGCTGCATTTAAAGAAAATGGAAGTGTTAAGGGAAAAACAATAAACGTGATTAAAACACAAATATAAAAACTTTGACTATAACAAATTATTTGTAGTTCTTCTTCATCAACTACAAGCAAATCTGACACTACTGGTATGCTGTAGCCATTTTAGATTAAACCATTAGAAGAACTGAGATTTTTAGAATGAGATTTTTCTTAAGCTGAGGGAAGGGGAGGAAATAACTCAAGAACTCACCATAGTCCTACTCTGGTTTTATTGCAGAAGTTCTTCCTCTTTGGTTTGCTTACTAATTCTAGAAGCTAATCACAAAGCAAAGCGAGGAGAAAGGTGAGAGAACAAACAAAGGAACCCTGCAAAGGAACCCTGTCCTACTGATTCATATTTAAGCAAACAATGATGGCTCTCACTAACTGCACAGTTATGCCTCTCATCACTGCTTCTCAGAAGGACGACTGATGGCAAAATGCTGAACCCTCAGTGAGTTAAGTACTCTCATGATCACCAAAAAATCAATTTGTGAAGCTTCAGGGAAAAGAAGCAGCAGATGTAGAAAGGCACTACAAATACCTTCACTTCTGAGTATTCAGTAAGTTATTAGACAACATACCAATATCTGGATTGAAGATTTCTTCCACAACCAGTTGAAAAAATTCTTTGGAAACACCTCCTTCATCTACCCCTTGCTCTCCTTCAAATTCAACATACAATTGCTTCTTCAAGTCTGCAGGATTTTCCATGGCAATCATCTCTAGCTATTAAGTGAACAGATGTAATTATTTAATTAGTACATCTCAGTGGAACATCAAGTAACTAAAGCAAAATCACCCTCCAGATCTAAGAAGAAAGCATGTACAAATCACAACTTAAAATATACCAATATTAATGCGACATTGCTTTAAACATGTAGTAATTTGGGAATTTCTGTAGCAAGAAACTTATGAAAGATGAGATCTTAGCCAGTTAAGTCTGCTAGAGCTCTCTATTGTCATTCTTTTAAACACTTCAAGTAAGTCAGCATTAAGTTGGATAAAAATCACAAAAACAAATACGAAAACAAGATGTATTGCTGTGATAACTGAATTCATCTGACAACAAAAGACTGCAGTTTGATCTACATAACTGACAACTACATGTTTTGTGAATACACACATTTTTTGGAAGCTTCACGTGATAACTTAGAGCAGAAGACAGAAGACATGCCTTTATAAGGTGACCACATCTCACTAACAGTGTAGAGGTGGGAGGAACAAAAACAAAAAGACATTGATATTACTCAAACAAATCTCCTTTCCTCCTGACCCTAAATGAAGAAATCTCAATTCTCTTGTTCTTTTGTCTTCAGCGGCCTTAAGCAGATCTATGGCATTTCTTCCTGGGAAGCATAAAGTCAAACAGAAGGGATGTTTTACAGCAAAAGGTTTCACTTCTATATACAAACTGTTACGGGGCTGTAACACTCTTTCCAAAAGAAATTTGTCCTTTCATTAAACAACAAGTTAGAGGTTTTATACCTGGCAAGAAGTAATGCTGTTTGAAATGTAAGTATACTAAACTAGTACAGCAGTACTAAACATATCTACATGCAGAAGAAAATTCAAAAGCACTATAGTTAAACAGATGAACCTGTACATTCCTCTATGAAGAATTCGACGTTGCTGACCGTAACTGTCAAGTGTATTTACCAGTTTGTATTGTTAGCATGTTGAACCATTTCTTTTCTATTTCACTACCCCAGCTTATCCTCACAAACACCAACACACTCCTTAACACCCCAGAATTTTATTATGGGAGTGTAAAGGAAAACAGGAAGAAAGAGGATAAAGAAGGAAGTGACACCAGCGACTGAGACATCAGGCCAGATGAGTGACAGAGCTCAAGACGGGTGAAGACTTTGAAGCTCCTCGTGCAAAAGGAGCATGTGGAGAAAGCATCACATCAACAGGTATTGAAAATTAGTATCAGGAGGGGTAGATACAGGGTACTTATATATAGCCCATAGATAGGGTAGCTCCACTGATTATAAAGCAATGTTAAAGAAATAGAGGTTAGCCGTGAAGACCCACGGTGAGTGAGGTCAGATTACTAGATGAGATATATATTAAGATTTTTTTTTTACATGGAATGTTGTAATTTGGATATGTACTATCCAAAGCAATCTCCCTATACAGTATTCAATTGACTGTCACTGGCAATAAACTATTTTAGCTCCTAAGGAGACTAAAATAACATGCTTTGAACTTCACCATGTTTTCAACAAACAGTATTTCTTCTATAAACCCATGCTGCGATCCCCTAACTTTGATATTCTCATCACACGTTTCCCACAGTAGTACAGCACTGCATCTTGCCTTCCATATCAATCTTTTTAAGTTACACACTATACAGATGTGTTAGAAGAATTTTGCTTCTGAACAGGACAAGCCATGTTCTAAGTAAACAGACAGTCATTTAAATAACATCGTAGTAATTTTCAGATCATAAATACTGGTTATACAAGAAAGCTGGATAGACACAAGTGGCACTAATAATAGTTTTTTTTCTTCCCAGCCCATGACTTTGTTGACTGTATATTTGCTACCAAATATCAAACTACTATTTTGAAAGTTTTATAAATTCTGAGTTCTGAAAAAGCACGTATTGAGTGTTGATGCAGCAATCTCTTGCCATAACACAAAGATTCTCATGTCAGGAAAGCATTGCGTTTATCCTTAGTTCTTTGGCTGAGAACTAGACTGCAATGAGCAACATAAAAGAAAAGTAGTAAGAAAGGGGAAGGAAGCACTCTTAGTTGATCAGTGCTGGCTGGGTAGATTGAAACACTGTGCTGATATCTGAGAGGAAGTCAGATAAAGGATTACCAACAAGCCCATATTTGAGTTAGTCTAATGTTCCTTGAAGATTTTATAACCAGGACAATGTTGCTAAGCTGCTCAACGGAAAGTCACAGATTTAGCTGCTCCTCTGAACATCCGTGTCTCCCAACTGATGCTTAACAAGAAAAAAAATGGAACTTGGTATAAAACAGACATAATCAGAGAGGTCCTGAATTTCAGCATAACTGCGGTAGTGTTTCTATAGCAAGGAAGTATGAACGTCAGCTTAAAGGATTTATATATTTCTTTTTTAAATAACCAGATCTACTTCAGTCACGTTAACACAGATACTGCTGGATCAACCCAATCTGAATGCACGTGAGTTTTAGAAGCTGACATTTTCTGCCAGGATTGTTTAGCTAAACATATGAAGTTACAACACGTTCCAGCAACTTTCCAGAAAGCATAATCCTAAGCTGCATTTCATGATCCAGATATATGCTTGCCCACATTGCTGGCATACATCAGTACAGTCAGAATAAGAACTGAGATTTTCAACTGAACACAAAAAACAATTTAAGTCTACAAGGACACCATAAAGCTCCTGGAATACTTGGTGCCTAACAGTGTGAGAATCTGCACGCTGGTTTTAGTATTCACACAGTTTCTGCTCATTGGCAGTCATTTACAAGTGGCTCACTGCCTACCAGCTGTCTGAATTCAAAACAAGATTTGTCCAAGTGAATTTCTACTCTGCAAGGAAGTACCAGCCAGAGATACTGGCTTGCTGGAGGAATCCACCACTGCAAATCTCACCTTGTAGCTCATACCTCTTAAATTACCGCTACCTGAAAATAAATCCATATAGAATCTGTGCAAAAAAAAAAAAAGAGTAAACTCAGAGGAAGAGGATGAAAGAAGTAACTGTTGGGAGATGAAAAGGCAGAAGAGGGGATTTAAGGATAAGCTTTTCATTACCACCACATCCATGTAACATGACTCAGTTGTATTAGAGCTAACCTCTTGAAAGAAATGTATTATACACACAAAAAGCATGTCAACTGCTTTCTAGGATTGCAAACTGAGCTCTCAGCTCCCAAGTGTGAGAGTTCTGTAATAGAAATGAAGACTAACACTTTACCATTTCCCCTCTCAGGAATTTTCGTATTAATGTACATAAAAATAAGTATACAGTAAGCATACAGTACAAAGTCTGTTTCATTAAGCTAATTTCAATAAAAAACAAAAATAAAGGTTTGATGGCACACAACAAGCAAAGAAATCGAACCACAAGTTTGTACATGAAAATTTTGCTTGGATGTATTTATTCCAGGGGCAGCTACAGTTCTCTTCATAGAAAGCAGCTTTAAGTAAGTATTTAAAAGGTATTACTTCAAATTCTCAGGATAAGCAAAAAATCCTACTGTAATTAAAAAAAACTGGTGTTCATATTTGTTTTAATGAAGTCCTAAGAGCAGGACGTACATGATGAATTCAAATTTAAATATTGAGAGCAAACCAACTTGACTGATTAGCAGAGATCTGTAATCAAGTTGTTCAAATAAAATAGGAAAGCTACAGTTGCCTTTAAAATATCCAGTACTGTTAAAAATATGATTAGGATCACCTCAACCTCACTTCTTTATAATCAATATTCTTAGAATGACTTCATCATGAAATGGTCAGTTGTTATGTATATTGTAAAAAATTCTGTAGAAAACACCCTGTAAAAAACACTGGTGTACTGACATGAGTGTAAAATTACTTGTTATTCAAATAAATCAAGGTATTCAGATCAACAGTTCATTGAATACAAATCCTGTAAGTAAAACAAACACAGGAAAGAACAACAGCAGTGCAAGAGTGAAATATCAGAAGTGGTATTACTTACCTGTAACTTCAGCACTGAACAGATTTAAGACTATACTTTCACAACTCAAGACTTGGCAAAATCTTTCTAATAGTTTTCAATGAGATCCTTGCCAAGTTCAATATCACACCCTAAGCTGCAGCTGTCGCTGATACAAACCTGTACAGTGTAGCTTTCACTTTTGTACTGTGTGTTTCTATGCTAACGCTGATGGCATCAAATCTGTCTTTGACCTGCAGTTCCAACTGTGAGCGTAGTCAGAGACACCAAGTCACTTCTATGATTGGGACATACTCAAGACTTCTGTCCTGAATTATTTCACACCACTGAAGCGTCAGGAAGTGGAAACGAATTGTGAAAATTGTGACAAGCACTTCCAAATTTGTTACAGGAAGCACTTACAGCAACAGCACCAGTTTTTAAACTGACAGATCAGATAGCTGCTGAATAAAGCACAAGGCAATAGCACTGGGCAGTATTTCCCTGACTAACTTGTCCTGCTGTGTGCAGATTTACACCTTAGAGCCTTCTCGAGGTTTGTGTGGGTCACACAAAATGCCTGCACTTATTAGCTCCTGATAGAGCTTTCTTTCATGACTGGCAAATAAGATGGATAACTTCAAGATACACTGGAAGCATTATGTCCTTGAGCACTGATAACTCTTATTGTCAATTAAAACACGGGTGACTACTGTATGCTGTATTATTACTATTATATTCTCTATTAGTATTTTTAATCATAGTTTACATAGAATCATAGAATTGTTCGTGTTGGAAGGGACCTTTAAAGGCCATCTAGTCAAATTCCCATGCACGAACAGAGACACCTACAGCTACATCAGGTTGCTTAGAGCTCCATCCAGCCCAGCCCTGAGCGCCTCCACAGATGGGGCATCCACCACCTCTCTGAACAATCTGTTCCAAGGTATCATACCCTTACAGGGAAGAAAAACAACCAACCCCAAAACAACCTTTCCTTACATCCAGTCTAAATCTCCACTCTTTCAGTTTGAAACCAATGGTCTGTACAACAGAGTCAACTTCAATCACCACCATTTCCTGAATATAACCCATTTTTCACTTTTGAGAAGTGCTTGGGCCATGCTTGTTTTTGTTGACCAACACCATAAGTTCAGCTCACTGTTTGAATGTAAAAGCGTTCAATTTTTCCTTTATTTTCTGTCTCAGAATAAACAGTCTACAATTTCTACTTAGGTTTTTGACAGAGTAAGATCACAATAACATAACATGTTTTGACAGCTTAAATTAACATCCATTACAGGATCCATTACTGCCCAGGCATGTATTTGTAGACTGCTGGACAGTGCTAGGGCTGCTGCACATGCATCACAAATGAGTATGTTTGACTCAAATCACCAACAGCGCAGCAATGTTTGCTGTGGCCCAGCTGAGCTGTAAGAACTCACCAACTAGTTGCTGTCCATGAGCTAAGTTACATTAAACACTTTTTGACCCCAAAGATTTCTTCCCCACCTTCAGTATGAGGAAGGTCTGCTTCTCCTCTGCTAGCTCTTACACTGTTTCAGTTCATCCACTCCTAAAGAGAAAGTACTTTACTCTTTTCCATTATTTATGTGTATCAAAGTTGAAGAGCATCAACAAAATAAACTCCGTTCTTTAAGGTGACAAAACTTAACTGGACACAAGATAAGCTTGATAGATAATAAAACTACAAACAGCATTCTAAAAAAAATAAATCAGAAAATGGGTACACAGGAGAGTTTAAACTTACAACAGCGTATTCCTCATCTGCCTATTACAAAACTATGCTTTCAGACTGAAGCCATCTTTGCATAGCAAATTCCCCTCTTCGTTTCCTCCAACCGGTACGCTAAAGCAAAAATCTTCTGTGTCAATTCATAATATTAACAATTCCTGAGAAGCAGCTAAACCACTAAGAAATTCAGATGTATGCTGCAAATCAAAGTGGGAGCTCTTTCAGGGCTCTCATAACTGATCTTCAGTAGTAATTGAAAGTCAAAATAGAAATAGCTGTTGCATTGAGAAGCAAAGTCGTATCTTCCCCAAAGTCTCTCCCAAATACACTCCCTGTCTGACATGTTAGCAACATGCTTTAAAAGCAAGTTTAAGTTTAAAAATTTACAGGGACTGTTTTGCTTTTAAGAGAAAACAAAAATGGACTTCTGAGAAATAACAGCTTTAAGCAAAAAACTAAGTGGAGGAAAAGTTCTGAAATTAAGGGGCAAATTTAAGGAAAAGTGTTTACCGTTAAATACTCCTTGTAGTTTGTATTCTGCACAACTCCCATCTTCAAAAAATGCATGATCAAGTGTCTTTGTTTTACTTTAAGAAGCTAGCATATTCAGAAACAGGCTGCTCTCACAGTTCTCAGGTACTAACAGTTTCTACTTCCCCTTTCTCAGTCATGTTATTTGCACCAAATAGCAACTAGGTTTAGAAAAGTGAGAAGTTCTACTTATCAAGCAGTCAATCTTTATGTATGCTTTGTACCTAGAAGTTCAAGTCCTCAAGAATATCACACAGCTGAAAGGCTTTAATTCAAACACCCATCTGGAAAAGCCCCGTTATCAAAAGATGATGCAGCCCAGAGTTGAGAGAAAATAAGATAAAGAATTTGGCCACTCTCTTCATCAAGATGTAAGAGCACAAAACCTGTTTGTGAGGGTTAAGAACTACCTTAAACTCCTATGATGGCAAGAGATGCACTGAGATGAACATTTAAGCCTCCAGCAGCATGTTCAGAAATTCAAACTTAATACAGCAAAGCTATTTGAGATTCTTGCTGAGGAAGTCTAGCACACAAAATACTGAATTCACATATAGTCTTTATCAGTTAGTCAAAGCCTGTGTAGTCTGGACAGTCAAACGCTACAAACCTAGGTTCCAAGTTGCTGCGCGACTTACCCGCACGAGTGCATCATCTATGATGTGATCACGTCTCACTTTAAGTCGTAAATATGGGTTGAGCTGCTGTCCTTGTACTAAGCTGTAGAGCACAGTTATGCGTCGTTCACTGTACATCCGGATCCTATTATCATAATACAGTCCCAGGTTCTTAGTAACAGCATTTAATATGAAGGGACAAGTCATAAAAGAGAATTTATTTTCTGTTTCTACTTTGAAGAAAGTGTAGTCTTTGTCCATTTCTAGAACATCATTCAGTGGTTCATTAATAAATTCTTCAAAGGGGATAAGTGGTTTTCTGCAATCTATAGTTTTAACACCAAGTTCAGTTTCCAGTGGGTCCACTCGAGGACCTTTTTTATTTCTTCTTTCCTCACCCAACAGCTCTTGAAGAGTTAGTTCACTTGATTCCGGGATGGGTTCTTCATCTTCCTCTTCATTATGATCCGTATCCACATCCCCTCCTACTACATTTGCATAGTAAACCATTTTCAAGCACTTGGAAGCAGCAACAACAGCATCGTCATCATTCACTAGGTTACGACTGTTGAACTCGTTGCTTATGACTTTGTAAGTAATAAGCTGCTGAAACGTCTCCATCATTCTCCGAATTTGGTCTGCTCTATACTTAGACCACAATCTGACCAGTTTTGCTTGAGCTGCAAGGGGCAGCTTGCTCATTGCTTTGCAAAACAACGGCAGAGCCATTTCCAGATATTCTGGGCTATGAAGATTGCCATTCTCCATAACGATAATAAACAAATTCAGATAGTTAGGATCCCGAGAGTATACATTATGGTAAGTCAAGTCACATTCCACATTAGGTGACAAGTACACAAGTGCATTTAAAAAGGCAGTTTCTATTTTTTCATTAGAAAGTAATCTATCGTAGACCCGCCTGACTGCTTCAATATCTACAGACACTTCATCAGGGCCTAATTTTTGGAGGTTATTATCTCCTTGTGTATTATCACCTATTCTTGACGATGAAGATGATGACGCGCCTGAATCTTCTTCCATAGCAGCAGCCGAACAGGCAGCTTTTTCCTTTTCATCTTCATCTTTGTCTTCATCCTTTCCTTGAAGAGACTTGAGCTCCTCCTTGGTGTGATGCTTGGCTTTTCGGAAACTCTGTACCAGTGCTTCAGCACTGGAAAATACTCTCCCAATCACTCGGATTAAAGGGGAATAATCCTCTTTCTCTCGACATAGTTCAAGAATTTCATATATCTTGTCTTCCGTTAGAAAAGTCACATCTATAACAAGAGAAAATATTATTATTAATTGTATTAAGATAAAAATTAAGAAAATACTGCTAACGTGCTTTACACGATAAAGATGATATTATATCATCAGCACATGTTAAAAAAAATAGTGTCAGCACTTTATAAATTCAAGACATACCTGACTTTCATTAGCACAATAAACCATAAACTCAGAATTCTTTTGTGTACCATCTTATTTGTGGATGTTGATCAGAGAATACGCTGTGATAAAAAAACTGCCTTGCAGTTGATTGACTTCATTTTGCTTGATAGTATTAGATTGTCTAAAGAAGAGTAACTAGAGCAATCAGCAAGATGTTAAAACCTTAAAAGCCTTATAAAAAGGCTGTGTGAGACAATACCAATGTAAATAAGTACAGCCAACACACAAGTCATTATGCTACCTGAACTGTATCAACTTTTTTCCAACAGACCACATAAATGATCCAACTTAAAGATAGATTTTTAAAAGACTCAGTAACTTATTTTGTTGAATATTAGAAATAAGAGTATTAGAAATAAATAAGAAATTTTATGAGTTCTGCAATAGTTTTTGCATAACACATACCTGAAAATCATTCAAAAAAACCCACAACACAGGGTTATAAGTTTATGCTGCCTTCTAAATTACATGCACTGTTGGGCAGGTGAGTTATTTGTTTGTATGAATAACAGCTGAACATACTCATCAACATTCAGATAGACAAGGTGGTTTACACATCAACAGTGTGGTACCTGTCTCCCATACTCTGTACTCACTTTAAGGTCCTCTTGCTAACCCAAATCTTTCCATCTAGTAACAAAGTGGGAGAAAGCATTGGTTCCAGTTTTCTCCACTTCTCAAACAGCACCCACAGGTGCTCTCACACCAGGTGATGATTTAAGAGTAAGATTACCACCAAACACTCTGGGTATACTGGTGCTGCTGATGGATACAGTGATGTGATGTGCGTTCTTAGATATGCAGAGATACTATTATGCAGACTGTTTTCATTCTATCTTAATCAGATTCTTCTAAACTGGTACACAGAATGAAAATCAAATTTGTAGCCACCTCTGCAGACAGTTAGCCTATCACCTTTATATAGATGGTATATGTTGAAGTATTTTCAAACATTATTGCCTATATTAATGACTAGTTGGAATGAACATTAAATTAAAAATATGAACTAAATCATGCAGAGAGACAACCTATTGATTTTTTTGCAGAGCCTCATAACCATTCTTAGAGCACATGTAACATAAGCTTAATCTTTTCTATGTCATGCTGCTAAGATTGACTTCCATTAAATATGAAGACAGCAGAAAAAGCTTCAAAGCTAAGATCTGTCCTGTTGAATAAACAACAGCAATGAAGATATTATAAAAAGATTAAATCCTAGTACACTTCCTATTTTTATTTGCTGTAGTGCATGTATAAGCAGCGAACTTGCCTAAAATAAAATCTGCCTCTCAGATTGTTCAGTGCCATAACTTTTGAAAACAAGGACTACAGCCTCGAGTTCACTGACAAGAGCATAAGTTATTCATAGCTCAAAACATTACTAATAAAAGTTGATAATTTAATAGTAACACATTTTAAATTCAGCAGGATTTCTCCAGTCATTCTTTTACATGCTTTTAATGTTTAAGAAACAAACCATGTGCTACTTCTTGTTAAAATATTAAGTGTTACCACCAGCAGTTTCACAACAACTTTAAGTCATATCCTGAGACCATGCTCCAACTGAACTGCTGTGGAAGGGCCTGTCCAATTTTACTTTATAGCAGTGATCAGCATATAGTGATACATCTATCACTGATACATCAGTGATACATCTATATCAGATACTGCCTGGCTGGAAAACAAATCCAGCATAAGCAAAGGTTCCTTCTAACTCCAGTGACTTTTAGCTGACATATCTGAATACATGCAGTTATTTGTGCCTTCTCTCACACCTTCTATTACAACTAAGTCTTCTAACTATGTAAACATAGTTCCTCTCAAACCTTGCTCTCATTGATACCCATGACAAATCCATACACAAAGTCAAATTTTAGCAGGGATCCAAAAGCAGCACTTATCTTCCAATTATCAGTCTGTTCCCAACTCAACATACTGGCAATCAGAGCTGAAGACATGTTTCCAGGCTAATTATAACACAAACTTTGAAATGGTTCTTTTTTATTTCACTGCATTTCTAATCTATATTTGTTTGTTTTTAAAACAAATTCATTATTTCCCTTGCTTTTTCCTTCCTCTTTTCAGAATGTCATCTAAGCGATTAGTGACATGCTGACAACAGTCTCCAAATAGACCTTTCCTAAGAGATAGTAATTCTAGCATTTATCATTACAGAAAAGAATCACAGAATGTCCTGGGTTGAAAAGGACCACAACGATCATCTGGTTTCAACCCCCCTGCTATGTGCAGGGTCACCAACCACCAGACCAGGCTGCCCAGAGCCACATCCAGCCTGGCCTTGAATGCCTCCAGGGATGGGGTATCCTCAACCTCCTTGGGCAACCTTTTCCAGTGTGCCACTACCCTCTGAGTGAAAAAGATAATTTAAATAATTCCAAGAGGCAGTTCTTCTAAATTATTTGAAACTTCCAACCCTGTGTCAAGCATAAAAGCAAGCCACATATCCTTTTCCTCAGCTTTCTTAACTTTGAATGCAGTTTTCTCTGAAACATTTGTTGAAGGGTCTTTAAAAAAAAAACAAACTAGAGTGCTAGATCACTATGTCCATACAGCTACAAAGACAGGCCAGTATTTGTGATTTGACAATGCACAACGTTTGAGTCACTGTTTTAGACAATGGGCTGCCTTTGGATCGATTGCAAAGATTCTTACTTACCTACGTTGCAGAGAGATGGTAGGACAGAGGTAAACAAATGAAAATCCTGTATGTACACATCTCCATTAAAATACACAAGACTAAGAGACAAACCACAAAACAGACCTAACGTGTCTCTTGCCAGTCTAACACTAACTAGCTCCCTTTTCCCCTCCCTACTGTTTGCATCTTTGCTTACTCAGATCATAGATAATTTGGGGACACATCCTCATATTAGCTAAAGATGAAATTAGTGTTACTGTTGACTGCAAGCATCTCAGTTCTCTTAGAACAGTTATATTTCATTGATGATTTCACAAGTCTTTCTCTAATTCTCTGCTGTGAATGGTTTCACATTCTTTGCTTAAATTTTTTTCATTTGGTAGATGGATTTTTTTTTGGGATGCTTATTTTTAGGCAACAATCAAGGTGCCAGCTTACACTGTGGTCTCTCTCTCTCTCTCTCTAGTGTTCTCTTACCTTGATTTGCAAATAAATAATCTGTCTAGTAGTCATAACTGAAAGGTCTGGCATTCAGTAAAAACACAGTTTCACACTAAAGGTTAACTTTTGTACAATCACAAGAAGGGTATGTTCTAAAGCCATGAATAGTCCAAACCAAATCTATGGAAGACAGTCTCAGAGTTTTATCAGCCCTATTTCTGCTGAAAAAAAACCAAACTCCACTGAACAAGCATATCATCTATTCTATCATTTTTGTTCACCTGTTATAATTCCAGTGTTTAGAAATATCTGAAGTGCAACTCTTACATCTCATTTACTACAGAGCAATTACAAAATTGGTTAAAGTAGTCAAACTAATGCAGGCATACAACAACACTTAAGCAAAATCTCCATGTTTGCAGTAATCTCAGAAGCAAATGAATGAATGAATTCATCTAAGACGACAGACCAATTCTGGAGATGCAGGGAAGATCCAAATTTGGAATCAATGTTCAGCATTCATCCAGATATCTCACATCATCTGCAGTAAAATATTTAAAGGCTGAACACTGTATTTTACCTAAGAAGTCAGCAGAATACCACCACACTGGAATCTGCTGGTTTGTACTTGAGCATACTAAATGTGTTCTATTTTATAAGGATTCCAAAGTATCATCTTACCTTTGAAGTCATCTCTTGGGCCTTGCATTTCCTTCTTGTTCATTTTTCTGTCAGTGCAGGAATTGTTATGGGCACCCTTGGAGTTGTTTTCTAGGTAAGCTGAGCTCGTTCCTTTCTTGGAGGGATGAGGATCACAGAGTTTTGCATTAATCTTATAAAGCTCGAGGGCCTTAATGGCTGCTGCATTGTTATCCATACGGAGAAAAGTTGGACAGGAAGCACAAAATTCATTCGTGCAGGCTTCATTTCCACAGCCCTCAGTTAACTGGTGGTAGTAGCGCTCTATTAGATGCTTTGCAGCTGCTCGCTTCCTGTAGCAAACATTCAAACAGTAAGTACATGGATTAGTAGAGCTTTCACATACAAAGCTCATTCAAAGCATCAGCAAGGCAGAGATTAGGCACTGAAACACAAGATTTCTGAATCAGAGGGAACATCAGGAGATTTCTTTAAATGCAGGACTCTCATCTTGACAAATGCAAATGTATTTAATACAATTTCATTTATGGGTCCTCTGAAATGAAAAGGTAAATCTTGTTTACACACAGTTATCAGCTTTACATTCTAGTGTTACAGTGGACACAATCTCAACTGGTAAAAAAAAAAAAGAGCAGTTTAGATGCAAAGCAAGGCTGAAAGTAGAACAGAACTGGATTTACAGGTAATCAACTCTCTGATGCATAGAATTGAGAGGTACAGCTGCCATTGAGAGGGTAATTACATGACAAATAATCCAGGCATTTATTTAGTAATACTATCAAATACTATACCAATAGGATATAAATCCTTTAAAATGTGTTTTCTCTTTTAATATACAAGATTCCAGATGATTACAGTTATCTGATATTAATCTGTTATTTAAAAGAGTAGGAAAAGCGTTACTTTGGTTAATTGAACTGCTGACAAAACCATGATTAAAGACGAGCTCAATAACCTCAGCTTAGTGAAGTATATGGCTCTTGAACAGCTATTTGCCAAATTCTCCCTTTCCCCCAAAGTAACATGTGGCAAGCAAGTATTTCGAAGAATTACAACTGTATCTCTATATTACTCAATGTGCCTAGTATTGTACACACACAAAAACATCTAAATGGTCAGTTACTAGAGCTACATGTTTACATGCAAATGGTAAATAAAACAAATGAATGCGACTGCTGATTAGGACAGAAAGAGCTACATCCAGCACCAAGAACACCATATTTCACTGTATTTTCAAAACAAACAAAAAAATTCCTACTACTTTAAGAAAGCTAGTTATGAAAGCAAGATATCAAATAGAAATAGAATTTCTAACATTTGGAAATGTCTAATATATAGGTCTTGAATGCAAGTTTAACAATACGCTACATGTCTAAAAGTTAGAAGGTGGGAAGAAGACATAAATCAGAAATTGTGACAAGTTGCTTTTTCCAAAAGTAGATGCACGCACAGATTCTCCATGGAACAAGTACATTAGAACTGAAGCCTCAGACCTGCTGGTACACTCAGCACTTGCTGTGCCTAGCCATTATGGGTTGGTCAAGTACTAGAGTTTCAAAGCAGTGGCTTCAGAAGGGGAAGTGTCCTCATGTTCTTAAATTAACTACTGAGGCATATTGTTATTCAACAATAACACCTCTATTCCTTCTCTATGATCATGAGATCTGTAAGAGCAAAAGGGAAGAAAATCATTATTCCCAATGTCTACCTGATCTAAACTTTCCAAGAACAGAATAAAAAAGTTCCCCTGGTGCCGTGAGGCAGAGTTGGAAGATTATGAAAAAGTAGAGCAGCACCATCAACACCATCAAAGCCACTACTGCACAAGGGAATAGAATAGCTTTTTCCTGATCTGAAGAAAGAGTTCCAGCCTTTCCAGTTTTTACATATTTGGTCTGAGGCCTGTATCTTTGTGCACATGCATACAGAATGGCAGTCATATCCACATGAGCATTTTAGTTTTATGCTCCCTCCATCACACTTTTCTTTCATTTTATTTCTCCACTGCAGACTACACGTAGGCCACAAGCTCTTTGCAGCACTGTTTTTTCTGACCTGTGTAAAAACCTAGAAACGTTATAAGGATTATTTCTCATAAGCTTCTCTACAAGTGGGCATACATTTTCACCTAGAGCAGCCAGAATTGTTACTCATATTAAATCCACTGTGAAAGGATGACCAATTATCTATAAGAGAGGGCTTATATTTTCCAGCTGGATAAGTTGCTAAAGAAGCATGCACACCTTTCCAGCTCGTGTAACATTTTAACTAGTTCAGTATATAAATGCTGATTACATTAACAGTATTTCATTACATCAAACATTATGTTTTAATCAGGTAATATCTGAAATACTAAGGTACAGCACTAAGACTAGAGTTGTCTCTAACAGCTGACATCTAAGGAGCTCTTTTTCTTTCCATATCCATCATGATGGAAAGCAAAAAGCATAGAAATGGCATTCTTGAAAACTAAAAAAAAAGCTACTGCAGAACCATTACATATTTTCTCATGTTAATTCTTGATTTTTATGTAAAAAAAAAAACCCACAAAAACAACAAACGTAAGTCAACACTGCAGCACCCTTTCAGCTCCTACACAGGGGTCTAGCAAAGGGTAACTAGTGCCTTACAAATTCAATGGTTAGTTTACATTAGCACACATACATAGCATAGCTCAGACTGCAGAGGCTGACTTACGTGCACCACACTGCTGCTGACTATCTGATTTCAAAACTCACTTGTACATGCACAGTTGTACACATTTTACAGATTGCCTTGAGGATAATTTCCCACACAGTAGGCCTTGTATAACCTTCTTCAGCAAGACACTATACTTTGGTGAGGGCAAGAGCCTACTGTAATATATATAACTTCTTCCTTCCCCAAAGCCCAATAATTCCACAAGAACATTTTCCATTTTAAAAATTAATATTCACTGACTTACTTATGCAGTACTTAAAAAAAAATAAAAGAATCCCTATAGGCTGTTCTTTAACTAATAAAAAGCCAGATAAGTACTTTGCATTTGTAATTGAAATGCTGCCAAATCTGTGGGGTAGCACGAGAAACTTCTACTACGGAGCCTCTACCTTCCTGGAGATGTTGGTAAAATAACATTTTGAAGCACAGAATGATTTAGATTGGGAAAAGCCTTCAATATCAAGTCCAGCCACCAACCTGGCATACCAAGTACTATCACTAAAACATGTCCATAAGCCACATGGACATGTCTCATGAATACCTCCAAGGATCAGGACCTCCTCTATTTCCCTGGCCAGTCTTTTCCAGTGCTTGACCAACTCTCTCGGGGAAGATCTTCTTCCAGATACCCAGTCTAAACTTCTCCTGATACAACCTAAGGAAGTATCCTCACATCCTAGCAATCATCTCTGAGAAAAGAGATCAACAACCTCCTCCTTGCTGCAGCCTGTTTAGGCAGCTGTGAAGAGCGATGAGGTCTCCCGTCAGCCTCTTCTCCACTCAATACAGCCCTAGTTCCCTCAGAGACTCCTCATCAGTCTCACTTTCCAGTTCCTTCTGCTGGATGTCTAAAAGACATATAAAACAAGGAACTGAATGTGGTGGTTCAAAAGTTTCAATGCAACACATCTAATTTGCATTTCTCAGATATCTTTAGCTAAATACAGAGAAATGTTACATAAACATTTTTGCAACAGAGGAAAATAGAAAATTAATAGGTTGAGTAATTATACCACGCTTTGGAAATAAGAATGCCTTCAGATCCAAAGCAGTTGAAATCTTACATACCAAAGTGTAGTTATGGACAGCCATCTTTGCGAATCTGAACGCTGGTTTTTGAGAGCGTCTTTCAAATTTCGCTTGTTTTCCTTCTTCTGCTTAATTAAGTGTAATAATAGCAATGACTGAAGAGAAGTTTCCAGTAAAAGCACTGCCCACAAAGCATGCCTGCACATCAAAATGCCGGAAGTTCCACCCAGAGCCGGAACTGAGCACCACCCCCTGGTTCCAGTGATGTTATAATACCTTCTGCCCACTTCAGCCAAAGGCATCTCAGCTAATGTACGCCTGCAAACACACGCATGGAGCTCACATTTCCAAATCCTGATCCTTCCAGCATGATGTACCTCTCAAGCAGTGAAAACCCAATAGCTTAACCCAATAGCATGGTGCAGACTTTGACTCTCTGAGTGAAGTGGGGGTCACCCACCACACATGCTGGATCTGATGTGTCTCCAGGAATTGTGTGCTGAAAGAGTCATAGCACCTCCTCAAGATGAACTTGAGAACAGAAGAGTCTCCTAGATATATGGAGCAATGCAGAGACAGCTAGAGAGATGGTGTCACTAACATGGTCAGAACATCCCTCAATCTTACCTCACAAATTACTTTGTTACACTCTTATTTGAAGAGCATTCATTACTGCCATTTCTTTTGCTGATTATTAACTAACTCTAGGCTCAAGAAACACATTATTCCATAGTTTCATATCCAGGTTCCTATCATTTCAATATTCAGTTAGCCAAGAAATTTAGAGATGAGTAAGGGATTAATTGCATCCTGGCTTTTCAACCCAAGCAATATCAGGAAAAATGCCTGATTTTTAAATTTTTCTGCAAAACAGATCTGAAGAGATTAAATAATTATTTTGCAAAATCAATTATTAGACAATTATTGTAAGCAATCAACATATGTAAACGAGACTAACTACAGGCATGATACTTCACTGTGATTTAAATGCTATGCTTGAGTTTACAGAATTAATGCCTTTTCAAAAGATTGAGAAATACGATCTTAATAAAAAAGCCCATAAATGAACTTAACTACAAAGAAAAAGTAACTTGAATTACTATTGGAATAAACTTAAGCTTAGGATTAAATAGAAGCTTAGAGTGCCTTACTCTCTTTGAACAGATTTGTTATTGAAGACAAAAGAAGAAAGGACAGAGGCATCATCAGGTGTTAGATTCATTTTTGTAAGTTTAACTGCAAAAAACATTTCAGTAGCTCTCCAGATTTTAAGTTATTATGTAAGGAGTCCTAAATACTAATACTCTGTACTAACTGCAAGGTCAAGAAAAGATCAATTCCATCCTTAATGGAAAGAAGTGAAACAATAAGCATACTTGCAGGAGGCCTTCGGTCTGTCTCATATTCAGAAGAAAACAAGATTTTATCAAATATTAAGCAAAATACACTATTTACTATATTTTGTGTTGTTTCCCCTCTGTCAAAAACATCCTGACATTCCAAGCAAATGTAGTTAACCAGATTAAACTCCATGTTGTACTGTAAAAGCTCAAATGTGTAAGGTATGATATTTAAACAGTATTTCACAACCCTACCAACTGCACCTCACTAACATTAAAACATATAGACTGTTTTCTGAGATGCTGATTCTAATCACCTCCTTCTAGCCACTGCTGTATTTAGTAGCAAATTTGATCAAAAATAAACTACTTTACAAAAAATATTTAGAAGACTGACTATTGCAACATACATCTAACCTACAGAGAAGGGACTTAACTGCTCATCATCATGTACTCTCCTTGTACAACTCCAAAGAAAGAGGCCAAGTACAGTAAATGGAACATCACACAACCCTATTTTCAAGTTAAAAAGTTTCTGGAGTTTTTACTAAGTTTGGTTTCATGGCAGAATTCTTTTACTGAGTTCATTCTATTTGACACTGTCCTAAAACAGCGACCATGGTCACACAGATACTAACTGCAGGTAACATGGGATTGAAGACCTAAGCAAACACTTCAGCTCTTATTTTAAGAACAATCTAGCACCTATGGATCAGAAAGCTTCAGCTTATGCAAATCCAGCTCTCCTCTCAGCTATGAGGAAAATAATTTAAGGCATTCCATGACTAAAAGCCTCTAGGGTAGCACTGGTATGATGAAACACTAATACAGTCACAGTTCATATTTGCAATGGCTATTAATCATTTTTCTGGCATATTTTGGGAGGCTGCAGAATTTTCCTTTTGCCATTCTTTCAGGGAAACGAACCAGCTACAAAACCTACCCCAATGTGAGATGACTATGCATTACATCTAATTGGCAACACGGGGCAGTGACATCTGATGGCTTCAAAACCAAACAGACATTTTAAAGTTTAAAGCAAACCATCCACAAGACCAGAAAGCAAGCAAGTTTTTATAGAAAACTATCATATCAGAATACCCAAGCCTTGCGCATGACAAATGACAACATATGACAGGCAGTGAAAATACATGAACTTAAGAGCTGTCAAGTTATTCTTAAAGTAAATGAACAAAATTTAGTCCTAAATCGGTTTTTAGAATGCTGCACTAATCAATGCCAGATATGACTGCAGTTCTGTAGCAGGAGCAAACAGCAGAAGGTGCTGAAGTTGAGAATGCAAGAACTTGAATGGATGCTAAGGAAAAAAAAAAAAACATAAAAAAATAGACTCTGAGCTAACACCAAGATGTTCATTAGGCAAAAGGAGAACTTGAAAAGCTTGGGATAAGTAAGACTCTTATTCATGTAAGAATTTGCTGCATCAGTCTGAAAGACTTGGATTTTCTTTTCATTAACACATGTGAAATGCATGACTATGCTCCTGGTATGGAGTCTTGCAATGCAAAATACAAACAAATAAAGCAATTATATCAGCCAACCAGAGCAAAACAACTTGTTATTGTGCAAATAAAATGCTTCCATAAATCCCTGCACTTACCAATAAATTACAGACATATAAATAACATGGTTACTATTTTAGCAACACTGCAGGCCTGCAAGTCAAACTGTTATTCAGCATGCCATTTCACCTTATGCAAAGAGCAACTATGCAGTGGGATTGCAGAAATTCTCTGCAACTGGTGACATATACATCACATCACATCTTGATATAATCCTAAAAACTTGTAAGTGTACTATGTTTTGAGGCTGTATATGAGTGGTAGGTATACATGGATCCCTATAGCTTCACTGGGTAGTATAAATTTTAGACACAAAACCTATGTAGTCAGAGCAAGTCTGATCATCACTCTGCACACACACACAAAAAAAAAACACCTCAGCTTTTACAGAAAAGCTGCAGATGTTAATTTTTCAGGTTCTGTTTTAGTGAGTAAAACATATTGTCAAATTGCTAGAAGAGAAATATACTTGGATTGGCTCTTCTTTCTGATTTATTCCCCGTCTTTATACGTTTTTCATTTCACACCTGTCAGGGTCCTCATTACCTTACTAATTTGTTTTTGCAGTGGGTAAAAAACAGCAGATCAACTGATAACATCCAGGGAAGATTACAGCCAGGCTACAGCCAAACAATTGCTTAGGCCAGGAAAACAGAGAACCATAACCCAATTTGCCCCAGGATCACTAAAATAGGCTGCTACATCAGCAGAAGACATTATGGCAGAGCCTTTGCCCGGCAAACCTCTGACTGACACAGCTGTCAGTTACCTCACAAAACCTGTACTCCTATGCAAGCAGCACTTCTGGTGCAGGTTTGCAAGAGAGAGGGCAAGCAAACTTGCCGTCCTAGGAGAAATACTCTTCTTTGTACAAGAAAAGAATTTCCTCCAGTGAATTTCTAAAAGTGCATGGGGAAAGCATTCTTTGTTTCTTTTTCATCCATGAGGTAATGCAGTGCAATGTAAAGCAGCTTTGTCCCCTCTAGATTGGGAAGCTACAGCAATACACTATGTCCATAATCTGCAAGATACCCAAC
This sequence comes from Chrysolophus pictus, assembly GCA_037305975.1. Taxonomy (NCBI): domain Eukaryota; kingdom Metazoa; phylum Chordata; class Aves; order Galliformes; family Phasianidae; genus Chrysolophus; species Chrysolophus pictus. Next base: position 64,705,530 of record CM074576.1, read on the forward strand.
TCGTGATGTGTAGAATGCTAGACAGTTGAGGGGAGGCTGTGGAGGAGACAGTTGACTTAAGGCCACAGAAAATGTCTGTGGCAGAAGCAAAATTAACCCAAATCTTTTGAAGCCTAGGACAGTATGCTAACTGGGCTACACTCCCTCTATTATTTCAGAAGTTCTGTTCTTAGCCAGAAGAGCAATGTTTGTGGTTTCCCTATTTGAATTTTAGCACAGGATGGTTTGAATAGCTAGAAAAGAATCTTTGTTTGCTAATGCACAGAAAAATGAAGCCTCAAGTAACTTTTATCTTTTTAAAAATGTCCTCTCATTCCCACAACCTTTTTTTTTTTTTTTTTTTTTTAAATTTGGAATTGAAATGAACATTTCAGTCAAATACAATCTTGCTTCTAGTTAATCTTGGCTTCTGGGTAATGAAGATAGACCAAAACAAGGCTCTAAACTGCTAGGGAGACGCTAGATGAATACTGTTTAGTGACAAGAAATCAGTTTGCTGTTTTTAAGAGTACTTCGCATATGAATTTGCCTAATCAATCAGACTAGTTTTTTTTTCCTTATGCTAGCAATTGATCTGCCTTAATAGATATTAGCAGATACCATGCCTTAGTACCTTTAATTCCACACATGATATTAGCATGTAGAAATTACACCCTACTGCTACATCCGAGTATAGATGTGCAGATTTTTGACACTTATGCTACCATCTACTGGTTCATGTTAAAATAAACTCTTGAGCTCTCCCTTCAACCCATTCACCTCCAAAAAAAAAGTCACAGTATTTACAAAATCATTTTTCCATAGTGCAATATGAGTTTGAAATTTTGCAATGTGATACCATATTTCCACTCATCTTCTGAGGTACAAAAGTAACTCTTATGTCCAAATATTCAAAACATTTTTAAACAAGATACACTGAACTCATCCACTCAGGTACTTACATTCGGCTAGTTTCAATGTTTTCAGAGTGAGGTTCTCCTGGTGATCTGCAAATACAGACGAAGTCTTAAGTACTGTTTGTTATTTTAAGTCATAACAGTATGAAAAGTTATGAGGAGGACAAAACGATTAACAATGGTAATTATATCATTTAGAAGCATCAGCTTTCCTGCACTTGCACATTTAACTTGTTTGACCAAACTCTAGAAAGTATAACATAAATCTGAGAACACAGTCAAATCAAAGGACAGCATTTTTCCCCCACAGCTTATGCAGAAGCAACCACCAGAGGAGACTTCTATTGGCAGTACTTCCTTATTCAGGTTGCATGATGCAGCAGTTCTGAGCTAATTCCTCGTAACCACTTCTGAAACCAAAAGGTATATTCAAAGTTTACCCATGATCAACAGTTGAACTTTAAGATGCTGCAGCTCAGAAGCAGGCTTCAACATTCTCTAAGCAAATTTCTTGTCTCTCATTACTCAGATTTATGCATGTAACTTCACAGAACATAAGAGTTACAGTTTCCTATTTCTTCATTCCAATCAACAGGTCAGCCAGTAATTTTGAGAATTAGATGTTATTGCCTGGCATTTGTACCTACCATTTTAACTTAATATAAAGTTGTTTAAGGTGTATAGTTCCATATTCACTTAAGACAGCCAAATTACAGGTGCCTGACTCCTTATTCCCATCTTGTTCTTTAACTTCCTGAATCAGCACTAGCATAATTTATTTTTAAGACATTAATTTTTATCCTTCTGGGCTCCCCCCAGTCCAGTGAGACTTCTAAGCCAGAAGGCAAGGCAGTACAAATACAGGTTTGACTTCAACCATCTTAAGCCTCTTTTCAGTAATCTTGTGAACTGTTCTCAACTTTCACTGTGGTAGATTTTGGTACAGTTGACTGGAACTGTTGAATTGGATATAGTGCGTAGGAGTAGAAATACAGCAGTCATTACAGCAACACTTGGTAGCTTACATGAACAAAAATGTCTTTCGTGACAGAGCTTTCTCAAAACAGAAGTGAGTTAATATCTGTAAATATAACTCACTCATTTTGTAGGTTTCAACCAAGTTTGCCAGGGGACTTCAGTTAGCACAGCTAGTGTTCTCAGTATTCTCTACTAAAATCTCAGTTCCTTTACTGACACACCAGATCTTACCAACTTTCTAGAATTTACCAAACTGTACTATGTTAACAGATGCAATGCCTAGAAAGCATTTCTGGCACACAATTTTAAATTCCGAAGCTAACTGGATATTATGCAGTGACAAATGATAAAGAACACAGGAAGTTATTTGTTTATATTTCACTAAGTTACAAAATTCAACTGACACTAGGAATGGAACTCAACTTACTATCCAACGAAGTATATGCTCATGCTTAGAATGCACATATCGTCCAGCTAAAAAAGAAGTTAGAGAAACAACCCAGCCTGAAAATGTGATCTTTTTATTCCCTCGAAATGATCCTTACCTTACTTATTCAAACTCAGAACTCACAAAAGAGCTGCAGTAGAGAAATAATGCTCAACAGCAAAACAAATGAAAGTTTAATCTCCCCTTTGACTCTCCAAACCAAGTCCCCAGATACTTAAGAAGAGCAAACCTCTTCCTAATTATTCACCTAAATATACAAATGCTTGAAGCCATCCAATCTGAGGAGTGAAGGAGAGAAGCGCCTATCTTCATATAAGCTAGGTCCTCTATTAACATGCATGACTTCAGAAACCGAGAACACAGAGCCAATTTGGAAGTTTGAGGCAGTTGTTTTCTCTGTTTTACTTGTATGCAACGTAACCCAATGAAGCTACAGATAATGGCAATGCTTTAAGTTGCTATGAAAATAAATACACACAAAACAGTTCTGTCAAGAAGAGGATTAGTCACTTTGATCCTTTAAAAAAAACAATATAAAAAATTACAGAAAAGAACAGCAGATTAGCATCTAAACCTAATGTTGTAAAGAAAAAACTAGATGGCAGTCTGCAGTGCAGACAAGTAAACAACGTATCAGTATATCCAATGTCTTTTCCTACCCCTATAGTTTATGTATAATATATGAGAAGACAAAGTTCCAGGAAAGTTCAGGGGAAAAAAAGACTAGCTGAGTTTAAAAAAGTTTGGTCCTCTGAGGTAAGTAGTTCAACAGGAAAAGGATTCAAATTCCTTCAGATTATCTTTTGCTGTAACGTGAGCAGATCTACCATAAGAGTGACTTGCAGAAATTTTAATCCACTCAATAAATGGATTTTAACAGGTTTCAGGTGACAATGTAAGCAACAAATATGATGGGCTTTCAATACTCATTAAAACAATATGCAAGACCAACCTATTTACAGCAATTGTTCTTATTTGTTGAGAAGCTGTTAAAAGTAATTGGTTACAAACAGGAAACCTTTATTCTTCTAGGCAGGCAATAATACTGAAAACAACTATGTAGCATGACAAATCTGAAACAAGTTCTATTCAAAGAAAAATCTCAGAGCAAACGCTCTCACAAATCCAGCTCTGAGTAAGATCGTAGAAACTGATCAAGACAATTAATCTGAATGCTGCGGTATGAGCTAGCAAATTCAGGTGGTGGCTCACTTCCAACAACACAGGGAGCAACTTCTCCATTCTGCAAGCCCTTCCTTTTACCTCCACTGTAACTCCCTAGGAGAGAAAAGTAAACGTATGCCAGTCTACAAATTTTTATCATCAATCATCCTGGACAAATACTTAAAATAAACTGAGCAAATTGCTTAAATTAGTACATTAAACAATTTACACAGAATTTAGTATCACAGTAAAGTCAGAGATATTTAAGTGATGGTTTTGCTCTTAAGAGGAGCACAATGGAGCACTGCAGAGCTTGCAATTTAAAAAGCAGGCAGGGACAAGATAAGTGAGCTTTGAAATCACTCTAAGTAAAAGTGTAAGTCAATTTTGCCATCTGACTTATCTTAAATAAACAATATACCTTAGTACTGTCTACAGAATCAACTTCATGTCATACAAATTCAAGTCTTAGAATAAATGTTATTTTAACAATTACCTTGAGAAACAACACAATACATCTTGATCTTACCTTTTACAAGCTGTGGCCATTCGGTGACATCAGGGTGATCACAATTTTGAGTCACTGATTAAAAACAGTTGTCACACACCAGTCCTGTGTCACGTTGGGCTAAGCATGAGCTTAACAACTCTAAATAAGTAAAAATAATTTAGTTAAAAGTCCTTACAAACTATTTTCAGTCAGCCCACTGAACAAAAACACAGATGCTAAGAATTACTGCAAAATAAAGACCTCAGAAAAATCTTGTTCAAATCTTTTAGCTAGCACTATACTGTACACTGTACACTGAATGCAGTGAAGCCTGAATACTTCACTACAGTACTCACAACTGGCAAAACTGAAAATCAACTTATTTTTAATCTCTCTAAAAAGAAAGAAAAAACAACAAAAACGCCCCACATCTCTTGAACCAGTGGAAAGCACCTGATGTCAAGACAAAAAGCATTTAAAGATTTGGATGTATATAAACATGGTTCTAACTACAATAGGTTCTAACTACAATAACATTTGATATATTGTTTCCCTTCTACAACTGAATTAGTACTAGCTCTTTACAGAGGTTCTGTTTGAAAGGGAAGAAAAAGTAACTTCTGCTCTGTTGTACTGCTTTTCCCCAAATGAAGCTGTTTTAAAGAAACAAGTTTTGCCACTGGTGGCCCATCTTTTATGTTATTTGCTCTATTTACATTGCACGGACTCTCTTCCCTCCTCTGTTTTCAGAAGCGTATTTTACCTGGCAATTCTTTCCTGTGACCTGGCTCCACTGGTTTAAATTGAAGACTTGGTCCTTTACTTTGTCACTCAGGTGGCAGCCAATGATCACTCAGCAATACTCGGGCCCAGAGCGCTATGGGACCACCCCAGCTGATTACTTCCATGGCTGAAAAGGAACCAATTAGTCTCTTACCTATTACTATTATCTACTCTATAGTTAACTGATAAAATATTTCCAAACATAAACCTGAACACTCAGTATCACCCCATTCTCTCTCCCACCCAAGCTCTATCACTCAACAGATTGCAAAGAGGCCTCTGATGCAGTCAGATCAAACAGCACAACTTACTTTCTGTTGATACGAAGTTTTTAATTAAATGGAAACATCATTACTGTATTTAGTAAACAAAGGCATTTGTCTCTAAACAGCCTATAGCAATACAGATCTCTGTCCAGTATCTAAAAAAAAAAAGTTTTATTTCTGTGGCTCTAACAGGTGAATATCCACATTTTTAGGTTTTTATGCAGCAAGGTACACAAAGGCTAAGGAGGCACTCAGACCAGCTCTCTACATCTGCAGTCATCGTGATCCCATGCAAATACTAACAGCACATCCCATAGCATGTTTCAGCAAACAAAGCTTTTGTGCTTCAGTCCAACATATTGCAAGTCTTTCAGTAAGGTCTTCAGTCTGACAGAGCAACCAAGAACTCTCACTGCTAATTTACATCTAATGACTCACCTAAGATGAAATGGCTGAACAGGTCCTACAGTTTTCTAAAGTTTATCTGAAAAGCTGCCGACTTTTGCTATTCTATTACAACTTGCAACTCTGCTACAGGCTGCATCGCTAAAATGAAGTGAAATTTAAATTATTTTTGAATTAAGGCTTTTCAATCAGGTGCGTTTCTTGACACAAGAAAAATCATTTTAATTATGAAGTCAGTAGTACTAGAAACTTCAAAAGTGCAGCTGATTTAAATGAAAAAAGAAGCAAGCAATTGAAAATCTCCAACATAGAACAGAGGTTCTTTAGTAAAACAGAGTTATGGATATAAATTGTCAAAGCTAGAGTCAAATAACTGAGTCAATGGCAGGAGCACAGTGTAACAGAAAAAAGTCAATGGGAATGGTTTCTCCTCCACCAAAAATCAAGTGACAGATCAAAGATTTTCAAATTAACAGCTGTGGACTATCAACTGCAAACAAAAGCTAATAGACAAAAAAAAAATCACCAGAAAAAGTGACACAAAACTAAGAAGCCTTAAAAGCACTGTTTTATGGCATTATGATAGTTTGATGATATCTACTTTTATGCAAACCTTAGCTTTAAAGAAACAGAAGTCCATTATAGGGCAGTGCTTTATTCTCAAGTTAAATCTTATTTCCTGCTGCTTTCTGAAGAATTGGTGTGAAATGGCTCTGTAAAAATGCACTTAGAAATTAAAAATAATCTCTTTGCACAAGTAACTTTCAGTACAATAGTGAAAGAGGACAGTGGTGTAGTCTCTAATTCCATAAATCCACTTATTATGAAGAAACCTGCATTTTGCCTGGTTGCTTTAAGTAGCTAATACCTTAGTTATGTTCTATGGAATTGGAAGCACATAAGAATAACAAGCCAATTGCAATGTTAGTAAAATTAAGTTCTCCCAAGCGTGTTTTGCGTTCATGACCTCTCCCATATGGTTGTGAAGGAACACATGAAGCGCTGGTGCTGGATTCAAAACCATCAGATTTTGGACTGTTAAAGAATATACTCTGAAGTATAGCTCCACAGCCATGGGCAAGGCAAGTCTGTGACCAGGCCTGACAGAGATCCAACTGTTAGACACCACAGCACCAAGCATGGAATTTACAGCCCCCATATTAAGCAAAACAGTGTCCAGTCTAGCAAGAACCTCACTAAGTTGTTGTTAACTCATCTAAGTTTTGTAATCAAATCTAGATCTACAAAGTAAACTTATCATGGATCAAGACACTGAATGTTGGAGCTGCAACCCTTTTTAATCTGTTAAATGATACCTTAAGACTGAATTTACTGTACTGAAATCTAAAAATCTCATGCTCCGTTTCAACAGTATGGATACCAGCAGCAAGAACCCTTAACTGATCACTTCTGGCCAGCAGGGAGAGGGAGGTGATTGTCCCCCTCTGCTCAGCTCTTGCGAGGCCCCACCTGAAGTAGTGCGTCCAGGACTGGGGCCCCCAGCACAGGAAGGACATGGAGCTCTTGGAGCAGGTCCAGAGGAGGGCCACTAAGATGATCAGAGGCTGGAGCACCTCTCCTATGAGGAAAGGTTGAGGAAACTGGGATTGTTTAGCTTGGAGAAGAGAAGGCTCTGGTGAGACCTCATTGTGGCCTTCCAGCACTTGAAGGGAGCATATGAACAGGACGGGGAACAGCTGTTTATGAGAGTGGATAGTGATAGGACAAGGGGAAATGGTTTTAAACTGAGACAGGGGAGGTTTAGGTTAGATATTAGGAGGAAGTTTTTCACTCAGAGGGTGGTGATGCACTGGAACAGGTTGCCCAAGGAGGCTGTGGATGCCCCATCCCTGGAGGCATTCGAGGCCAGGCTGGATGTGGCTCTGGGCAGCCTGGTCTGGTGGCTGGTGACCCTGCCAACCATAGCAGGGGGGTTGAAAGTAGATGACCATTGTGGTCCTTTTCAACCCAGGCCATTCTATAATTCTATCTCCTTTCTCATCCCAGCTTCCCCAGGTAAAGTTGCTGCCAGTCCTGTGTGACTGGATACGACTAGCCAGAAGTCTCTAGCACAGATGAAATTTATCTTTTTAAAACCTTACTTGTTTATTCATCTGCAGAGTGCTGCCTGTGGCAGCAAGAGGTCAGAACGTTAAAACATGGGGTGAGTGTGAAGGAGACTGCCTAATGCAGAATACAGTGTTTGAACACAGGACATTTTGACTGCTGGATCCATACAAGGAAGAAAAACTGGTAAGAGTCAAAGAGCTCAACTTGATTAGGAAAGGGGAGACTAATATAATGGAAAAAATGCATTGTGAAAAAGAAAACCAAGGTATAGCAGGTATTCATCTGTCATAGGTATTCCTTTACAAAAATTTCTGGATATAACTTATCTTCCAGAAGGTACCATTCTAAAAATAGCTCCACAGCAAATATTTATTCTTAAAGCAGAATGTCTCAAAAATGATTTCTTCAGACTTTACTGTCATGATTAAGATTGCTTACAGTTTAGTCTTTCAAACATATAGGGCAGCTGAAGGTAACAAGCAAAGTTCATGTCTGTGCAATATATCCCAGAAACTTGAGATGGCTGCTGGAAGCTCTTTGGGACAGGGCATGCTCCGATACACACGCATCTATAGCTGCCTAACAACTATTTACAAGAGGTGGATTGAACCAGGACTGCAACAACCTATATTATAATTAACCAATACAATGGACAAGAACCATACCCTTAAACCATGTATATGGCACAGAGTAGCCATCATCAAGAGAAAATAGGATGAATAATGTTTACACAGTACTTGGAGACAACATCCATTTATAAAAAGTAGAAAAGATACAGCTCCTCTGAAAGGAACACTATCAAATGAAAGGGAGGGAGGAAGGAAATAAATAATAAGCCAGTGAAAGCAAGCAGTCGGAAACCATGTTCAGATGCTTCAGAAGTGGCTAAATAGCAACCTGGTTGCACAGCCTGATGAGATCTTCTCATCAAGTATTTCCTTGAACCTTTAATTCTGGAATCACAAACATTACAGCTGGACTAGATGATCTTGTAGATCCTTTCCAACCTTGTAATTCTATGAGTCTGTGAGCCAAGGTGAGGCTCCCAACTTCAACAAACAGAATCCAAAGCTATGCCATGGAGAACACAAGTACATATTCATCAGCAAGTAAGTCCAAAATAACTTCCAGCTACCAATCAGTGTAAATTAAAAGTTTTCACCTCTACAGATTTTCTAAATCTACTACTCTTCCTACTATTTATCCTATAGGTGTCCATTTGCACATCTGGTGGCTGACACTCAGTATCTGAAGTCTAGGAAAGCCTTTGAACTGAGGAACACCTGTGACTGATAGCTAAAAAGACCCTTGCACTCAGAAGCAGCATTTTTAAGAATCTGTTCTCTTTAGAAAACAGTTTCAGTTTCCTCCTGAGTAAGCTTAAAATTCAACCTTTAAGACTATCTTTCTAAAAGATATTAATGAAAAAGAAGGTGATTTACCAGTACAGAAAAGTATCAAGTTCCTTAACTTCCAGTGCAGGAATTTTACTTGCTCTAATTTAAAATGATCATCTCCCTCCGGAAACCACCTCTCAAGATCACTTTTATATGTTTACAGAAGAATCCCTCTGAATCCTCCAAGAACGAATGCCCTTCTCCAAACTGATCCATTTCCAGAATGACTTTGAGTAGCATGATGAAGTGGACAGTCATCATCCATACAGTGAAAGTTGCCCTTGTACTACCATAGCTAGCTTAACACTCTGCCAAAAAGGAAACTGCATAATAGGAAAGCTGGCCATTTATCATGATCCCCAGAGGTTCCTTCCAACCCCTACAATTCTGTAATTCTGTCTTAAGACTGATTCACCAAGTGTCCTGAAAGAAACTGCAGAATATCCTCCATATTTCTAAGTTCAGTCTTAACTGTAACTTGTACAAAAATAACAGTAAGGTTGGAAACGTCAATTCCTTTTGTTGCTTGCTTGTTTTTACCAACACAGAAAGCATGGAAATATGTAAGATTCCAGAACTTCTATTTACGAAACTATCTGTAGGTTGAATTATCAACTGCCTTAAAGTAAAATCAAACTTATGAATAAAATCCAATCACATAAAATCTAGTGGAGCAACCAAAAACAAACAAAAAACAGCAGTAAGGCATGGTTTTTTTTCCTTTTTTTTTTTTTTTTTTTTTACTACTTCACAAGCCAAACTTTCATTTGCAATAATAGCAGATAAATATAAACCAACATGGCTGGAAAACAAAAATAATGGGGTTCTATCCTGGAAAACATCAAAGTGACTACAACAGTCACAACTGATTAGTAAATACACATATGCTCCCTGTATTACAGCTGAAAGAGACACCGTCCACAAACAGTTCCTCAATAGGTATTCATTTACACAAAGTACTTCAGACACGTTCAAAACTTGAGCCTAATTCTCCAATTACTCAATATTCTTCCACACCATTCCAGAAGTAGCAGAAAAGAGCTGTGAAGTAAGCATGAAAAACAGGAGAAAGTGCCTTGTGATGAGTTAATGAAGAGTTAGAAGTTGATTAAGATGATTGATGAGAATACTGGAAAAAACTAAGTCTTTTTATAACAGAGAATGAACACACACCAAAAAAAGATACTCTAACTGAAAGAAAACACACATATAAAAAAAAAATATGACTAGAAACTAAGGGTTGAAAAACTCAGTAGAAACACAAGCACGCAGGATAACAAGTAACTATTTGGAGAGAGGATCTGAATTTGCTATGATCTTCAAATTAAGGCCAGTTACTATTCCTGAATCTACACTTTAGTGAAAACAAATTACTGAGTTTAATAAAGGCAGAATTTGGTGCACCTAGTAAACCTCCAAATACAGAACTCATACAAACTTATATAAGCTTCATTTTCTGGTATCTGCATACCTGCTATGCCTTGGCTATGATACCCACAAATAACACAGTGATAGAAAGTGGCCGAGGGCCGAGTGTTTGCTACCATTTTTCTTTCTGAAGCTAAAGACTTCTCATTTTCTTTGTTTCTCCTGATTTCTACAACAGTCTCCACGACTCTGGACAGTAGATTTCCATCCCTGGCATCCCCCAACATTTTTTTTTATCTGAGGTTTTTTTTTTTTTTTTTTTTTTTAAGGATTATAGATATGCTTTATTCATCCTTGCAAAAGAGGAAAGATCTGCAATTACCTTTAGCTACTAAATTTTTCACTTGGACTATAGTTAATTTTTCCTCTATTCCCTTGCTTCATCTCTGAAAAACCATTTGTTTCTATCTCACCTATATCTACTACTTCAGGCTCCCTCCAAAATTACACACTTTTGAACGGAAAGGTTCTCCTACATCAGAAAGTGAAATACAATCACCTATTTAAATTTGTTTTGGTAGCTCTCCATTTACTGGGTAGGTATCAAGTTATCTTCCAAACAGCTAAGTTTTACAGCTTCACTTCAGCTTAAATATTTAAACTTTTATTCCACCTATCTTTTTTTGCTTATGCCTGGTTATTTTGCTTTCTTTTTCTACCCACTCATCACATGGAGCCTCTCATGTAAAGCACCTTTCTGTTCACCAAATTCTTCAGTGACACCAGCATGTTTGTTTACACGTAGGTTGCATTCAACCCAAACAATCATGCAGTTCTGTAGCACAACACTCAGTTTTTCTGATGTTTTGCTGTTCTGATGTTCATTAATTGCACACTGTGGTGGATTAGAGGGGGATTTCTTGTTCATCAGCTTACAAAGTGTGTATCGTTACAAAGACTACATGAACACTTACAGTAGCAAAGAGTCACAGTTCAGAAGAAAGCAGCCAGCAGAGATAATTGCAAAGAAATAACAGCTTAGGTCTGAAAGAGGGTTGTCATACAGACAACTGGTATTGAAACTGGAGAGTGAGAAGCAGGTGGGTGATCCCACTGGTGTTGTGGGTGCAAAGTGAATGCACGCTACCTGCCCAATGCCTGCTGGAGTACAGGACCAGTCTACAGAATTGTCATAGCCCAGATGTTCCTGAGAGAACGCTACTACTTTTATATATATATATTTATATATATATATATATATATATATATATTTTATATATATATTTTAAGACTTACAGTTTTTTAATTAACACACACCACAGTTAAAGTTTCAGTTTAGAATTAATCATTTTTAACTCCTACGAAACAGAACTTTACAGAAAAAAGAGACAGCCAACAGTCCTTCCACATGGCTGGGATTTTAGAATTTTTTTTTTTTTTTTTTACTATTTTTTCCATGTTAGATATTGTCAAAAGAAGAATCTAGACACAAGTATACAAGTATAAAACTTGTATCAGGAGTTAAATTCTTCCCAGTATTTAAAGTGTTTTTTTAAAAAAAGCATCTTCATAGCTTAGATGTAACTGTTGAAGTAACTCCATATGATTTTGTGTTAACATATATTTGATAATCTAGAAAAATCTGAACGCTAATATTATTTTTTCCTGAATGCAGCAATTCAGAAAGTTAAAAGAAAAAAAGTCACTATGCATCAAGAACACTATAGTACTTGAGCCACTATTGAATGGTGCAGGCTTTCTCTAATGCTGGACTACTGCAGTATAAGGTTAGAAAATAGGAACTAGGAACAAGAGTAACTACAAGGTATAGTTTGATTTTGTTAAAATGCATGCACAGTTTTAAGCTTGCAGGATGCTTAAGAGCCCAGACAAAGAGAGAGACCACGTGGCACAGGCCGGCGTTAGAGAAGGTTACTTTTCTGAGTTTCCAAACATCCCAATTTGTAAGTTTTGCTTACACGGATGTTTGATTAACTTTCCTAGTAGTTCTGAGTCTATTTTGCAAGTTATATTTAAAAAGTGTAGAAGTCTGACTATAAACGTGTACAGCAGCATGGAAAAAGCCTTCAGGAACAGCACCAGGTCTTATCCAACCAACGGAGAAATAGATGAATTATAGTAGCATAATGTTGAGCTTGTATAACAAATTAAAAGGGAATTCATCAATGTTGCATCTTTATTTTCTCCACGAATATCAAGTAACACAGCTATCCAAAGAAACTAAGCCTAACAGACATTAAAGTTGAAAAAATATGGGAAAAATGAATATTTGTGCTTTCCTGAATTTATTTTCAACTTGTTTAAATCAGTTAAGTACAATTATCATTATTAGTCATAATACATACATACAATAGAAGTGAAAACATAGACATACCATATCTTTCCAGAGCTGCAGAAACTTCTACTTCCCAATTCTAAAACGGACTTCTACAGTTCCTGTACCTATAATGCAAAACATTATATGTCAGTTTTTGCACCATGCGCAACTCACTGTTGCTTCAAAGTGATATAAATGAGAACAGTTCGATTAGTCACAAGTTTACAATGAAATGAAACACAGGACTTTCAATACCAGCCAGAGCAGAAAATGCTTAGTTATGTCAGGGAAACTGCAAAAGCTGAACATCCACACACACTGTTCCCTATTCTTTCCTCTCTAGTGATGCAACACAGTTTTATAATTCCATTCATCCACTTTATTATAAATATCCATTTCCTTCTAGAAGATTCTGGCAAGGTTTCTCTCCTGCTCCACCCTACCCCACCCCCACCCATTTTTTTCCTCTTAAAAAAATAGTACTTTCTAAATTAAAGACATCAGTATTTAAAATAATAATAATAAAAACGCTTTCAAAAGTCACAAACAGAACCACACCTTGGTCCTGGCTGCACAGAACTGCTGAAGTTTGGTAAGCATTTCTATAAAAAGTTCATTTTTAGAAAAGCCGTAATAAATAAGGAACTCAGGCCTAAACATACCCTGAATATTGTTAACGAGCAACTAACAAGCACAGTACAACCAATGTGAGGGGTGTAAGTTACATAGAAATAGCCATATAACTAAAGAAAACTGGTATTTACTTTTTGAAAACTTATTTGGTTCAAAGTATGCTTTCACTATCACAAAGATAAATACTTAATTTGTTGGTTCTAAAGCTCTATTAAGAGCAAATAAATCCAGTGTAGCTGATTCAGTCCGATTTCCAACTTAGATCAGTGTTCCCATGAAGGAAGCCCTGATCCGGTTACCTTAAAGAGTACACATTCAATTTTGTCTTAATGATGTGAAATGACAGAGCACCCAAGACCCAATTCTGCTCTGGGGATACAAAAAGAATGGATAGGAACATCTATGCCAGTTCAGCTCCACAGCACTGCCAGGCTGTGCATAACTGTGCATTTCTATATTTCCAGAAGAAAAAAGAAACTACATGGAACAGTCTACCTGTTCAATGCAGCAAAATTCCTATTTCAACACAAAGATACGGTAATTACATGGATTTATATATAGTCAGGGTGAACAACAAACCCATAGAATTGCGTCAGTAAAACTTTACTACCACTCATAAGAATAAATTTATCCAAAGAGTGAGAGAAAGCAACATGATTTTCCTGATGGGAGGAGGTACTACCAACAGCAGACACCACAAAGAATAATTATTCTTTCACAGGGAAGCCACCAAGCAAACTCTGCTACAAACACAAACAGTGTTTTCACATCTCACACCACAGGACTTCCAGCTTATATTGTAATGTATGCAAATTTTGTCATGTACACACACTTGTACATGCAGAGCAATGCTATCTATACGTAATTAACCGATCATCCTCTAAGCCACAAAGCATCAGCTTGTGGAGCGCATGGAGTGCAAGTGAAGTATGAGAGTGAAGAAGTGTCACAAATACATTTAGTAGAGATCTAACAATTGTTGCCCAGCAGGAGGAGACTAGAAAACAAAGGATCACAACAGAACCAAAGCCATGCAGTTGAGGACATTACAAATTAAAGAAGAAGCACAACAGAGTAGAGGAGACGGAGACATAGGAGTTGCTAAAGATGCAGCTTGCAACAGAAGAGAATCACAGAATGGCCTGGGTTGAAAAGGACCATGATGATCATCTACTTTCAACCCCCCTGCTATTTGCAGGGTCACCAACCACCAGACCAGGCTGCCCAGAGCCACATCCAGCCCAGCCTTGAATGCCTCCAGGGATGGGGCATCCACAGCCTCCTTGGGCAGGCAGCAGTAGTTTCAACAGAAAACTGGAGCAACGGACCTCCAGCTCTCTTTGCTCAGCCACCCACCAGCAGCTACCACCAAGGCAAGCATGAGCCCCCCAGGAATTCAGCAGTCTGCTGAAAAACATCCGCTCATGAACAACTACATGAACAACAAAATGGAACACAGGATCTGCAATGCTCATCAGACAGGAATGGATGCAATCGCACAGAATCAGACGTACTTTAACATTTACCACCAGTATAATTATTACTTAGCATTAAGCCACATTTGCTTCAAAAAAGATGCAAGTGGACTGAAGTGTGACTAAAAGCACACTACTCCACTACTAAAAGCAAGCTACTCCTACTGCTTCCACTCCATGTAAAGAATTCTCAATCTGTCACATGACCAGAGCCAAGACTGCTGCTTTTCTATACCCCTGATCCATACCTTTTCCATCAGAAGACTTCAAGTTGCCCTGCATATCAACAGAGACGGTAAGCTATTGAATTAATTAAACAACTGTGGTGTAAAGAACTGCAAAAATAGTTAAGAAGTTATGAAAAACACTTCACAACTCTTGTGCCTTGCCTGATGAATGGTACAATGAAGTCACACCTATCAGAAACTTGACAGCACTTTTCTACCTTTTAAAAAAACCACAAAGACCCCACAGCATACAAGCTACTGTCACAAAACTGGAGGTATTCTGACTAGCATTATAGGTTTTCTCACACAACATTAAATACATAAGTTGAATAAGAATCATTTTCTTCCATAAGAGATATTCTTAACAGGTTATTCAAATAAAACAAGTATTCACAAATAGTCTCCTTTCAGTAAGATATCCAGGTCACAAGAACCATGCAAATGGACTATATTTAGTCACCCTCTTACAAAAGAAAGGGCTCAACCTTTGCAACCCAGAAACACCAGTACCTCAGTAAAGTGATACACTCCCCTAAGAACACTCGTGTTCTCAGAACTCAAAGGATTTTCAGCTTGTGTGGACAGTTATGTATTTCCACCATCCACAGTATACAGCTTTTGCTACAGCAGTTGGAACGGGCACCTAAGTGCTGCTACAGCTGCCAGTGTACACTGGTGTACCTTGGACTTTCTAAACATAGAATAGGGTACTAAACCCTAACACTGATCATCAAGACTTTGGACGTTAGATTTCACTACGAATCAGAAACTAAGTGTTATCTGAATATAGCTATGCAAATAAAGATGAAAGCATCCTACTAGAAATTCTGAAGTAGTGACAGACAGCATTATTTAGCTTTGTAAAAGTTTCTTTATGCCTTTTAAGAAAACAAAAAATACCATACTGCAAAAATCAGAATGTCGTTAAGTACTGAAGTCATCAGCTCAAATACATGACTAAGCCTAAAGCAGAAAGAAAACAAAATCAAAAAACTTCACCCATGAGTATGGTAGCATTTCCTGTTTGACCTGCAGCCCACTTTGGAAGTTCAGCTCCTTTAAGAGCCAGTTCACCACGCTCCAACACCCCAAGTCTGCTGAGCTGCAGCTGCTCCAACCCGGGTCCCACAGAGCATACCAGAGCAGGAGAGCACAAGCAGTGCCAGGGCCTGGCTGCCTGGACAAGCCTGGCATCTCTCAGCACCGTGCAGCTTGGCACTGTGTTACAGATCTCTGTGCCTTTCAGGCAGAGGGGGAGGTCTATTCTTCATTCCCATTGCTCACTTCACCACCATTACTTGGCATAATCACCATCAAGGACATGTCAAGGAGTCCCAGAAGGGAGTCCAAAGGAAGGAGAAGCAGAGTCATCTCAATGACAGAGGCACAAAAAACCTAGCCTCACCCTTACAACTCAAGCTCGGTTGAACAGCTGGAGTCTTGCCACATTGCTCCCAAAACATCAGAAGGAAGAGGAGACCAGGTGGATTCATTGTTGCCACACCAGTACACAGCAAGCCCCAAGCCTCAATACTGGTTCCATAATTATGCACTTGCGACCCCACTGGTTATTGCAAGGTCCACCAAGACCAAAACTTCCATCAATATGAAACAGATTCTGGAACTTACGGTTGATACACTTTTTTATTTAGTTACTTAGGCCACATCCTGTGAAATTAGGTCATACAAGTATATTAAGCATGACTTTTGATGTACTAATGAACAGAACATGAAAAAAAGCTAGTAATTGCCACACCAAGCAGCCAACTGGTCCATCAGCTCAAATGTGTACCAAAATGTCACAACTGGAATTTACTTCTGGTCCAGTCTCACTATTGGCATAATACACAAGGTAAACATGACTCAAGAGTACTTGAATGCACAGCTGTTTGGATGGATGTGAGCAGTGACTTTCTGATGAAGTCTTAGAAAGCCATAACGTGAATATCCTTTTCAAATCACCACACTGCAAAAAGGTTCAAGCCTCTGTGACACCTGCTCAGAGTTTCTCTTTGATACATACATACCTGTCCTAAGGAAATGTAAGTTGCTCCAAAAGAAGCAGGCCACCCCTCTTACTGAAGACAGGGCACTGGGGGTCCAAAGGGAAGCCACCCATTTAGATCCACTCAGCTGAACAACTGCAACTTCTCCTAATTCTTCACCACTCAGTAGAACATGGGTAAAAAACCACCATGTGAGGTGATTACAGAACGAGTCCTGGTAAAGACTGATTTCCACCCCCTTCCTCCATTCAGCAGTTATTAATATAGGGAAGCAGGCTCAACCTATTAAAAGTAAAGAGTAGTTAATGATTCCTTTAAAAGATTAATACATAACAAGTCTATGTAAGGTCATAATTCTTAATTTATAATGTAATTTTGCAATCAACAAGTTATTTTGTCCAAAAGTTCCACCACAATGAGGTGGAGATATTAAAAAATAGCAATTTGAAATCCAGCTTCCTCACATGTTAACACTGCCAAGCAGGAATCCTGGATCTAAATGTTATTTAAGTTACCTTTTTTTCTTTAGATACTTCTAGTATGAGGCTACTTTCCTGAAGAATGTCTCACCAGTTCATACAGCTACATGTTGCTTCATTACAAAACACAGCCCTTTACACTCTATTTGCTGACTTCTGGCTAACCAACTAAATACATCATGCACAGTACTATCCATATGAGCCAGCAGCCTCCAGACTTTCATTCACGGCCCATACGTTGCTGTATGAGGCTGCCAGGTGTTGGCTGTATATACAGGAAGTCAGTGCAGTAAATGTTGGTTAAGGTCAAAGTATTTGAGATGACAAGAACAAAAGTCACTTCAAGCACGCAATTTGTTCACTGCTGTTGTCTCTGGGAAACAAATATTTAAGCAATAGTTACAGCGTTCTCTTGGGGGAGGGGGATTGGTCAGGCAAAACAGGAGATTAATACAAGTAAACAATAAATGTTAAATTATTTGGTAAAGACCATGACAGTGAATTTCTTGCTCCTCTCACACGATGTGCGAATCAGAATTCAGTTCCTAACAGCCAGACCTTGAATCCCGATTCTCTATGAAAATCATGGCTCAAATACATGGATACTAAAGAAAAAAAACATTTACCAAAATGGCTAGAAACGTAAAACATATTTCTCTTTAAAAACCCATATTGATCCATTAACTGAAGTTGAGTGAAGACCTGGCTTACCATCACCAGAAAAGAAAGTCAGCACTTGCAATGAGCCTCTGTACTCCAGGAATTCTTTCCCTTTGTCTTTCAATTTCATTATAAGGATTTATACCTTCTCACGTATGAATACACTGGTGGAAGAGGGAGAGGAAAAAGCCATTTCCTTCTTTCAAAATATGAATACTCTTTGGACATTCCCTAAGTAAACTGAAACCGAAAGTAGTAAAGGGGAAAAAAAACCAACAAAACCAACAAAAAACCAACAACAAAAACCCAAAAGCTTTCCTGCACAGCAAAAACTATGATGATGAATATTTAGAAAAATATAAGCACTTAATTTGTTCCATTAAGTGTCGTATCATGTATCACACTAATTACTGTTTATACAAGATGTTATATGGTTAAACATGTTCACACTTCAACGTGTTTATGTTTATGATTATTAAAACTTGACTCAAAGATTTGTCCTCTCCCATCACCCCCCATACATATAGTTAAATAGAACCTACAAATTCACGTGAAAACTAACGAACACATCCACAAAGCACACATTTACAGTGAAACACACATGATTTTACACACTAGAGGTACATGTCACCTCATTTCTGTAGCAGGTTGTCTCTTACAACAAAAAAAAAATATCAATGAAAATGAAGCGAATCTATTTTATTTTCCCCACATTAGTTAGAACAGGTGCAATCTGTAGGTGCTCTAACAGACTCTGATAGGCATTAAACATCCCTAGATATATTTAATGTATAGAGTTTTACCTTCCATCCACAAATCATCACTCACATGCCTTTAAGCAGGAGCAGTAATTAAAAGACGACTAGAATTGTTTGTTACGTGAAAAACAAAAAAAATCACACATCAGTTTTGAGGAGGACGTGGATTAAGATCTGGGATTTGAAACTTACTGCTTGAAAAAAAAAAATAAAGACAGACACCTCTGACTGTTTGAGGTTTTACGTTGTTGTTTTGTTTTTTTTTAAATAGGTGCACACAATCATATCCCTAAAAACAAATAAAACAAAACAAGCGACAAATCAAATCATTTGTTTTGCCATCTAGCTTGACATTTTTATTTCCAAACACTTGGGAGACACTGAATACTCCAGCAAGGAGAAATACTAAACAGCTCTGGTAAACAGAAAAAGAACTTGTTAATTCCCATAGGAAAGATACCACATTAAATAGGAAACGCAGAGTGGAATAAGACATTCACAAGAGACAAAAACCATCTGTAAAACTGCACTACAATTATTCCAATTAAAGTTATTTTTCATTCTGTAAACCTAAATAGTTGTATGCTTTTTATTCCAGCATTATGTCTGAATTGACAACAGTGCTTTTTTGGAGACAGTCATAAGCACTGTAGACCACATCTGTTTCTAAAGGCAAACGTAGGTGAGGAAAGTTACTGAAAGTTATTGGTAATGCACATTTCATATTTTCAATTCAGCCCAATCACTAAGCACCAAGTTTCACAGTACTCTCAGATAGAAAAAAGTCCCTCTAACTGTTTCCAAGATCAAAGTACACAGAGTACTCAGAGACACAATATGCAAATAGTGTAACACCACCCAAAGCAAGGAGTTTATGAGCCCACTTTCCACGAGCTTTCTTTCTTACCATGAAGTACGTGTCAGTACCCCAGCCCTCTCCCACCCACGGGAGGTGCCTATCAGTACTGTCACACTCACCCTGCAGCTTTACCCCCAACAAGCAATCTCCAAGCAGATGCTACCTGTATGAATTCTTTGAGAACTTTAACTTTTAGACCTCTCCCTTTCAAATCACGGAAATGAAGGCAATCAGGCAGCTTTTACTTCCTTGGGCAATCAGAGCTACACTCGGGTACAGTTTCACTGGAGAACTTTCTGACAGACGTGCAGTAGAGGCACAGTAAAACAAATTTGCCAAGTAGGCTCACACAGAACATCAGGTTAACACAGCATCCTGCTGAGATAGTGAAGTTTCCATGCAGAGGGACCATCTCAGAAGTGATGTGTGCGACAAGCTTTGTCCCAGAAGCCCGATTCCAACACAGAAAGTATTGTCATTAACTGGAGAGCGGAGTGGGGGCTGTGGGGGGAAGCAGGAGTCTGTAGGTTCTCATCACTTAAGGGACACGGTCATTCACGAGTTACTGCTAGGGAACAAAGCATGGCCCACATCACCTCGGACACCCGATCTACAAACCGACCGCCAAGCCCCGCGATCCCGCAGAGTCTCTCTAAAAAGAAGGCAGCGCAGACACTCAACACTTGAGAGCGACGTCCGGCAGCCAGCAGCGACAGCTCCCACTCGGCGGCAAGACCCAAAACCCCAGCCCGGATCGGGGAAACACGAGAGAGAGGAACGCACCACGCAGGCCCCGCACTCGCTCCACGCCCGGACCGCCCCGGCTGCCCGCGCAGAGC
This sequence comes from Chrysolophus pictus, assembly GCA_037305975.1. Taxonomy (NCBI): domain Eukaryota; kingdom Metazoa; phylum Chordata; class Aves; order Galliformes; family Phasianidae; genus Chrysolophus; species Chrysolophus pictus. Next base: position 64,726,069 of record CM074576.1, read on the forward strand.
CGAGGGGACCGAGACAGGGGAGGGCCTTCGGGTTCACCCAAGGTCGCCCCGAGCCCCCCCTGCTCCCCGCAGGGCCGGGAGCCCCGAGGCCACGCACCCTCCCGCGGGGCTCTTCCCGACGGGGGAGCGGCCCGCGCCGCCTCCCGGCCGCCACCCCCCTCCCGGCCCCCGCTCAGCGCGGCGCAGCGCCTACCGACCTGCGCGCCGCGGCCTGCTGCTCCCGCTCGCTGCCGCCGCCGCCGCCGCCCGGGCTCATGCGGGGGCCGCGCCGCGCTCGGGGCCGGGCCGCAGGCGAGGAGGAGGAGGTGCCGCCGCCGCTGCCGGAGGAGCCGTCGGGGCGGAGAAGAGGGGCCCGCGGCCTGGCGGGAGGGGAAGGGAGAGGCGAGCGGCCTGGCGGGGCGGCGCGCAGAGGCGGGGGGGCGGGCCGGGCCCGCGGGGCGCCTCCTCTCGCGGCCTCGCTCGCACTCAGCCCCGCGCCACCATCTTGGGAGAACGCGATGTCAGCGCGGCGCAGGCTCGGAGGACTGGCGGCGGGCTGGGGGAGGCGGGAAGGCGGACTCGCCGCGTCCCGGCATGCAGCGCGGGCGGAAGGATGAGGCGGCCGCGCCACGCCACGCACCGTGCCGCACCATAGAGTTCGCGTGCGGCGTCCCTTCTAACTCTTTTCACTCGAGGCTCCCGGCGGAAGAGGGCCAGAGCGGCGCTTGCGTGCGTGAGGCGGAGCCCGCCATGTTGGAAGAGGGCAAAACTTGGAAGGCGGGGGCGAGGCGGGGTTTCCCGCTTGTCGAGGGCGCGGAACAGAGTGTGCGCATGCGCGAGCGCTGCTCGGCGCGTGCTGCCTGTGGGGGAGGTGCGGGCGTGTGGGGTCAGCTCCTGCACGCGCTTTCGTGTGCACGGGCGTGCGGGCACCTCTGCCTGCGGCACGCATATAAGCAGCACGTGGGTATTCGGAGCCACGAGAACGGTGTATACAGGCGCAAATGAAGACTTCTAAGCCCACGTTGAATTCTTTGTGTGTTTTCAAGGCCTGTAAGCGGACAGGCGTACACTGTGCAGTGTACACCGGCACCTCCAAGTCCTCCGCAGGGCTGCCCTCAATGAGTTCTGTACCCGTGTCTGGGATTACTCTCGTCCTTTGCATCCTTCAGCAGTTCCAACAATCTCTTAGTGTAAAACTGCGAGTTGGAGGCAGATGACAGTAGGTAGAGGAAACGTGCAGGATGGATCATGGTCTGGTAGCGGTAGGACGGAGAGAGAATGGCTTTACACTAAAAAGGGGAGATTTAGGTTAAATGTTAGAGTGAAATTTTTCACTCGGGGGCAGTGAGGTGCTGGCACAGCTGCTTGTAGAAGCTGTGGTGCCCCATTCCTGGAGTGACTTGACTTGCTGTAGATTAACTATGACCATCAATGTCCCCAGGCTGCTTCTCTTTGGAAGAGGATAACTGTACTTTACTGCCTTATGAAGTATGTTACGTTTTCCAAAGCACTCAGGTATTGTGGTATAGACGTGCTTTTGTACCTTGAATGTTTTCAGCTGAGGTATAACCAGCTGCTGTGAAGCTACTGGATCTGCCCAGCTAAGCAAACTCTACATTTGGAGAAATGTAAGTGGAATTCTCAGTGGAGAAGCTGCTTCTGCGTGGCTCCTTGCTAATCCACGCTGCAGTGCTTGGGCATTGCTAAGTGCTGCTGCTGAGGGAAATGAGTGGTTCAGTGATGTCTTGCGGTGATCCCCTACACAGAATGGGCTGTGGTGAGATGCTTCAATTACCTGATACAAGCAATGCTGGATAAAAATGTGAAACCCAACAATTATAGCTAATAGGCTGATTGCTACATAGAAGCCCTGCAGAAAACCTAATCTCAGCATCCAGACATTTGTAAACAGGTGCCTTTTCTTCACTGCTGGAGGAGAGCAGATGCGACTTGCCTCCTAAGTTGTGTGGCAGCGATTTCCAGCATGAGGAAAAGGAAAAAATTTAATTAAGAATTGAATTCCGATTCACCGTTCACGTGTGGTGCTGGAGAGAAACCATCAGGTCTGCTGCGTATTAATTTCAGATGTTGATGTCTCACTTCAGAGAGAATAATTTTCTTTGGAGATATCTTAGTGAGCTATGAAGAACGCTGCATGTATGCCATTCTTATTTCATGTGAAAACTCCAATAAAAAGAACCCAATAACACTCCTTTTTTTTTGTGTGTGTTGATTTCAGAGAATTATCTGTGGGAAAATGAGATCTCGAAGCTCTGTAAGTGTAGCCCCTTAGATGAGAGGCATCTTTTTGTGAACAGTCTACCTTAGTTAATCCTCTTTTGACAGAAAGAGTACACTGAAGTGTTAGGAGCTTTTGGGAGCCAAGCCAAATGTTTCAGCCTGCTGATAGCTGGAGACTTTATGTCTCCCTTTGCAGTTAAAAGATAAGGGACAGGAAAAAATAATCAGTAATATAATGAAATACTGAGTTAGAGCCTCAGCCTTGGTAAGGGAGAGAAAAATCCCTGTGGTGATTGAGTGATTGTGATGGAAATATGAGTTGTTACTGGGATAAGAAAGAGTGGTCTGTTACCCCAGCTGTTCCCTCTCTTTTTCCCTTGAGGAAATTTGGAGATTGGGATAGCACTCAGCTCAGATCTCTTCGTTTGAGGTGCAGACAGGGAGACTTAAGCTTTTAAGGCTATCTATAGGGGAGTGCAAGATGGTTGGATGGATGCAGTGTTACCTTTGCTGGAGGAAGAGAGAAAGCCAAGAGAACATGGGGGAGGCAGCATAGCCAGGCCCTGGCTGGTGAGCAATATGCTCCAGCCCTCTTGGGGGGAAAAGAAGGCCGAACCAGAGTGCATTGTTCCTGATCTCTCCTTCTTGCCTTTGTGTTTTATGGTCAGGAGTTATCAGGTTTAGAGCAGCTAGTACTGTGCCACCCAAAATCTTAGAATCCATGCAGAATCTTGACTGCTCCACCTTTCACTCATGTAGTAAATATGACCCTTCTTGTGCTGAGACCCATGGTAAGGTTTTGGGTGGAGTAAGTGACAAATGAAGCGAGGGGAAATAAGGAAACAGGCACTTCACTTTCCAGAGTCCTCTGGAGATCTGTTTTCACCACATCACACATATTTTTATGTAATATGTTTTTTTTTTGTCCGTGTTAGTTTTTAATGTCTGAAACCAGTCTTAGCTTTTATTATTGGCTTGATATGTAGGAATAGCAAGGAGGATATTTAAACTCCACCAGGATACTGCTCTTTTCATTCATGAGACATAGAAACATTAACCTGAAAAACACAGATGCTAAATGCAAGGAATACGGAGAAAAGTTTGTTTTGTTTGATTCCTTCCCTCAGCTCGACACTCCCTTTTGTCAGGCATGCTTCCAGTTACCCTAAATTCTCACTGAGAGGCGGAGTAGGTGGTGAATGCTTGGTGAACAAACTATCAAGTGTGGCTTTCGGTGCTTCATTCTAGGATGCAAGCTACTGACCTCTGCTTCTTCATTTCAAACTGAAGGATGTTTGCCTTTCAGAAATGTAGGCATTTTTGAAAGGCAGCGAATGCTTCTGAGTCCTGAAACACATCTGCCTCTTCCTCACACAGACTGGTCTCTGGGTTAAGGTGTAGTGTGGAAGTTCCTGCTACCTCATCCTCTATTCTATCTCTATCTGTAAGGCTGCTCTCAACTGCTGCTGGTGGTGTTTTGGTTCCTTTCTTTGAGCTGAGGGAGGTTTCCTCTGCATTTTGCTGCTTTTCTCAGCACAGCAGTCCCTGGAAGGAAATGAGTGGAAGGAAAAGCAGCACATGCTCACCTCTTTGCCCTTGAGTCTTTGAGTTGGCTGTCTTTCTGCTAGCCTTGGGTACACCTTGCTCATTTTCCTTGCAGGGGCAGATTATGGACGCAGTTTTTCTTCTCATGAGGTGCAGAGCTTGAACTTCACTGCAGGTCTCCAAAATATTCTCTTTGGTCACCTCTGCAGATGAGCTGGAAATGCTCCTTTGTGCCATTCTACCTTCTTTACTTTCTTTTTTTTTAATTTTTATTTTATTTTTTTTTTTAATTCCCTATGCTGTGAAGATGACAGCACTGCAGGTATTCCCGACCCATTTTTTCCTGCCTTTTTACTTACTGCTGTGCTCACATGCTTCTCTACATTCACAGCCCAGCCTTGGCTCCTGAGAGGGTGTCTGGTTTCAGGAAGAAGTCATCAGTCGTTGCTGTAGTTGTGAAAGATGCTCAGATGCAATACTTCTGTATTTACTCAGAGATTTCATGGGAACATCTTGGTGTCTCCTGCAGCACGCAGCTGAAACTGTTTTGCATCACACAGCTATGCAGGTTTGGGTTAACTCTTGTTTCAGTTGTAAGGGAGAAGCCCTTGACACAGCTGTTTTTCTGACCACATGCCTACATTATTTTTCCTAGATATATATAGAAGCCTGACATGCTGAGCAGAGTAAAATGACTTTGTGCAATTAATGTGACATGCTTAATAATGCTTGGAAGGGTGCAAGCATCTGCATTTATCAACTTGCCACAGCTAAAAAAAAAAAAAATTCTGCCAAGCAATCCCAGCACAAACACGTTTTTCTAAAACAAGGGCCCACGAAGTGCCCAATAGGTGATATTGCTTTTGAGATAAGGCACTGTATTTTTCCAAGAGAAACACCAGGAACTCCCTTTACCCTTGGGTTATACTAATGGGTGACAAATTCCGTTTATGATCTTTTTTTCCTTTGGCATTTTAATGTCATAATTACTTTCCTATTTAAGCAGCTTGATCCTTGAATACAAAATATGGTTTGGTTAATGGCACTGCAGTGGCACTTAGGTGAAATCAGGTCCAACTAGCTATCCATATTTTTTTCCCAGTCAATAATAAATGATTTTTAAAAGGTCATTATGACATAATTGAAAAGTTGAAGACTTGGGTAATTAGCATAGAGTATGCAGCTTTCCACACCTGGTGGTTTTGGTACAGCTGCATTAATAGTAGTGTTGTCTGGGGAGGCTTTAATGTGGAAAGGAGGGTGCTCCCAAAAGGTGTCTGCTTGAAAACAAAACCTTGTTAGCATGAGAAGAAAAAGTGTTGCCTATAGCTCCAGTTTGCCCTGTCTGGGGCATCAGAAGACACGCATGTGAAGCCTGGTTCCCCTTCTTTCCTTAGCAGCGATACATGTCTTACTGCAGCTCTTCTTCAGCAGCTGCAGACAGTGAAAGCACAAAAGCAGGGAGGAGCAGGGGAGGAGAAGGAGAGTTTAAGCAGTCTTCATGCCTTGTTCTGCTGTGAATTGTCTGTATTTTGGTATGGGGTGGAAATTTAATTCCTGTGTTTTGGGTTTTGATCCCTGAATCACTTCCAGGCAGCGTCAGACATTGACCACTGGAAGAACCTAGCTGGGGAGAAGAAGATGAAAAGATCGATTTAAGTGGGGATGAGTTGCTTTTAAACATGGAGGCTAGAAGAACTACAGCTAGCATGTCTCAGACAACCCCTATCTCAAGTGCCGAGCTCACCGTGGAAGTACAGAACTGACGGATGCCTTGCAGATCTCTGTTGGAGGATGAAGTGCTCAGTGTCCTGCTAGAGCATGTCCTGTGTCTGACCCACATGCTTGCATTGCTTTTTTTATGGAAGCTACATCATCATCCCCATCTCAGCCCCACGTGATGCTGGCATGTGTCCACGCCACACCTCCTGACCCTGGGGCTGAAATGCACCCCAGTGCACTTTGAGCAGGAGAGATCATCCAGGCCATTGTGCACCCAGCAAATGCATTCAGCAGGTGTTTTGTCTGGAAAAGCATTGAACATCTAGTCCATACATTTCAATCCACCACTGTCCAAACATAGACTTATGGTCAGGGGTCTTTACATTTGTGATTTTGCTTTCACAGTTTTGCTTATGTAATTTTACACTTGGTAGTATAAGAAAGTAATACTTTCTGTTTGACATGCTGGAGGAATGCAGGTATTTTCACAGAGAAGTTAAAATCCTTCATGCCAGAGGAAAATCCCATTGAAATAGTTGGGAGTTTAGCTCAAGTGAGTGCTGAAAGGCTTGGCCCTTGGGGTGGAAATACACATTGGAGTTGTACCAACAAGCCTCAGTGTTCCTTGTTCCTGTTGCTTTTCTCTTCCAGATGTGATGACTGGATGCAGAACTCCTCTGAACTAAAAATAAATATATTTTAAAACAAGGTGTTCATTTTCCTGTGTCAGAAAGTCCACTTGCATACAAAACAGCATATTGCTTTTTGTGTTGGTTTTCTAGGCTGATCTTTAATGTGTGTGAACTGTGAAATCTTGATTTTACTTTACTTATATGGAAAAGGCCAAAGCTGTGATCAAGTGATTTGGTTTGCAAAGATGGGATGAGCTTTGGTGAACTAGTTTCCTTACTAACCTGCAGCAATAATTTATTGCAGGTACTTAAAAAACAGCCACCGTACAGTTTAGAGATATTGAAGAACTATAGTGGTTGTCATGCATATGAGAATCAGATTCAAACAATTGCAATCAATATTAATTGTGATTTCTTTTCAGTTTTTGCCTTCTAAGCCTCTGAGTTACCTGACAGCCTTGCAATTATGGAAAAAATGTAAAAAAAAAAAAAAAAAAATCATAGGGCAGGCATGATTCTGTGCCCTAGGATTATTCTGTAGCCCTTGAAGGTTGCAGTGACATTGCTTTTGCTAAAGAAAGCAGCAGGTAAGAGCTTTTTTACCATTTACATCTGATTTGAGAGCTAACTGGTTTCCTCACCATTCTAAGGAGAATACTGAAAATAAATGCCATTGTATGCTTCCAAATTAAGCAAAATTGATGCAATTACAGACATAAAGGCATTGTATATCTGGATAAGTGCTCAGAAGGTGTAACTTCGTGTATGACTTCTATATGATTTAGATTCTAGTAGCAGTGGCCATCACTGCATAGCCTGTTGCTTTTCAGTCTCTTGTTCTTACTATATGAGCCAGACTTGATGCTTGTTTGTTATTCATGGAATTACAGAATGGCTTAGCTTGGAAGCAACCTTAAAGATCATCTAGTTCCAACCTCCTTGCCATAGCCAGGGTTGCTGACCACGAAATCAGGGCTGCCCAGGCCCCCATCCAGCCTGGCTTCCAGGGATGGGGCATCCGTAACATCTCTGAGCAACCTGTTCCTGTTATTCATCACCCTCTGAGTAAAGAATTTCTTCCTCACATTTAACCTGTATTTCCTCTCTTTTACTTTAAAGCCATTCTCCTTTGTCCTGTCACTATCTGCCTGTGTAGAAACTCAATATCCTTCCTGTTTATAAGCTTCCTTCAAGTACCGGAAGACTGCAGTGAAATCTCCCCAACGCCTTCTGTTCTCCAGATTGAAGAGGCTGAGCTCTCTCAACCTTTCTTCATAGGAGAAGCGCTCCAGCCCTCTGACCATTAGTGTGTCCCTTCTCTGGACCCACTCCAGCAGCTCTGCATCCTTCTTGTAGTCTGGTCCCTAGGCCCAGACACAGTGTTCCAGGTGAGGCCTTACAAGGGCAGAGTAGAGGAGGACAATCATTCCCTTCTTATCTGTAATGACCATCAAAGAAGTGAAAAGGTACAGTAAATTTTAAATTGGTCTGCTATTGAAGACACAGTCACCAAGAACTGCCTTTCGTGACTCAGTCGCCAGTGGGAACTTCCATGCTGGAATGATCATTTTTCCTTCATTGTACGTTTTGCCATCTCCAGTCTGAAGTTAATGACTGGAAGTTGCTGGAGATTCTGTTCCTCAGAATGAGGGAAAATGCAACAAGATGCTTTATATAAGATTGGGGTTTATCTTCCATTAATTGCATACTGGCATATTGGATGGGTTCCCTCTCCAGAGGGAATATCCTTTTTTCATGTTATAATTTAGTCAATTCCATGCTTACAGTTACTCTCTTGAATGTTCTATTAAACTAATGAGCTCCCAAGTGTAGCAAGTAGTGTCTCTGTTTGTTTTTTTATTTCTCCTCATAAAAACACTCCTATTTGACCTGAAAGCAAGATTCGCACAAGAAAATCTTTGTCCTGGGAGTGAATGCCATTGCTTGGTTTCTCTGCCAATACTCTAGGCTCCTCAGTTATAAGCATGTAGGATCCTCAGCTAAGACTTGTGTAATGTGGTAAGTACTTGTAATCATTTATAAACAGGAATCAAAGCTAAAGCCTAACTCTAATGCTGTAATGCTTGTAACTCTGGAAATACTATCTTCATGCACAATATCAGAAGTGCACCGTACACTTAATTACTAATTAAGACATAACTATTTGAAACATTAGGTATTGTGCCTAGATTTTTTTTTTTTTTTTTTTAGAATAAAGTGATGCCAAATCTATAAAATCATGAACTGAATGCAGTTGAGAATAATATCCAAATTTATTTGAACACTCAGGGCTGGATGTAATCTTTGGAGACTAATGCCTTGATTGTTTTGTGACCATATGGAAATATTTGGATAAGGAGGAATTAGGGAACAATGGCACTGTCTTTCATATTGAACTTTTCTCAGCAAAAGCAATGCTGTGCTAGTACAGATGCAGTGGGCATGCAGCATTTGCCTTCCATGTGAGTGTATGGGGAGGTAGTATGGAAAAGGCCAACTCATGCAGTGACCCCTCCCAACCATTTCTTTGTGTTTGCATCTTTGTTTCTATTCATTCAGGAGTTAAAGGCTAACATCTGAAAAGATTGTTTTGGGATAAAACCTACCTGTACTGGGTTATAATACAGCTATGAAAAAGACAATTGTTATTACCCTGATGAGGAATTGGTAATAAAACAACAGTGGCTTAATTTTAATTGAAAAAAATAAATAAATTACTCCCCTCATTGTCAACATGATCGTTTCTATAGAGGCATTGTAAAATGAAATGGGTATTCATGAAGAATCACTTTCTGATGAGACCCTTTTGTGATGTAGATTCTACTGCAGTGAGCATCACTGTGTATTTGTAATTATTTTTATTTTCTTATTTTTTTACCATCTGAGGAAGACTTGATGCTTGGAAAGGTGTGTGATATTGTTAGCTGTGTGACTGTGAAAACATTTTCAGCCAAAGCAGAACAGATAAAAAGGAAAGCATCAGGAAGGAATGTCTTTACTCCACAGGTGCTGGCAGAAGTTGATTATTGAAATAGAGTTTCTCCCTGGAAGTTTGTGGCAGGTTTTAATAGTTGGAAAGAATGATGATTACTGTGGGGTTGTCTGTGGAAAAAACAAATTTTATCTGTAACTAAGGCAATTATAAATGTAGCGTACGCATTGCTATGCAGTACTAATTTCTTACCCACTTGACAGAGTAATCTGAGAGACTTTGAACCTCCTGTTGCTCACTGGGAAGGTCATTGGGAAGCTTTTGCAGACACAGACCTTTGTGCAGTTCTTTGCAAGGATTGTAATGTGAGGAAACCGTACTGTAGACCTAAACTCACTTTCAACTTTCTTGTGACTTGAGTTCTGGTATCTGATTTTTCATATATGAATTCATGAATGCAGTAAAAGGGATCTTATAACTTCAATAGAGTTTCCTTACAATGGTCTTCTTATAATGTTGTGTTTTATACCCGCTCAATGTGAAAGATGTCAAGTGCAGTCAGAATTTCAATTTACACTTATATTGCCAGAACATGGTTAAAATGAATATATGCTGATTCGTTTTATTACATTATTTACTGCACCTACATACCATCTCTGTATACATTTACGTTTAGCATAGTTACAAACTAAACAGCAAAGTTAACTAGCACAGTGCAGCCACGTTACACCCTTGACTCTCTGAGAGCTAGGTTAAGCACATGGTAACCACACTTGGGGAGCTATAGCGAAGCCTTTAGCTCAAGAGACTTCTAACTCCTCAGCCAAATGGACAGGCAGAGGCATCCCTGGCTGCTGCTGCTAGCCATCAGATCCTGAAACAATATGGGATTCAAGCAGGAGAGATGATGTTTCAGGGGAAAATTCTTCAGGGAATGTGAGCCAGCCCCTCCTGCTTTCTGAACTGTGGGTGGCTGGGTCATCCTTGCTGCAGAGCTGTACACGCAACAGGGACTGTTCCTTTGGGGCATTCAGCTCTGACCTGGTACATCTCCTGTTGGTGTCAAGCAGAACAGAAGTGAGACTGAGCTAACCCCTTATGACAGCTGCTTAAGTAAATGATGCAAGTAGCATCTCATATGTGGGACTTGCAGGACACTGGGGACATCAGGGTTGATGTCTGAGCCATGATGAAGGGATTGCAAGGAAGGAGATCCTTTCTCAGCTCCCCTGGCTTCTCAAAGGTTTAAAATAAGTTTTGACTGGATAAAGCAAGTGGCTTTCCCCAGCTCCATCATTTAAGTCTGCAGGGCCCAAATTGAATGGCCTTTAATGTTAATCTTTAAATCTTTCAATGTAGTGATTAAACATGACAGGGATTATGCCTCTGCCCAATGGCTGCTCACCTAGGTGTGCTGCTGGTAAGATTGGAAGCACAAAGCTAAATGCTCTTAAGCATTCAAGCACGCTGCTATTTCAAAACATAACGAGCCCTGTCATGTCCTCTGTTGATGGAGCATTTCATTTTTGCTGGAGGTAGAGTGAAATAAACAGCTGTTAAAATGAACATCTTCCAAAGCAAAAAAAAAAAAAAGAAAGAAAGAAAGAAAAAAAGATGGTGGACAAAGGCTAGAACAGAAATTAAATGTTTTCACCCTGAGTATTTTTTAAATAAAACATTGTTATGTTTTAGATGTATTTATGAGGTGTAATTCTAATGGCAAAAAGTCTTACAAAGGGACGATTTCCTCAAGTATCCAGGCGAGAGACTAAATTACGCATACAGAGCACATCAAATTGAGTTTGACACAAAACCCATTAACTAATAAAAACCTTTCCCTGCTTGCCAAGTTACTTAAAAAACTTCCAGGAGATATAGAAAAGAAGGTGCACGTGTGAGGTGAGGAGTCTGGTTTAACCAGCAGCTAGCATTTTAATTCTTGCAGGATTTCTGCCTCAGTGCGCTGTTTGGGATGGACAGGGTTTGTGTATGGCTTTTTCTTCTCAGTGTTTGTGCAAGTCTTAAGGCTATCATACAATTTTTGCAGGATTTAAACCCTTCTCTGAAGTCAACATCTTTTTTTCTTCCTAGACCTTTTCCTGTGATACTAATTACTATGGCAACTGAGTGCTTCATGTTGTATTTTCATAACATCTTGAAGATATGAATAGGTAGCATCACTGTATTTCAGAGAATAACAATAGAAGGTTTCAGGTAAAAAATGAAGTAATTTTACTCACTTTCTGAGGGAAAATGCAACTTCAACAAAATCAGATTATTCATCAATGAGTTTTACCTGGAAACCCCTCTGGGAATTCTGACTGTGTCAGAAGTGGGATTTTTATATTTCCTCTGGGGAAATCAAATTAAGATGTTTTCCTTCCAACTGTTGGGCTTTAAGAAGAATGCATTAATTTGCTTTTTTTTCCCACTGGCTTCAAATATTTGATTTGAAATCTTTTCTCTTAGGAAGAAATAAATTGTGTTTACTTATGGTACACTTTACTAAGCATGAGGTTTTCTAGCCTTTACCTCCACCAGTGGAGCAGAAGGCTTAGTGGGTTGCATCTCATAATACTTATTATCTGAATAGGAGTTATATGCTGCTATGTGCCATGGCAAATGGCACCTAGATTGGGAGTTTCTCAACAGCAAGAAAACGCTTGGACTAACCATGCTGCCAGTACCTGAGCATGCTGTCAGCCAGGACAGCTGGAGCTTCCTCAGACCAGAGCTGGCTCTGCAGGTGTAGGATGTGACAGAGAGCAGCTGGCCCTTGTGGGGTGCAGGAGGTTTTGACATTTTGCTGGAAGCTTTCAGAGGCATTTCTCGATAGAGCAGAAAGCAAGGAAAGTTGTGGTGCCTGTAAGTTCCTGAGCACAGATGCTTTTGCTTTATTTTTTTGCCTTTGCATGCTGCTTTGTCACCCCCTGCTCTTGCCTTTCTCCACATTCCCACTTCTCCCCAGGCTTCTGTGCTTCTTGTACAATGTTTTATTTATGCAGCACTGTTCCTCCTGCTGCCGTGCTGCATACCAGTCCCTGCTTTGCTCTTTTATGCTCTCACTACTCAGCCAGTCCCAATTTTCACTTTTTGCTCTCCCTCCTTGCTTTTCTTCTTGTCTCTCCATCCTCCATTTTGTTTCTACTAATTATAGAATCACAGAATGGTTGGAAGGGACCTCACAGCCCATGCAGTCACAAACCCTGATGTGGGCATGGCTCAGGCTGCCCAGGGCCTCATCCAACCTGGCCTTGAGCGTCTCCAGGGATCGGACACCACAGCTCCTCTGGGCAGATGTGCCAGAGCTTCACTACCCTTTGAGTAAAGAATTTCCTCCTGATATCTAATCTAAATCTTCCCTCTTTTAGTTTGAAACAGTTCTTTCTTGACCTATCACTTTCAGACCATGTGAAAAGTTGGTTTCCTTCCTGATTATAAGCTCCTTTTAAGTGCTGAAAGGCCACAATGAGATCTCCCTGGAGCTTTCTCCAAGCTGAACAAATGCAGCTGCCTCAACCTTTCTTCATAGGAGAGGTGCTCCAGCCTTGGGGCTGCTTCTGGACCCCCCTGAGAGATCAACATGCACCTGCTGGCCTCCTCCAGGCAAAGCTGCATCAACAGAATTATTTGAAGCAATGTGTGTGAGCAGCAGTGGTCACAGCAGGTAGTTTAGAGGTTGTCCAGGGAGGCCTGAAGAAATGGTGAACTGGTGCAGAATCTGAATGCACCAAGCATAAAGGCTGTGATGTGAAGAGGAAAGGCACCATCTATATGACAAGGAAACTGTAATCTGTACCTGCTGCTGCACTTCTCTGTGCCTTATGTTTGGAAACTGTTCATTTGTTTGAGTAGTACAGCTGTGTTAAACTTACAGAAACAAAGACCTTGCCCAAAGGTATTCTCCATCCCAGCAAATGAACTGAAAATATAAAACATGTGGGACAGTCCGATTCTAAACAATCTAAAAAAGAAAAAAAGAAGAAGAGCTTTAAGAACTTTTAATATATATTTTGAAAGAGTTTTAAGGACCACAAAAACTGCTGTTGTGATTTAGCTGTGTCCAGAAAGCTGATGCAATTCCTGTCAGCAGGGTATTGCTTAACACATCTGGGCAGACTTCCCACTGGTGGCATCTGCTGGGCTTCTCTGTAGCCCAACGTACAACATGGGGGAGCTGGTGGCCCCACTCCACACTGCTCTCTCTCACCTTGTCATTTTCTTTCCCTTGTTTGCTGAGTGTCACTAGCTCGGTCCCAGCTGTGGTGAGTGGGTGCATTTGAGTCCATGATGCCTCAGACTTCCAGAAAAGGGAATGTAAACCTCCTTGCACTCAGTTTCCTAGGTAAAATCATCAGGAATAAAGGTACCTGTGTGGTCTTTTTATTTGGGGTTTCGTTTTCATAACAGAATTCTTTCTTGTCATAGTGTGTACATAACCCTGTGATATCAAAAACCTGGTTTAGGATCTGTGAACTAGCTGTGCACAGCTCTTCTACAAAATACCACTTTAAGGCACTTCTCTTTCTTCCCCTGGTTTTAATGAATCTTAATGAGAGGCAAACTAATTTGTGTGTGTGATTGTGTGATTTACCAATATGCGCTTTTTTTTTTTTTTTTTTTTTTTTTTTTTTTTTTTTTTGTGAGAAGAAGAATGTCCTTATGAAAAATATACAAGGATATATATCTGTGGGCACTTGTGTGCAAATTCTAATTCAGAAGTGGAAGTGATGGTAGCTAACAATGTCAAAATACAAACTTATTTTTTACTCCTGTCAGGCTTTTTCTTGAGCCTAAAATGCTGTCACAGAATCTATTGGTTGTTGACTTCAAACATGCAGTGAAGTTATGGTCTCATGGAAATTGCTGTGAATTTTAATGGGTATGAGCTACAAAGGCAGCAAATAAAGCTAAGAAGATTTAGCTATTCTGTTGTGTATTTGAAATATGTTATTTTATTATTATTCTCGTCAGTGTTTCTGCTGGTCTGAAATGCTGAATTTCAATATTTTTGAAAACTATCCTGGGGAAAAAAAAAAAAAAAGAATTCTGCATTTTCATGGACAACTCACATTCTGCTTTAACTGCTACACTTTGCCCTCTCATATTTTCCTTCTGGTTATCAAAAGTACTTTTTAGTTTACTTAAATCATAGGCATATATTATAGCTTACCTGATCTATTTTTCTGTTTCAAAAGAGGGAAGGCAATTAGGCAATTGGTGAAACAAATTCCCTTTCCCTTTCTTCAGATGAGAGTATTGCACTAAACTCCTAGGCCTGAAGTTACACTGTTCCCTCATTAGAGAGTGGTATTTATTTACATATATGCAAAGCTGTCCCAGCTGGAGGAATTGTTACTAGAAAAGGCATGGGTAAGATGGGAAGATATTTTTCCACCCGTATCACCTGTTTATCCAAGTCCAACTATAAGCGGTTGAGTGGGGTGCCTATAGGACGAGTCTCAGGATGAAAAATGATGCAGCTGTTTTCTTTTTTGTCCACCTACATGTTTACTCTTTCCCACAATCTCTTAAATGTTTGGTTCCAGCTGCCCGTCATGGCTGCACTGCAGAACAAACAGGAAAGTGCATCATCTTTTCTTGTCACTGGTAAGGCTGCAGCTTGAATACTGTGTTCAGTTTTGGGCCCTCGCTATACTGACTACAAAGACACTGAGGCCTTGGAACGTGTCCAGAGAAGGGTAGTGAAGCTGTGAAGGGCCTGGAACACAAGTCTTATGGGGAGCGGCTGAGGGAACTGGGATTGTTCAGTCTGGTGAAGAGGAGGCTCAGGGGAAACCTTATTGCTCTCTACAACGACCTGAAGGGAGGTTGTGGTGAGGTGCTGGTCAGCCTCTTCTCCCAGGTAACAGTGATAGGACTAGAAAGAATGGCCTCATGTTGTGCCAGGTGGGATTCAATTTGTGTATTCAAAAAAAATTATTCTCAGAAAGTGTTGAGGTATTGGCACAGGCTGCCCAAGGAGGTGGGGCAGTCACTGCCCCTGGAGGTGTTCCAGAACTGTGTGGATGCGGCACTGAGGAACGTGGTCAGTGGGAATGGTGGTAATGGGTCAGTGGCTGGGCTGGATGATCTGAGAGTTCTTTTGCACTCTTAATAACTCTATGATTCTAAGATTTTATCTTGTTAAGGAGAGTGAGGATGCAGAACTAAGTGATGTGAGAGCTCTCGTGCCATTCCAGCTTACGCCACAGCAGGGGCTATAGGTATCAGACTCCATTTTTTTCTTTTAAATTTATCATGTATCCCACCAGAATCAGCAGAGAGGCTGGAGCTACAAGTGATTACATCGACAAGCTTCTCCTTTCTCTTTCCATGACTTTTATTTTCCATTGAAGTTGCATGGGCTGTGAGCTGCATAGAGACTTTTGAAGTTACAGTTTCTTTCTCTCAAATCTCCATTCCTGTCTCTGATCAGCTTGAGAAGTTGCAAGTGTGCTCAGAACTGGAGTGTGAGAGGTCTATGTGGGAGTGTTTCAGTTGGTTAATACTTCCTGTGTGGTGTAGAAATCCATACCTGTCTGTACCTCTTGCTTGGCTATTTTCCCCTGCTGGTCTGCCCTGCTTCCTGCTTTTCCCAGCATGGGTATCTTTTATGCAGAAATGGGAAACACCTCAGAGAGAGTGCATAGCCCTCAAAGCAGTGGCCTGTCATTTATAGAAGACTGAAAGAGCTTGTATCAGATAATGAGTTACAGGTCAATAAGGGAAAGGAAAACTACTTGAAAATGTACATTTCCTATACAATGGAATTCCAAGCAAAAAGTTACCAAGCAAAAAGAGACACAAAGCACATAGGCAGAAAGATCAAGTTAATCTCTTCACCTGGAGCTATGGAAAGCGGTACCGAAAAGAAATGAGTTGTATAAAAGCCTGTGTTATGCTTAGCTCTTCATGCTGGGTGACCATATGATGAACTGTGCATGCTGGAGGTGATGCTGCACGAAGGATGGAGTGTGAGAAGCAAAGTTAAAACAGCAAAAAATAAGAATTGTCAGTCAGAACTGACCCTAGGAAGGGAAAAACGACTGGAAAGGAACTGCCATTTGTGAACATAAAGAAGTATCAGTTCTTTAAATTCAAATCATAGCAGAACTGGGAAGAGTTTCTCTAAAAGATACTGAAATGTGGAAGAAGATGGAACATTTCTGAAATACTGAAAACTTGTGTATGATTTATACAGTCTCTGTTAGACCACAGGCCTTTGTTCCTAAGTTAGACATCTGTCTCACCTTGAATCCCTAAGCAACCAGCAGATAGAGGAGGATTAGTGCTTGGCATCATTCCTTATGTCTCAAAGAGTAGCAAAGCATCCCTTTCAGTAGCTTGTTCGTGCAATCTCCAAGAGCAATACTGTAGACCTGAAATTTTAAACACAGAGAATGATGAAAGAAATGGAATATGTAGCATCTGCTGGAACTGATCATATTTTCCCATTTCATATCTTAAACAAACAAACAACAAAAAACTAAAACAAACAAACAGAAGAACAAGAACCAGAAAAGATTCAGTTTTAGTTAATCCAATGAGAAAAAAAGACTATATTTTTTCTTCTAATGTGTTTCAATTACAGCAAACAACACTGCGAAACCATCAGTGAAAGCAGTGAAATGAGTGTGGATTACAGGTGTTGAAGGTGAGAGTGGCTGGGGAAGCATGGAGCATCATTATTCCTCTACCAGAGCAAAGACACCATCTGCAGTTGTTACATGGACAGCTGCCATCTCCTGCTGTCCTCAGTGCTTCCTGGGTTACTCGTGATTCTTGGACTTTGCAGAGATGGTGAAATTTTCTCTCAATGGCTCATGTCATCAACTCTCATGAAGGGGGCTGTTTTCAGTGCTTGTTTCTGTCTGCCTTGGATCTCCCAACTCTTTTGCATTTGTTGGTGCAGAAGAATTGACCTACAGCTCCATAACGAATCACTCAACTGGAAAGCTTCAGGTCCCTCAGTGAAAGATCTGGGAAATGCTATAACTTTGGAAAGAAGTTTGCTATTGCCCATTCCTTGAGTCAGCTTTATGTCCTGCAGCCAAAGCAGGAGCAGGAGATTAATTCCATTAAAATAAAATAAAAACTTTATTATTATTATTATTATTATTATTATTATTACTTGCTTTATTTTGTTTTCCATAAACATTTCCATTCGCTTTTAATTCATGAAATTCCCGGCCTCATGGCTCTGATGTGAAGGACCTTCACCAGGCAATTTCATGCTGTAGGAAAGGACTGCTGTTTGCCCTTTGCCTTCCATCTTCAACAGATGCCTCCTGCTCAGAAAGGATGGGAAATGATGAGCAGGGCTCACCTTCTTTGGTGCCATTCATTATTTTGAACACCATTATCTGTACTATTCTCTGAAGTGAACAGGTCCAATTTTATTATTCATCCAGAAGCTTCTCATGTCTATAATTATATTCAGTGTCATTTCTGAACTCATTTCATGTGTGTCACCCTTTTCAGGGTTCCCAGAACTGATTACAATGCACTAAGTTGGGATAATAGAAAGTATTTTTATCATCATTACTCTGTTCCATTCTTTTTCCTTCCTCACTATTCCTGTTCTTATCACTGCAAGACATCTTCACCAAAATGCCAAAATGCCTACAGTAACACCCAGGTGTTTTTGGACTCTTCACAGTTATGTTTAGAAGCCATAAGATGTAATTCATGTTTTTCCTCTCAGAATGCAAATTTAAGGTTTGAAAATGCCTGTAGTGGCATCTTGTTTTGTTGGTATCACAGAATCACAGAATTGTAGGGGCTGAAAGGGACCTCCAGAGATCACTGAGTACAACCCCCCTGCAAAGCACGCTCCCTACACCAGGTCACACAAGTAGGTGTCCAGGTGGGTCTTGAATATTTCCAGAGAAGGAGACTCCACTACATCCCTGGGCAGCCTGTTCCAGTGCTCTGTCACCCTCACTGTGAAGAAGTTCCTTTGCATATTGGTGCAGAACTTCCTATACTCCAATTTATGGCCATTTCCCCTTATCCTGTCCCCACAGGCCACTGAAAAGAGGTTGGCCATGTTTCCTTGTCTTCCACAGTTAAGATACTTATAAGTATTAACAGATCTGGTCAAGTGGTATCTTGTTCAAGCTCCCCTCTTAGTTTTCCAAAACGTTTTGTCTTCTGCCATTTCTGCTCTCCTATTTCTTCATTTGTTTTCAAACTTTCTCAGCCAAAATCTTTTGTCACTTGACCCTTTGAGTTTGATTTGTATTTGTGTTTGTATCCCAGCTCTGGGAATGGAAAGGAATAAACTGTACTTTTAACATTACTATTCTCAATCTTTTAAATACTTTAAATCCAGGTCACATCAAGGCATTACTGTGTCTGAAAATCTGTGGCTTGACTAGTCTGTACTTATGGCATGCATACTTCATCAACTAGGATCGTCATGGTTCACTCAGAAGTAGACACCAACCAGCTCATCTATCATACAGGCTGCAGAAGGTTGCAGTGCAGCAAGTAATAGTAATTGATTGATAATCTTTGGACTTTCCTTTTCTTTTTTTTTTTTTAATTTTGCAAAGACAAGGCAAAAGAGAACAACATAGCTGTCAATGTCATGCTTTCATCTACTACAGGGGCAAA
Source organism: Chrysolophus pictus (assembly GCA_037305975.1). Lineage (NCBI taxonomy): Eukaryota > Metazoa > Chordata > Aves > Galliformes > Phasianidae > Chrysolophus > Chrysolophus pictus. The sequence goes on from CM074576.1 coordinate 64,744,741, forward strand.
CTGGTTGATGAAATAAGAACATTCAAAGCCTTTTTTTTTTTTTCTTTTTTTAAGGAAACAATGCTTACCCAGGAATTGCTTAAGCAATTTTCATCACAAGAAAATGGTAACAGATTTAAAAATGTGATGATGAATTTTTAAAACATTTGAAAAAACACAAAGTCCATTTTCTTCTCTATAATCTGCCAGTTTCTGACTTCAGGACTCTGTTTCCAGGGCAACAGTCGATAACACAACAAACACTGAAGAAAGTACATGAGAGAATTCCCTGTTCTATTTTAGGTGAGAGTTATGTTCCTCGGTTATTGCTAAGGATATAAGGAGTGTTTTGTGCTGCGATGTATTTATAGCACACGAACTTCGAGCCTCGCAGCCCGTTTGTTACCTCGTGTTTGCCAAGAGATGGAGCTGTAGAGTCAGACACCTACAGAGCCTGACTGCTGTAAATCAGGAGTGATGTAACACAACCCTTGGCTGCAAGAGCCTGCAGCCTCTGCACTGATTCATGCTACTCTTCCCCCAGTGATCTGGGCACCTGGCCAACTCTTTCCAATTTATTCCAATTTCTTTCATTAAGCTATGGTTCAGAAAAGCCGAGGAACCAGTTATATTCATCTTGGTGGATCCTGACCTCTAGTCAGATAATGCTGTAGAAAATGCTTGGCAGCCACACAGCTGAGCAGTGACGGGATTAAAACAGCTGTCCTCTGGCACTTCCATGGCAGAGTCCATCCCTGCACACAGCCCTGTCAAAATGCCAGCTGTGCTGCACAGCTCTTGCTCAACAGGTGATACTCAGGACCCACCTTCACAGGCTGGGCACTGCACAGACCTCCTATCAGCTACTCTCTGTCCCTCTGGACAGTTTCTACACATCCCCAGTGACAGGCAGAGTTCAGCAAAGAGATTCTCTATCTCCTTGCAGTCTCGAGTTTGTCAACCCATGAAAAGTCCTGCCCCATATGGGCTTATAGACTTAGCTCTGGAAGCCAAAAACCTGCATCAGTACAGAGGAAAGCCAAGTATTTTTGGAACAGACCTTGGATTCATCCCCAGGTGAATCCAGAGGTCCATCCAGTATCTACAACCAAGCTCACATCCACATCAGCTCCATCCTTCCCACCACAGTATCCCAGTAGGTGGAAGGGGTCTACGTTTGCCTTTACCTGTCCGTAACAACCCTGCATTGCTGGGAGCTGCTTGGGGGTTACACAGAGGTGAAAGTACCTGCACGATGAACCTGTTGAGCTAATCTAGTTTCCACTCATTCCGAGGAGATTTTCAGAATAGACATATCTGCAAACCAATGAACCTCAGGGTCTTCCCATAATAGGTCTAACGCATGAGTTCTCACGCAAAAAGAGAGCCAGGAAAGGCCATGAACACCCAAATACCCTCTCGTGCCTGTGAGCTATTGGGGCATTTTTCTGATGTACTTATTTTAAAATCCATGTTCTGCTTCATTTGTTTCATTTGCTTCATTGAAAATCCTATTGATTATTATAATTATTTTTTCAGAATAGAATATACTTCAGTCCCACTGCTAGGTGAGGGAGGGAGAGAGTGAGAAGAGTAAAAGAAGGTGACTCTGCCCATGCCTTTGACTTGCAGTGCTAACCTCTGGTCCATGCAAAACAATTCCCAGCCTTTCTTCAACCAAAGATTTCACTCTTTCTGTTAGGCAGTATATCAATAAAAGAGATTCAAAACTGAATAGTTTGGAAGAAAGATCACTTGTCTATTCTCTAAATAGGAATGAGAAATGCCTTTTTTTCCTCATATTTTTTCATGGGAAAGAGCTGATCTGGATTATATGCCTAATTCTCGCAGAAATATCTTGGCTGGAAATACTGGCTAGAGTCAAGATTTCAAATACTTTTGGGGATAAGGATCAGGAAATGTGTCTTGAGTTGGTATTTCCTTTTGGATGTCCAAGGCAACTCCTTGCTTCCTAGTTTCTGAAATTTTTGTTCTTCTTCCAAACTTTGGGCTATGGCTGGCCCTGGCTGATGGATAGCCTGAAAATTTGGCAAGGCAAACCAAAGCTTTCTTTGGAGTTTTAGGCTTCAGAGAGATTGATAAAATATTTTTAATATTACTTCCCAATAAGAAGCAATCATGGTACCTGTTTGTCAATCAGTCTGACATTTGGTGGTTGGATAGAAAAGAAAAAGAAAACCTCTTTAGACTTCGAAGTCTTCTGACACGTAGACCTTCGGGTCCTTATGCTCCAACAGAGCACTGAGTCAATTTTCATAGCCATGTCCCTGAGGCCATTGAGTCACCATGGAGCCTCCACTCATCTGCTGAATTTGCCAAATGGGTCACCAGGCTGTTTCTCTTGAAATATAAAATATTCCTCAACTCTGAAGGCCACATCACTGGTTAGGAACTCTTGCCCTAGGTAAACCCTGGTGACTCACTGAACATCATGTCAGCCTCTCTGCATTGGTAAACGAAAGCATCAGTAACATAATGATATGTTTTGTAATAGCTTAAAGATGTTTGTTCTGCTTCATACAGTTAGGCATTGAATTATTAATATCCCTGCTGTAGTAATGTGGTTATTGATAGAAGTGTGTCAGTGACTGACCGTGGAGCTCACTGGATTCAGAAAAAATCTCCTAGCAATTTCAGTAAGCAGTGGAGAGATGCTACTGTGCTTTTGTACATATATATATCAGCTAATAAACGTACAGGTTGTACGGTATTTTTGCTGTGTGAGATACTTGGGAAAGTCTGGTTCTATCTTCTGTGCTTATTTGTTTGAATTTACAGTAAGTAAGTGTGTCCATGCACTGGCAAGTAGACAAACCACATACATACTAGCTGAGTTGTATTTTAATTAAGCAGTTGAGAGCAATATTTTTGCACTGCACACGTAGCTCATATTCCAAATGATGTAATTACACACACATACTTTGTTTATTAAAGATAAATTGGCCAAACTGCTGTGGTATAATTAAGTAACCACTTCTCGTTGGAGGAGCTCTGTTTTCTTCACTGTAAAAACACTTCTCTTGAATACAAAATTTACCTCAGAGTTCAGTTGACCCCTGAGGCAGTGGTAGTGACTGCAAATGCTTGGCTCTCTCTTAACCACGAACTGGATGATGGAAACTTGACTGCCTTTAACAGGTAGCTTTGGTATTATTTCTGGAGTTAATTCTTGACACCAGACAAAACCTTCAAGCACTATTTATATAACAGCTTTTCTCACTTGCTGCCTGAAGTGCTACGTTAAAGTAATATTAAGTACTTAAAAAGTATGTCAGGTGAAGTAGACATCCCATGCACATTCTAGTTTTGCTCCTCTGGTAAGTCATGGGGTAGCGTGACTCAAGGAATTTGTCATTGGATGCTGGGAATATTTAAACCCCTCTCCTTCCTGTGCCAACGCCATTTGTGGAACAGTGATTTGGTAGTAATTATAATGGGATTATAATGGGAGGAATATATATTGCATTACTTGAAAAATAATTTCTATTATTGGCTGATGTCATACATGAGATTGAAGAGTAGAAACAGAAAAACATATCGAAGACATTAGAAAGTCCCTCTAACTGAATGAAAAAAAGACCAAGGTCTCTATGGACACGGAGACTAATTCCTGCCTCAGCTTTTCAGGGGTTTCTTCAGGACAACATGAGGAACAGCGTTTTGCTTTCTGAGAAGCTTGGGATGAATGTAATAGCTCATGGAAAATGCTGTTTCGACTGTGTTATTCCTGTGTATTGTGTTGAGCAGCATGAAAAAAATGACAGTGACCACCCTTCCTCTCAGGTTTTAACTCTATTGTTAGTTTTAAGATGCATCACACTATGTGGGCTATAGTTTGGGTGTGTTTTGGTGAACTAGTGTGGGCTGGGTTGGGTTACACAGGTCCAAATGTTTGTAATAGTGGCTAATGGGAAGGACACATACAGTCCTCCAGCTTCTGGAACTGTCATTCATGGTGCTTCTTGCAAGCAGTACATTCACTTAAAACAAATAATTAAAAAAATTGCCACTGCCTTTCTTCTGTGCTTATGGCTCAAGCTGTTCCCTCCAAGCCTCCTGCTCTGTGTTGATATGGCAACAGCCTGCCAGACTTTACATCAAGAGCAACACTGCAGCACTTCATTCTGGCAGTTTATGATTGTTGTTTCAAGATATCTGAAGAACTTTCTTCACTGCTTCCCTTACCTCTCTGGACGTTCAAGGTCAATCTGTATTTTCTCTGATTAAACCACCAGGTTACTCCAGTTCCTACTGCATTCCCCTCTGGAGTGCTGCCTTCAATGCAACATGCACCTCTATGGGGGCTATATATGCAGCGGCTGGCTGTTTGAGACAGTTCACTCTAGAGAAGGCCGAAGGCAGTTGCAATGGAGAAGGGGATGCTCATTGGGAAGTATCAGGGCAGTGAACAAGGCCACAGCAAGGAGGTGTTTTCAGTTTCCTCCCTAAACTAATTAGTATTAAATATTTCAGTGTTGTTTCATGGGATGTCCAAAGTGACATGGCTGAACTCCTAATCTGCACCTGCAGACAACTGGCAGAATTTATGAGAACCCACAGTGGGTCCTTCCTGCTTGGATGCAACAATTTTTTCATTCCCATTTCCTTAATTGAATGTTGAGAAATATGTGAAAACTTTTTTTTTTCCTAAAAGAATACATTTTTTTCCACATAATATGACAATTTAAATAAAAAATTTTACTATCTTTTTTTGTTTGTTTGTTTTGTTTTTTGAGTGTTGAGGAAGTTCGGGAATGCAACAGAGCCATCTTCATTCTATGAACCAAAGCTTCAGGGATACATTTTTTTCAGGATGAATGGTTTTATAGTCCTGGTTGATTTTTCTCATTTTAATTAAAAACAAACATGTTGCATGCCACTTTGTGTATAAGCTATTCTAGGAGCTTGGAAAATAAATCAGAAATAGTTATCATTAGACTTAGCTAGGTGATTTACTGCTACAGATAGGCAAGAGAGGGAGTAAGTCTTTCTACAACAGTTTTCTGAGTCTTTAGTGCAATATCCTTGTCCATCTTCTCTTAGTTGAAGGCAAAGACAGTTCTCATTTCGTACACACTGGCACTTTCCAGTTGGTGCCATGCTGAATGACTAGATCTGAAAGTGGAAAAGGGAGTTCAGGCTTAAAAAAGTTGCACTGACTCCTGAGATGTTCTTGCCACTATGTTATAATTATCGTTTAAAATAAGAAAACATTGGTAGAACAGTTGCTGTTTCCTTGCTGTTGTGATCCCATTCATATTCTCTCTTCTATATCTGGGCTAAGGCATCATCCTAGTACGGAAGTAGCTAGCAATTTGTGCACTTATTAGTCATGCTCCTCAACCACCCTTAATGGAGCTAAACCTATGAACTATTTCATGGTTCACTTCATTCAACATTTGAAGAAGGGGAGCTCAAAAAAGCATGGCTCCAGAATCAATTATGAGTGATAACATTACTCAGTTTTCTAGTACTGTTTATTCTTTTTACTGATATACTTTCATTTTTGGGGGATTGTCTAAATAAGGATAAAAAATATGCTGAATACATTAGTTAAGAAGTTTGAGTATTTAGATGAGGTGGGGGAACTGAACCTTCTGTCATTAGCTGCTTGACCCAGTTTTATGTTAAAAAGAAAAGATGAAGTTCTAAGTGCTGCAATGCAAAAATATTTTAAAGATTTCTAAAGACTTTTTAGATTTTTTTAAAGACACAGTGTTTTCTTTTGTCATACATAAAAGTATTATTTTTTGAAAGATAGAATAAAATAATCTTTCACTCAGCAAAGCATACATGCATTAATTGCAAGGCTGCTAATTAACAGAGCTTGCATTGAGCTATATACTCAAATAGGAATAAACATTTTCTTCTCTTACATCAAGCCAGCTCCTGTTACAGGATTCAAAGGTGAAAAAGAGAGATAGCATACTTTGGTTATATGCTACACAAAGTTGATCTTAATTTCCATCACAGAAGTTAAAATCTATAGGATTGGTAGGAAATGTAACGCAAGTGTGCCATCTTACAGTCTTCCAACTTATGGGATTTTCTGAAGGAAAACTTACACGTATTTCATCTAAGAAATTCCATTCTTTTAATGCTTTTATTCTATATTTATTTCATGACATAGCACTGAGCAAATATAAGTCATTTCTTCTCACTGTTTTGCTGCTGAGAGATTTTTAAATAAAATACAAGACATCTTTCTATTGTCAATAAATAATCAACAGTTTTAAAAGGGCTTGTAATAGCTAAATAATCTAAGATAGCTGCGCTCAAAAGACATACAATTTGCTTTACGTATGATGCAGTTGTTGCCTCATCCACCAGAATCATCATATGATCGACTGAATTTTTCATCTCTTACATCAATAATGAACTTGAAGTACAGTTTTCCTACATCATGATTTTTTGCTGTTTAGTTGTAGAAGCGATCACTTACTACTAATAACAGACAGGCTCTTTTCACATGTGTTCCTAGTTATGGTAAGTTTATGTTTCATTACTTGAGTGTAAAAGTGTAATTTGAAGTATAGTCAATGTGTCTTTCTCATTCTTGTACCACCTGTGTTAAAGATATATGTTAATCATAGCTGGATATAATTCACCAGAAGAGTAGGAGATATCTGCAGCATTTGAAAGCCATGAGAACCTCCACACACATTATAAATGACTGTGCTTGGACACCTGAGTGGCAGTGGAGGAAGAGAGAAGATAACACCCCCAAGTTGTTTCATTATGTATGGATAGCCACGACTCACACTTATACATATGCTTTTGCCTTTCGCTTGGGAGTCTCTTTTTTGCCACGTAGTTCTGTGTCATCTGCATCACAGATTATGAAAGCTGTTGAAAAGCATATAGGCTGTTGCAACAGGAGTGTTTCCCCACCTATGAACCATCTGCTCATTAGCACTGAAGATTGAATCCACCAGTTGAGTTGCTTGGAGGCAGCAGAAACAAGATGGAGAAACATGATGCTTATGCTTCTTTGTTGAAACCATACAATCTTTGTGGTTTAAGGAAAACAGAAACTATTGTTTAAAAAAGTATTTGGTCTTAGAGCACCTCCCTTCCCTTCCCTTCCCTTCCCTTCCCTTCCCTTCCCTTCCCTTCCCTTCCCTTCCCTTCCCTTCCCTTCCCTTCCCTTCCCTTCCCTTCCCTTCCCTTCCCTTCCCTTCCCTTCCCTTCCCTTCCCTTCCCTTCCCTTCCCTTCCCTTCCCTTCCCTTCCCTTCCCTTCCCTTCCCTTCCCTTCCCTTCCCCACAGTAAAAAGGTTGTCGCATCTGAAGTGCTGATACAAATACAGCTCCTGTCTCTCCTATTTCTTCTGAAATTAGGTCAAAAAGAAAATAGAAAGTGCTTGCCACTCCTTTAGTACCTGTGCACATTGGCCCCATAGTTTAAGGAGAAAAAGAGAAGCTTAGATGTCAATAACAGAGGAACTTGTTCTTGAGCAGCCAGCTCACTTTGAGTAAGAGAAGAAAGTGCACCCAGCCAGGCTGTCCTTCATGAAAGGAGGCTACAGAACAGAGGAGAGGAAGAAAATGAACTTGTTAGTACAAGGGCTGTGCTTGACTGTCTGTGTTGCCATTACCTACCTTACTTCCCTTTACCCAGGCTGTCCAGACAGGGTTAACACACTTAATAACAGTTGTTGCAGTGGGAGTAGGTCACTGTGAGGCTCATTAGCTAGACTGTCGAACCTCACCTCGTGAGAATGATGAAATTCCCGTATTTTAGAAGGCAGTGCTGCTCAGCGCAGCACACAGAGGCAGAGCTGAGATGCTTAGGAATGCAAAGGCTGTCTGCTATGACAGAGGAGTGAAGAAACCTTTACTCTCTATTACACACCACATTTCAAATGTGCAGCATTTTACCCTTCTGTTTCAGGTTCCTCACAGTGTTGCTTTGGGTTTTCTTCTTGTCCAGGATCAGGTGGGGCTGTTTATTGTTTTACTGGCGAAGTTATGTCACTGGCCACCTACAGCAAGGAGTGAAGCCTGCCATTTCTCACTTGCAGTTACCAGCTTGCAGTGTTCAGTATTCACAAAGCTGCTAAAGTCAAAGGAATGCCAGAACATCTCTGGTTTCATTATATGAAAGAGAATCTATCCTGTCTCATTCTGAGAAAAGCCTGAAAACTCGAGGAAGGCATACAAGATAATGCTGTGAAAAGCAAAAGTCCACCCCTGGGTGTTTTTTGAACCTCATTTTTCTGTTGTTAACTTTGACTTTGGCATTAGTGCAATTGCCAGTACGGTAAACTGACGTGCATACATCTGCAGCTTTCCTCTTGGTGTAGGGCTGTGCAGCAGTCTTTCTGCTTGCTGTAAGCAGCAGTGTTTGCCCAGCAGATGCTTGGTGATGGCTTCACAGCAAGAGAAGTTAGTCCTGCATGTGCAAACAACATGTTTACTGGTGCTTCCTTAACCACTTTGTTAGGTAAACTGGTGAGTCACAGTAATGTGCTCCAGCGTGTGTAATAGAGGATAATACGAAAATGAAACTTACACCAAAGAATCTTTTGTGACATTTTAATTTGATTTTCATCCTGCTTCAAAATCATGAACAGAAGATCAGACTTTTTTTTCCAGTTAAAAAAATACAGTTTCTTGTGTAATTGCAGGCATAGAGTCACCCCACTCTCGAGTTAAGAAAATACAATATGCTTACAAGCTGACCCCTGTTTCAGCACACCTTTCCTCCACAGGCTCTCCCTTCCTGTGTCCCTCGTGGCAACAGAATATAGCAGAACATTGGTGAGAAGGTTCAACCTCTACTGTCATATCAACAGCAACTACCTCTGACATAATAAAATGGGAGGCATTATCTTCCGTGCAGCTCTTTTACATCTGTCCCTTGGCAAAGCCCACGTGTGCTGGGAAAGGCTGTGCTCCCCATGGGGCTGGTCCTATGCTGGGGATACTGGGGAACGTCTGCCCTCCTGCTCAGCCCTCAGGGTGTCCAAGCACCATTTCCAGCTGTGGTGCTGGGATAGTTCATGTGTGTGGGAGCTGTGGTGACTGCAGATGTGGCACGGGCCGCTTCCTCTTCTGCTCTCGTGATTTACAGCACAGTGAGCGGCTTCAGCTTCCCACTCCAGGTTTTTGCAAGGCATTATTAGATTTTGCAGAGAGTATATAAATTACTTGCTGAGCTATGCACTTGTTAAGGCCTGCTCTTTCAGCACTGCATTTATTTTGGATGGCATTTGCTGGGGCAGCAGGCACAGGCCCTTACAGCAAGACAGGGACAGAAAGGTGAATCCTGATGTGAGAGCGCCTCAAGTGCTGTGTTCAGTTTTAGGCCACTCGCTACAAGAAAGACATGGAGGCCCTAGAGCTTGCCCAAAGAAGAGCAATGAAGCTGTGATGTGTCTGGAGCACAAGTCTTATGGGGAGTGGCTGAGGGAACTGGGATTGTTCAGTCTGGAGAAGAGGAGGCTCAGGGGAGACCTCAACACTCTCTACAACGACCTGAAAGGAGTCTGTGGTGAGGTGGGGGTCAGCCTCTTCTCTCAGGTCCCAAGGCATGAGTAACTTTCTTTTAAAAAATTGCATAAAAACCAGCATGAACTAATGCTCTTAATTTACAATGGCCTTTGTGCTAACAATAATATGGGAAAACTGGTTCAGAAGAGTTAAATGATGTATACAAGGCGATGGGTATATACAGATGGTACATACACCTGGTGCCCATTCCCCTCTCCTTAGACACTTCTGAAATAGAAGGAAAAACCATGAGACAGAGCTCTTACAAAACCACTCAAAAACCATGCAAAACCATGTGGCCAGAAGGCTGCATAATGGATGTCCAATTTGGTGCCTGAGCCATGCATTTATACATTTTAACTGGAATAATATTCTGGGGAAGTGCATCACTCATCCTCACAGAAGCCAAGAAAGCACACAGCAAGTTACAGTGTGGCCCAGTGCTGTACCTAATGCATTTTTCCTAACATAAAGCTCTTTCTTGGTTAGGATGGGGAATTTTCAAGGGAAATTGATCAGTATAAAGTTGTACTATTTTTACACCTCATTTTTGGATAAGTCCTGCTGAGAATGTGGCAGAAAAAATGTTGAGACCTTGCTAGGAGATGTGAAGAACCCACACTTGCAGGGTATGCATGGATGGTCACTTGTGTCACAATGTCCCTGCACAGACACAGCCTTTAACTCCTAGAAAAGCAATGATTAAATACAATCCCAGTGATTTTATTTTTTCATTTGGGATGACTTCAGTGTTATGCACCCAGTTCATAATGACCTCCTAGGCTTAATTTTACTCCTCAGGGATGAATGGGGAGCACCTAATGAGACCAGTGAGTAGGACTCAAGTCTTCTCTGCCTGCCCTGGTGGGGCACTGGAGGCTGCGGGAGGTGCAGGGGTGCTGAGCACCCTAAGCACTCAGTCCTGTCCTAGGGATGTACCCAGTAGATGTCACTGTTCTCCCACTGAACAAACGCTTCCAGGCAGGAAAGGGCCTTTTGAAAAAGCTACGGCAGGCAGGCACTTAAAAATGAAGTAACGCTGTCTCAGAGGAACATTTGCACTTAGAAATAGGAATAAAACCTGTTTATTTTCACAAGGGTGGCAGGGGATGCCAGTTTGCTGTAAGGTTGGGGCAGCCCTTCGGCTGCCAGCCCTGGCATGCAGCGTGGGGCAAGGGATGGGGACAAACCATGGGTGGAGGTGAGCTTTGGCTGGCCCCAGGCATTACTGCGCCTCAGCATGTAGCATGATTTTATTATGGCTAATAATTCAGCGATTTAATCATAGCATCATTTTGTAGGATTAAATCATGGCTAGCCATGCCTACATTTTATTCATTCAGTATATAGTTTTGTATGATGCTTATATACATACAAAATTCATATTAAGTGCTGGAAAACTTGAACATTTTTCCCCTCTGTACAGGAATTAGCTGTGAGCAACTTGAGACATGCAAACTTCTGCCAGAAACAAGCTGCATTCCTATTCTCTTTTAGAGTTGTCCTGCGATGCTCTTCAGCCCGAAGGAAGGATACAGAAGGACTCTGTTTTCCATGCAATATGGTAGCGAGAGCTGCGCCTGGCACACAGCTGAAGCACCACTGCAGAGCGACGCAGGCACCACAATAAAGAATGCAGGCATCAAGTGGCAGAGCTGGATTGCTGCACTGCACACAGGCACTGGCTGCAGTCGAGGAGCTTGAAGGACAGTGATGTGAATAGGGCATGCTTGGTGTGGGGCACTGGAGATGGCCACAGCTATATAGAACCAGATTTCAGCCTCGGTGAAAAAACCTGCTGTTTTTCCAGTCATAGCAGCTGTCTCTATTGAAAAAATACTGCCTTGTCCTAGCCTCGCTCATTTGCTCACCCCATGGACATACTCAGTGCTTTCACAACAGTGCAGGCTCTGGCTGAGAAGCAGATCAGATTGTTTGCCTCTTTCTCACAGTGTTTCCCGACTGCATTATTCACAGACATTTGTCCAGGTGCCAGCATTGTCTTTGGGATGAGGAGCTCCTCTGCCCCCCAGCAGGCATTTCTAGGAATGGGGTCCTGTCCCTCTGTGCCCCTCTCCTGGGGGACTGACAAACCAAGCTCTGGCCCTCTGGTTGCCTGGCCCTGCACTGTGCCTGCGTGTTTTCAAATTCCCTAGGGCAATCAGGAGTGGGGGTGCTGTGCCTGATGTGGTATCCCTGGTACATTAATTTTACCAAGCATTTTTATTTCTTTAAGGAGTTCCTGATGGGAAAGTCTGAGCCATCACTTATGACCAAAAACAAGTGTGTGTGTTCAGACTACAAACAGATGGCATTCTTGCCAGAATGGTCCAAACCTGAGTTCTTTGAGGAACTCACCAGTGCTATCCTTTTAGCTCAAGAACTTTCCTTGCTGAGATATTTCATTCTCCCCTGTAAATTGTGATTTAACTGTAAAATGTGCTAACAGTAAATTTGTTTTCTGAAATTATGAAACAATAATGACTCAGAATAGAAAAGAAGATGTGCAAAACTCACTATGGGTGTATTGAACCTCTTCCTATTTTTCTGCTGTTCATGAAGCCTCAACATTAAAATAATTGTTTTAAACTAAAGGCCACCAGGTAAACAGAGCCCATTGAGTTCTTGTTTGTAAGTAGAACTTGCTTTCCAAGCTTTGGCCCTTTTCTCTTAACTGACTGTGGATTCTTCATTTCCATGAACTTCAGCACGAGTAGAGTTTGTTAAAGGAGATATCAGAGGCAATATTGGCTGAAGCAGAGAGGAAAAACCTACATATACCATGCATGTGTAACAGGAGGGTGACCAACTTTTTACATGGTCTGATAGTGATAGGAGAGGGGGAAATTATTTTCAACTAAAAAAAGGGAGATTTATATTAGATATTAGGAGGAAATTCTTTACTCAGAGTGTGGTGAAGTGCTGGCACAGCTGCACAGAGAAGCTGTGGTGCCCCATCCCTGGAGGTGCTCAAGGCCAGATTGGATGGGGCCCTGGGCAGCCTGAGCTGGTTGGGGGCAGCCCTGCGCATGGCAGGAGGTTGGGGCTGGGTGGACTTTGAGCCTGCATCCAACCCAAGCCATTCTGTGATTCGATATGTTTAGATCCATCATTTGAAGGCTAGGTAGGAAATGCCCATGAGATGTTGCTTAAGGGGCAAAAATCAAAGCAGAGTGGGGTTAGGAGGAGCTGGAGGATGCTCTCTGTCATGCAGTCAGATTGCCACACTTGCCAGCTCTCAGCTCAGTTGAGAACCATTCTAAATTGCCCCTCATCAAATACTGAACATAGTCTGTTCCTTGGATGTAACTGTGACTAAAATACACCGTGGTGAATATATCAACCCCCAGAGAGATGGCTGCTTGTTAGAGGAATTTATCAGTGTTGGGGGTGTGAATTACACCCAATACAGACCTGGAGTAAGAGGAGAAGGGAAGCTCAAAAACTGCACATCCCACGGATGTACCATGTGATCCTTCAGCAGCACTGGCAAACCATGATTTCTTACTGGCCTCTGCAGCCCAAGTGTAATCTGAAATATGTCAGCGCTAACTCAATCATTAGCAATGTCAGTAGCTCTCAATATCATCAGACTTGAGGCATAGTATGGGCTTCAGATCTGAAGGTTATCTATCTATAGTTAGGTGTGGCCATGTGTCCCGTTGTCCAACCAGTGTCCAATCCCCCTTTCACTCAGTGGAAATCAAGGGCTGCATTCAGCCCCTCAGTACAGGTAGCTGAGATTCTTCACTGCCATACTTGACACTGAACTAGTGGGACACCCACGTCCTTATTGTGTGGCAGCTGAAGGCACCTCAAGTGGCACTGGGTGGTGATGGAACTAACCCCACCCCTAACATGTATTCAGGCACCTGGATTTAAGAATCTTACCTATTGTGTAATCAAAATACAGTGAAACTTCTTCCTTTTCAAAAAACCTACAACTCTTTCTGGATATCTGTGGGATTAAAGCAAGCTGTCATGGGTTGAATCCTTCTGAAGTGCTGCAAGCTCTGCAAATGGGTTTGGCTGGAAGCAGTCAGCTCACACCTGGGTCTCCTATGAATCCCCATGATTTTCCTTCAAAATGCCTCAAAGGGAAGATTTGGGATTAGGAAATTGGTAGGAAAAAAAAAATGTAAGCTGTTATTGATGGAAATTCATGTTTTGATGGATTATACTGTTTGAAAAAAAATGCCTCCCAGAAAAATGCAGATTTGTGTTATCAAAAGGTAGGGTCTAGAAAAAGGCAGTTCCTGAATTAGGATGAAGTGCTGTGGTGCCCCACAAAGTCACTCCCCTGTACTTTGGCTCTGGCATGTTCCCACACTCCTGGGCTGCCTCCAGGGCAACACATAGGCAGGATACAAGGGCTTCTTCACCTTGGGCACTGCCTTGGCTTGTTGGACAGAATCATCTCAGCCAGAGCTCACGCTGCAGCAGGAGCAGAAGGAAGAGGTGACTAGATCAGCCCTCTTGTGAGACACATTGGTACTCACAGACAAGCTTTCAGGGAAAATCTCGGCTTTCGTCTGAAAGTCGAACATTTCCATGGAAATGCCCATAAAAGCTTTTCATTTCTTTACGTCTAGATGCCTTTGAGCAGAATTGAAAAGATCTAGTGAGGATAGAAGCAGCCTTTGAGTGACTTGGGATAGTGAATGACAGGGTTAGTGAAGCAGTGATCTGCGAGAACATGCATAGTGTTTCTGGAAATGTGTAGGCATGAAGGAGACTGAGAAGATAAAGGCAAAGCTACCAAGTAAAACTAAAAATGGCCAAACTCTCTTTTCTGTTCCTCTATGTCATCATTAATAGGATTTCTCTTCTATACCACCAGTCCTCATGAAATATCTACGAAATACAGCTGAGAACTCTACTGCCTTTGACCAGTGGAATCTGCCCCATGTGTTCAGATGTTATTAAAAAAAGATGAACATGCATGCAAATAGTGTGATGGTATTGGGCTTGTTTTGTTCAGAACAGAAGCTCACAGCAAAACTGTAACTTTCACATGAATAGATGGAATTGAGCCTTCCACTGGAGTACGCTCTGCTCTGTAGATGCTAAGAAGTCAAACCAGGTCACAGTCGTCTGAGTTTAGAAATCTGTTTTATAAATGGAGTAGAGAGGCAGAGAAAGGTTATGCGCTGTCCACACACTGTGAATTGATATCCCTTTCTACCCTGCTGTGACCACTGCAACACGATGTAAGAAGTATTTTAGTTGTAGGATTCTCAGATTTATGAATGTGAACACGTAAGTAGACCAAAATTGTCAGAAACTGAAGCTTTCTTGAAATACTGAAAGTGTTGCTACTTAATATTTGCTTTTTAAAATTAGCATAGCAGCCACACAAAAATCTTCCTCAGCATTTGGCACCTGCAGATAGTAACAGCTGCATAATCTCAGTATCACAGTAATTATGCAAACAACATCCTAATGAAGAAAACTCAATTCAACTTTCCTCCAGCTGAAGTCTCGATGCTAATAAAATAGTTTCTCTGTGTTTATTTTAAAAAGGAGAAATGTTGGCAACATCATTTAAACCAAATGAAGAAAACAGAACTGTAGATATAGCCCTGCTAACTTCATGATCTTCTATTTCTTCCTTGGAGCTATTAGATGACTCTCCAGTAAAAATCTGGACTGACTTACTAGAAGTGTGGGATTTATTAGTTTTTTCATCCAGGGAAATCCATATTCACACACTTCTTCATCTTTTCATTTGAAGAATTTGATCTCAAACCACAAAAACTCATTAAATCAAAGTTTGGCAATAGAAGAGGTGAGAATTTGACCCTTTCAACCCTACAATAACATGAAATTTGCTTGAAATTCATTCATTCTTCCATGGATAAAGACAAACTTTACTGTTCACTGATGGCACTGTGGAATAATACAGATAGGAAGATACAAATAGATCTCATAATTTTCCCAACTGAAAACCTAGGTTTAGTTTAATGCACATGGGACTACTGAAACAAAAGGCTAAGTTCCTCTTGGTAATGCTTTTTCCAGTAAATATATTCTGCTGTTTCATCATCCTTAACATGGAAAGTATCATAACTGAGAACAAACTTTGAGATAAACTAAACTTCTTAAATAACCTCTATGGCAAAAGGGGTATGACTTCCATAGATTGGTTGTTCTCCAGCAGAACTCTGCGAACTTTAAGAAACTCTTTAGAGAGTAAAAATGACCATCTTGCTTGGTGGGTATGGGCTGCTTATGGATACTGTAAGCATGCCTGCACACTGCTCTGCCACAGCCCTGTGGGCAAGATGAAGGCCAACAGGAGGATGCTGTCTTCCTTCCCTGTACTTGCAGTGCCCTGTGAAGACATACGTCACAGAGGGACTTCTGAGCAGCATCACTCCAATGTCCAGCACTGCTAACATGAGGGAGGTGCAAGATGGTCATGTATAGGCAATTTTGTATTGTGCTCTTACACCCCAGCTTGCAACAAGTGCACCATGCATTGCATACACTTTATTGACAGGGAGAGAAATTCTACATTAGATGAGTCTCACTCTGAACATCCAGAAATAATAATAATAATAATAATAATAATAAATAATAATAATCTGAGATAGAGGAGATTTAGGTTAGATATTAGGAGGGAGTTTTTCACACAGAGGGTGGTGACACACTGGAACAGGTTGCCCAAGGAGGTTGTGGATGCCCCATCCCTGGAGGCATTCAAGGCCAGGCTGGATGTGGCTCTGGGCAGCCTGGTCTGGTGGTTGGCGACCCTGCACATAGCAGGGGGGTTGAAAGTAGATGATCATTGTGGTCCTTTTCAACCCAGGCCATTCTATGATTCTAGGAAATAATATGGGCACTACTCACAAGTAGTGGCAAATTGCAGCTTTTTCCATCCATTCACTACTTAGCTTGATTCTTGCCAGCCAACACATCCCCAGCTTGTTTCTGTATGCTTTCTTTTCTTCTTTTCTCATAAACTCCTTTGTGTAAGATTTCTGCTTTGCTTAGGACAAACTCTAAGCTCTCTGAATGTATCTGTCTGATCCCATCCCTTCAGTTCTCTTTGTTCTTTGTCCTCCAGCTTCTTCCACAGCTGAACAGAGTGGATACATGCAGCAGAACACATTATGTAATTCTTCTCAGCTGGAGGTGTTCATAATTCAAGTTTTTGTGACAGGGTGTTGCCTTGGAAATGCAGAGTTGTAATATAGACTTTCTGTATTTGTTGTTCCCCATTTAGAGCTCTAACCATTAAAAAAGTCACTTGTAGGTCCTTGTTGTCAAACACCCTCTAAATCTCTGTGATGATATTTTTATTTACTTTTTATTTACTAGTTAAAAGAAGTGCCACCTTCTGCAATTCATACCTTGCAGTGTTCTCCAGCAGTGTTTAAATATATCATAGGGAAGATTTATCAGCACTTTCAGCAATTTCCTATTGGAAGCAAGGGCTTTTTTGTGAAAAATTGGGAATTACAGTAATATCTGTCAGATCAGGCAACAGCCCCGCACTAATAAATTCTGTACTCAGACATATTTACCACTTCTTTAGTTTATAAATAATTATCATTCTTGTTAATGGGGCAGTGCTTATAATAATAAAAATTATTAATAATAAAAGATAGGCATAAGTGGCTTTCCAGAATATTACTAAATGGGACTGAATGCTTTCATGTATCAGTATGCAGGACATTGTCAGCTATTACCAGGCAGTGAATGAACATTTATTCAGCTTGGAGAGGGACACAAAAGATAAATAATTAAGAAGACTTTTAGTGATTAGCTTTCAGTGCATGTTGTTTAGTAATACGGTGTGCCTTCAGTGCATTGCCCTCAATTTGAGTTGCTATTGTTTCCTGTCCTTCCATGTGTAATTTCTTTGCTGGCTGCAGAACTCACTATTAGCTAAGTTCAAAGATAAGTAGCTATGATTTATGATTCTCATACTTTCACCTGTTAGTCAAGATGAAATTAAACACTAGAAAAAGAATGGTTAGAGGACTTGCTTTGACTTGACACACCTTGAAATTAGGTACCTGAATGAAAAACACTCCATGAGCACCAATAGTGCTCTGCTAGGCTGTTTCTGTTGTGGATGGAGAGCAACAGGAAAACACAAGAGGGATTCAGCTAACATAAGGTCTAAATGTCTTTCAGTATTTCCTTTCTAATGGGACGTGGACATGCTGTGCTTCAGTCATGACTGTGCTAAGTGAAGTGAAATCAAGCATTGCTATCTGTGGTTCCCTCTTCAACACTTTTTTTTCTTCTCTTCCTTCCTTCCTTCCTTCCTTCCTTCCTTCCTTCCTTCCTTCCTTCCTTCCTTCCTTCCTTCCTTCCTTCCTTCCTTCCTTCCTTCCTTCCTTCCTTCCTTCCTTCCTTCCTTCCTTCCTTCCTTCCTTCCTTCCTTCCTTCCTTCCTTCCTTCCTTCCTTTCTTCCTTTTCCTTTCACTCTTTCTCTTTCTCTTTCTCTTTCTCTTTCTCTTTCTCTTTCTCTTTCTCTTTCTCTTTCTCTTTCTCTCTTTCTTTCATTCTTTCTCTCTTTCTTTCTCTCCTTCTTTCTCTCTTTCACTCTCTTTTTTTCTTTCTTCTTTCCATATAGCCAATTAGATTCTTTACACTCTTACATACTGGGTCTGTCTGGAAAGAAATTAACTATTTTCATAGCTGCCTGTATGGACCTGGACTTTAAATTTGTGGATAAAATAGTTTTGGTAATGCACTAGTGTTTGGTCTAGTGATCAGCAGTGCAGAGGTGACGCAGCCAGGACAGCTGGCCTAAGCTACTCAAAGGTGTATCCCATACCATATAGCATCCTGTTTCCTATTCAATAATAAAAGCAGAGAGAAAGAGGGAGAATTGAAGGACATTGTGGATTTGTCTTCCCAAGCAACTGGTACATATACTGAGTTCCTGCTGCTTAGGGAGTGTCTGGACATCTCCATGCTGATGGCAGGTAGTGAATAAAATCCTCCTTTTCTTTGCTTCTAGGCAAGTTTTGCTTTTCCCATTAATCTTTCTTTATCTCAGCCCAGGAGCTTTTCTATCCTGTTTTCTCTCCATGTCCTGTTGAGGAGGGAAGTTAGAGAGTGGTTGGGTGGCTGCATGGCAGCCAGCCTAGCTCAGCCATCACATATTATCTGCCAACATCTTCCAAAAAAACAGGTTTTGTGTGACTTTTTGATTCCAGATTTTAACCACTGTGTTGCCAGTGATGAAATGAAATATTAAGTCTTACTGTAAACCATACTGAGCCTCAGCAGGCACAATGATGACAGTGAGAGTAGGACAGACCTTAGAAGAGTAGGGAAGAAAAGTAAAAATAAAGGCAAATGCTGTTTATGATTAAAAACAACAGGGAATCAATTCAGAAGAACATTTTCTCCTTTAAGCTGATGTTAGTCACTCTCTGTCTCCAACTGTGCCAGAACCCCATGATGAAGCTGCACAGCTTGAAGGCTGTTGGCATGCCTAGCTGCCCATGCCAACATTTTGACAGCTGGTAGGTGTCACTGCATCATCACTGCCCTCATACTAGGATATACGATTGTTCCCCAGGAATGAGACAACAGAGGAGAGCCTTGGTGTGGCAGAGGTCTGGAGGAACAGAGCCTCCAGCAAAGAGTTCTGATGACATGGTCCATGAACAGCTTGAGAAACTAGGCTTTAAACCTTTTCATAGGCTTATGCTGTTCTATTTCTTCCTTTCCTAGTTGTCAGAGAACTTCAGTGACACATCTGAAAACTTCTCTGTCGGTGCTCATGTTCAACATCAGAAAGTTGGTTCTTCCCTTGTCACAAGGCCAGAGGTAGGTAGAGTTGGGTGGAGGAGCTATAGGTGAGTCCGTGTCCATCAGGCAGTCCTGTTGGACATTTCAGATGTTAGGAAAAGGAGCACTTGGTGTTGCTCCCAGAGGGAATTAGGAGATGACGGGAGAGGCTGGTCTTTCAAAGAGGGGAATCAAACATGTAACTCTATCCCTTCATGGACTTCTACTGCAACTATCCTAAGTGAACAGTGTTTGCAAACCTTTTAGATTTAGCTAAGTTGTATGCCGTCTGCCCATTTACAAAAACTGTTTCAAGTATAAGAAGTATCTTGACATAAAAAGGGGAAGGGAAACCAGAACAAACTTTAAGACTTACGAAGCTGAAGTACAATTTTAATTTTAACATAATTCACCTAGTGAGAAAAAATCATACAAAAGTATAAAGCTACGGAAGTTATAGGTCGGATTAGCTACCCCCATGCTCTCACCTTCATTAAGTTGATCTCAGATAGTTCATTCTGGCTGCTATTTCAGAAATACTACCGTTGGGGGAGTATTATTTTCTCCATGAAAATATCAGTTTTCAGTATTATACATCTCTTCTGCCATTCTACTGGTAGGGATTTGCATGGTCAGTGCTTTATCTCCTATTGTGTGTTTTTCTTCCTCGTTATATGATGAATATCTGTGCTTTTTAATTTCTTGTAATTGGATGTAAATATATTGCCCTGGTCAATGCTTCTGTACTTCAGTGCTTCATTACTTTAACAATCATGAGGTTCTTTGATTTCTGAGCTTTTAAAATGATTGAAAATAAATATGTCAGTCCTGTGATTTCTACAGAATATTTCCTGTATATCAGATGACACATGAAGTTATCACATACGTAGAAACTGTAATCTACATTAACGCAGTATAGTCATAATGGTGTACTGTCAGACTTACTGGTAAATATTGCTTCTACGTCCTTGAAAGACTGAATGAAGCTCAGGTGTTTATGCATTTATTTGCCTAAAATAATAAAAAAGAACTCTTATGTTAACTCTAATTTCTTATTTTGACTGAGATTTCCATAATTTCCGTTCTTGGTATCTGATGAATCTGACTCTGCTGAGCTGCGGAGGTTATAATCCTGTAAAACTGTATGGCCTCAGCAAAAGCTCAGTAGAAACGGCTGGGAGAACTGGATGTTACTGAAACAAAATGGAATTTTACTGTGTATGCTAAAAATAAAGTTAGTGCATTGCCTGGTACAAGGACTCCTGGATAAGCTGAAGCAGCAAAGCAGAAATCTTCATTTGGCCATCAGAGATGTGGAAATGTTTGCAGGGGAAGTTCTGGCAAGAGTAGATGTTGGTCACACATTAATGGCCACAGCTCCACAGTGCTTTTCTGGTTTCACAGTCCTTCACTGAGCTTCCCACAGGTAGAGTATCTCTAGGAGTGACCTTAAACCTTCATGTCATCTCTCACCCTACGTTTATCCACTGTGTTTCTCTGTGCCCTGATCTCATCATGCACAAGACCTCTATGCGGCTTTCATTCCTTCCCCTCAGATTTCTCTGGTTTTCAGCTCTGAGACCTCCACCAGCTCAGTGCTGGTCCCCTTGGGTAGAGCAAGCTGCAGCTGGTCACATTACATTACATACTGCATGGCACTGAATCGTCCTCAGGCCACACAGGGTATCCCTGTGGCTGTGCTTGTGTACTGTTTTTTTAATTTAAATTTTAAATTTTATATATTTTTTCATATAAAGTGCCTGGGGGAGCAAAGGGTTGTGCTGTAGCCCCACAGAGTTTTCCTACTCTCACACTGGTGTGGTGCTGCAGGCTCCGAGGAGTGGAGTGAGAGCCTGAGGGCACAGACACAGCGAGAAGGCTGCAGGGAGCCAAACCTGGCTCTGCCTCCTCCTTTCTGCTTCTTTTCAGCAATCTCTGGGGCGCAGTATGACAGATGTAGGGTGTATACATGGTATTGCCTTGTACACTTTCCCAACGTCACTCTGTCCGTGGCTGAGGACTGTTTCTCAGCAAGTAGCTGCAGACAGACCGTCATGTTGAATAGCCTCCGGTGGAGGTTTGAGAAATGATCTAATCCCCTTTTGAAATCACTGCTTTATCTGCACTGCACATTACCCAGTGTCAAGCAGTTCTGCGACACAATTATGTGCTGCGTGAAGAAGTTTCTCCTATCCTTTGTTTTAAACCTGCTGCCAGATCATGTCACTGCTCCCGGATAAATAAGGAACAGCGAGCGGACTTTCTCCCTTCACTTTTGCTGCAGTGCTGCTGACTGTGGAGCCCTGTTACGTATCCCCTCAGTCGTATCTTTTCCAAAGGGAGCTCCTGCTCTGCATAGTCATTTCCTCATGTGGAATTCATAACATGCTGTTGTCCCTCAGTGCTGTTTTCAATTGCATTATAGTCCTTCTGAGATGGCATAGCCAGAATGGTTTTCAATATTCAATGAACATATGCTCCAGGGATTTATACAATGGCATAATGGTATTATTTTTTCTCCATTCTTTTGCTCGTTATTCCCCAAATGCATTTTTAACCATTGTTGAGTACTGAGTTATTTTCAGATAATTATCCACACAGTTTCAAGTTTTCTTTCCTGAACTGGCTTATTTAGATACAGTTTAAGGTTATGCTTTTTCCCATGTCCATCACTTTGTACTTAGTGACACTGAAACTTGCTTGCCATTATCTCCATGTCATGCAGTCCCTCTGCAGCTCTGCACAGTCACCTTTATCTTGGCTATCCCTTGTAGTCAGTTCTGGCTGTTCTGAATCACTCTACAAACCATGTCCATCAGCACCACAACAACACATCTTTTAAATAAGTCTAGGGAGCGGCAGCACGCACATTGTGGAACCAGCTCTGTTTTGGGTAAGTAGGAGACTTTGTCTGTGGAATAGTCATTTTTTCACTTTATTTTTCAGTTAAAAACAAGTGTAAGCCCTGCTAGCAGCAGGATACAGGACCCAGCAGTGATGGGTCCCATGCTGGGCTCTGCATCCCTAGACCATGGCATCCCTGTCTAGCTCCAGATGACAAAGGCAGCACAGGAAGAGGCTCTTTTTTTGTTCTGACCCCAAGTGGATCCTGCAGATAGCAGCCAGCCTCAGATGGAAGGAGGGCAGCACGGCAGCGAGGATGTGGTGTTGCTCCCTGAACAGCACTGCCCATTCCTGTGGCAGGAGGCTGCCCACTCACTTCCTGCTCTCTGGCTGTGCAGTGCTATGCTGTGCTGGTAATGGCACAGGGGGCAGAGCACATGCAACAGTGCCACTGGAGTTCATGGCACTGCTATGATGGGTATTGGCTGTGATGGAAGTCACCTCCCTGCACAGATACCTTGATAGTCTTCATGGCAGTCCTGCACAGCGGACAGCTGGCTCTCAGTCTCAACCACCACTGGATGCAGCCAAGGTAGAACATATGGTTGCATGGGGTTGCATATGCAATGTCCTGTCACATATTGCAACAGATGGGACATGTCCATGCATCTGCCACAGCTATGGCTTTTTCACTGCTGCAGGTGGGGAGAATGGAGTGTGATGAGCTGCTCTCCTTCACCAATGCTGCAATAGAGGTGTTGTGCACTTCAAGAGGAAGGCAAGTCACAGTCACTCACTGTCCCAGGGTATGCTGAAGACATTCTCCAATCCTTCAGAAGGAAGCCCTCCCGGCCCTGCAGCCAGGTCATCTTTTGCTCCCTACCAGCACAGGGACAGGATCCCTGCAGCCACTGTGAGGACATGTTCTGTACTGCTCAGTTCCCCTGCTGCAGGCATGTCCCACTAGTCCCCTACTGTCTGGACTGGGCAGGGCCAGAAAAACACAGGCAGTGCTGTGGAAATGGGCAATGAGAGCTGCTGAAAGCAGCCACAGGCACGGCCCAGCCCAGAAAAGCTAAAGCTTTGCTCACCCTCCAAACCTCACAGAAACACTCAGCAGGATCCAGGCTTAAGTGAGACTGGGACAGGCACTGCTGGCACTCCAGTATAAGCAGTGAGGGCCATGCAGTCACAGTCCATCACCTGGTAATGTCAAAACCTGTTGTTCAGTGGCATCTGACATCATCTGGGTTGAAAAAGACTTCTAAGGTTATCAAGTCCAACCATTAACTTAACACTGCCAGCCCTACCACTAAACACGTCCAACCCATGGCCCACAAGCTGTGTGCAATTCTAGACAGCTAGTAATGTGGCCCACATGATCATAAACTTTTAACACGAGGTGATTTTTAGCAATATTTTTCATGAGTCAATTGCATGTAACTCAAGCACAGACTGCTTATGTGACAATGGGACACTGCGTAGGGGAGGGCACAGTGCAGAGCTAACTCTGCCTCTCATGCCCACAACACACACAGTTGAATCAAAACCTGCATGTTTTGCATGTTGCAAGCATTTGTGCCACTTGGCGAATAAAATATAGTGATTACTGATAATAATATTTCATTCAATGTCTTCAAGGTGAGAATCAACTTATCTGTGCTATGTTTCAAACCTTAACAGCACTGAAAATGAAACTCAAATTATAGCAAGCTTGTTATGGTAAATAATGTTAGGCATTTTGATACATTTTCTAAACAACAGTCCTGTGAGGAGCAAAAAATATGCATCCATGCTTTCTGTTTTGATAAAGGAATTCAAGAATAAGTTTCAAGATTTCAAAAAAAAAAAATCATCAATTTTTTTTTGTATATATGCAATTTTATTTTCAGTCAACATAAACCTGTGAATTTTCAAATGGAATGTGTAAAGTTGCAATCAGACATTCAGTTTGAAGAAAAACCTGATCGCGATTCTCTACTAGACTTTTATAAGCTCTATTTTACCAGAGAGAAATATCCCTCACTTCACAATCACTCCATATTCATGTCAACATTTTTGGCAGTATGTACATTTGTGAATAACTGTTTTCAAGAGTGAAGCACAAGAAAAGTAAAATTTCATCAAAAATCTCTGACAAACGCCTTGAAAGATCACTACGAATTGCAACTACTTCCATCAAACCAGACCAATTCATTAGTTTCACAAAAAGAATATCCAATTAGCTTGTTTTTGCTGCTCACTTTTTAATGCTCTAATTAAGTTTATAAAAAAATTGTTAGTTATATACATTAACTATGTTATATATTTTATGTGCAGCTCAAGACAATTCCTTTTCACTCAGTGCAGTCCAGGCAATCCAAAAGGTTGGACACCCATGCTCTACATCCTTCTCCCTTTCCAAGTCTTAAGCTGTAGAGATCTCACAAACTGGGGACATTTGCTACACTGTGAATCTGGACCATATCTGTGTCCTTTGCATTGCATCTTCTCCCTAGTTACTAATCCAGAAGAGTATCTGCCCACAGGTATTGTGGCAACTTAGATTCAGTCTTCAGCACTTCTCTTCAGTCTTCAGGAGCTTGTTCAAAGCCCTTTGAAAATCCAGACATGCATTCACTCTGTTGTTTGCTCGCATACTAATGTCTCATTTCTTTGAACTGAATATCTTGACTTACATGCATTCGAGAAGGATTCCTTATACCTATGTAGGGTTTGAGAGATGTTGCTCATATGTAAGTGCCAGAGAAGATAATTTGCAAAGGGCAACTACAGCTATACGTTTATTTACTGAACAAGTTTAAGTGAACCCACATGAATCAGCTTGGCCTTGAATTTAGCAAATTACTTTAACACAGTTTATTTGACCCAAAGGAAAATATTCCCCTTCTCCTTCACTGTCTGATCATGTGTGCTTTCGCCAGAGTTAGCTTCTTGGTACAAGGGAAAGGATATTTCCAAGCCCTCCTGTGTCATACCACTGAACCATTCAGTTAATGACAAAGGGCTGCACACAAATTTGTACCTGAAACTCAACTTCTCTCTGTCAACAGGAAGAAATAAGCACATCCAGTCTCACTTCATAGAAGGACAGGCTGCAGGCTTTGCCAAAACTTGTAATAAAAAGGCATTTATATGAAGAGTTCAGTTTCATCTTCATCACGCTTGCATGAAGTATTTTAGAGCCCATATTAGACACTGTGTTTTCATGTTTATGTGTCAGAATGATGTTTACTTTGGAAATACCACACCTCCAAATGCCCCTCAGTCTGCCAAGAACCAGACAGGGAAGAAACAGAAGATGGCTGTTATTATGAAGACTTCTCATTTATTCATTGTTCCAGCAGTTTTCCCGTCATATAAAAGCAACATTCACTAAGAAGTAAATTCTACAATTTTATTTAAAGAAAAGAAATACTGGGTGGATGTGTGTTGAAGTAAACCCTAAATCAAAACATCAGGATGTGTTTTCATGTGAAGCAGCAGAGTTCATCCGTTTTTAATAATTGAAGCCCCGACTTCACGTGAAACATGGACACTGAGGCTTGGGCTAATTTTTGGTTGTACCTAGAATTCTGTCTTTTATTTATCTCTTTTCTGAACTGAGTTATTGGGAAAACCTTAAACTAGATGACTGTTTTGCTCAGTTATAAAGGCAGTCTCCTTACTGGACGTGTCTAATGGCCACGAACGGGCAATGGGGACAGAGCTGTCCTGAGTCAGAATCAAGTGAGCTTTGAGCACCCTGGCTGGGAAGAAGGGTCTGAGTGCTCCTGAGGGGAAGGCAGGTGGGAGGGCTGAGGAAAGGATGCAAAAGGAGGCGGAAGGAGTCTCAGAAAAAGAACTTGATTATCTGGGAGATGTTACTGTTTAACTCTTGTTAATGCAATTTCTTTTTTTTTTTTTTTTCTTGTTCGACACTTTAAAGTAAACATAATTCTATTCTTAAATCTTGGCTAGTATTAAACCTGACTCCGAGTGACATGGTGTCATGGGTAGACACTGGGACTAAGAGCCCTGGCTACATGTACAGTCCCTGTGGTATTGCTGCAAGAGGAGGGTAATCCCATTGAGTTACATGGCTCAGGTTTGACAGTCGGAATCACATCGGTCAGGAAAAGAAGAACTGTTTTTAACAAAGGAAAATCAGAAAGTTCTTTGCTGAGGAGGAAGATGTTTTAGACCAAAAGATCTGCAGGCTGTCAGTGATGTTCTGACAGATCTCTGTGGACTTCAGAAAGTGTCTTATGGCTGTGATCTGTCCAAAAGCCCTATGGAAGGGCTTTTGCTGCTCCTGATTCTCCAAGATATTTAGAAACACAGTCACCTGTGTCAGACCACAGAGGCTTATGAACTAGAGAATGAAGCCTTCCACATGTGCAGTAGGCATATCAGAAGTAATGGAAACAACCAGCAGAGCCTCTCATTCTCTCAGCAATTTTAGAAAAGATGACATGGAGAAATGTGCCCTTTATGTTAATCCATTATTATGCATTTTTTGGGCAACAAGGATTGCCTATATGAAGCCATCAACTGCTAGTTGAGTCCTATAAATACTAGTCTGGGACATATTCAGCTCCTTGTGGGGTTTTGATTGTGGGATTTTTGATCTTATTGTCAGCAGCAAAAGGCAGTGCTCCTGCTGATAGTCAACCTCCACTTGTACTTGCTCCAACAGTTCTTAATGCTCTTCATTTTTAGGGATGATGTGTATCACTGGGATGTTTGTTTCCAAGCATTTGAAGAGATTGGTTTCATGGAGATTAGCATTATTATTAGAATGGTGCTTATTTTACTAATCTCTATTATGCAACTGTTCATTTTTGATTATTAATAATCATTTCCTTTTGATAGAAACAGTTCCACAGCAACCAATTATAGTGCTTTGTGCAAACACAGGATTATGAATTCCAGTGGGGGAATAAACAACAAGAGCAGTGGAATTTAAAAAACAAAGAGCTTGTTTTCATGCAAATGCCTCAGTGCTAAAAACTGGGGAAAATTATATGCTGGAGAAGCAGAAGTTGCTTCCAATTAGACTGTTTTTCAACAATTTCCATAAAGTGCCTAAATTAAGGACTTAGCACTTGCTAGAATAGTACATTTTGTCTGGTATTCTCCCTCCTGCAGCAGCCAATGTCTGAAACATATGATCTCAACTCCTAACCAGATCTCCTTCCCCGAGAAAGACTCACTGGAAGCTAGGTTCGGTCCAGTATGCCTAATTAGGCAGCATGTCACTAATTTCAGTACAGAGATATTACTGAGCAGATATAACAGGAAGAGCATGCCCTGACTTTGCAGTTTGTTTCCTTGCTCTAATACTACCTATCTTCAGCAACACAGTGCATCAAATGATGGTTCCATTCGGTAAATGCTTATATATATATGATTAATGCTATGTACCTGACTGAGGTTTTTGTGTCTAACCAAAGCAGAGCACAAGGAATTTGCATCTATTACTTCAATAGCTTCCTGAAAAAATACAGCCTTGTACTCCTAATCTACAATAAAGGTTGGTTCAAATGAAATTGACTTTCTGTCAGTGAGAACAGTTCCAATGAGAAAGAACAACCCCGCCAGTGGATGCTTTCAACAAGCTTAATTCTGTTGATGTCGTATGATTATTTGGTAAAGACTTTTTACACCCTAAGAAATGGTTTGTGCTCTGAGGGATTTTGATCATCTGAGAAAAGCAGACATGGAGTCACCTTGTGGTAGAAATGTGATAGTATAACCTGAATTCCTGTTTGGAAGAAACAGCAAAATCATAGGATCTTAGAATTGTGAAGATTGGAAAAGACCTCTAAGATCATCAAGTCCAACTGCCAAACCTTTCATTATACCAAGGGCTAGCTGTGCTCAAGACAGAAGGTGAACAGATGCTTCTCTCCTCTCCCCACTTAAAAAAAAAATTAAAAAAATAAAAAAATTAGGGAGTCCAGGCAATATTGGGATGGCACAGAGTATCACAGAATCACAGGATGGCTGAGGCTGGAAGGGACTTTTGGAGATCATTTAGCCTAACCCTGGATCAAACAGAGCCATCCAGAGTGGGGTGCCCAGGTTATGTAAACACTCTGTTCCTTGGTCTGCATCCTGATCCTAAAAGCACAGGTGTTGGACAAAAAGTAGCAGTGCTCAGCCAGGGCTGTGACACCATGAACTTCTAAAAACCAAGCTGTTGTCCAGTTGTAAACGAAGCAAAAATCTCATGGGTCCCATTTATCTCAAGTGCAGCGTGACTGAAGTCAGCATGCTTGACCTTATGTTTCGATGCTCTGCAAACAGCAATGTTACAGGTGCCTCTTAGCTGTCTGGCTTTTATTAGCCTTGTCAGCTTTGCTCAGCTGTCGAAAGAGATTCAAGGAGCTTAAAAAAAAGAACAACCACTGTGATTAAAAGACTTTAACCTGCCAGCCTGGTTCTTTCTGGGGCAGCCTTGAAGTTTCACAGCCAGCACTGTCTCATCAAAGGATCCCAACTGAGCAAAAACGCAAACACAGGGGAGTTCCTACCCCAAAATCTCCCCAAAGGATTCCTTCACAAGTACTGTATTTTATTCCATTTCATAGGCTGATTTTCTCTGTTAGGATGGCTCTCCAGGAGAGGAATCCCACTCTAGATGAATTCACGAGCAAGTTTGGCACTTGTTGCAAAGCGGCTGATATAGAATCATAGAATGGCTTAAGTTGGAAGGGACCCCAAAGATCATCAAGCTCCAACCCTTTGCCGTGGACAGGGCTGCCCTCCACCATTTCAGGCTGCCCAGGGCCCCATCCAACCTGGCCTTGAGTGCTTCCAAGGATGGGGCATCTCCTGGAGATACAGACTCACAGAGGGTGGTTTGGGGACACGGTAGTTTGGCATGGCTTGGATGATGTGGTACTTTCACCTCAGTGGAGTCACTTCAATGATGCAAATGGTCCCTTCTATTTCTTCTAGAGCAGTCGTGTCAGTGAGATCAAGTTTTGTTGATCTGGGCCTTTTGGGGGAGAAAATGCTGACTTAGGAGCAGAGCTGGTCCCCAGGTGCAGATACTGTAGTGTGATTTGCAAGCCCAGCATACATCTGCAGATTGTGCCATAGCAGAATTATAAAGCCAAGGTTATCATTATTATTCTAAGTTGGTTTGGGTTCCTTCACTAAAAGATGCGCTGTGACTGTCTGCGGCGTCTCAGCTGGCTGATGTTTGCTTTCCAGCTCTGTTGTTCAGGGGCCCTAGCAGTCCTCTGTCAGGCTCTTCATGAAACTCTTACTTTTTCTCAAAGCAGTTGTGGAAATTAGTTTTTCTTTTTCCTATATCCATTTGAACACTCCCCAACTGCCCTAAAGCTCTGCTGCCTCCTGCTATTTTTGGAAGTTTCTGGCAGCTTGGTTTTGCTGATGGCTTGAAGAGTGTGCTCAAAGGGCTAAAAATCTCTGCGTTTTCTTCTTCACACAATGCTCTTGCGAGAGAAAGGGAATATTATATGTGCCAGGCATGAATTATGCTCTCAGAAAAACTGTAAGTGCAGGGGAAGAGGATTCTGTTAATACAGTTTGCCCATCCCATGTTCACTATACGGTCTAGTGGACACTGTTGTCTAGTGATGAGTAAATTAGTCACTGCCAGCCATAATCACACTAAATTTGTGTCTGTACTCGAGGGTATGGGGCAGAGGAATCTTCAATTTCAAAATGGGGAATTTTTCTTATTTAGTAGCTGTTTGTTTTTCGATAAGTTTTTATTATAATAATTATACTGCACTGTGGGTGGTAATCATTTTAACTTGAAATTTTAGCAACAGGAAAGAGATCACACACTGGAGCGGATCAGGGAAGCTGAAACCACGAACAAAGAACCAGATATTTTCTCGCTGCTGTAGCCATTTTTTCTGCTTCTGCACTATTATTTAGTTCCCACCCTTCCGACTCTCGCCGGGGATAATCTTACTGACCTCATCAGCAGATGTATTTTTAGATGTATTGTTTCTAGCTAGAAGGTTGCCTTGGGAGAGGGATGTTATCACATGTAACTTTGATTTTGGGATTTTTATGGTCCAGAATACAGTCAATTGCAGCCCTCAATGTCTTTGAACAGCACGGCCTTGCTGCATTTCTGTTGCTCTTTTATGAACACCCTTGACAGGTCAATGTTATCTCCATCAATGAAGTAGTCATGGTTTTGGCAGTTTTTGGTCTGTAATGGATCAGGTATTTTCCATAATACTGCTAAATAGTTACACTGGCTAAGAAACAAAAGAAAAGACTATGGAACATAGAAATACACATCTAATAATTAACATTTATTATACGGCATCAGAGTCATTCCCTCTCAGAAGACACTGATGCTGATTAGCTGTCTCCTGGTTTATGTGTACAATTTCTTATTCAAGTGAAAATTTTATAGTTCATAAAGAGATGGAGCAGCTGGGATGCCCCTGGAGATCTTTTCTGGATATCTGTATTTAAATAAAAATTAATTCTCAGATACAAATATAAAGAAAAAAAAAAGGTGAAAAAGTTGATACACTATTATAAAAGAGTTTGTTAGTTCAATGCCTTTTTGTAACACCATGGAACAGGCTGCAAGCAGCTACCCCTACATACATCTTCCCTATGCCTGCTACATAAAAGTGAGCACTTAGGAATGTCCCTTCCTTTACCACTCAGCAGTGCCACAAGGCTGCATGTATCAGCTGTGCCTTCACTGGAGTCCAGGAAGGGAACTGAGAGAGGCTTAGGCTTTCATGCTGGAAGGAATGATGGTCCATATGCCAGGTTCCTCTCTAGTCATGTAATTGTGGCTGCAAAGTTAATGGGAAAAGAGAGCAATTTGTTTTAAGTTGCCAAGAACAATGGCAGGACAAAAATTGTGGCAAAACTCAAGGACACGAAAATTGGTACCCATGATTTAGAAACTCCAGATGCTGAGAGTTTCAGCCCTTCATTATATCAACTTTTCTCCAACCTCTCTTCCACGGTTATTTATTTCTTATATTTCCAACTGTAAAATATGGCATGTATTTTCAGGGGCCCATTGGAAATCAGATTGAGTAACAAAGTCCTCTAGCCAGTAGTAATGCAGACTCATGTGGCCAAATACCTCCCTCATGCCTCCTTCAAGGCACAGTCCTCCTGAGCTGGGAGACCTCCTTACCAAAGTTTTGGAGATGCAACGTAATGAAAACACATGTTCAGCAGGGCTTCCTTCTCTTCTGGCTTGCTGTACTTGCTTCAAAGCCAGGTGAGGGAGGATACCTCAGTCTGCTGTCCCAGGGCCACCTCTGCTTTCTAAGGAATGACCCATACCACAGCTATAGGGAAAAGTGTCATCATCTTCTGTGCGACTTCTCTCCTTCTCGTGGCCCCCTGCCTGCTACAAAGAGAAATTCCCTCGGCTGCTTTGTAGCCTGTGCTATATATAGCCCAGATGCTTATTGCCTGTGTCTGCAAGGATAACTATTGTGTAGTGAAATGAACAGTGGAACACAATTAATCCTGGAGCCCCAGTTCCCTCACAAAAAAATCAATAAAGAGTTTTCCTTGCTTTGCTTTGAGGCAAAGAAGGAGAGGAGAGTGTTCATTACAATTGACAGTCCTCTTCCCTGAAGCAGAAAGGCTTTTCCTTTGCACCTAGCAAAGAAAACACAGCGTTTTGCACCTGCCTGATGCAGTTGCTATGGCACTGAACTTGGCACTCAGATGGGGACAGCAAGGCTCCAGTGGCAGCGGCCAAGCACACGCTGCTTCTGCTGGGGCTTCCAGCTGCCATAGGTCTTCTCCTTGCTACTTCCCCATCCAAAAGATGGGCAATTGAATGTTTCTAATGATTCTGGCATTAAATTGAATTGAGTAGGCGGTTCTGACTGGGCAGCAGGTTGTGCATGGGCTGCTTGCCCCTCTGGGAAAGTGTGTTGGAGGAAGCCAAGAGGCTGTGAGAGGCTGAGAGGCTCCAACCATCCCAGCCTGTCCCAAGCTGCCACAGGGCTGCAGCGACCTGTCCTCACTCAGTCAGGCCCAGAGGCTGTGGTCAGCCAGCTGTAGACTTTTTAAAGGGCTTTTTGTCTTTCTGAATTCCTCTGCTGGTGTCAAAATCTTCCTGAGAGCCATCTGTAGGTGGTCTAAAGCCACCCTGGAGTGCCCATGGGGCTATGTGAGGAAACTTCAGTCGTGCCAAGTGCTGTTCCTGTTAAAAGTTAATATAATGTGGCCTGAAACCACCACCGAGTCCCAGAGAAATGCTATTGCTGAGACATTTCCTTAGGAGTGGCTGGCCATCTGAAATTAAATACAAGCAAGCTCTGAAGCAGCACACTGCAGTATTCAGTCTCTAGAACCTCTAAGACTAGATGATGGAAAACACCTTCTCCTTTAAACTACTCTCCCCTGACTCTGATAGCCTCTAATTCTCAGGATCAGTGAAGATCCTGGCTTCTAAAGGGGCTGTGGTTAGACTGGCATTTGTGAACCCGGACAGGCACCACTGATCTGCTGACAGCATTGTGGGCAGCAGGTGGGAACAAGTAGGTTTTTGTCACCAGTGCAGACTGAAAGGAGCAGATAGGCCATCAGTGTATGTGCAAGTGCACTGAAAGAGGGTTTTTTAAAAGCATTTGCCCTCCTGCCCCCTGATATAAGTATGGTTTGCACTTCACCTTCCATCCATACACTGCTTTCCCTTCAAAATGAACATATTGTACTCTGCAGAGGCGGACAGTTTGCTGAATTTCATTTTGCCTTTTCAATCTGCTTAATGAATAACAATGAGTTTGAAGGTTTCACTGGATTCCAGCACTAAACTGAAATTTGTGTTAACAAGTTTTCAAACCTCGGTTGTTTATGTCCTGCCTGGGTCACCTGCCTCTTGCCTGTCCTTGCATGGCTCACTTCTATGCCACCAAACAAAACTCACCCCTCCTTTTTTTTTCTCCTAAAAAGCAGGAATAAACAATTCAAAGATGTTCTTCAAAGAGACTTACAATGCCAAAAGTTATTGCGTGGACAGATTTCACTCTTCTGGTGGTTGTTATGACTCATTTCTGAATTGGATAATTGCTATATGGTGGCGAATTCATCACTTCAAAACAAAAAGAGATGTGGGTGTGTTTATGTGTGTGCAGGGCATTAATGTGTATCACCCATTAGAAAAAGTATATCTTCAGCCTACTAATAACTTCAAGTCTTATCCAAATTTCACTGGAGACCCTCTGTTCTACCAGGTGTTAGCAGTACTTAAAACCCAGTCAAATGTCAATGGTCTTTTTAGGCACTGCCACCACCCACTTTGGGAAAGTGAACTCTGTTAGAATTGGCCATGAAAGATGAACGTGCATTGCAAGATGCATGACTGTAGTGAAGACACAGTATTTGCAATGGAAAAGCTCACACTCCAGCAACACTGATTGCAGTCTCTAGGCTGAATCTTCACTGAATACATAGGAACAGGGTAAAGGTAAAAATGGATTCTAAAATGACCCAACTCCTGTGATTTCTCATTATCCTGTCATTCAAATATACTTACATAATATGATAAGTTAAAATACAGAAATCCATAGCATTTTCAGTTTTTTTAAATTCTAGCAAATAGATAATTAGAATGAAATTCTTGGGTGAGTCAGGACCAGACTGTATCAGACCTCTTCAGTGGCACAGACAAGATGTATAACCAACTTGTAGAGACAGAGGGGAGAGCTTCCAGTCTGGGAATGATTCCAAAATATGGAATCATATGGAAATATGGAAAAATTCCAAAATATGGAATTTTTCACCATATGCAAAACATGGGAATGTTTGAAGATTAGGAGCATGCTAGGTCACCTTCACTGAAGACCCAGGCTTCTCCTACAAGTTGATCTAGGTTCTAGAAATTGTAAGTGAAACCTGTTGAACTTGAGGTTTTCAGGCACAAGCTCCAATTTGTTGAATCTTTCAAAAATCCCAGGTAGACTGTAGAACTGAAAAATTTCAAAACTGCTCTGGGTAAGTCCTTGAACAGTATTTTGAAGATAACTTTGCTTGTAGCAGTATTTTGGAGTAGGTCATTTCTAGAAGTCCTCTTCAACTTAAATTTTGCAATTAATTCATCTTTTTCCTCAGGAATTTTCCCCAGATAGTTTCTGTCTTTCCTGCAATGCAGTGTCCGTACTCAGACATTCAACTACAGCTTTGAACAAAAACTGTTTTAGGTGCTTCATACATCTCAGTATTGTCTTCACATAACAGTTCTGCATCACATTCAGCTTAACATGGGTGCATCATAACCAATGCATCCTTTTCTGCAGAACTCTTACCGAGTTTTCCCACTCTCAGTAGTTCTCTAGTTGATTATTTTTATATACTTGAACTAACTTGCATTTATCTCACTGAATTTTCTGCTGGTTTTTGTGTTTTTTTTTTCTTTTTTCTTTTCAGCTTACATCTCCTGTTTATTGAGTAATTTTGAATTCCAACCCCGTCTTTTGATGTACTTTCACATCAAAGCCCTCACAAAGTTTGGTATTTACAGATTAAATAACCAGGAGGTTATTAAACACTTCCTGATCTCACTCTCTGTTGCACCTACTTCTTACAAATAAGCCACACAGGAAACATGAAAGACCAAAGGAAGATATTGTTTTGCTATTGGATGCTACTTCTGAGCTATATCTTCACTGAGGAAAACAAAATCCCCTGTTATGACCACCCCCAAACAAAGGCAGTGTCATGCTTCAGGTCATCAGGCAGGGTGAAGGATCATGTCCTGAACCAAACCAGCCAACACACTTGGGACATCTATTCCCCATCTCTTGTTGAGCTGCTGCCTTCCTTCAGCTGCTGCCATGGTTCACAATGACAGACTCTTCATCTTGTGTCCCATGGCTTATTATGCCATTGTCTTCTCTGAGTTTTTAATTCACCTTCACTGAAGCGCATTTGCACAGTCACTTCATGTTAACTGGTGTGGGGCTCATGGTCAGAGCGTGTTAAGTATTTTGACTGCTATTTGATGCTTGTAACTATACCCCTATTTTCCCTATTAAGTGGAGTCAGAAATGAGTAAATAGCCCCTAACACTGTACAACACATTTGTTATCTGCACAGAATTTGCTCCACATCAATAGCACTCTCTGGGCACACAGCTCTGAAGCTAAGTTCTTCTGCCATACTCAGATGTCAAGTCCCATAAGTCTACCACAAAACAGACCCTCAAATGTAATCAGTCTGTTAGTCTGGGGGTTGAAGATTACATGATTTTTCCAGCTGCAGGAGATGTGAGAAATATTTCTTTTTTAAGCATTTTCAGACTTTTATACACCGCTCTCTGCTGGCTCCAACTCTTCCCATGTGAATGACTGGACAAAATGAGGTAAGAAGTCCTGAGAGCAGATCTGCCACCTTTACTTTGCCAGGACCTGAAGGCTGGACTGCCTCTGCACAAAGCAGATTTGTACTCTTTGAAGAATACAAATAAATCTGCCATAGATTTGCACTGTGCCACTGAGTACAGACAGCTCTCCATCAGATGTGGTGATGGGTCAGGAGTAGCAGTTTGCCCACAGGATGATACCACTAGCCCTGAGCTGATTCTTTTGGTGCTGGTTAGAGATCTCTGCTCCAAGCTCCCAGAGTCAAGAAACTTCTTAGTTGTTGTACCCTATGTAAGTTCATGAAGGTATCTTTGCACAGGTGCAGCACAAAAATGAGTAGGTGCTGCTGGACATGGGATGGGCTGTTGGTGAGGACAGTATGGGTATTTCTGTTTCTTGGTGCAGTTTCTCCATAAAGCAGTTAAGCTACTTGTGGCTGAGAAAATCATGTTTTGTAACTAAACAATTAAATTAAATTTAAAAAATTGTTTACAATCCTTTGGGCCCACTGGTGGGGTCCCTATTCTCTTGTTATTTCTTCCCTCTTCCTGAAACGGCCTGGAGAAAAAGCTAGGGAGACAGTTCTTCCCAACACACCCTATCTGCAGAGGTCTGGGAGGGCAGCTCACATCAGAGAAGATCCTGGTGTAGATCAGAGCCAGCTTTTGCTCTGTACTGATGGACATACTGATTGCTCCCATGTCCTGTTTTCCCTCTGATCCTCTGCCAGCCTGTGGTGCTTCCAGCTATGGTCCACCAAGCTTATTCTACTACAGAATAACAATTGGATCATTCTTGTTCTCACAGATTGTATTGTACTATTACAAATAGCCCAAATTTCAAACATCTATGCAATAGAAAGACATATAACTCCTACTTGTGCATTAGCTCAATTCACCAGTTTGTGTATCCAAGTACAAACCTGGATGTTCGAGTACCAGGCCCCACAAAGCCTTTATGAAAAAACTGTGAAGCATAAACCTACATGACTAATGTCAGGCATACATTTTACTTAGAAATAACACATTTTTTTTCTGATATAAGAGCTCTTCGATAGATTTAAGACTCAGTGCTTAAAAGAGATGATGATATGGACAAGTATGAATTTTGCTCTTCATGTCTGAGCTAGTTGCATGACCCTCAGCATAAAGCTGCCAGAGAATCTCTGCATTACTGGACTGGTGTGTACCTGAGTCCATAAGCTGTACCCTTACTGAGAACTTTTTCGAGAAAAATTCAGCTCATCTAATGTACTTATAATTGTAGGTGTCTTCATCTGACTTAATCACTCTGGACTCCCTTTATAATCAATAGAGTGAAATAGGCAATTTTAGGCTGTGACTCATCTGACATATCTTAGACATCTACTTAAGGATGAAGTGAATCATGCTTTGGAGCTGTTTTTTCTTTCCTTCTTCTATATATTTTTTTTTCCTCCCAAGGCAGCTAGGAATATTAAATAGAGCAGAGAGATCTACAATATAGGCATCTGTATTTGGACAGGTGAATCTTATTCTTTCCTTCTACACTGGAGCTCCTTCTCCTTTTGCCCTAGAATACACACAGGTCATAACAGCTCCCCTTAGTCTCTAAATCCTATACTTTGCTTCAGGTCTTTCATACACTTAATTTGAGGTCTTGTCAGTCCTTTGCCATTACTTACAACGTATTCATTGGTGAAGGTCTTTAAGAGTGATCCTACAGCATTCTCTTCCTACATCTACACCTTGTGACTGTCTGCAACCTGCCAGAAACTCCTGTCTTTGCCTAGGACTGTCTTCAATCCTTGATTTGCTTCTGCCTCCACGTTTTCATGGTATTCAGTTGACAGCTAGTCAGGTGGCAGCTGGGCACACACCTAAGCTGAATAGGAAGAGTAGAGCACACTGTAGTTTCAGGAGCAGAAGCCATGGTTCAAAAGCACTTTCTGAGTGAGACCTATCCCAGATGAGCCCTGTTTCTGCAGGAGGACTAGCAGTTTGGGGGAGAGTTCATTTACTGGCACATATATGACTGCATAAGAAGGATCTGCATGTGCCATTATTGTTCCAAGCACAGGCTGAGAATCCCATTTTCTTGAACCTTGCTGGAACGTCAGGTATACTGGTAATGCTGATAACCCATAGATATATTAGTGCCATAGTACTATTGCCAAATTCCCCAGGCTTGCATCATTCAGCTAGTGACCAAAGTCAACTGGGTTCCAGTTAGCAGTAATCACTGGTTATTGCATTTGATAGTGTTGAAGTGGTAGCTGCCTGGCGTAAGCTGGTGATACAGATCCATAGGAGTTTGTTTCCTCCTGCAGAAGTTCCAGAACCAGACTACGCCCTCATCACGGTGTGTGAATGTGCTTGCTTCTAAAGAGCTGCTTTGCAGGTGAAGTAATGAGGCAATCAGAGCATCTACCATGCTGTGCAGATGTGTGGTATCCCTGCTCTTGGAGATCCTCTGAAGATTCCTGCGGGTCCTAAGCGTTTCTTTCCTCATGAGGGCTTCAGCTGCTGGGAGATACCGAGCAATGCAGAGCAGTCGAGCTATCACTTTTAAGCAAGGCAACAATTCCCATCTTTCAGAGCTGCAGAGAGCAGAAGGCAGTATCCATTGCTTCTGTGCCAACTGCTGTGCAGAGGGATCATCCCTCATGCTTAGAGATGCTCTGCTTTTATACCCACTGTGCAGGGGTGCCTGTGCTAGCTTCCCAAGCTGCACTCTGATGCCACACACTGGGAAGTGGAAAGGTCTGGCCTGAGCCATATATTGACTTGGTCTGAATGGAAAAGGGACGATCACACAGGCTGAGCCAGAGAAAGGCTGTGCTATCAGACACTCTCATTTGGAAAATGGAAAAAATTACAAGATGCAGGAAAGCATGGGGTGGGATGTACACTCTAGGAAGTGTACGAGGGACATAGAGTCACAGTGTCCATTAACCTGACTGACATTTTTCATTCTGATATCATGTAAGATCTGACAGCCTTTTCTAATCCCCCAGTCACTTCGCATACTTCTTACTACTTGTTTTGCATTTTAAAAAGAGATGGAAGCAGCTATGGTGTCAAACACTTCTGGGGAATAGGGAAGAATAAAAGCAGGGGGACAGATTGCAGCCTATTGCTAGTTTCCGAAGAAACAGCAGTTCTATCACCGAAAAGGAATCCGTAGTGCAATATTAAAAGATAAATTTCTTTGAGAAGGAAATTACTTTAAGAGGGATGAATACTCTATTGCATATGTGCATTGGTGTTCATCCAGGAGAAAAAAAAAAGGACCTTTTATAAGGTCAGAAGAAACATTTTCAGCATTAGAAAATGTTGCCCATTTACATTCCACAGTTTTCTCTTATTTTAAATATTTTCTAGCACAGAAAATGGTTTTGGGCTAAGAGAAATCATTCACCAGAATTACTTTTCTCTTTGGTTTGCTCACTACGTATAGGCAAAAGTGCAGTTCTGCTATCTGCTAAATCTGAGCTGTGTTTAACTACAAAAGCAGCCCAGATGAAACAATCATTCTTTGTGGAGAAGAGACAACTCAGTGAGAATACAGCAGATCCTTGACAAGTGGCTCAATCCTGTAAGGTGCTTAGCAGTCTGGTGCTGATCCAGCATAGCCCCTAGTCTGAAAACTGTGGACATAACTGTGGGCCCCAGATATTGCAAGATACATGCCTAAATGAGAAAGTGAAATAGCCTGAGTATGGCTTGTGGGAATGACAGTAGTTTATGAAATGGTAAGACAGCTGGTGAGGTTGAAAAGTGTCCTCAAGAGGTACCCAATTTATGGGCTATTGGTGCATGAGCCAGACAGTTTTTTAAATGGATAATGACTGGTAAGGTAGCTGTATTCCAACCAGCTGGTATCCTGTTCTTCATCTTTAGATAGAGGATGGAAGCAATTACAGTTAATCCTACTATATATGCTACATGGAAGATGTGGGAGCCAACAAGATTGCCTGCCACTTGCTGTAAATTCTCTTCCCTGTTTTTTTTTATTTATTTTATTTTTTTCTGAGGAGAGTCTGGATATTCCTTATCTGTCTTTAAACATTAACACCCTGAAGTTTTCATATTCTGGCAGATTCTGGAATTTTTCTTTCTGACTTCAGTGCCTTAGACATCATGTCTTGATTTCTCTGCCAGATTTGAAAATAATGACAACAACAACAATAATTGAAATCCAATAGATTACTTCTTCAGGGATACTTCTCACTGTCTTTTTCTGGAACTTTAAAAATCTCTGTTTTTGTAATTTTTTTTATAGTCACTCACATCTGAGGGACTTTCCACAGGGATCCTTCTTTTCCTGGGTTCTCTGCCAGCCCTGTGCACGGGGCCACAATCACAGGAGGGCACACTGGCTGCCAAATTGTTTTAATCCTGAAATGACTGTCAGGCTCTGTAGGTGAAGGCAGGGTCCACCCAGAAATATCCCATGAGCTGTTGGATATCAGCTGGACCACTGTGAACAGAGCTGCTTATATTGCCCCATGAACGCACACAAGAAAAGAGGCCATCCTTCCTTCTGTGGAAAACAGAAGAATGATAATTCTCCTGTTTCCTAATAAGGAGATTTTAGAGCAAGTTTGAGTTTAGCCAATTTTTGTCGCACATTGCAATTTAATTGTTTTCTTCTCTTAATTAAGTTCATCTGACAGGATTTAGCCAGAGAACTGTATCTAAAAGCTTTTTTTGCTGACTGTAAACACTTGTTTCTGAGAACATTTGTCCCTAATTTTTTTTTCCCCCGCTCTGTTTGGAATTGCTGATGAGAGCTGTCACAGGTTCAGGACAGGACTTCTGGTTCATTTAAGGAAGGCTTTGAAATATATAACCAGCAAAGTTTAAATTTGGATAATGGTATTAGAACTTGCCACAATCACTCCTCATCCCAGTCTCCCCCCAGAAGACACTGAAACACAGCAGCAAGACCAGAGGTGGATAAAAATTTGCTGAGCTTCAGAATAACTACCTTAGTGAACCTGAACCCAAATTCCATAACCTGAGATGATTTATCGTTTTGCAGCAGAATCATCCAAGACTTGGCTTTGTGTGGTTGTAAGGGAAAATTCCACAGCTTTGACATGTCTCTGATTTTGTTGTGCTTACACAGTTAATTTTTAAAAGGCAAAACAGATGCTACTTTGAGAAAATCTGTGTTAAGAGATTAAAGGAAAATTATGATTGCTGACTGAACCAGAAGAAAAGGAACAGTATATACAAACAATTTTTTGGACATTTTATTTGCTAAAAGTATGCAACAGCTAACGTTGCTTTCCTTGTAAGAGATACAGAAATAATTATACCTTACAGCAGTAAATCCTTTTTTTTTTCTTTTTTTCAGTCACATTATTTTCAAGTGTTTGCTCTTTCTTAGATTTTGGAAAAGAGAGTCCTCTATTTTTTTTTTTTTTAATGCAAACCCATGGGTTTCCAAATGTTATGTAATGTTTCAATATATACAGCTATGAGTTACAACAAACTGTGCTTCTGCCCTTGTATTTCAGTATTTGTATTGATCACTTCTTCTTTTCCTGAGCCATGAAAATTGTCGTTACCTGCCTAGCTTCAGGAGAACAGTTGTCATTATTTGCAAAATGTCTGTGTCTTTCTTATATTTATCTCTACAAACTATAGACAGAGGAAGCTCAACGTAACAGACAACAATGCACTTGTTACAATGCAGTTTCTTGAGTCTGTGTCCAGCAGGAGCGGCCTATTTCTGGAATGCCAGGTCCAAATTTCCATTAAATGCTTCCAATAAATTCACAAATGGTTCCAGGCAAGCAGGGTAGAAAAAAGAACTCTAATTCTGAACATCTGGGAGACAACTCCCCAGCAGTCCTAAATAAATAACAAGAAAATGTCAATCTCTCACTGTGGTTGGGTCTTAAAGCACCTCTCTGAGGTTCTGTAGCCCTCTGAGGCTCACCTTGTCCTGTACAGTATGAGGAAGCTGCACAGCCTGGAGAGCATCTTCCAGCCACGTTGTGCTAGAGAAATCTCTATGCATCCCTGTACACCTCTGTAAACCTATAAACCCCATAGGAATTGTGTACAGAATGACTATCTGTGTATTTCTACAGTGCTCGGTGAAATGAATGGTCAGCTTTGATCTTGAAAGTAATGGACAAGCAGGTTGGGAGGGAACGAAGAGAAGTTGTTGCCAGGAGGTGATGGCTGAGGAGGAGATAAATTCCCATCTAAATGTTCCCAGCTCACCTGCATAAAATGAAACTGATTTTTTTAATGGGTACGTAAATTGCTAGGCAAGCAAGCAGCCTCTTAGTTCATGACAAAATGCCGAGCGCAATCCTGCAGTAAGCAGCCATGTTGGCAGAATAAAAAAGGAGATATTTCCATTTATAAGGAAAGGATTTCCTCCATAGGATGAAAAGACTTGGTAGTCTGCATGAACCAACTCTGTCCTTGTACCTTAAGCAACCACAGTCCCAATAAGTCTCTGAACAGAACTCCAGAAAACGAAAAAAGCAAGTGTCAGACATGCTCTTCTAAGGAGATTATTTTTCCAATTGATCTTTTATGTACAGAGAAACTGATTCTGTTGTCCCGTCTCAATCAGAGTGTGTTACAACATTTGCCATTTTTCTAGTCTTCAGTGAGCAGAATAATAGTTTGCTTTTTGCTTCACCTTGGAGCAAAACACTGAAACCTAGAATTATTGCCGCCAAACAGATGGGGATATTTCTCATGAAGATGAAAAAGCGAAGGCCTAACAAATGAAAAACATTTGGAAAGAGAAGGTTAAAGCAGGCTCTGATGCACTGTTTGGCATTGCTATTTTAGCAGTGTATATAGTTTTATGAACTATTCTTTTTTTTATGTTTCAAATACTGCAAAGCCTCAGAAGGAAAGTGTGGTTGTTCATTGTTCATCACAGAGCATCTGCCTGACGTGGGCACAGTCAGGTCACAAACTAGAATAATTGTTTTGTGTGAGTGTATTTGTTTGTTTGTTTCTAGAGTGGAAGGAAGAATATTTTATTCTTTCAAATAGTTTCTAGTCAGCTGAAGATTTTCTTTCAAAATTAATGTATGGACAGTGCTGGCCCTTGAGACCAAATATGAATAATTGGTGAACCAGCAGAGAGTGTATCATAAAGTTACCAGCCTGTAAAGCTGATTATACCAAAAGAAATTTATAGATTTTAAATCCAGAAAGGACATTGTGAATGTGTAATATGACCTCTTGTGTAACACAATCCATTTTCTCTCAGCAGTTCTCACAAAGCCCACATTAACTAAGCCCAAGATTGTTGGACTCACTTCAACAACTCAAGACTTGAAGATATATCCTCTATTGTTTTCCCAGTGTCTAACTACTTCTGCTATTACATCCAAGCTATTCTCACCAGTGATCACCTCATACCCACAAACATTCCACCTTGATCCTGCTGATCAGGATGAGCTTCTTCGTGCATCATGATGAGCTAGATTTTATGGAACTTAAATCATTCTTGCTGCTGTGGGTGTTTTATCTCCTATTATTTATTTGTTTGTTTATGTGTTTATTTATGTTATGCTTATCCAGTGTATCAGCATCTTTTTCACTTCCAGAGAAATTATTCTTTTCTCTTTTGGTTCAAGAAGTTGTGTCAGCACTTTGTGGAAGCCAGCAGAAACTCTGAGAGCCTAGAGCTTTTCCTTCAGCATGCAATCAAGAGGCTTTCCCTTAATGTCCGATCAAGAGGCATTCTTTACATTGTTTGCTTAGCTCTTCTGTTCTCACTTCCTGCATTTCCTTGCTAGCCTTTGAAACTGGCTGCTGGTATGCAAGGAAAGGACAGCCTTTGTTTTTGAAACAGTCACTGGTAGGATGAATATTCTGCATTGTCTCTAGGTGTACTTCATCCTTCTGAAGGGACAGGCTTCCTCCAGCTTTTCTTTTTAGATGTTGGTGATACATTTTTCTTTTTATGACTGTACGTATCATCTTATACAGTTAATAAGTGACAGCCAAATATCATTTAACAGTACAGCAGCTTACAGAATGTCATGTTTTTATACTAGATTGTCATATTTTTATTGTGGATAAGCAGGCTACTGCTCTGCTAGAAATCTCAGTGATTTCATTTGGACTCCCTGTGAAGCGGCCCCACTGACAGCTCAGCCTCCTCCTTCCTCCTGCTAAGGCAGTCACTGGCATGAATAGGGACCCTTTGATCTCCAGCATCTCAGCTCTGGTGAAACAGCAGTGTCACCAAAGCTAGCAGGATGAGGTTTGAGTTTTTGCTGGAATGTTAGGCAGGCTATTGTTTCAGATTTCCTACTTGGTTTCCTTTTAAAAATGCATTTGATCTAACTCCATTGCTGGTAGTCCAGAAATAAAGCAATTCCTAGGGGTATGAATGCTATTCAGACAAAATAATACCAATATTTTTCTGCTTTCCCTCCCTGGTATCCAACAGCTTTGCCAGGTCATTTTTCCTCGAAGAGGAAATAATCCATTTCTGGAATTCAGATTTTCCTGACTTCTTGGAAGCAGGGAGTATCAAGTGTTCTGAGTAATGTTCCCCTTTGAAGCTTTCTTAAAATAGTCTTTTAAATATCTGCCACTTTTGAAAGGTTTAAGTTTCCTGGGGGTGTAATTCTGCTGACATTGATGGCATCTTCCAGCAGAAGCTCTGCTTCTGCAGCTTCTTCTGTGAGCTGTATTGCCCTGTGCTTGATAAGAAAAGCTCATGAAGTGGGTCCAGAGCCGGCCATGAGAGTCTTCTGTTATGCTTTTCTCAGGCTGTGCCCGGCATTCAGGCAAGTCTGACGCTGATCTGACAGGGGCTGAGCCACTGCGGTTACCAGTCATCTCCCACACAGCAGAGAGAGGGCAGTGCTCACAAGCATTCAATAAGGACAAAGACAAGTATTTGATCATTTACCTGTGCAGCCAGTCCTCCCAGGAAAACGACTACATATCAGAACGAAAGTCTCTCTCATGTTACCAGGAGAGAGATAAAAGGCTCATAATTCTTATGGAACAAATCACATGCAAGTGAGTCATTCATAATTGCTTTATAAAAATAGTGAATAAACGCTGTCTTATTCTGTACTTGATTAAGCACGTGTATAACTTTTAGTCAAGAGAACCTGCCTTGTGAGCATAAAGTTGCAGGAACAAGGCTTAGTGAGAGAGCACCTTGTGGAAAACATAAATCCCAGAGCCAAAA
Organism: Chrysolophus pictus; assembly: GCA_037305975.1. Classification (NCBI taxonomy): domain Eukaryota; kingdom Metazoa; phylum Chordata; class Aves; order Galliformes; family Phasianidae; genus Chrysolophus; species Chrysolophus pictus. Next base: position 64,789,351 of record CM074576.1, read on the forward strand.
ATGTCTCTGGAAGATGCAGTTCTCTTTTAAAGCACATCTGCTGCAGAAAGATTTGCTTCTGTGCAGAGAAGAGCTTGTGCTTGTGATTTCCATCTATCTTTGTGAAAATAAAACTGGTTTCCAAGGAAGGTTGGTAAAGGCAGGATTTTCACCTATCTAAAACTGAGATTTTCCATACAATTATGTTTTTATCTACCTGGGTACTGGATGTGAAAGATACGTCATTTGTGCCTTCTCTTTGAGTAGTTAGAATTTCGCTCATAAAACAGTTTTCTCCCCGTTAAGGTATCAGTTAAACTCTGAATATGAAATAGAACTGAGCCAAACATTTGGATGCAACACACTAGAAGTGTAAAAACTCATTCCATGACAAAGTTTCACAGTCTCATTTTTTTAAGGTAGATACTAACAGTTTCTTTCCAGTGCAGTAAACTATCTCTAAAGCCAAATTCAATTCAAAGAACAATTTTCTTTTTCACACGTACATATGAAAGTCTACATAGATGTGTGATTTTGGACTGAAAAATATTTTCTTTGGTGAGTATTGCCTGAAAGATCTGTGCAGTGTTCAGTCCTCCCATCTACAGCTCTCTTAACTGATAGGTGAGCAAATTCAGTGCTCCTCAGATCAGTATTTCAAGAGCCTGCATGGCAAAGAAAGCATCAGAAAGCACTTGCAAAGCAGAGCAGGGGGTGTCATTGTGAAGGGTTAATGAGTTTGTCAGCACAGTCTTGGTGGGGATTGTCTCTCAGTCCTACTCTGGAAATGCCACATCTCATCCATTTGTCCAGTTCCCCTATGGGCAGAGGTCTGCCTGATGCATTTATGAACCCCAACCCTGTGGGCTTTTAGTTCTTTCTGACCCTACAGGCCTGTCAGGACTCACAACCGAACACGAAAAACTATGTGCAACATGCAGGTGTCTCTGCAATAGTGGCAGCTTCCCTTATTGGTGATAGGTACCTCATCAAGGCAGTGCAGGGACTGTCCATTGTATTCTGAAAGAGATGTCTACATGGCTACATATATATAGTATTTATATATATGCATATACTATATTGGCTCTTCACACCTATATGAAAACACCTACATTTAAGTGAGGTATATGCTGGCTGTGGTGGGGGATTCTCAGGTAATCCTCGTACTCAGAGGCTTGAAAGAAACGTTGGTTCAGGCAGCTCTCCTTGGGGTGGCTTGTTTGTTGGAAATGGTTTGAAAAGACTCAGACTCAGTGGGATGGTGCCTTTCTCCCAGTTTTCTTCTGCTAACAGGATCAAGCTGGGATCTGGGCCTTCTGATGCTGGACACTGTGGCAGCTTTGATGAATGTTCTTGTCACCTTCTGCATTGATTCTTTCAGTTCTTTTTTCACGTCTTTCTCCTGCTTGGTCTAATTCAGGAGATGGCTGCTCAGCAAGAATGTTGCTGTCTCTTTCACATGAACAACATAACCTATCCAGGCATGGTCTGCTCTATAGAGTGGACACATTTTATTCCAGATCTACAGTAGGGTGGATTTGTGTGTATCTCTTCACCACTTGCTTTGTCCCCGAGCTCAGCTGGGCCTGTTTTACCAGGATGCTGGACATCCACCCTGCATGACTATTGATGGTTTGCACACCATGGGTGTCACAGGTGGTTGGTGTTCTTGGAGAGAACATGCAACTTAGAGAATTTATCATAACAGTGCTGAAGAATGGAGAGGAGGTGAATTACCACATGTCCACTCCATCCAGCACTCAAAGGTCCAGCTCTGCCTGTGGTTAGCATGCACATTTTTTCTAAAAGAAAATGCAGCCATTAGTTACCATCTGATGGGAAATGAGGAGACGTTGTTAAACATCTCTCTAGTAAATGTTCCAGCATCAACTCCTAACTCTGTGTTTGTTGCCATAGGAAGAACATGAATGTGGAGGGGCAGCTATCAGTCCTAGGCCAAACACAGTCAGATCCAGTGCTGCACTATTCTGCCCATGCATGGGGAGGACATTTCCACGCCTGACCTCTCTCCCTCCTGGGACATGCAGCACAGGCTGGTGGCAATAGTTTGCCAGCCCAGAGCTCCTCTGAACATGCACTACTGGTGCATAATAAATGTGTCACAAGATTATCCCAAACTGTACTGGGTAATGAGTTTAGGTACACTAAGAGAACGAACCTGACTGCCAATGACAGGTACAGCATGTGTATGCATTGCATACCTTGGAGTTTTACTAGAATACTCCCATATAAAATTGTCTTTCTTGTCAATTCAAGAGCAAAAGACAAAATAGAAAGAAGTTCTCATAGTAGTTCAAACATACCAATTTGATTAAAAATACAACATAGTTTTAGTATAAAATAGAGGTACAGTATTTCACCACTGGATGGCAGAATCTTCCTCCAGTCTAGAAATATATTAACAGAACTGTTTGCTTATAATCAGTCTAGCGTCTGATCAAAGTGGAAGGATCTACTGGAAATGTAAAAAAACACCTATATTTTTAGAAACTCCTTTCTGACTATGACATCTGAGCTTTTAATATCTGTCTCGAACACATGAATTACAGGGCCGTCGTTTTTCTCCAGGTTTGTCAGTGTCCCCCCAAATTTGCCTGCTTTGTCAATGTGATACTCATGCCTACACTGAGTATTTTTTCTCTCAAATCTCATGCTGTGTCACAACTAAATGTTTGGACTGCAGAAATCACGACACACTTGGGAAAGGTGCTGCAGTTAGCAGTACTATAATCTCTTGAAAATACAAACAAAATACTAGCTATTGATATGAAAGCTCAAGTAAAGTTGTGCTTGGACCAAAAATGACAATATTTTTATTAAGAGGATTGGTGTTTTGAAACAGTTGTTGGAACTTTTCCGAAATTACTTTTAATTAGAGAAAAATAATTCACATCTGACATTTCTCCTTTTGTATGTGCTATATACTAAGCAAAAGGAGAAGAAAGAAAATGAGCTAAGCCTTCATCTTTATCAAGAAGGAAGACAAATTTTGTTCTTAATCTTAAAGGGTTTAATACTAGTTTCTATCAAGCAAAGACTATTAGTTTCTATTAGGAGAGACTATTAATTGCTTCTAGCTATTGTTAAGAAGCCCAAACTGTTTATTTTCTGAGACCTACTTCCATGGGTTGTATAAGCTTTCGCTGAAAGTTTTCACAAAGTTTTGAGTAGAATTATAAATGAAACAAATCTCGTAATGCTTGGCAATCATCATTTTAAATATTCAAAAGAAAACTTCCTCCAAATGATTGGCTTTTATATAGGAAACAAGAATTTTACAGATAGATCAGAAAGGACAAAGTCTATGGTGGGACATAAAAAGCTGTTCTAGTGTGTGAAACATACTGCAGAAACAAGTTCAAATACTTCACTATAGACTTTGTACAGAGTATGCCTTTAGAAGTCCTTATTATTGTTGCCGCTCCCCTCTTTTTTCAGGTCATTTCTGAATAGCCTGAGCTACACCTATTGATTAAATTTTTAGCTTGAAAGAGCCAAGATAGCATTTACACCGATAAGAACTGAAATATGCTTTGAATCTCAACAACAACCATACAGACTGCAGCAGAAGTGAACAGTGCAGTATAAGCAAAAAAGAAATCCACCAATAAAACCAACAAATAACATGCAGACATTTCCAGATGCCTGGGGGATGCAGTTTTGTTGCAATGAGCTGAGCATGGTGAGCACAGAATCCCAGAATGGTTTGGGTTGGAAGGGTTCTTTAAGATCATCTAGTTCCAACTCTAGACACCTCCCATAAGACCAGATTGCTCAAAGCCCATTCAGTCTGACCTTGAACACTTCCAGGGAGGGGCCATCCACAATCTCTCTGGGCAACCTGTTCCAATATCTCACCACACTCATAATAAAGAATTTCTTCCTAATATCTATCTTCTCCTATCTTGGCAGGCACTGTCCTGGAGTAAGGTTCCAGTGAGCAAGGGCAGCTCATATGAGCAAACCTTAGCAAGGATTGGGAATTGCCCACTCTCTCTGCTCTGGCAAATATTACCTAGGTCAAGATTATGCTCATCTTGATTGAAAAGACCCCCCTGGTCACCTAAGATGAGGCATGACCACCCACAGATCTTCTGGTATGTTCATCTTTGCTCTGAAAACTGCACAGCTCCATTTCATAGAATCTTTAAGGTTGGAAAAGACCTGTAAGATCATCTAGTCTACTCATCAATTCATCACTACCGTGCCCGCTGAACCCGGTCCCTAAGGGCCACATCTAATCCTCTCTTGAACACCTCCAAGGTCAAGTGACTCCGTCACTTGGCCACTCTTTCTGAGAAGTTATTCCTAATATCCAGCCTGAACCTCCCCAGTGCAACTTGAGTCCATTACCTGTCGTGCTATCACTGTTAGCTGTTAGAAGAAGAGACCAGCACCCAACTCACTTCAACTTCCTTTCAAACAGTTGTAGAGAGCAATAATGTCTTCCTTGGTGCTCCTTTCCTCCAAACTGAACAATCCCAGTTCCCTCAGCTATTCCTCACAAGACTTTCACAGCTTCATTGTCCTTCCTCTGTGCACTACCCATCAAGGTATGCCAGAGGGTGAGTGGACTTGAGAGATTCTGGAGTATAATTAAACAGGAATTTGCAGTAACCAGACCTAAGTGGTTTGAACAAGAAATTTACTGCTATTAAAGCCAGCAGAGTTTACCAAGATAATCTTCTGTGTTTTCTTCTGTCCCAAATTAAATGCAGCTTTGTAATTTGTACTGGGGGAGTACTGGGAAAGCTGCTGCTTCACCTGAGGGCCAGTTTCAATTCCGGTAAAAGACTTCACTCAGTAGCTTTACTGTGTGAGGATCTTGGCTTCTTTCCCCAAGAGACCCTGAAAGGGGTATTTTCACCCAGTCCTTGAGCTTTTATCTTTTTTTGGGTGCTTATCTCTCTCTGTGGACCATCCATAGAAGTCACCAGCCATAAAGAGCACTATCTATGCACATGCGAATCCCTTGAGGACTCCTCTTGTGACTTGCATCCACCATGGGCTGATGCTGATGTCTGACACTTGCTGTACCTTTGTATCTTTGAAGTTAGGTTATGAACTATAGGCAAAGTTTTTGCTCCTTTAATGCATGGGACAGCGCTAACAGGGGGTTCAGTGCACCCTCTAACAAAATGTGAGGCTTTGAGTGATACTTCTGGAGGGCTGTGCTGGTGCTGGGACCACACAGCCCCAGTACTTTGAAGATTTGCTTCAGAAGCAGCCAATAAGCTAATTTGGCGTGCCAAAGCTAATGCTGTGAAATCCTTGGGAATATCAACATTTCAAAGTACTAACACAGATGTCAGCAACTTCAGGGATGGAATGAGTTACAGCAAACTTATGGCTTAACCTGTTATGAAGAATAGTCTCTGAAAAACTAGTAATCCTGCCTGTGTTTTGCGATGTTTGTCTTTGTTTGGCCTTGATATAAAGCTAAGGTTACACTGAGAAGTCACTGCTGAGTGTTTAACAGAAAAATCGTGTACAGCCTTGTGCCTATATAATAACCCTTAGCTTTTGCTTGTGCTTTGAACATTCATTTATTTCTTTTATTTGTTGTCTTTCCTTCTGCAAGGTTATCCCTGCTATGTTAGTGTCTCTGTAACATGTTGCTGTCTTTCAGTACTAGTGTCATGGATAAGGAGCTTTATCTCTCTGCGTCTCTATCTTTGACTGTAAAATAACCCATTTAACTGCAGAAGAACAAACAAAAAGACTTTTGGTCCTTCCATTGTTAGCGACACTGAATCCATTAATGACAGGCTAATTGAAAAAATTTCACTTACGGCCTAACCCTGATCTGGAGAGGGTCAGAATTATATAATATTTTCCTTAACCAAGATCTTGAGCACTAATTCCTATTCTCTGGCAAAAGGACTTGTAGGACTTGTGAGAAGAGATTCACACTTCTTGTCTCTGATGTGGAAGAAGAGTCCCAGCGCTCATCTCCAGTTGCAGAAGCCACTGTTCATAAAATCTTGGGTACACCTGGGTAATCCATCTGCTGATAGAGTCCATCTGTTCACTACACTATTTGGAATTGCCACAGCCTGCCTAAATGATGTATGTTGGAGAATAAATGTCACCTATCAAGAGGCCTGTGCCCAGGGGAAAATTTCATCTGACAGCTCAAGTCCTTTCTGTAGGCCTAAACTGTCCCTTAGTTGTTGCACATGGATACAAACCATCATCCCAGGATACAATTCTATCTGCTTTGCAAAGGTAGAAGTCTGCTTCTGCTTCATAAAGTGGGGTATGATTTGCAGAGGAATTTGGGATGGGATGGAAGGTGCTACCTTTGTGACTCAATTTCTTGGATGGAATGCAAAGTAGGATAGAGATAATATAGCAGCAGCAGACAATCAGTGGGCATATGCTTGGAGGTGTTGCCCAGGCAGACAGGATGTAGCAAACACATTAGGTGATAAATCTCAGGTCTTCATCTCATTGTTCTGTGCATATGAAAAGGTGCTGGGGGGGGGATGCAGCCACCTATGGGGAAGGATGACTGGATGCTGCCCCTTCTGCCAGAGGGTTTGTGGTGCAGAGATCTTTCAACAGCTTCTCGATTCCTCCTCATCTTCACTCTGTGTTTCTGGGACTCCTCACAGGACCCAGCTGCAACATGACCAGGTAGCTGCAATGATGAACTCTCAGAAACTCAGGCTCTGGCACTATGTTTACCACCAGCATGAAGTCTGCTGGTGGGATTTGTCCAGAATAAATGAGATGTGTATATGAACTGAAGTGGGTTTGTGCTAAGAGGAGCATCTATAGTTCTTTTGGAAGAAAACTACAGGAAGGTCCCTGCAAATCCAGCTTTTTATTTTTTCATAAGAAAATAAAAAAGCTTCATGTTGTGGAAATGAAACTCCCCAAGATTCCCCAGAAACAGAGGCTCATACTCCTCCAGAGCTTCTTACTCCCTTGATGGTCTTTGTAGGGTAATGAAGTGATCTGTGGAGGACTCCTTCAGCTATTCGTCTTCCTAGGATGGAGTGGTAATGCAGAGAATTAAGGCTCCCAGAAGACCATGGCCATTCCCATGGCCTCAATACATTTCATTTCTGTAAGTGGAGAAAGGCTCCAAAAGAATTATTCATCCTTCCCCCATCCCTCAGAACTTTTTTCCACTGCTGCTCTGTAAATTAAATCTTGCAAGGATTTTTCTCCTGAACAGGCTCTTAGGGCAAGTGCAAAACTCATTAAATGAAAACAAATGTTCAAACCTGCTCTGTTATTTCCCTCCCCAGTTGCCCTCTTAAGAAAAAAAAAAATCATAAAACTGAAACAGAAAAAGGTAGGAGTGTCCTGTTTTGCTAAATAAGGTGGAAAGCTGAAGTGAGCCCAGGTGCAATTGGTGAGACTCGGCTGAGAAGAGAGAAGCAGTCTTGAAAGCAGGTGTTGGGATGCTGAGCCCCAGGGACAGCTGGTGGAGAGGATGTATCTCCTCTTTGGGGGAGTTACCTACAAAATGACCAGATGGAGGCCTGAATAGCAAAAATGCAGGTGATGCCAAACAGAGGTATTGCAAAGAGTTTTGAAAACACAATGCTGCTGAACAAAATGCAGTGGAAAACAAAGCTTCCTAAAAACTTGAGGGGGGCTTTACCAGTATCTACGGGTGCCTGAAACAGCAGTGTTTCTGTTTGCTAGGAACACCTGCACCCACGTGGCAGCTGTCCTCTGCCCTGGTCTGAACTGACATCTTCATAACTCTCTGTCAGCGAATTGTATTCGCTGTAGTTCAGAGTAATCAGTCTCTCTTGGGAAGTTACCATTTGACTTTCGCACTTGCCCTTACTAAGCAATACCATAAATCTTTGAATTGTCTGGCTGCCTCTAATCTGGCTGCAAGTCTGTTGCATGTTTGGTGGCTGGAGTGGAGGAGGAGTGAGAAAAGCATCTCTGTGCTGTGCTGAAGTCATTCAGAGTGCCGAAAAAAAAAAAAAAAGGGGGTGGGTATTGTTCATCTTCCTAATTAAATGAGTTCAGTTTGCATCGTTAAAATCTACTTCATCACGCTGCAGACTTTGGAAGGAATGTCTGTTTTCTTAAGTGTACGCTGATTGAAAAAGTGAAAATATATGTCTAGTTGACTCATCTGGTCCAAACCCCCTGCAATGAACAGGAACATCTACAGCTACATCATGCTGCTCAGAGCCCTGTCCAGCCTGAAAATGTATCTTGCAATGACTGAAGTTACATTGGTCTATCAAACCATGTCAAGAGACTGGGACCTTCTCTCTGCTCTGAATCTGCTCAGAGAAATGAGAACGATAGCTGTGCCAAGCAATGCGTGAAGAAATAATAGAGGGGGTTGTACTCAATATTTGTGAGACCATCAGCCACATCCATCAGCAATCATATCTATTAACATGATTACTATCGGTAATGCACCCTTCTGCTCTGAGCTTCCTTAATTTGGGCATTCATAGCAATCAGGTACCCACTGAAAGCCTTCCGATTTTTATTTTTCCTGAATATTATTAGACAAAATGATCAGAAATCTTTGAAAAATGCCTTCCTCCGGTAGTTTAATTCTGGCATCCTTTTAAATTTTTTAAATTTATTTTGTACTCTGTGAATGTCTGCAACGAGAGCAGAAATAGGAGAAAAGCATGTCCTTGAGCTTGTTCAGTGCTCAAACTCAGCTGCAGCACCAGATTTGAATGAGACAGCAAAGTAGGACAATAACCTTTTACTCCTGAATGCTCTTGAGGTCAAATGGGAGAAAATACACCATTCAGCTATAGAGATTTCCAGTTTCTGAGGCAATCATTTATTTTTGCTGTTATCAGCTACTCATGCTACTGTACGTTATAAAAAATGACTCTCCCACCCTTCAATATCCTTGTATTGTGCTTGTTTCTGCAGTTCTGCAAGGAACTTAGGAAACAACCAGAGGAAGCTTGATACTAAGCTTCTGAGAACATTATACATAGCCTACATGTGTGAGTGTGTGTATTTGTGAAAGAATATATATATATATTTCTCTGGAGGCTATGTAGTCAGGCACCCCTGAATACATTTATATATGTCCTAAGTAGAAGAGTGTGCCATTATAAAAAAGGAAACCTTGTGTTTATGCAGATAGACACATACGTTATACACATCATTATGTCTCCACACACTCAGAAATAGAAATCAACTTGCGTAAAAGGGACAAAAGGGCAATATTTAATCCTGGATCTGGATTTATATCAAGTATGAAGGTCTCTGCTTCACTAATGCAATTCATGGCCCTTACCCGAGGCACATGGACATGGGCTCAAGCCTTGGGCAACTCAGACCTGCTCAGAGGAAATCTGCTGTGGTCTTTCTCTTCTGCCATACACATGTCCTCTTTCTGGCTACCTGCACAAAAAATGCACAAGCATTTTCTATAGCAGTGCAGTGGGTCGTCCTGGAGCTGGAACAGCCAGCCTGTTCTTGACTTATAGTAGGGTGAATAAACACCATTCCCTGCTTGTAAGGTCGGACCAAGGAGATGATATTCTGCTGGGGAAGCTCTGTCAGCCCTTCTTCATCTCTGCCATATGCCTGTGATCAGGTTGAGTGCATTACACACCAATAACCCATGCCAGTCACTTTGGAAGTCTGTGTGAGAGCCGGCCAGTGGGGTTGGCATGCTGATATGTATGGATGGACAACCAAATCTGCTGACAGCAGCCGTGTTGGCAGCAGCAGCAGAGTGTCATCTCTTGGTGGTGAATGCAACAAAACAGGACAATGTGGCAGCTGTACCACTGCTACACTTGCTGCTGCCTCAGAAAAAAACAAGTATTACAGACACATTTTTTCCCAAGCCTGTCTCAGGTGTGTGATGCACATGTGCTCAGATGCTTTGTGCACAGGCATGCTCGTGAGGGCATCTCCCAAGTGCACCCAATTTGTTTGTAGCTGTTGGATTTCACTTTATTAGTGTTTCAAATGAGGGAAAAAAATTTAGAAGGATTTGAATCCATCTAAAATACTGAATTTTTCTTATCTCCTTTTGTGCTTTTAAAAGCCTGACGGTGATTTCTTCTGTAACCAAGGGAGATGCATCTATCTCTTTCCAATCTGTACACTGCCTGACAGACACCAAAGGTACCCCAGGTGGAAGCAGGTATGAGCAGTGACCCCAAACCCGGGGTCAGAAGTCTGATTGAGTCCTTGTCACTGTTTGTCCCACTAACAACCAGACACAGTCATCATGGAATCACAGAATGATAGAATCACAGAATGGTTTGGGTTGGATGCAAGCTTACAGCCCACCCAGCCCCAACTTCCTGCCCTCCCCACCAGCTCAGGCTGCCCAGGGCCCCGTCCAACCTGGCCTTGAGCACCTCCAGGGATGGGGCACCATAGTTTCTCTGGGCAGCTGTGCCAGGGCATCACTGCCCTTTGAGTGAAGAATTTACTCCTAATAGCTAATCTAAGCCTTCCCTCTTTTAGTTAAAAAAAAAAAAAAAAAAAAAGTAAAATTCAGACCCTCTTTTAATTATTTTTCAATCAGCCAGGGTGAGTCTCTGAAGCTTAACAGTGCAAAAAGCTTCTGAATTACTTGCATGAACAGGATAGGTAGCAGAAGAAATTCCTGCTATAAATGAGAGCTTTCTTCTGCTTATTGCTGGAGGCAATCATCTCTCCTGCTTTGCGGGACTTGTAACCTCAAAGCCCCAAAACATCTCTTAGTCACCTTTTTCTCCCTGCAAGATCTTGTTGCTGAAAGGCAGCATCTCACTGTTTTCCCTTCCATGCGCAGAAGCCCCGTGGTTTCACCCTGCAGCCTGCACACATACCTCGGCTCAGCCCCTTCCTTACCCTCCCTTCATGCAAATGTTACTCCCATTTTACCAGCTCCATCAGACAAAGAGAGGCTGTAACAATGATGTTCCATGCCGAGTTAAATGTTGCTAATGATTTTAAGAGATCGCCGTAGTACAAAATGCCTCCTGGGTGAAAACACAGTAGTTAAATGTGGAAAATGTGGGTCTGTCCACACAGTCAAAACACAGTTTAAAGGAGCCTGGCTCCAAAAAGGCTTCAGCTGGGCAAACATAATGCATACTTTTGTTATCAAAATGCACCTAGATCAATATGGCTCTTTGAAACCACACGGACATCATGGCTGCAAGAGGTGAGCTGTAATGACAATTGCTCTGTTGGGGATTTCACACAGGGCTTTGTGTGCTCTCAGAGGGAAATGGTGGTCCAGCATGGAAATCAGCACCCCTGCCTCTACTGTGTGGGGAAATGCTATGCAGAGCCATTCGTTTGAATTTTAGTGGAGAGAATGTCTCTAAAAGCTTATGCTCTCTGTGGTATTATGAAACATACGCCTTGGAACGCATGCTATGTCATCTGTTCTCATGTTTGTGTAATGCAAAATGAACAAAAAATAGGAGGGAAGGCAATGCAGAGATTTATCATAGAATCATAGAATCACAGAATGTCCTGGGTTGGAAAGGACCACAAAGATCATCTAGTTTCAACCCCCCTGCTATGTGCAGGGTCGATAACCCCCAGACCAGGCTGCCCAGAGCCACATCCAGCCTGGCCTTGAATGCCTCCAGGGATGGGGCATCCACAACGTCCTTGGGCAACCTGTTCCAGTGCATCACCACCCTCTGTGTGAAAAACTTCCTCCTAATATCTAACCTAAACCTCCTCTGTCTCAGTTGAGAGAGTTCTATCCTTGGCTTTCTGAGCCCAGGTGACGTGGCACAGCCAAGTGGCACCAATGGCAAAGGAGGAGGCTCTTGGGGTGAGCTGGAGGGGATGCAGAGTGAGGAGCTGATCTCTGCCTGCTTTGGAAAACATCTTCAGACAGAGATTAATTAAATAAGGACGTGCATGCTATAGATAGGGTGAGTGCTGCACGGTGCTGTGGTTGAGTGCTGCTCTGCAGCAGCACTTACTGTCCAGCAGACAGGACAGACAGATACTGCTCCTGCACCCTGCTCCTGCAGCATCCTGCAGCATCCTGCCTCTGGCACTGCCTGGGCTGCAATGCATCAACCAGCAAAAAAGAAAGAAATTAAAAAAAAAAAAAAAAAAAAAAAAGGGAAGGAAAAAGTAGTAAGTAGTATTTCCCTCAGATTTCCCTGGCTTCATGACATAGCTATGATCAAAATACCCAAGGCTGGGTTTCCAGGGTTTCCTGTATACACAGGAGCTAATTAAAGGATTTTTCTTGGCACAAAGGATTCTCCTTCAGCTGTGGCCGGAGGAAATAGGGCAAACCCAGGCACTGAGAACTGCATCAGCCATAGGTCAGCAGCAACAAACAACGACAAGCTGCAAAGTCCCCTTCCAGATCTTCCACTGCAACGCACTCAGCATCAGGAAGCACTAGCCTCTGCTCTGCCATGGGGCATCTAAATAGGGGTAAGGGGTTGTGAGGTGCCTATCAGGGTAGTGGCAGGAACCCATGTTTTGTGAAATATTTCTCCTGAAATGCGGAATGCTGCCGAGGGATGGGCATTTCCCCCCACAAGGCTCAGGGCTGCAGCTTCTGCTCCAACAAAATGAAACAAAAATAAAAGGAGAAAGAAGTGAGCAACTAAGCTTAATAGCAAGATTGAGAGTCAGCTGTGTTGTGGTGATGGATTCTTGCTCTACATCCTATGTGTGCTATGGCTGCTAACTCCAGAAATACCTCTACTAGAAAATAACAACAAAAAAAAAAAGTGTGCAGAAATCAGGCAGCGCCTTCCTAAATCAATGCAGCTGACTGAAATAGGACTATGTGAGCAAGAACATACTTGATTTCACCTTAATTTCCTGTTTGATATGTTTTGAGAAAACAAACACTTTCAAAACTTGATGATCTTCTGCTGAGAATGCGAATAACTAAGAAGGCAGCTGGCTCGTTAGTTCTCTCCAATTTCCCCACACTGCAGCTGTGTCTGTGGGTGAGCCATGGAGCAGCAGCCAGGCAGAGGCTTGCAGAGTTAAGATGCAATGAGGGGTTTCGTTACACCTGGGCAGTGAAGGGACACAAAAAGGGGCTTTTGAGCTTCAAGCTGCCAACCGAAAAAAGAAATGCCTGCACTGCAGTAAAACGGCCAATTGCATTTCCTTTTTTATTTTTCCTGCTCCTAACTAGGAACAATAGCGAATGCAAATTGCTTCTCTCTTCAGACAGTGCCTCTCCTAAATTACCTTTAAGAAGCATTCAAGAGCCTATTACTTAAACTTTAAGATATCTGCATGCTTTTTTTCTTTCTTGAAAAACTAGAGCATTCTCCTCCAGTCCTTGGGACATGCTGGGGACAGCAAGTTCTGGTGGTGCACCTGTGCCTGTATTGGTCAAGCATCCCCAGGTGCTCACAGCCTCAGGGGACTCATGTCCCATAGCTGGTCCTTATCCACTGCCCTCCTGCTTGCAAAAAGGTGATATTGTGGCCTTTGTTATAGAATGGCTCTCTGGGACACATAATTGTACAATTGTTAGACTTGGAAGGGGCTGTTAAAGGTCACCTAGCCCAACTCTACTGCAGTGAACAGGGACATCTACAGCTAGATCAGGTGCTCAGAGCTGTGTGCAGCCTGACAGTGGATGTCTCCAGTGACAGGGTGTACACCACCTCTCTGGGTAACCTGTGCCAGTGCCTCACCATCCTCATCATAAAAAACTAATTATATCCAATCTAAATCTCCCCTCTTTTAATTTGAAGCCATTTCCCCTTGCCCTGCTGAAGAGCTGTCCCCTTCTTTCTTACTGACTGTCTTCTGATACTAAAAGGCCACTTTTGGTCTCCCCAGAGCCTTCTCTTCTCCAATCTCTCTCAGCCTGTCCTCACAGGGGAGAGGGGTTACCCCTGGACACATTACGTAGTACGATGCTGTGCAAGTCCTAACAGACAAGTGAGACTAGAAGATGAGTTTCTCTGCTTCTTGATTCATCCAAAGTTTGCATGCATCACCAGTACATACTGATATAAGTGAATTAGTTCACTTCTAAGCCTCAACATTCATTGCAAATCTAAGATGACCTACAAATGTAATTGTGTTTGCAAAATGTCAGGGCTGGTACAGACCGCAAACACCCAACCCACTCGGCATGATGTTGTTTTGTGCAGTACACACAGCTGGCTGAAAGGCTTTGTCAGAAATTTGGGCTGTAAGTAAATATAACTATTGCTGATGTGTTTAAAGCTTTAAAAGGTTTGCTTTTCACTTGAAATCAAACATTCACATTTTCATCAGCAATTTGATGAAAGAAAAGTGCTGTGCATTTTCAGGTTTGTACGGTGAAATGCTGAATATCCCCATTTCCTCTCCCCACTTACTGAGTTTGCAGGTAAGGGCTGGGATAAGAGCAGCCTCAGCTGCTGCTGAATCTCCTCCAGTGGGCAGGTGTGAGGGGTATGGAGGAAGTATCCACCAATACACCTCTTAGGATTGGTTGAGAGGCCTCTCTACTGCCTTCAGTGGCAAAAGGCCCCTAAAGAGATATGGTTTTCTCTTGTTTCTAGTCACAGAATCACTGATCCCCAGGTGACTGACATTGACATGGACCTCAGGGCCCACCTGCTCCAGCCCCTGCTCCAGCAGGGCCACCCAGAGCAGGGTGCCCAGAGCCACATCCAGGTGGCTGCTGGAGATCTCCATGGAGAGATCCCACAGCTTCTGGGCAACCTATGCTACTGCTCCATTACCTGCACAGCACAGGAGCTCTCCTGGCGTTCAGAGGGAGCTTCTGTGTGCCAGTTTGTGCCCATGGCCTCCTGTCCTGGCACTGGGCACTGAAAACAGCCTCTGTGCACTCTTCCTTTGGGCATCTGGACGAGGAGCTGTGAGATCTGATTTAGTAGCTTGTGGTAGCAGTGGTAGTGTGAAGACGGTTAGACTAGATGATCTTACAGGTCGTTTCCACCTTGTGATTCTATGATTCTATGATTCCATGATTTATGCACATTGATGAGATTCTCCTGAGCTTCCTCTTCTCCAGTCTGTCACCTTCTTCCTTATAGCCTTCTTTAGATACCGAAGGGCCACTATCAGGTCTCCCTGGAGCCTCCGCATCTCCAGGTTGAACAGTCCCAGCTCTCTCAGCTCCTCCTCACAGGAGAGATGCTCCAGGCCCTTCATCATCTCAATTCCTGCAAATGATGAGTGCTGTTGTGCCATACTTTGGATTTCTGAAGGGGAAGGTGGCTCTCTGCTACCTATGTAAGGAAGGGAGGGAGAGAAGATTTAGGTTGGATATCAGGGGGAAATATTTTACCAAGAGAGTGGTGAGGTGCTGGCACAGGCTGCCCAGAGAGGTTGTGGATGTCCCAACCCTGGAGGTGTTCAAGGCCAGGTTGGATGGGACCCTGGGCAGCCTGGTCTAGCATTAAATGTGAAGGTTGGCAGCCCTGCCTGCGATGGGGGAGTTGGAGTTTGATGATCCTTGAAGTCCCTTCCACCCTGGACCATTCTGTGTGATTCTGTGTGTACGTGTTTTGGGAAGGAAAGTGGGGAAGAGCTGTTTCTTTGCAGCAGGAAGACAGGGATGGTTAGATATAGTCATACACATAAAATGGCCTGTGAATTAGTAGGAGCCCATAAAACTTACTGCTTTTGGAAAATGAGTTGAGCAAGCACAAGCAGTATTATGCACTTGGTAGCTTACGTTGCCTAGTGCCAACTTTTTGTTGATGCTTTTTCCAGTCTCTCCCAGTGCTCCCAGTTCACTTGGAACTATTTCTGTGCTTGTCCCATACACATCACAGTAACATCGGGATGACCAAGCTGAGTGCTGAGGTTCCCTTCATTGCTCCGTCTGCTTTGAGGCTGCTGAATCCATCCATAGTTCTTCTTACTGTTGCGTTACATCTGCACAATCCCATCTCTAGTAGCTTCTGCAGTGCCTTTGGCACACACTGCAGAGCATGGGCTGTTGTACTGGCATGGGTGTCCTGAGCTCCCACATGCATTCAGTTACAGAAGTACATGTCTGAGTTTACTGTGAGAGTGAACAATGCCTGAGGCACTGAGCAGCTTGGATCAAGAACTCGAAAATGTGAGGTTACCTCTATTTCTAGTTCAGGTTTTGATGTAAATGTTGGGATTAGGGCAGGAATTGCAACTGCCAGATGATTCAACCCAGTACAATTCTGATGTAGTTTATTTTAAGCTTAATATATCTGCACTACTGCAGCTGGTATTAGTGCAAAGCCCTTTCATGCAGCACCTTTAGTGGATAAAGCTCCCCAAATCCCCCATATCTGCCTGTGTGTGGATTGGGTGACTGGCCTGCTACACTTGGGCTGTGAAAGCCTGGGGTGGAGCCCAGTGTGACACCGGGATTAGGGGTATGGCCACAGCTCTACATGTGATGCTGAGGACAGCAAAGAGGTGCGTGGCTGCCCTGGGTGTGGGGCAGTGGTATATGGCTGGAGCACTGTGTGAAAGCACTGAGTGTTTGCTTTCTGTTTTGACATTTATAAGCCCATTTCCACTGCACCAGCGTGTGTGGGAGATGTTATTTCTGAGCTTAGAGTGCTAACTTGATAGAAGGCCTCTACGCATCCAAGAGAAATTTATAAAATGGATAAATCACAAAGAAGTTAGTTCCCATAAATAAGAGCAAGGAATACGGAACATTGCAATGCTTAATTCATAGCTCTGTTCTTCTGGGTCATTAATTTCAACGTGGACTTCTTCATCAAGCAAAGGCTGGCAGATGTAGCACTGCTTGCAGGGCTCAGTGAAGTCATTATTTGAAGCCGTGCTGCTCACAGACTGGAAATGGGTATTTTAAGGGCCTCGTGGAACTGTGCATGAAAACAGTTGCATGCTTTGAGAGCATCAGCCTCATGAGTTTCAAGTTTTCTTTTGTAAGACACGAGCACGACTCAATTACGCCAACAGGACTAACTTGAGAAGTTTATTTCTACTTGATTAAAATCAATGTACACAGCTTCGAGAAGCTATTGGTGTTTGCTTAGCTAAAATGTTTCAAATATTAATAGCAGCTCCAAGTTGTTGACAAGCCCTAAAGCCCAGCAAGTAATGTGCTTTGATGTGTTTGTCTTCTGGCAGCTGAAGAGAGAACTTGATCTGAAAGGAGAAGAATGAGTTTGCTTAATATTTTCTTTCCAAATGTGAAATCTGTTTTTTTTTTTTTTTTTTTTTTCCCCTTTTAATTTTTTATCCTCCTCTCCGTGGTTGGAATTCCATTTGTATTATTTTAGAATTTATCTCCCCAAAGAAAACGGAGGTCTCTTACTGACTTTGTACTGACGGAGTTCTGTGCCCCCAGGGATCTCGCTGCATACTTCTGGCACGTGGAGGCCTTGATGTTATGGGTGTCCCTATCTGAGCTCACTGCGCCACTGAGGTCAGTGGGATTATTTGGTTTATGTCAGATTAAACTCAGAGATGTTTGCACCATCACTGCCATAACAAGATTTTTTTTATCCTTTAGCACAAAGCTTTTACATTTCATGCATTTCAAAATATGTCCTTCATATATCTCTAAGCATGGGTTTTTCTTGCAACACACCACAGTACTTACTGAGATCTGACTCCCAGCTGGGGTAAATCAGATTGCAGAAACCAAAAGCTGCAGTGGTGGACCTTGATCTACAGGAATGTTGAGCTTCCCTGCACACGTGACGCAGGTATACCATACACACACACAGTGCAGCACTAACACAGCCATGTGGCACTGCATGAGCACCTCTCAGCCCCAGAGCAACCCTTTCAGGGGACGTTCAGGTTGGATATTAGGAACAATTTCTTCTCAGAAAGTGCAGTGAGGCAGTGGCACAGGCTGCCAGGGAGGTGGTGGAGTCACCATCCCTGGAGGTGTTCAAGAACCGTGTGGATGTGGCATTGAGAGATATGGTCAGTGGGCACAGAATCATAGAATCACAAGGTTGGAAAGGACCTACAAGAACATCTAGTTCAACCATCCTCCCATCCTTGCAGCAACAAGCCACTAAGCCATATCTCATAGCTCTTCATGGGTGAGGGTAGCACCGCATGGTGGGGGTGGGCTGCTGGTTGGATTAGCTGATTAGATGAGAGGTCTTTTCCAACCTTAATGAGTCTATAATTCTATGATTTTATCTGTCACAAGGTATTGCTAGCAAAGAATTACATTCCTTTCTACGAGAGTATCTTCCAATAGGGTGCCCAGTGATACTCCAGCTCTTTCTGTTGTCTGCACCAGGCCATGAGGTAGAGGTAAATCAATGAAGTGGTTTGTGCCTGCATGGTCTGTCCTGCAGCAGCTGCAATTTGCTATCTGTAAGGTTTGCCTCAGGTTCACAAGGTACTGCCACGTTTGGGTCAGGAATAGTAGCTGAGCCCTCAAAATACACCTGGAACTTCCAACTGGCTGTGGGAGGCTGCAGAGAGCACAGCCTGCTCAAATAATAATCCCAAGGCTCAGCCTCCATCCCTGTCACCTGCACGCTCTGATGGACCATGCTCTGTTTTATGTAGCCTGTAAGTTCTGCAAGGCAGAGTGACAGGCACACGTATGACACACATGGCACGCTGCTGCTATCAGCCCAGGACAATTGTGACTGAAGGGTGCATTTAATACCTGGCTACCTACCTGGTAGCCCACACCCTGCTGTTCTGTGAGGCCCCATTTTACAGGCAAGGGAATGTTTCTAACCAGATAGCAAAACTGACACATTTCCCCTCTGACATTAAAAGACAATGCAGCTCTACGTAGGTGAATAATTTAAAATGGCAATTGCTGCATAGTTTTGTGTTAAATACAGTTAACTAACCTTGGAAAACATTACCTGTACTGTTGTCCCATCGGATGCACCATCAAGATACAGAAGGCTGGCAGAGCAAGCAGAGATGTCTGCATGAGGAATCCTCTCACCCAGCCAAAATAGTACAAAAGGTTTCCCCACCTGAGCTGAGCTGTGCAGTTCCCCTTCCTAGACAACAAAGATCAAAAAGAGCTTTGAGGGCAGCACATCCCTGCCCTGCTGGCATGAAGCAGCAAGGTTGTATGCTGGCATCAGTGCCTATGCCTGCCCACCTTCACTGAGCTCACAGCCTGAACTTTTCTGAGTCAGCCACGTGCTTATAACTCCTCACAGAAGGCACTGGCAACCCTGTGAGTCCCTGAGCATATCCGCTCTATCCCTAATTAATTCCAGTTCCAAAACGTAGTTTAGCTACATGTTGATGTCTCACATTTGATCGGGGTAACATATTTACAGGCTGATGGCTCTTAGATTGCTTTTGTGTCTTCCTTTCAAGAGGTACTTCCCACTCTTTTATTATCAATTCTGTCTTTGAGGAAGAGGCCAATATACCAACAGTGCTTCTGACACATGAAGTCTGCTCAGGCACAATCTCAAAAGCAGTGCAGCTCCCTGCTTTTGATACTGGAGCTATCTGTCTTAGACCAGGCTCAGGCACCTTGCCATGTCTGATCACCAAGGGCTTGACTGTACCACCAGCTGCTGGACCAGCAGCAAAGATGTGAACAAAACCTTCCTCATGGGCTGCCCCTTAGCAAGCAGAACTGACTCCTGCAGTCAAAGCAGCCCCTCTGGTGCAGGGTTCCAACACAACAGATCCTTCCATGTTAAGCTCTGTGGCAGGCACTTCCTCTTTGCCACCCAATAGTTGCAATGCAAATGGAACTACCAGAAGTTGAACGGCCAGATACAAGGTCACAACCAACCAAATGCCAGGTACTGCAAGTGAGGGGCTGAGTTAGTATTAACACCAAACTGAGACGTCACTTTACAATATGGATGGTCGTTTATTTATTGTTTTATCATGACACATAAAAATGCTATGGCTGCAATATCAAAAGACGGTGTCACTTATAAAATACCAGTATTATTCATGCGGTGGTAAGATACTGTTAACATTTACAGAGACGTGTGCCATAATTCCACAGTCTTGCCAAATGTTTTGCCCCTGTGACAAAACCCCGCGGCAAGCAGACAACGGATGGGATGCAGTGTCCTGTTATCACGGCTTTGCATCTTTGATTAC
This sequence comes from Chrysolophus pictus, assembly GCA_037305975.1. Lineage (NCBI taxonomy): Eukaryota > Metazoa > Chordata > Aves > Galliformes > Phasianidae > Chrysolophus > Chrysolophus pictus. The sequence continues at coordinate 64,809,322 of CM074576.1, forward strand.
TGAATGGCCTATAATGGTATCAATGATTGGTGCTGAATCTAATCCTTTTGGATATGTTAGACGGGTCCTTTATTTTTACAGTATGTGTCAGAATAAAAGAGAAGCATCTGAAAAATAAAGAGACGGCATTTCCTTACAAAATGAGATGAAAAAATAAAAAATCATATAAATGGAACATTCAAGTGTTTCTTTTTATATTTAAAGCTCTTATTTCAATATATTGTATTTAAACATTCTTAAATAATCACTCTGTACCTTTGATTTTCTGTTTCATTTTTGGAAACAAATAGAGTAATCTTACTATAAATGTGTGCAAATAGAAAATATATAAATATATTTGAGGCCCATGTCATAAAAAGGTGGACTCAGAATTGTTACTTTTCCAATGGTCAGCTGGGGTCCCTTTCATTTTGTTCTGAAAGTTATTTGAGCTCTGTTCTTTTAAGTCTTTGAAGTCCTCCTGCAAGGAAGAGCCAAGCACACACATACCGTCTTGTGTTTCATTTTGTAAACTACTTGATGACACCTGTAAAACAGTTCCAAAGCGGCTGAACAGTGGAGTTGATGTGATCCACTTCAACAAACTGAAGTCTGTTTGGTCGACTGCTGAGCTCCATGGGAAAGTTGCTCCCATGGAAGACAACTCCATCTCTGAAGTGCTGTGAGTAATTTCATGAAATCCCACAGACCTTTCCTGGCTATGTGCTGATGAGGGGAGACTGCTTTCTTCATAAAACAGAGCACTCTGAGGAGGGGCAGACAGAATCAGATCTGTTGCACGTTCTGCCTTTTTGTGCTCTTGGAAAAGTGACTCATTTGTTGGAGATGCTGGTGAAGGTGTGTTTTGGTTGTAAGGCTTAAAACTGTCACTGGCATTTGAGACAAGGTTTGGTGAGAAGCTGTTTGCAAAGGATTGTGTCTGATGTATTGGTCCTTTTTTGACATTCAACTTGGTCAGAAGCTGGTTGCGAATCTCTGGAGATAGTTTACTCAATTGGCGTCCAAGCTGAAGCTGTGTTGGGAATAGTGTTCCCTGAAGGGTTCTGCACAGAAATCTGCAAGAAGAGAATGTGCATATGAAAGGAACTGAAAGAGAGAAGGTACTCAAGTTATTATCATGAGAATATATAAAAAAATGTAAAACACAGGAAAATAAGAGATCTATGTGCCCTTCTTATGTTTGACACAAGAAAGATGATTGATGAAAACTTCTGACTGCTGTGCTAATATGTGAATAATAACAAGCAGTGTAATAGAAATGGCTTTTAGCCAGTGATCCACTTTGTGATGGCATATGGTCTTTCATCTTTCCTGATGTGGACTCAAAGGCAAAGGGTAGATCAGTTGGTAGGGAAGGCTTTTTAAATCCATAAGCAGGCAAGTGAGTCCACATGGGCGCAATCTGGTCTAGTACCAGATCTGGAGGTTGGTGGCCCTGCATTTGGCAGGGGATTGAAGCTTGATGATCCTTGGGGTCCCTTCCAACTCAAGCCATTCTATGATTCTATGCTATGATAGTTCAGAATTCTGAACTATCAGAATTTGTGTATTGTGCATCAGGACAGGTTGAGTCTGGAAGAATTATGAAAAACCTCACAGGATAGAAAATCTCTGCATGGCCAGGAGCTTCAATCTACAGCAGTCTACAGGAGCAAACTGTTTACAATTACCCCCCTCCTGTGGTGTACAGCCAGGAGCTGTGGTCTCTTCCTGTGGTCAGGAGCACAGAGAAGGTTAAACAACCTGACTTGATATAATGACCCACCAAAAAATGTTGTCTCGGTTGATAAGACAACAAAAGGATATATTTCTTGCCCTCGTAATAGTATGTATGAAGTGCTTTCACATATGAGAAAAGATACAATACCTGGGCAGCAATGCAACTACTGGTGATATAATGCAAGTGAAGTAGAATATCGGGTCTCCCATCAGCCTTTCCATTGTCCAGTAGGGATTGGATGGAGGATGGCATACTGGGCAGGAAGCATTGTAAACCAGAGCCACAAAGAAAAATAAAAGGATACTGAAGATGCAAGATGACCAGTGGAGGAACGTCTACAACAACAAAAGAAACAACAAAAGAGTAGTGACTCTTTCCTTTCTGAGAAAATGATTTTGAATCAACTGCTCTTAATTTCTGAAGCTAAATGCATGTATGGCAAATAATTTAGAGCCTCGCATTTTCAAAGATTCATATTAGATACAAAACACTACAATGCTGTGCACAATTCACAGTTCAAAACCTTTTTCATGTTTTCTTAAAACACTTGATAAAAATAGAATGTGCTGGGTGAACATTTATAAAATGAACATCTTGTGTTTTTGTAAAATTGCACTAAGAAAGAAATGATGGTATGCCAGCAAGTTTCTGTGGAGACTGCGGGTACCTTACCCAAGTTTTGGTTTCAATAGCCAAATGTAGTATGATGGTGAAAAGCGCTGTTGTGGTGATGGGAGTTCCCCAGGAGAAAATATCCACCTCCGAATCATAGTAAGTCTGTAAAGAAGCAGACAGAACTTAGCCCCAGCTGTTACCAGTTCTCCTCAAAATGCCTGAAATAGAATGTCTTAAACCAAACACTTACAAAATAAGGGATGAAGAAGCAAACAAGGCTTTGATACATAGCATCAATCATGTTCATCCAAAACATGTGTGGTTGATACTCCTGCAACACAAAAAAAAAGAAAAGAAGGAAATCAGAGATGCTATTTGCTGGGCTAGGTATTTTCGAATGGCTTGTGCCACTGCCTCCAACACTTTGGTGATCACCCTTAGGGATGAATTATGAAGTCTATCTGCAAGTCACTCCGTTCTGGGAGGAGAATCTTCACATTCATTTTTGTTTGCTACCAGAGGGTGTAATCTGAATCTGACACTTCCAATACACACTCAGACCAGCTGACGTTTATGAAGGTGCCCAAATTTATGCACTACAGTTACACCAGTGATTTCAAGTGCTCTCTGAGGTGAAGGCATGTGAGTAAATGGGTTTTAAATCACATGCAGCATGTGCACCAAAACGTGGAATGTATATTTGCAAGAGAGAAAAAAGAAAAAATGCATAGATGCTTAGAAAGGAAGATCCACAACAATGAACTTTAATGAAAGTTCATGTAGGAATGTATGTTGTGTTACAAATACACATACAAAACATATGTATATATATAATTTATCTGTGTGTGGGTACAAAATTGCTTGCTAGAAACAGTATTTAATCTAACATTTTGATTGTGGTGGTATGAATGATCATAAAAAAGACTGAGATATAAGGAAAAATAATTTATAAATGGAAAAATATGTATTTATTTATTTGAGGATATAGACTCTGTCTCTAGCCACCAGGCCCATCTCAGATCTTCCCCCTTTGAAGAGTATCACAGCAACCTAAAAGCAAAAACTGAAAGATGCTTAGAAAGAATTCTAATATCCTTTCATCCACTGAAGAAACATGTGAATAAGGACTGGAACAGGTGGCTCAGTGCAACTGTGGAATTTCCATTCTTGGAAATATTCAAAATTGGACTAGATAAAGCTCTAAGCAACTTCATGTAGCATTGAAGTTAGGCTAGTGTGGAGCAGGGGGCTGGACAAGATGATTTCCAGTGGTCTTTCCAATTTTGAGATTCTACAGGCATACTAGTGATCCTACTTGAAGCAGGACTTTTAACAGGTTTTTAAATTCCTTTTTAGGTATTCAGAGAAAACATTCACCAAATTTCAAACAAACTTAGAATAGTCCCTGTCTTGCTGATGGGAAATAATTGTACTGTGCACTGGAGACTTCTCTCTCCAGTTTGCCAGCTGAAGACAGGCAGACACAACTACCCAATAAGCTTAAGTTGTGACTAGATTTCAAGGAAATGTAAAAAAAATGGAAAGCAGGAGCTGGGTGAAAAAGAAAATTTGCACTAAAGCTCTAAAATTCTTTCAACTTTCCAGCACAGTGTCTAGCAGTGTGTCAACAAGGACACTGAGAGGCAAAATAGTCACTGCCTCCCTCAGAGAGCAGTGTCAATACTTTTAAGAAAGGTTTTCTCCTTGAGAGCAACAAGTGGATATGAATAGTTTTGCCAAGCAGAAAGATTTTCCCACACTGCAGCTGTAATTATTGGAAATTTGGTTTCAGTCCCTCCTGCAATTCCTTCTGTCTTCTTTGTGCAACTTAAGCAGACAGGGGCAAGGTGCTTTCAACAAAGCTTTCTGAATCTGTTGTCTGATGATGATGAAGGTTGATAGACTTCCCTCAGAGCCTATCAACCTCTGTGCTTACTTTTAAAACCATCTTCGTTTTTTGTCTGTTTGTAAAGGGCTCGGGCTTGAAGTTGTGAGTAAGAATGGTTGAAGTACTATACAAAATCTGCTTCAGTAGCTATTTGTGAGCCTAGATCATGAGGGAAGTGTTCAGCTCAGGCTGATTTGAAGTGCCTATCTTCCCACCTGATAAACATTTCAAAACATAGTTGTTCTTTTTTGTTGTTGATGATGTTTTAGATGTACTTTTGCCATCTAGATACTTTGACTCAGTTGAGCAATAGCAAGCAATAGTAACAATGACTATCCAGATCTTTTTATCAGCCATGTGCTCATTTGGAGCCAGGCTGCTTTCCAGTTGAAATTGAAGGCATTTAAGAAAAAAAATAGTACAAAAAGCAGAAGCTTTTACCTCCATATTCTGTCCGCTTTTATAAAGCTGAGGTACAGATAGTAACACTTCAGCTGGCACATCCTTATCCAGCACACCAGTAATCAGTTGTGGAAGAGAAGAGAAAAGCAAATTAAAGAAGATGAGATACCACTGGTCAACCATGGATGAGCCGGAGAACCCACAGTAGAACTGGTACCAGAAAAGAAGGGCCACAAACATCTGAAAGAGAACCAGCAATGTCGTAAATATGAGAGGAGAGACAGCATCATCATCCCATTCTGCAATCATTCTCATTCCAGTTCTGCAAGGACTTTTCCATGTACCCTAAACACGTGAGTTTTCTAATGAAACCTAGACTTGAACTCACTGTTCCTCATGCCTGTACCACTTAACTAAGTTACAGTTTGGCAAATCTGGAAGTCTCTGTGCTGCTGGACCTTCAGATCTTATGAATCAGGACTTGAATTTTCAGTTCAAGTGAAATTCTGAAATGCAACTCAGTTAACCATAAAAAGCTCTCCGAACTGCAGCTGACTTATAGGTATTTGAGTACTGATCACACAGCACCTACACTGCTGTCATAAGAATAAGCATTTCCATAATAACACCTTCTGGTTTAGAAGGCTCAGCTAGTCTTCCAAAGGTAAATGCAGTTTTTCCAACACCAATATGAGACTTCCAGAAGCAAGACAGATGAAACAACAGGGTCTAGCAAAGTAGTTCTTAACTGTTCTGTTCTTCGTGCTTTGAAATTCAGCAGATGAGCAGCACAGTGAAGACTTTTCTGCCTTACTTACTCTTTATTTGAATGAAGGAATTGATTGCATATACACCAATGGGACTGTTCAAGTAGCTTGGTTCTATCTACTTCTTCTACAATCCCTGCAACGTGAAAAATCCTAAGGATTCTAGGGTTCAGGAGAGGTGCTGATCTCACCTGTGAAGGGAGGTTTGAGGTCTAGAAACACGTGCATAGCTTCCTAGGGAAGGAAATAAATTCCAAGGCTTGGTCCTCCTAAAATTCCAATTTTAATTACTCTTTGTAAAGTGATTAACACTATAGAGAAGGCAACCTTGGCAACTGTCCCTCAGGGGTTTTCCTCATTTTAACCACGAAGAAGGGAAATGACATGAACTCTCATTTTCTCTTCTTTTTATATTTTGCTCTCCAACGCTTTCAACTAACTGAAGTATGTTAACCCTTCTTCATCTTCAGGTATTTAGAGGAAAATAATAATTTATTCTATTTGAAATTCAAATGTGTAAGAAAAATACCCACAGTCTGCTTAGGCAGTGAAAACCACTGCAAGGAGAATAAGGATGTCTCATACAGGGAAACTGCCAGAAAATATGAGGCTTAATCCTACTATACATAAATGTATATAGGTGTGTATACATTTACATATACATTTACATATACAGTATGTACAAGTTAAGGCAATATGTGCATACTACACTGTAGTAGTTTGTATATCAGCAGCAACATGTCTCACAATCTGTGAGCCCATACCATAAACTAATCTTCTAAAAGTTAAGCAGTAGCATAATCTTAAGGATCAGCTCTAGAAGTGCTTCATATATTTCAGGAAAAATGTCTTCCTTTGCCTAAAACAGGACTGGGTTAACAGAGCTTTTGATCAGTTGGCTGGAAGATAGCAATTTCATTCACAATTGAATAGACTTTGAAATTTACTTCCGTTCCACATCCAAAAGACAACAAAACTTCCTGAGTCTTTTCACAAAATGGAATTGCAATAAATACATGGATTTAGAGACTTTTCTCTTGCTTGCTTGAAATAAACATAATCCAGCTAATCCTGGACCTAAGAAATTTTCGTCTCCAGAGCCTTGCTAAATTCCCATCCTGAAAACAGTTTGGCTTTGACAAAAATGGGGAGTCTGATGAAATACACTCAGATGAGTTTTTTCATGCCATCTCTAGTGTGGGTCTCAGCAGTGCTGTTAAAGAAAGCTGTACAAATAAGTGGCATTTCAGTAACCAGTGAAACAATTTCTCCCCCCTCAAATTTTATTTTGGATTAAACAAGTGTTTGATTTAAAACACAGCATTTCCTCATTTGTGTACATTACCCACCTGAAAAACAGTCAAAACAAATTAAATTCAATGAGTTTTCAATGTAAAAATTGAGTTAGATTTTCAATGAGAAAGGTTTCTTTTTTTTTTTTTCTCCCAGATGAGTCTCTGAGGAATTTGGCCCCAAGTGGAAGACTTCAGTGAACACAATGCATATCAAAAAATGTCCAGTGCTCTCTTGCAGAGGTAATGCATTAAGGAGAACAAGCAGTGCATGCTTGTGCAGTAGAAGTTTGTTTATATAAAGTCCCTTTGTATCACGCTTGGTTATTTCCAGTCATGCTATGTTTTAGTTTATATTTTATTTGTATTTTTATTCTCTCTTCCAAGCCAAACGTCTTCTTGGATAAGTCATCTGAGTTTCCAAATGGCTTTTGCAGCAATTTGGAATTTAAACTTTGAGTTAGGTTCTACGAGAAAATGGAAAGTTTCAGAATACATGCAACTGGGAAAAATAACACTTGAGTGAGTAAAACCTTGCAGAACATTTGCAGTGTAGATATCTTTCTCTCCACTGAGAATCATCCGGAATTTTCTCCTAACAGAAAGATCAAGTGCTCCTATCTTTCATTTTTGAATAATCTTCCCTTACGGGCAGGCACAGTGTCAGACATATTCATGTCTGTGTGCTGGATATCCCACTACAGTTTAGAGACAGCAGAAACAAGAATTGCTCAGAAAACTCTGAAGGCTGCCAAAGCAGAGCCAACACAAAGGGATATTCTTCAGTTATATGCTACACCTTTTGAAAATGTCTTACTAAAAATGGCATGAGAAATAATACTTGTAATCGAGGGAAGTTGTACCAAAGGAAATGGAAGATTTTTATAAGGGCTGAACAAAAATGTAGATATATAAACAACATCTCTGACTGCTGATTGCTGGGATGTCTAACATGTATTATTATTATTATTATTATTATTATTTCTAATTTTAATGTGAGATTGCTCTGAAATACACTTCCTGGAAGTGAGAGGTTTGATACTGTTAAGCCAAAGGGTATCTTGGAAATGTTCAGCGCTGGGGTTGGAGTGCAGATGTTCAGTATCATCCAGGACCAAGTTGCAGTACTCACATTTGAAAACCAGCACATATTTCATTGCTGTGTTTCAACAGGTGAACCTCCACTGACTGCAACATGATTTAAATCTACTTGCTATTCCAGGCTCAGGCAGCAATTCAGACTTTCCAAGCCTCTTTTGTTTTTTTTTTGCATGTAGTTTCTGATCAGACCACAGACAGCATTTTATCATGCTCATGTTAGCACAGAGCTGGTTTATTAATGCTTTTGTTCTCTTAAATATTCCAAGAATATTTAAAATTTTCAGCACACAATGGTCTTTTCCTGAGAAGATGACTATCTTCAGGTTGAGATCAGACAGAGATTAGCCAGACGAAGAGGAATTTTACACAAAAACTTACCACTGATTGAAAAATTGAGACTGAATGGAATTTGGAATGCAACTTTTACGAAATGGAGAGCTACATTTTTTCTTAGTAACATTTGGATAGTGAGGATGAAATCCATTCTCCCACTCATGGTTCACATATTATCCTCTGGACTAAGCAGAGGTCTGAGAGCTCTGGCTCTCTTCTTTTTCCCACTTCTTCATATCCCTGGCTCCCAGGGTGATTTGTAGGTGTTGAAAGTGAGGAGATCAATGTGCCAGCCAGCCACTCCCACACAGCTGATGGAATTCTTGCTTGTCTCGTTAGGCAGTTTTCAATCAATCACCTTTGTACTCTGAGATCAATGCAAAGACACTTTGTTAGAGCCAGGCAGTCGAGCTGCTATGGCTCAGTGCCCAGGACTGGACTAACTCCTCTTTCATATGCCAGGGAGGAAACACAGACCCTTAGTCTGTTCTTCACCACGGTGTGCTTCCTTTCTAATGAATTCTTTCAGTTAGCTGGGAATAAGATAGATCAATGAAAAATCTTCCAGATCTTGGCATCTGAGACACACAGAGGTCTTGAATTATCTCAAGTCACCAGGGAAATTGTACAATGATTCATAAGCAATTACAAGATGGAGTCAGGAAGAGAAAACACACCCAACTGCTACTTTGGACCAATGTTGGATGACCTTGGCATTAAAGACTCCCGTGTCTAGCCAGCTAAATTCTGTGAAACTGCTCTATAAATGAAACTTTTCTTAAGCAGAGCTTGTTATTTCTGTTACCTAATTTGCACATTCAGCAGCACACTATAGCTGTTATGGAGTGAGTCCTGTATTTTTGCAAATGGCAGCCAGCTGTCTTTCAACTCTGCAAGTTTTTTTGCAGCTTATTTATAAGCTGTTTGAAGGCTGACCTAATGCTCACTTAGCACAGAATAAACCCTGGAAACATATGTTGCTACAGAGCTGCCAAGTTAAACACTTACTGCATTTTTGTAAAAGAAATACAGCACCATGTTGGCAAGTCGGGAATAACACCAGTGACCATGAACAAGCAAGAGCTTCTCTAAATGTCGGAACCTTGGGATTGCAAAGTCGCTTGCCATCACCGCCTGTAATGAGAGAAAAGTTGAAACCATTATTGTAAGGTGTCACTTTCAACTCCAACAGTGAATCTAGTCATCCTCTCAGCTTATAAAGTCACTGGAGGTTGTAGTGATGAGGAATCAAACTCATTATAGCGCACAGGAAATGCAACCTTGGAATTCACATAAGAAAATCTGGTAGCTTTCCAGAACATGCCAGAAGACCTGGTCCTTATCCAGTGCAGATGATGGTCTACACTCCAGGTTGTGACAAGCAGAAGGAAAGCAAGAGGTGGGAGAATGGCTGGCAAGTAGTTGCATGAGTCTGAGGGTTCAGAGTAACACGTGTGAATATCTTGGTTGCTGTAATGTCTTTCTCTGTAAAACCAAAGGGTTACGTATGGGGCAAAATGAACTGCCAGTGAATGAAACAGAAAAGCACAATTAAGAGCTTGCATCAGAGTTACTGGACTTTAAAAGACAAAACAATAAAAATACTGGTTTCAAAGAACATTTGCAATCCTGGCTTATAAAGCTTATTCAGCAGTCCTGAGACATCTGTATTTTGAGGGATTTTTTAAATCATGTGCTAAAACTCTCTATGAATAATCATGTTAGATGAGACTCCCCTGGGGTTGTGCACACTGCCAAATCAAATTGACAACATGAGTCAAGTGGATGCTCTCTACTTCCGAATGACTAAAATTCAAGGCACTGTACATCTAGATGACACCATCCTGTAAGTGATGGTTATCGCAGACATTTTATGATCTTCCATATCCTAGGATCACATTAAGATTTCATGCAATACTACCTTACATTTCATTTTTATTTTTTAATTTTGATATCAGCTACCTTTTCAGCAAAAGCATGAGGAAAAGTGAAAATCTCCAACAGGACCAAGTCTTCCTCATACTCTCTAGAGGCCATGTTTTTGAATGAGACATCTTTCCTTTTAATTCTTCCCTCTTCCTTTTCTTGGTAAATCATCAGAAGGAATCATTCTTCCCAAATAAGTGTGCTTTTAGAAGCTATTCAAATAAACTCTGAAACACTATGGAATGCAATGTAATTTTAAGCAACAGATTTATATAAGCACTGGAACATTTTTCAAATGTTGACCCATCCATCCTGGGATTTCTCAGGGACTGAGATACAGTTGTCACAACCTCACAGCACACATCAGTCTGATTTGTCTTGCATATATGTTGTTCTTCACAATTTGAAGATCTGCTTCCTTATCCTCTGCCCAATTTCAGCCTGTCCCAATGTTCAAGCAAAACGGTTAGCTTCTCTGCAGCTCTGTTTCTATGATATTACTTCACAACACACTGTGGGAAATGTATAATTTTTTAAAATTCCATTTTGATTAGAATGAAGAACATGGGAAGACAGTGTTATCCAACTGCATCAGCATGTTTATTTCGCTTCAAAATATTGTCTCAATTTTTGCTTTTTAATATTTTCTTCCAGCTTTTTCAAAGGAAAAAATGATTCATGCTCCACACACTTCCATAGAATTTGGAAAGAAAATAACTCAGAGTGTATTGCTGTTTCAGACATCCAAATCCTCAGAGCCTTTTGAGTATCTGCATGCATAAGATTCTGACAGCTGTTTATAGTAAAAAAGGCCTGCATGGTTCTTTGGACCTTGGAGCAAAGAAGGAAATCTACTAATATTTTCCACTCTACTGAACTTTCATTTAGAAAAACACAGACAGTTTAATGGGTTAATGAGCAAATAACTTCCAGACTTAAATACACCACCAAAAAAAGAAAAGAAATGAGGGCATTTGAGGACTTCTTATTGTCAGTGCTCAGCTGAAAGTAGCACGATGGCGAGAGGAATTAAAAAATGCATGCTACATATGTCTACATTAAGAAAAAAATGGATCTGAATTAATACAAAGATTCTAAGAGCTGATAAGCTGATAAGAGTCGATAAGACTCGAGGAGCACGGGCAGACCCTTTTTGAATTGGTGGGCTTGGAGAAGACTCCACATTCTCCTCTGGGTTTCCTGGACTGCCTGCCAAGTGATGGTACAAAAGCTATGCAAAGCTCTTGGGGCTCTGTTATGTAGCATTGAATATACTTAGCTTAGTTATTAGCTTAGTTCAAGGCTTCTTTTTCTCCTGCCCTCTCCATCCACCACAGTCAGATTCAGAGGGCTGAGATGCCATGTGCACCGTAAGTATCAGAATATTGTTGTGGTAGCTTCTTCCAGTCTAAGTTACAACTGTTCTGTAGAAGAAGCATTTTTTAAGAAATTTGAAGCTTGAAATCTTTCTCTTTGAATAGCACTGATGGACATCCACTTGCACTGGAGATGACTTTGACTAAACTTCATGGATGATTAAAAAGAGAAAGTAAGAGCTCTACTAGGTCAGGCTGAAGCCCATCATATTCCCTGGTATTCAGCCTTTAACAGTGGCCAAAAGACAGAGCCTTTGGAAGAGTGTATGACTGGAGAAACACCTGGTTTTTCTCTAGACTACTGTCCTAGCTTCTAGAGATTTTTATGCTGGAAAACACACAAATTTGCCATTTAAGTTCAAAGCTCAGTTAGATTTTTATTTCTTAAGTTTGTGTTTTTAACACAGTTAAACCACAGTACTCATGAAATTCCCTGGAATAAAAAAACTATCACCACTTCTTTGCTCCACCATGGGGCACAGAACCACCTGCTGGTAACTAAGTTAAGGAGTATGTTTATCTGCTTAGGTCCTAAGGATGAAAACAATTCCCATCCTGCCTGAAGAGCTCTTAGGTTGTGAAAATGAGGTATCTTCCTCATTCTGTGTGCCTTACTTCCATTTTTGGTGTTAGCATAGCAAGTGAGCTACATTAACATTAGGAGACAGACAATAGATAATACAGTAGGTAAATAAGCTTCCTCTCTTCTGGGGACGGGAGAAGTGCCTCTTATACAGTAGCAAATGCAGTAATAACAGCTGAAGACATCCAAAAGACTGCAGGGCAAGACCCTTTACTGTGCCATTCCCTGTGGCAGGAAATGGGAAAAAAAAAACACAACACTTGGTGCTGTAGGGAACAGTGGTTCTGCAAAGGGCCACAATTTTCTATTTCTTCACTGTTCTGCTGTCTGGATAAGGCTAAGTAAAAAGATGTGTGGGTGTACTGGCAAAAAGATACCACTACACTATACAAACAAACTGCTTCAGCTGGATGCAGCTATTCCACAGGAGGAGTACAACCAAGCAGTGCAAGAGAGAATAACAGCGAATAAGGTGACTCTTATTTCATGTCTAACTAACACATTTCTGAGCTTTATTCCCTCCTTGAAACCAATATTTATTAAATGATTTCTTAAAATACATTGCTTAGAGGGACTGATAAGCTGAACTTTCTGAGAACATGTAAGCTCAGCACAGATCTGAGAACAACTACAAGCTCAAACTCAAACTGAAAGCATCCCTATGAAGCACAACTGGCACTCAGCACAACTTGCAGCTTCTCCTTTATTTGTGCTGGCTATCCAAAGGCAGCTTTGTCAAGCTAGCATATGGCAAGTGCCTATTTCACTCTTTGCACATGCTTTTCAGTGAACAAGCAACATTACCTGCATGCCTTCTTGACCGGAGATCCCCACACCAACATCTGCAACTTGGATCATACTGACATCATTAGCACCATCACCTGAAGATGACAAGATACAGTTTTGTTTGTCACAAGTAGACCAGGAAACAGCAAAGCAAATGAAAACTAGTTATAACTATGTGTTGGCTGAGTATAGAAAGGGAGATGTGGGATTAAAAGAAAAGCCAGCTTTGGAACCTAAGGTTCAAAGCTTGGCAAAGCTGCTGAGACATTCTTTTCACTAAAACATAAAATAACAGCCCTGGACTGAACAAATATGAAGATACTCCAAGAATGAGCTTCTTAGTGCTTCTGCTTCCTTATAACTGTCTGTTTGCAGTAAGGTATGATTAAGACTGAAACATGCAGTGAAGACGCCCATCTAGCAAAAACATAGCAATACTAAAAAGTGGATGAATTCTTGACTTGGATTGCCTAGTCTGACATCACTAATATAGCACTGCAGGCAGATTTATCTGCATGGGTTACAGAGTCACCATCTCTTGCTCTTTTTCTAATCATCACACCACAAGGTGACAAAACTGATGTCTTTGTTACTGTTCGAAACAAACTCAGCTTAGCTCGTGTTGGTTAAAGGGAAGATGGGACAACTAGTTTTTTAAACCAGAGCAAGAGCTTGGATTCAATGCACAGGTTCAGGTTGCTTAGAAAGACTGAAAACACAAGCTACTCATTCTTCACTATCGTTTGTAATCTTTCTGGATAATTCAAGTTAACCTGTTAGATATTTTTGACAACATACGAAAATGATGATGCCTACTGTCAGTCAGCCAAAGACATAAAATAAGCATGAGAAAGGAATACTTGTGATAAATGTAATGATGTAATGTAGTGGGCATGGGGATTCTTAAAATCAGCATACATTTGTTGCTGTAGATGTCATAGGTGTCTGGCAGTTATTACGTAGCTTGGATTTCTCACAGGTAGGTCCAACCCACGTGGTTATGTTATGATTGTCTAAGATAGGTGGATGAAAGATAAAAGGTGTTTTGTGATAAAAAATGTTACAATTGTGTCTTCTTGTGTAACCTGAGCCTAAACTCAAGATAGGGAAAGAAAAGCTGATTGCTTTTTCTTACATAAAAATAATGGAAACATGAAAGAAGCTGCCAGATTTAAACCAGGATGCATGACAAAATCTGCCCTTCACCAACTGAATGACTAGCTCTTAAGTAGTGTAACAGCTGGCACGATGCCAGTCGTAAATTCATTTTCTATACAGATGGCCAATTCATATCCTATGCTGTATTGCTTACTTGTGATGAAAAATGCAGACCTTTGAGCTTAATCATGGCTGAGTGAAACAACAATGAGCACACTTTCGTTCTGTGTAATACACTGATCGCAAAATGGTATTCTGCACAGTATCAGCTAACTCAGTTCTTCACAGCGGTGTTTGGACATGCCAAAACCTCAAGGCATACTCTAGTATCACCAGAACCTAACTTCTGTAGGATGAAATCCTAAATGCTATTCCAAGAGTTCTGTACTAGCTTTGAATAAATGTGTTAAAGTTGTTTGAAACATTTTCAGACACAACTAGAACGTATGTGAGTTGTACGGCAGTTGGAAGGATCACACTGCAAGTTAAAAACCCAAGATTGTCAGTAAACATCAAAGCGAGTTAGTTTAAAATGAGATATTTACCTATTGCCAAGGTCATTGCTTTGAGTTTGTCTCTGACCAGTTTCACTACCATGCTCTTTTGGAGTGGAGTAGAGCGACAACACAGAACTGAACGGCACCGTTTGGCTAGTGCAAGAAATTTATCTTCTAATGTAGGTTCCAGGGCATAAGCTAGAGTCCTTCCATCAATCACTAGGCCCAAGCTGGAAAGCACAGGGGAAGAGGGTGGATAGAGAGGGGTGAACCCAACAGTCATGTTTCCAGTAGCTTCGTCTATTGTGTTGTTTGAAAATTTAGACTCTATGCATTGCAGACACTGCTCCAGCAAGATAGCACATGTCTCCTGAAAAAAATTCAAAACAAACATGTATGAGAAAAAAGAGCATGTGTTCAAAAATTGGTGTTCTTTGTATATTTAGGCATAAGGAATATGGAGGTATTATATTTGCTGCACCATAAAAGTTTTAATTTCTAATATTCTCTATTCGCTCTAAACACACTTTTTTTTTTTCTTTTTGTGGAAGACATGACAGCAATGAAGGCATGAAAGACTTAAAACCTAATTCCTCT
Organism: Chrysolophus pictus; assembly: GCA_037305975.1. Taxonomy (NCBI): domain Eukaryota; kingdom Metazoa; phylum Chordata; class Aves; order Galliformes; family Phasianidae; genus Chrysolophus; species Chrysolophus pictus. The sequence goes on from CM074576.1 coordinate 64,824,363, forward strand.
TTAACATGCAGTATTGTATGCTAAACTAATTTCTTTTAGCTCCTTCTCAGAATAACAGCGTTGGAGAATGATATAATGATCAGTATCAGTACCAAGTTGAGCATGGTGATGAGCACCATGTATACGCCTACAACACTTATCAAGTAGTTATGCATTATTAAAGGCCAATTAAAGGTTATTTAAGCCGAATTTTCTGTCCTAGGCATACTCAACTAGAAGATGTTACTGAGAATATATGAACTTTTAAAATGAAATGCTACTGGTTGTACAGCAAAGAATGACAAAAAACAAAAGATCATTGAAAGTTAGTTTACCAGTTCAGTTGATACACTCAAGAAGGGAAAATGCTGTTATCTTTTCTTCCTTTTTGAAAAGAATTGGATACTTCTGACCTACCTCTCCTCTGCTGATCTGAAGTCCAATTTTATCACCCCATTAAAGGACTACAACACTATCGGTCTGGTTCCTTGCATGTTAAACCATATCAGTAAACTCTTTGTGACTGTCTGCTTGCGACAAGTTGAGCACAGGAAAGATCAGTAATTCAGAAGAATCAGAAAAGGTCTGTTAGGAAGCAAGTCATTACTGTAGGTGTGGTTTTCTGGCTTTTGAGTGCTAGCACTGAAATTTAAGTATTGTTTCTATTTCCAGAGAAAAAGCCATCTGAGAAAACATGAATGAGTTATCTAGATACTACATTTCAGTGTAAAGCACACATTTTCAATTCAATTGTTTTCTTCCCAACCAAATGTTCAATAACAGGTTGCTTTAGTGCCAATATGCAAAATGAGGGATGTTTTCAGAAAGCATACCAAACGCAGGCATTTATGTTGTTATGGCATGTTGGTGGATCCCAACACACACAGTTAAATGTCTTCAGTAAGTTTATGACACATGACATTATAACTTAGAAATGTAAATCACTGAAAAGTATTCAAAGATTTGTCCTACCTGAAAATTACGATTGAAGCAGGAAAAAGAAAAGAAAAAAAAGAGGGAAAGGAAAAAGAAGCCATCAAACTCTTAATTGTACAAGTTGAAAACAAAGCAAAGCTATTTCACAAGTAGACTTCAGTATAGTATTGGATCTGCTTACTGGTGATTCAGCATTCAAAGTGATGATTTCCTCATCATGATCTAGTAGCTTGCAGGCATATGCAATATTAACAGCAGTTTCTTGCTTGTCTCCAGTAAGAACCCAAATCTGCAACCCAGCTTTGCGCAAGCTTGCAATGGTTTCTGGAACACCATCCTGTAAACGGTCTTCAATACCAGTGGCACCTAAGCACACGGTAAAAGCAAATTATTCCACATTCAGTAAACACTTACGGTTCACCTCAAACTGTAACCTTGGATTTCTCCAAAAATTACAGCCACTTTCACTGGGAAACAGCTAAATGAAACTAACAATGTATGCAGTATTCAGGCAGCTTTTAGGAGGCATCCAGAAAGAGGAATAGAAAACAGCTGGTGTAAACATTTGCATAGTCAACAACAAATTCAGAGTTCCAAACTTCAAAAGCAACCTGATGCCACTCTCACAGTAGTTCACAAAGCTGATGTACCTTTGCTTATTGTTTCTCTGCTCTACACCTTCACCCTTTCTTCTGAATGTTGCTAGGTAAGATATTATTGATTTAGTTCTAAAGGCTCTTGACTGCCTTTCCTCAACTAAAAGAGGATTGGTCATTACAGATTTCTCCCTTTCAGAGGGGAATGACAGCAGAACTTCAGCTTGGTAACCACACGTTAGGCTTTAGACATAAACTACTTAGTGTCTCGTGGCTGCTCTTTGCTTTTGTAGAAAAACACTGGTTGCCCGATGAAATTTAGCAAAGAATAAATCATAAATCTATAATCCATAATATAGAAGGAAAATGTGGCTTTTTCATACTCCCAGTGAATCTTCCTACTTGTTTATAACAAACTAACTGAGTATTTTTCCTATGCTTTCATAAATCAATAGAAGACAAGATTTTCAGATTGTAGTAAAAGCAGCTCAGGACCAATTTCAGTGCCAACACTGAGTTTTAGAGAGGCTTCAATGTGAGGATGTGTAAGCCCTGACAATCAGACAACCTGAAGATAACAAATACACAAATTACCTGAAACAACAGGAAAAGCAAAGCAAACTTCTGCCATCTCTTTATTACCACTATAATATAATTGTTTGAAGAAAAGCACTTCAGCCACAGAAACCCACCTGCAGACTGAGCACTAGTTGTAGGTGAAGTGCAATGTCATGAAAACTTTTGAATTATAAAAGCTTTTATAATTCACATTGTTCACAAGGGAAAAGACATTTCTTTTCCAGACTCACTTTTTTTATTCCCAGAACCTAAGAACTCTCTTATTTATTGCACAATTCAATTTCCATTTTTGTTTTTCAGAGCACAGCCAGAGCCAACAGGGACAACCATGGTGGGATCTTCCTGATTAATGTGGTCAGAATCAGTCACCTCAAGCTCCCCTTTAAGTCAGAGGAGAAAAACAGCCACTTTGAAGGCATGATTCATCTAATCCTAAAGGAGGTATCTGAGACAGATCAAATGAACTGAACTTTGTTTTTTTTCTCTCTCCACTGGTTACATAAGGAGCCTTAGAGATCTACAGTAGACACAACAGAAGTTCAGTGAGGTGGATCTCATCTCTCAGAGACAGGCAAGTTGGCAAACAGTGGAGGCTGTTACCTCCATCAGTGCTATGACTGTCCCAGTTCCCCTGTCAGAGAAAGAAGTTGGATGCTTGGAGTAATAGTGGATACATATGTATTTTAGAATCTCAGCGCTCTCAACTGAGCAGAGAAACATCATGACTTTGCACTTGGAATATATTTTACATACACTGATTTTAACTACACCATTATGAAGTACTGCAGTCCCCTTCCACAGTGCACCCAGGCCCTAAGTGTTGAACCTGACATATATGCATTGATGCCTCTCACAGAAGCAGTTTATGAGCTTTGCTTTATGAACACCTCTGGTACCCCTGGAATTGTGGAACTCCCTGGCATAGTAAAAAGGCTCCAATCTACTGAAATTCTGCAGCCAAGATTGGCCAAGTCCTTCTCCTATTTAGAGCAGCAATTCTCATTTATGACGTTGTGTCAAATGCATCTCTTGTTTTACTCCAGCCACTCCACTAATGATAAAATGATTGCAGGAGCAAGGATAAAAAGGATATGTTTGTTATGTTAATTATAATCCCATTCCTTTGTGGTGCTGCACATGACAATTATGACAAAGTCCAAAAGCAGCTAATTTCTGTACTGTCTGAAAATATTTAAAGAATGGATTTCATAGCCAAGCTTTCAGAATTTTCAGCACTTTTAAATTTTATACCCAGCTCTCATTTCATTACCTAGCAGATGCAAATTCTTCTCTATCTGCAGTGCTGACTGAAACAGAAGTTCTTCACGATTCTCAATAGAAGATTCTGCTTCCAGGTGACTTTTTAACCAACAAGCATACTCCTCTTTGCTCAGAACCTGTTCAAAAGAGTATGTGAGGGCACAGTCAAAGTGATGCAGAAGCATTCATACTTTATTGAATAAAATGAAAAAAAAAACAAACGAAAAAAATCAGAAATCAAGAGCAATAAATTAAGACAGCCTTCAGTTATCTTTGCCAAGACTCTTCTTAAAAGAAAATTAAGAGCTTGCACTGACTTACTCGTTTTGCAATACACAGGGTTCGCAGCCCATCTACAGCATACAGATTAAGGTAATTCTGGGTTTTGGTTTGGATTTTCTTTTGATGTTTGCCCCGAGGGTCACCTAGATATCAATAAAAAAGAAATTAGTGACTGAAAAATAACAGCAGCTGAACAGCCTCAGAAAATGAAAGTGTGTCTATAGTACTTATGTACCATCACTTTAAAACTGATACTTTTAAAGAGCTGTTGATATCTCCTGGGAAACTTTCAAGTAAAACATTCCATTTAGAAAAAAAAAGCCCTATCTCATAGTTCCATCTTTTCTTTCTTCCCTCTTCAAAAGTCATTCTGAACGCATGCTAGACAGACCTTCTTTTTTTTACTCAAATATTTGTTTGGCCCGAAGGCTTTGAGAAATCACGATAATCTTAACAACAAACAATAATGCCAGAAAGGGAAGCATGATTCAAATAGCCTACTGACAAATCCTTCTGTACATCTTATCATGTGCAGAAAAGCTACACTTAGTTTTTCTCATGGGTTAGTATTTCAGGACAACCAGAAACAGCGCTCTGTTTTTTATATCTAAGTATATTAAGGCGCTACTGTTACTACTGTACAGACAATGACTTTGTGGCCTGAGCGGCAAGAAGTTCTGGGTGTGACTTTGATTCACTCAGAACACATTTATGTTTACACAAACCTCACAATTAGCTTCTACCCTGAACGCACAACTTCCACCTAGTTTACTCATCCCTTAACCCAGGTATGTCCAACCTGCGGCCCAGCACAGCCAGCAATGCGGCTGCGCCCTGCCCTGCACCATCATGGCGCTTGCTCTGCTCTGTGGAGAGGCCCAGGTGCTTAACAGTCTGACATGGAAGTGAGGATGAAGCAAAGGCGTGTCATCAAGTTCCTCCATGTGAGAAGAACAGCACCCACTGACATTCATCAGCACTTAGTGAATGTTTATGGAGACCAAACAGTGTAGGTGAGCACAATGAGACAGTGCTGGTGTGTGTCAGCAGTGGGGAAAGTGACAATGGGTCAGCTCTGCTGGTGCATATTTTTGTGAGCGCAGAATGCATGCTCTTGTTCATTGCCAGTGAAAGTGTATAGCTAATGGTGACGACTGTGTTAAAAAGTAAGGATCTGTAGAAAATAATTTGTCCTATCAAATAGCGTTATTATGCTCTATCCGTTGTAGTTTCCATGAAAATAAATAGGAGGCATTACTTTTGAAGCGACCTTTGTGTACGCATCCCAAGACAATTCCTGCTCACTCAATGCGGCCGAGGCAAGTAAAAAAAAACTGGACATCTATGCCTTAAAATCGTGTGTAAGAACTCAGAATTAAGATGGGATTCCACTCCTTCTCTTTCTTTAGATGGAATTGGCTCAATGTATTCAATACTGTGATTTAAAAAAGATTAATGAATATGGAACTAACACATTTTGTTCCATGTCATTACCCGAGATGAGGTCTTCAGGAGTTTATAAAATGTGATATATATATATATATTTTAACATCTAGGATCAAAACTGATTCATGCACACTATGCTGTTGTAATAACTTTTAATAACACAAACAGTAGTGTTACTACTCAGGAAAACTGGTATAGGTTTTTTAATGAAACCACTGATGGGAATGACTGGTACCCTGAGGCAAGTTTCCTATTTCCTGATATAATCCTTTTTTTATACCATTACCATAAGCAATTAATACAGGTATCTAAATGAGATGTCAGGAATATCCAATTCTTTATACTTTTCAGCACACATGTTCCCAGCATAATTCATACTCAATTTGATCTTGCTTTGTGTGACTATGTACACACATACCTATCTATCTATATACATTTATAGAGCAGTACAGAGTCTAATTGGGTATTTGGAGTCTTTGGTACAAATGTTTAGAAGAACTGATACTGCAGGAAGCAAGGAGTTGGGTGTTTGGAATCCCAATATTCTGGTTTTGCACGCTGTATAGCAATTTTCTCACCTTTAAAGACTATCTGATCCTCTCTAGATATGTAAAGTTGGGAGTGCACATACCCAGATTTCCCTGAAGGACTCTATAATGACTGTGGTATTTCATACATTCCTCACCCCTAAGTGGCAAATATTGTTGGGAACATCTAGTAGGCCTGTCCATCTATCTATTAATACTACCTGTGCTATCACTGCATATTTTCTCAGATGTACAACACAGGTAAACTGCTGTGGAAGAACATCTCTATGAATACAACTTGCAATTGGAAAGGTCTTCCTTACACTGTGTAACTCTGACACACACCACATATTCCTGCAAAAGCTAGTTAAGCAGTTCACAACCAAACTCAGCTGCAACATACAGCTGAAATATGCGTGTACTGAACTGTGATCTAAGATTTTTATTTAGCTTCCTTTTTATCTGTGCATAATATGTGAGTTGTCTGTATAATACATCTTTTTTTTTTTAAGGAAAAAGTGTTGCAGCACACTTTCTTGGGGGCTTCTACTAAGTTAGCCTTTTTTTTTTTTTTTAAAGAACAAAATAAGCAAACACCATTCCTAAATTATAGTGATGTATCACTGTTCTACAGAGAAAAAATGTGTTTCTTGCATAGCTCACATGCAACTGTCTTATGGAAGTGGCTATTTCAGTCCCTCACTGATTTCAACTGGTGCAAACTTGAATAGCAAATTACATTTCTATCACTTTAAGGTTCAGTGGTATTAACCACTTCATATCTGTCTGAATATCACAAGCACTAATGCAGTGACCATAATGCCAAACACCTATACTACCTTCAGTGAACAAAGACAGTAATTCCCTACAAGTAGAAATGTGCACACTGGTTTCCATGTGAATTTTCAGTTCTAGTATAAAGAACTGAATCTCCTTCCTCTGTCAGCACACCAATGAGAGGCAAAACTCCCTCTGGCTCTCCTCATATGCCTTATCAATCTCAACCAGAGATTCACCTTGAGATCAAAAGTTAAAAGAGGGGAAGGACTCTCTTGCAAACAAAGTCCAGTGGTGGAAATTCTTTTTAGTTGGGATGATGCAGTTTCTATGCTTAGCAGCATGACCACATACACTATGGAAGAAAAAACCAGAAAATAAGTCTTCTAAAGAAGAATGATAGAGAGCTAGTGGCATTTTGCTTGCTTCATTTCCTACCATAATCACTAGTTGAAAGCCAGCTCAGTCATTGTTTTCTCAGTGACTTATGTTCACAGTTCCTGTGTGAGCTAGTTATTGACTCAAACAGTAACTTTCTTATTTATGAACATAGTGACTGCTGAGATAAAGTAAAAACAATACATCCTTGGGAATCATTTCAAGGCTTTTGAAAATATCTGGGTGCTGACAGAAAACGACAGTTTTCAGAGTCTAGATATAGAGGCAGAAGGAATATAGGGAATTCAGAAACTTTTAGCTTTTGAAGGTCATGATGATTTCTATTTGTTTGTTTGTTTTTTTAGATATATCTGAAGCTACCACAAAGTACTTCTGGATCTATTTTGGGGCTTTTCACCATGGCATTTTTAAACGACTTTTCCTCATAGAGAAACAGAAGCTTTCTGTTTCATAGGATCCAGTCCTGCATGGAGACTATGGACACAGCATTGCCTTGGTCTTTCAGTCTGACAGCATAAGCATCACAGTGTCTTAAAACACACAATCAACTTGTGTACAATTTACCTGTCCCTGAGGCACTAATACAGCAAAAAAGAAAAAGAAAAAAAAAAAAAAAAAGAGCTGTCACATTGATTAATTTATTGGTCCATCACTTGAAGTGATAATTGCTTGAATTCTTCATTTCCTCTCACATATTCCTTGATCAATGGAGAACAGAATGAAACCACAGATATACTCATACACACACACACACACACACACACACACACATATATATACACATATAATTTTCACAATGTAAATCTTTGGGAAATCCCTCTATGTGGGGAATACCACCCTGTGAGGTGACAAGGAGGCAAATCCCTCAGGAAATGACAACATGTGCCCTGATGTCAGGAAACTACAGACAGGGACCATGAATTCAATTCTGTGAGTAAAATTGTTCAAGAGACATGTCAAACATTTTTTAGACAGATCTGCTGAAACTCACAGAATTACTGAAGCCAGCAGCAGATGAGAGGCTAGAAAATAAAGGAAACTGCTTATGAAGTTCTAGTAACTGCACTTTACACTGCTTGTGAAAGCAAAATATACTAAAACTCAGTTCATTTGGGGCTAAAAAAAGTTTTAAAAAAATTGCACAAATTCAAAGCACCTTTCAATTGCCTGTAAAGATGCAGCAATCTCTGTATTTGCCCAGCTACATAATTTGCTCAATGATAACAACTGTCTTCAGGGATTCTGCTCCTGCATTTCTGACACAGCTCCTTCTGTTGTGTTGCTGGTGGTTGGTTTCTAGCTGCCCCTGCTGGATCTACCCAAGTCGGTCCTAGAACCACTTGGAATTCGCCCCCAAATTCCTCCATCCATTGAATTTTTATTTCGTGGTTGTGACAAAATATTTGAGATTTGGCATAAGATAATGATTTCTTTTTGATGCTCAGTTCTCATTCTGAGAACTTGTTTCCAAACATTTTTTTCCTTGTATGTTACTAGTAATTCTGAGTATCCAAATTCTCTAGTAATCAGGAGGGAAACAATTTTCCAGACGTTCTCAGTACTGTCTTTGATATCAGATCTTAACCAGAATATTATTTATGAATATTCTGTTGTTAGTTGAGGACAAGTCGTTCCTAATTTTTTGGCTTTGCTTTGATTTATGTCACTATAAACTTAAAACTAACGCCAACATTTTTCTGTATTTCATTAAACTAAAACTGCACAGTGTAGGCCTTTCACAATTGTTTTCTCCAGCTAATGTCAGAGTAACCGCACAGTCAATGCACTAGTGACACACAGGAAGCACCTCCAGCACTTTCGGGTTCTGTCCATTCATACTGGGGTAACCCTTAAACACTTAATTAAATTCAGTGTTGAACATACCGTAAATTAGATTCAAACTGACTCATGCAAACTGGCACTCCCATGTTTATGCTAACTTCTGAAAGCTTACAGGGTTCTTCTTGAATCCAACTCATAATTAGCTGCAATTAATGTTCTTCCTGATTCATGAGATACCTGAGTGTTGCAGACTCTGGGGAAGCAGTCCGTGATCACAGCTATTCCCTAACACAATTTAAGATTTCTCAAATGAACAGATTCTTTCCTTATTTTGCTACTACCTTTCTGTTCCAATGGCTGATTGATTCACACTGCCCTTTAGCACCACAGTCAAATGCAACATAAATGTGCTGATGTATGCAAATACATTACTACAAAAGCAAGTAAAGATTCATAGGTGAAACAGATAAGGGAGCTGGAGTAGGAACTGCACAAGTTTCACGTAAAATACTGACATAGCTATGCACTGCTGGGCATGTTCTCCTCAAGAAATGTAAATTGTTTCGGGAGACTTTCAGGAAATACATTCAAAATAAAGTTTGCTAGTAAAAGTTCCTGTACAGAAACTGATGTAATTAATTCTTGTAAGGCAAAGAACCATTCATTAGTTACAGAAAATTTGCTTCATAACAATGAAGTTCTATAAAAGAAGAGAGATGGCTGCCTTTCTACCATTTCATGTACTCACAACAAAAGCAGGCAGATCTGCTTGCTAGGAAAGGCAGCAAGACATGATCTTTCAGCAATTAAGGAGAACCGCCTCCCCACACCCCCACTCTTACAAAGCTAAGAGGTGTACCTGAAGAACAAGGCAGAAGGAGATCCATAATAACTGAATCTGCTCCTTTAGTGTAAACATTTATTTCATCCGTGAGAGGATGTCTGACCACTACTGACATCCTCTTCCTGATGGAATCAAAGCCCAATGTATGTAATACTTCAAAGTTTAATGTTCCCAGGTGAGGTAGCTCCACTGATACCTGGTCAGACAGCCTTCCAACCAGAGAACAGTTATATGCCCTTGCTGCATAGACGAGAGCAGCTTCGTCTGGACTCTCTGCTTCGTAACGGAGCTCTCCTTCCTCAGGCCCGCTCCCTACAGCCATCCTGCCTTGCTGGGAGCTGTAGCCATTGTTATTCATCTGTGCAGAGTATGCCAGCTTCTCTTCCAGTTTTAATAAAGTGCTCTCAGTAGATGTCGATGAAAGTATACTTAAACCAAATCTATGCATTGATTTGTTTGTAGCTAGGCTGGATGAACTGCTGCTGTTAGATCCAGAGGTCAAGCGACTTGGAGTGAGTCTTCGGATGAAGTCTTCTATGGTTTTTACAGGAGATTTTAGTTCAAATCGGTCTCTAACCTTGAGAAGAATTAAACAAGACAATGAAGAAAACAAAACCTGAAGGAAAGCTCTATAAGAATTTAGACACTGATTGTAGACATTCAGCCTAAGTAGCTCCAACTTAAGAACAGAATTTCTTTGTGAGCAAAAAGTAATGGCCCTTGCAATTTGAGAAGAGAAAGTAAATGGACTCAATAGCAAAAAAAAACCAACAAGACCTAGAACTTCAGATTGTGTCTCTGCATGAAAGTACGTATGCTTGTATTAAAATTATTTTTACTTCTTTCACTTCTTCAGATAGGCCTAATGGAAACACTATTGATGTTGGACCACCACCATAGTACATTCTGAAAGGCTACTGCCATTCTTTGTGCATATTCAGTGAAGGCAGTAAAAAACATTTTAATGCAAGAGTTTTGTACCGAGAAGTGTGATACCAAAAAAGTTTTAGGGGAATAGGCCAGTGTCAATTGTGCCTTCGACAGCAACATGCTGATATAAATAACTTCCACTGTCTTCTCTTTTGGATTCAGTTTGCTTCAGTTTCATCATTTACCTCATTTAAAATCTGATTTTGCAGACTACTTCACTTCTTATTCCTATTTGGAAAAGAAACAAATCTCTGAATTCTCTCCAGAATGGAAATTCAATTTGCAGGCTAGCTTTAATACTATGTTCTACTATAGTTTTGTCTTGGGATTCTATTGTTGAAGTTCTCATTCATTTAGTTTAGGTTGATTTAAGCAGTAATAATCATTATTTCTGTGAGCTTGATACATCTTTTAGATAATGTGAAAGACTTGTGCAATGTTTCTCAAGTATATTTTCTTTTCAAAAAAACATCTGATCCTATTCTTACTTTAATTCACATTTACAAAATCTACACACTGCTTATACTCTTTTTTGATAAGTCTTGCAAAATATAAATCAGTTTCCACACAGACTTGCATACTTACATACATACTTACATGCAGATGTATGTACATATACATATATATACACACATTTATCAATTAAATTATATTACAAGAACTCAGGAAATTTTCATTAGTATCTTAAAATTGCAAACAAAAGCATGTCTTACCCTGAAGGTAGATGACATGTTCCATTTAACTAATGCTTGACTGAATCTGTCCATTCACAATGCAGTTCTAAGAGTTGTCTCACATTTAGTTTCCAGTTATTTCTCACTAGAACAGGCCATTCTCAGTTCCCCAACTTATGAGATAAATTAGTACAAATATAAACAAACCTTAAACTCTATTTTGCTGTTCCTTTAACCTACCTTCTGTCGGGGCTGATTTGGAGCAGTAACCACAACAGTATTACAGATAGTCAAAGCAATGAAGAAGTCAAAAATATCACACAGTTCTGGACTCAGATGGGATAATGGCTGTTCGTGGCCCCTCATGATCTCCAGATGTTTTGCGCATTCATTCACCTTTTCTAACAAGCTAGGATCTGGTGTGATGTCCTTCTCCTAACAATAAAAAGCAGTGACTAATATCAGCGATTCTGCAAAGTAGCATCAAGCAATCAAAGTGCCCAAAGCAATGTCAATACCAAGAGTTTTATGAAGGCCTCATACCACAGGGCTGAGATGGAGAGGACTGTAACTCACGCATCGTAGAAAATATACACTTACCAATGAGGATGCTAAAAGAAATGGAAATGTGGGTAATTGTGCTGTCAGCTTTTTCACTACTGTTATACTGGCAACATTTATCTACTTTGGGAGTAGTGAACAGGGGAAGAGTTACATACTACTATTCCTCCCACCCCCCAGTCCAGTGAGAACATTCTGCATGGTTTGTTAGAGAACAACTATCCACACATCTGAGAGCAGTTCACTTGTCTTTTATGCTAAAGCAGCACTCTCAACTCTATTTCATTAGCACTTTCTACTTCTTTGATCTATTTCTTGTCAGAACAAATTCTGGTATTTCTTAAGATACCAAGATGCTAAGATATAAAGTATTTAAAGATAAACTGAAGTCAGGTTTTGTCTTCAGTAGAATTTTATTTTATCTGCTGATGCTCAGCAGCTGATGAGTCTGAGCAACCACTGAACTGTATGTTTATGAAGTGTAGCTTCAAGTTATACTGAAAGAACTTACTCCTGACTAAACTCAGAAGCTCAACCAGTGCAAGCAGCTTCTTTCTTTGCTTGTATTTGTAGTTTATTTTGAGGGTGCACTTATGTCAAAAGGACAAAAAAAAGTTGCTTTGTAGACAAGACTTGGTTTCTCTGCTCTCTTAATACCACTTAGCTCACATAAAACTTCCAATAATATCATAAAATAAATTAATCAAAGCAAAGTTGTAGGGGCATACATTCATCATTGTTTTGAAATGTAAAGTTTTCTTCTTTTTCTGAAACACATGTGCAGAAGAAAAAATGCCAAGATGAAATCTGAGTGGTACGCAATGCAGTACAGATTTCTTTATCTCTTCAGAACATCACTCTGTTAAAAGATATAGGACAGTGTGCACTTAATTCTCACGACTTACCATTGGGCTACTGAACGCAGTATGCTTCGACAGTATGCTTGCTCTTTTTGCTTCAGCTCTGCTTCCTGTGCGACGGTGGGTTTTGGTGCTCTGGCTTCTGTGAATTACTTTGATGCTCTGGTGGCTGCAGATACTGTCACGCTGGGATAAAGTTCCTCCTTTTGGAGCTGCTTCCTCTTCCTCAGAGTCAGGTTCTTGGTACATCGCTAAGCGTTTGGCTATCAATAAAAATACAAAGGGAGAAAGGTTGCATATCACAGAATCACAGAATCACAGAATGGCCAGGGTTGGAAGCAAACTCAAAGATCATGAATCTCCAACCCCCCTGCCACATGCACGGCCACCAACCTCCTCATTTAATGCTACACCAGGCTGCCCAGAGCCCCATCCAGTCTGGCCTTGAACATCTCCAGGGACGGGGCATCCACAAGCTCTCTGGGCAGCCTGTTCCAGCACCTCACCACTCTCATAGTAAAGAACTTCCCCCTGACATCCAACCTAAATCTCCCCTCCCTCAACTTAAAACCATTTCCCCTTGTTCTGCAGTTATCAATCCTTTCAAAGAGAGCTCCTGGGTTAAATGTTGCTGAGAAAGAGGGAAAAGGTACATGCTGACTTCATTGAAGTGTTCTGGTTTTACTCTTATACCTTCAGAGCAAGACTGAATGATTCCATTACAGGGAATAACAGGGGATTACATCTAGTCTTAACTACATGGTACCTTCTAATGGAAGGTGCAGACAACATAATTAGGAATATAATGTAATGCACTGCCTCCCTCATCATGAGACTGAGAGGCAGCTAGACTCTGCGTTAACACACTGCACTCCTGACGGCTATTCCATAGTTCAGCTTGATGAAATCAACCAAACCCCAGCCTGGGGTCTGTCTCCTCTTCTGGGACCAGTATGACAGGCAGAGCAATGCTGCCTGTGGTACAATGCCTATTGTGCAGTGCACCACTCCTCTTCTACATAGAATCAGAGAACGGCTTAGGTTGGAAAGAATCTCAAAAATAACATAGTTCCAATGCCGCTGCTGCATTCAAGGTTGCCAACCACTAAATCAGGCACTAGATCAGGCTGCCCAGGGCCACATCCATGCTGGTCTTGAACATCTCCAAGGATGGGGCATCCATAGCTTCTCTGGGCAACCTGTGGCACCACTTTGCTCTTGTATCCAATACAAATCTCCCCTCTTTAGTTTAAAACTGTTTCCCTTTGTCCTATCAATATCAGATTGTGTGAACAGAATGAACCCGTTTTTTCAAATTATATATTATAGTGGAGAACTTGGCTAATAAAGACTCCAAGTAGAAAAATTACAGTTAGAAACGAATCTGGGCAGTCTGATATGTAGAAGTTAAAAATTTAAAAGAAAGAGAAGTGCAAAACAGACCTGAATCCAGCCCATCTAACAACAGATTCTATTCAGTTCTAACTGATACATAATGTATTTTTCCATTCCTAAAGATCATGGGCACTTAATAGCCTGTGTCATTCATTAAACAGGCACGTGTCACTTTAACAGGTATCTATTTATTCCTTCATTAGGCATTCATGAAAAAGCTTTTCATTATATTCTCAAAATAATCCACACTGTGCAGAAGTACAATGCAAGTTATATACTTTTGGCTCTGCCCTCTTTCAGTTCCATGTTATAACAAATTAAATCTTCCTAATGTCAAATGATAGATCATTAGCATGTATGTCAACTATTCAGACATTCTGCAGGAAAAATTGCCCATGAAGATTTTTCTTTCAAAACATATTCCCAAGAAAAATCTTGTATCATATACAGTGAGTTCAGAACATGATCGTTTTAATGGGGCTTGCTTTATGATCAAAGAAAAAACCATCCTCACCATCTGCTGTAACTTTCAAACATGTTTTAACTGTCAGAAAGCAGCAGGAGGAGCTGAAATCGGATCGCACACACTTTATGGTAATAGGTCTACCTGTGTAGAATCATATTGGAGGCTTTTTCACATCTATTTGGAACATCTATTTAGTCTGAAATGCAGGAGTTGGAAGAGGTTCCCAACAAACTACACAGTTGTTCAGAGAGCCACACAAATGCAAATAAAAGAGCACAGCACCACTAGCTTCTCCTTTCAGTGCCTCCTTTGTACTGTGACGCAGATAGCAGAATCTAGAAGATAGCTCAAAAAACTAGGGTTGTCACTGGTCTCCTTGGCCTTTCTGTTGCATGGTAATAGGCTCCATCCTGCAAGTCCTAGGTTCAAAAAGCACTACTCAAGATGACATATGGACTTTCACAATTAGCAATACTTGAGATCAATCATAAGCACATTCCAGTGCCTCCTCAGCAAACCCAGTCTCAAGGAGAGTTGGTGTCGTGTGGACAGGTAAAGCACAGTTAAAGCTTGGATTTGCTACAGGGATAACCCTTCCCACTCCAGATGTGGGCATTTGAATGGCAGACTGACAGAATGCTGCACTCCTTGCCAAAAGAGGGAATACTCCTTAGCAGGGAAAGAACCGGGTACAATTATTCTTTCCAGCTTTGCAAAAGGTGGTACCCAGTTGGTCAAATTCTTTTTCATGTAGAGTTGTCAGAAAAAAGGCCACGCGTCTTCTTTAATAATCATATCTAATTTAAGCTTCTGCTCCAGAAACATGTGTTGAAATACATGACTCTGAAGATGTTGAACCAACTATGGCTGTGTGTTACAAACAAAAATAATAGGGTTAAGCAGAGAATGCATTTCATGCATAATACACATTTATGTCTGCATACCATATATCTGTATTCTTCACTGCTCTTACACTACATCCAAAAATATTTTGTTTAGTCAACACAGGAGAAACTGGTTCCTAATGCAGTGTGTGCCTTTTTTATTAGCATTATACCAATAGTGAATTGGTACACACTCTAATCTGTCTGTGTATCTTTAAGCTATGCTTTGTTCTCTATGCAGATTTTCATTGTAGCACATTCATTTAATTGTTGCTGCAGTGAGGAAAAAAAAGAGAAAAAGAGAAAGATACAAGACCAGAATCTCATTTAACCAAGTCAAATGTAGCTCGCTTGATATAAAGGGTATTATTTCCATTCTATACCAAGGTAAGCTTGTATAAAAAAAAGGCCACAGCACCTTTCAACATTTTCTTGAGTGCAGTCTTAACATATTATACAACAAAAACTAAGAAGTTGAAGAAATAATGAAACACAGTGTGATTGTTATGTTATGGCTAAGGTTCATAATGCTTTAACTGTGCGAAGCGTGTTTCTCGGGGAACATTCTGTTCTCTCCACCCACTCAGCCCTCTCAAATTCAGAACCTTTCCCTATGAATATTATAACCTGAAAGACATTGTTGTGAGATGCTTTTCAGCTTCAGCACTGAAAATTCATGGCCTTGATCTTTTGTCTGATAGAGAGTTTTTTATTAAAGGCAGAGACACAAACGCTTTGCAAAACATGGCAATGCAATGTATGGAAGTCTAACTTAAGTGTCCTCTCGTTCACTTGATATTTACAGCACAAAGAAGAAAGGATAATTAATACTTATTCCATGGACTCTTCCATCTTTCAGAAGACAGCAGTAAACTGTCACTAAAACTCCTATAGCTTCTGGTATGTATTTTAAGATACTCTTTTATTTTTTCTGTGTTAAAATCTCTCTCTTTTTTAAAATTATCTTCTTCAGTTGTCTCATAAGTTATCTTCCATGCTATGTTCTGCTATGAGGCATCCATCTTAGAGGCTGATGGAAGCATCACTGCCATGCAGATAGATGTTTAACTAAGTAGAGAAATGTGATCAGGAAACTATAAAATAATTTGTTCTGGACAGAATAAAACTGCAGACCCCTTAAACCAGACTAATTCAGCTGTCAGTGTGCGGGTCCTGATTTTCCTATGGAATAGCACCATGTATCCCCACTCATTTGGATAAGAATGCTACTGAGTTATCATGAAGTAAGACTAGATGCCTTCACACTATGTTATTTCCTAATGATTTTATGAGTGCAAGCTTATTTCGCTTTGAAGTTCTCTTTAGTGTCTAAAAAAACCCTGAGACAAGCAGCTAGCATGCAAAAAATTTGTATGACTGTGCTAACGTAACTTACTTTGCAAAAGCTTCCCCATAAAAACAAGTCCTGAGACTCAAAAACATGAAGATTTTCCATCCTCTCTACTCTTGGCAACCGCATGGGTATGAAAAGAATACACTGAAGTCTTTCATCATGAACTCCTTACTCCACTTAGAAATGGAGATTCTTTCTATCCACCTAGAGATTTTCCAGAGCAATTTTGAGTGCAGGCATACCTATACTCATGCATACACACTGAGAGGAAATTATTACCTGTCTCTAATCTCTCCAACATTAGTTATTGTTTAGGAGTTCAAAATACAACACTCCCAGTGTATTCAGTTCTACATTTCCTGTTTCTGTCCACATTCTTCAATAATTTTTTTTTTTCAGAAAGCAATAATAAATGTAAAGAGAAACTACAAACAAGCTATACAGAGCGCCTGTTCTGTTGATTGCTTCGATCTTTCTGGAGAAGAGCTAAAAGGACCCGCCTGATTTCTGAAGGTTGTCAGATGGAAAAGAAAGGCAGATGAGCCATTCCTCTGGAAGAACCAGCCACATTTAGGGAAAAGGTTTTACCCATTTTTATGCTTCTTTTTTTAGTAAATTCAATTTTCTGATGTGGTTATGTCTTTTGGTTATGTACAAAATGAACAACAAAGTTTCACCATGATACAGTCACTCAAACTAAGAAAAAGATTTTTCCACATAATGCACTTTCCAGTGAAAAGTAGTTGCTGGCCAATCTTTAGCATGAAAACATAGAGTGAGGAAGAGAACTCTTTCTTTCTTGAATGCAGTGACGAAGAAACTTGGCTAGCCAAGGAAAAATCACTGGGGTTTTCACCGTTTGCCTTCACTACCATAAAATTATCCTTTTATTTGGTTCTCTAGAGTTTTTTTCAGTCACTGGAAGGAAAGAGAAAAAATGCAAAGAATGAAAATATTTAGTTTATTCAGATCTGTGTGGTTGCATTCATGGAGGTTCAACTTGTGTGTTGTCAGAAGTTCCATACAATGGGTGGCTAAAACTAGAAAAACAGAGATCACACCCCATAGACAACAGACAATTCATTTAGCATTTGGAAAATATCTAGGACAAATGTCAGGCCAAGAGCATCTGGTTGTAGCTAAATCATATAACGACTTTCACAAGCACAGTCAGCTTTTGGGCACCTACTCTCTCTGGAATCAGCAGATAGACTTGGGGCATGTCCAATTTCTAGAACTGTTAGAAGCTGGCTACTAGCCTGAAAGGAAAAGCTGTGGTATGGCAATGTAGTTTTACATATAGGACAATAAGTTCTTGGTTTTTTTTGTGCCTACGTTCTTTTGGGCTATGAGGAAATACTGATTAGAAGAACTTTTTTTTTTTTTTTGGTGTGATGTGGCTTTGCAGTATCATTGGTGTGGTGTGACTCCTTTGCAGCATCACTGACTGTGAAAGCAACATACAGCAAAGTGTTCTCTTTAAGATAGACGTAACTCCATCAATTCCTGGGATTTAACCAGAGCATAGTGACATTGGGTATTCTACAAATACTGAGGACATTTATGAATGAGACACTCATTCTTCCACTTGGAATAGTCCATGATATATCCTGCTCTTAATTAACTCACTCTAATTCAAGAACTAAATTGATTTAAGAGAACATGTAATCTAGATATGTGATGGGAATTCTCTCCATCTGTATTTGGAATTCTAAACCACAGAGAAACAGTCATCTAACAGACAATAAATATAGGTGTGTAAAACAAATTTGATGAACTATTAACTGTGAAATTACTAGGTGACTATTTTCCACATAAATATCTCAAGTAGGTAACAAAAATCCCACCTCTGTCAACACTGTGTCCAGAAGGCCCACTGATCAGTTTAATCCTAATCTTTTCATAATCTATACCAGACTATTACAGGTGCACTCAACAGTGATGTGTATTTGATAGAGCTTGCATCATGGAACAGTTGCTAAGCACACTCACACCTTCCCTCACAGCTTTCACAACTGTTTTTGGATCCCGTTCGGTGCTAAGCTCTCACATAGAAGTACCATGAGTAATAGTCTGTACTACCTCCAGTTGGCTAGGAGATTCTGTCCCATGCTGGTGGAATTTATTGGTCTCTATTATTCATATTTTTGTCACCTCTTGTCTAGACTAAAACAATGCAATATTCCTAGGCGCAGTGCCACTAGCCCTGTAAGAAACTTAGAGCCAATACAGAATTCTGCAAGAAAATGTCTTCTCCAGCAAATTACAAAACTGCTGCTTGCTCTCTACACTGCCTAGAAAATGTATTGTCTTTTTCAGGATTTTGTGTTTTCTTTTAGAAACATTTAATTGCTTCAGCCCTGCAGGAGGTCCACATGAGATTCTGTGATGAAAACCATAGTTAATATGCCTGCTTTTGTTACAAAGCAGAACACTTCTCCATAATCATCAAGCTCACCTTTTACATGGTAAATTAATATGATACCGTGGAAGAAAATTTCAGAGAAAATAAGAACACTGCCACCACTCAAAAAAAGAAGAAAAGACATGCCTCCCCAAATGTCAATTTTAACACAGCACAGTGTACACCTTTAAAGGAGTCCCCACACCCAAACAAATTACATGCTGTGCACATAGGGATAGGAAAAAGAGGAAAGAAGAAGCTACACATCATGAGTGTCACATATTGCTTGACACTTTAGTGGCAAGAACTCAGATATGATGATGACAATTGCGGGATAACAATGCCTGCAGGACAGAAAAGAATGGCATAACTGATCATAACTGAACAAATTTTAGGAGAAAAGCTTACAGTGCAGCATGCATAAAATTTGTGAAGGCTATGCACAATCTGCTCATTGAGTAATTAACAGATATATAGCAGTCCTAGATTACGCAGAAAAAATATTTCAGCAGAAAATTAAAGTTCCAAAGTGTGGAAATTTTAGACCTCAATCTGCCACTCTAGGTATGAGTTTCCCCCTTACTGTGTATGCATAGCTGAACTTCAGAATATAGGGACTCTAGATAACTTTGGAGTAAAATTTGTCGGAACTTCTTAGCATGGGAAAAAATGCATTACATTTTAGCTTTGTTCTTGGATATGGCTGAATGGAACTGTTCTGACTGAAATTACTCCCCCAGACGTCATGCCTGAGGCAGACATCTGGCATGGGAAACTTTAACCAAATAGTTAAAAGGTTTGTAAAACTATCCGTAGCTGAAAAAAGGATCTTATCATGGGAAAGATCAAGCAACTGTAATAACAGGCACTGCTACCCAGCCACAGCAGAATAACAAACTTAAGCCAAAGAGCTCTGAACAAGTGTATTTCCATAATCTCTTTTATAGTAGAAAATGACTTGTTATCTTCAGCTTTTGTATCTTGACCTATGTAGGAAAATTTTAAATACAATCCTTCATCTGAAAGACTGAAAGAAGAGTTTGATTCCAAGTAACAAATCACAATGCCTGAATAACATTCAGATAAGCAAAGAAAGACCCAGATTATCACTGAAGTGGACGAGAAAAGGTAGATGCATTTTTTATTAGGTTTTCTTGCATATATGGCAGTGCCACATCACCTAACTCATGAAGTCTTCAGTCAGATTTCCTAACTCATGAAGTCTTCAGTAAAGTCTCAGGAAGGAAGCTGGAAGGCATCCAACAATTATATATCCCAAAACCTCAGAGGGGAATTCAGATACACAAGTACAAACACTGAAAAGCAGCTAACAAATAATTTGCAATTAAGCACAGAGCAATGAAATGTTATTGATGCACCTCTTATAAAAAAATGAGCTGTGGTAAGCATCTTATCTATCTAAACAAAAAGATTTCAACAACAGAGAAGTTAAGATACGGTTAGAAAATCTGACTGGCAAGCAGCTTAAATGAAGCCTGAATGAAGAATAATTTTTAATTTCTTGATTATAGGGAACAAAAGCAGTAAAAATGATCACTATTTATGCATAAAATGACTGAGAAAGTTCTATTTTCTGTAGAG
The DNA here is from genome assembly GCA_037305975.1 of Chrysolophus pictus. Taxonomy (NCBI): domain Eukaryota; kingdom Metazoa; phylum Chordata; class Aves; order Galliformes; family Phasianidae; genus Chrysolophus; species Chrysolophus pictus. The sequence goes on from CM074576.1 coordinate 64,844,900, forward strand.
GAGAAGAAATAAAGTTTAGAATGCCTTGTGTAAATAAAATATCATTTTTAAAATTCCTTCATGTCTGCAATTTTATACCAACTGAATTTAGAAGTAGCCTAAACACAGGAGTAAGTGAAATGAATGACAGAAAAAAAGAATTAGTTTAGTTTATTTAGGTACTTAATTTATTCTTTTGTTTGTAGTGAACTGCTTTTGCAAACACTTTTACTGTAACCTCAAATAATAAAATGAAAGCATACGTAAACTTAGATTTCTGTTAAATGCATTACATTTGAGAAAAAGAAGATCTGAAAGTTGAGCCTCAAATTCAAGAGCCTGAGCTCAGCCTCCCCTGATGCTATTCAACACATAAAAATACACTTTCAGTACTGTTTTAGTTGGCAGTACCATCATCATTCCTGCATTCTGAAATTAGTACAAACAAGCAAACAATCAATGGCAAAGGAAAAAAAGAATCAACATGGAGTACTGAGAGCACAACTAGGAGTCCAGAAACATACTCTTAATACTAACTCTCATTTCTTTCTTACCTACAGTACAGAGGCAGGAGTCTTCTCTATTTTAATTCTTATTTCTCTAACACTGGTATAATAAGACTACCCAAACACCCTGGTTTTTCTGAAGAAGAGTGCACGATGAAGTAGTGTACTACTTTAAACTAAGAGCAAAAAAGAACAATTGTTGCATTATCCAAAGCTTCAAAATATTATTTATCATCTTGGAATCTTAAAAAGTTTTTAGATTTTTTCCAGTCTATTTTGATTATTTCTCTTATTCCATATCTTCTTTTGCAAGCTGAACTTCTGTAATGGCTTTCAAGAAAAAATTTTAAAGCAGTGATTTGTAAATGTTCTGCTAGGAAATCTAATTTTTGCAATTAAGAATGCAATACTATAGCTATTGATATTTTCTGATACACAGATGGAATATGATTTGAAGAACTAAAATCTGTTATGTAAAAAAACAGTAACAATAAAACGTCAGAGAAAAAAAGCTTGACACTAACTGTAAACAACTCAAAAAACAGGAAATCACTTCATTATTTTGATAGGGTGATGAGATGACACAGAGATGACAATCCCCATTTTCCTTTGTGACCAAAAATGTATTTTCAGTGTATAATGCTCACACTTGGGCACAGTCTGTCAACTGCAATGGAGACACCTTAATGCAGACACCTGTCACATACACAGGAACACTGAAAAGAACCTGATAAAAGTAACATAAAATATGCTATCAGATCAGATTATGTTTCCTGTGAATATGAAAGCCAGTAGACTTGTATATGTTTTGTTATGTTATGATGTTTTCTTATTCCAGCTATTCAATCTGAGACCAATCTGGCTGCATGCTTAAAGCTGGTACTTTGCATTGTACACTTCAAACACACAATCAGTTGTGCATTGGTGATACTATCCAATTTGCTTAAATTAGCCAAGTGCTGAAGTGCTTTACTAGACCAGAAGCTAAAGCTTGAAGCCCTAACAGTCTTGACAACATACTGTCAATGTTAGAGAACATTCTGAAAAGACTGTCTTTACTAGCTGAAAAAGTCATCAAATTATAATAACACGAAAACAGTTATTATGGAGTCTACTGAGTGGATACATGCAATTTCTTTTGTTTTTCTTTCTGATTTAAGATTACAGCAATTTTTTAATCTACTTCACATTTCACCAAAGTACAGCAGTTAGATATAAAACAAGATCATGAGCTCACCATTATCATCGTGGGAATACTCTATTCCAGAAACTGTGCATCTTCGGAAAACCATCTTATTTTCAGTAAGCGTCCCAGTCTTGTCTGAAAAGATAAACTGCACCTGACCTAAGTCTTCTGTGATATTTAAAGCTCGGCACTGCAGCTGAGAGTCTGTTTCTTCATCATATAAATCTTTATCTTGATGAATAAAGTACACTTGGCAGATTTTAACTATTTCAATGGAAACATACAAAGAAATTGGAATCATAACCTATAACACACAAAAATAAAATGAATTAGGAGAAAATAGACTGAATTAGTAAAAATCTAATTTGACAGTAGTCTAGAACACAAAGAGGCTATGTAATTTAAATGTCTACTGTGAAGCTATCAGCACATTTGAAAATAGTCTATTTGCTGTGTCAGATTAAGAAAACGTCATGAATTGCAAAGCTGAAATTCATTGTTATGTCTGGAAGAGTGATTATCAAAACCTGGACAGAAATTGAACTTTTCTGGGCTAATAAGATATGCTTGAAACTAGCCAGGAAAACATAACAAAGCAAAACAAAAAGACAGTGCAGTCAGAATCCTGTAAATGTGCTTTGCACTTGAAGAATAGGATGAATTTATTCTGCATAAATAATATGCTGCTCACAAATTCCCTTAGCAGCAACAAAAAAACAGAATGAGATGTGTAAAGCTTTCCATAGGAATGATTTCTTTAGCCTTGGCATCTGCACTGCAGATTAAATGAATGAAGAAAAAAAAAATTTCTGAAGAAAGAGATATGAGAAGTTTCTCCAGAAAAGACTTCCAGCTATTTCTTAAGGTTTGTCAAAACTCCATGAAATATCTAATTTGCATCTCAGTTTTAGCCTGTAGATGTTTGTTCACATTGACACAGAGTTGTTAGGAACCACATTTTCTGGAAGTGGTTAAAAATGTATATAACTTATGTTCATATCATTCTCAAAGTGGTACCCCACATCTTTGATGTGTTTCACAGTGGGTGAATATGAAGCATGAAGCCTGTTTTCTTTCACGTGAATCCTATTTCTTCCTACTTGTTTAAAATAAAATGGAACACCTGAGTCTTTTAGGGAAGGTTAGTTTTCACATGTCTTTCTTCTCCAAGGCCAGTGTAGCTCTAAGACCTTACTGTGTGATCAGTGTGTTTGTTTTCAAGAAAATTTTCACTTTTCATCAGTGAGTAGACCATTTACTTTCTTTCATTTAGATTTCTGATTATATATTATCGCATTCTCTATATTTAAAATTTAAAGTGTCTAAATACATTTCTACTACTTGATTACCTTCTCACATGCCTTAGTGGTAGAAGGGGTACTACACACCCCGCACATAAATAGAAAATCATAAATACGGGTGGCATTATACACAACTTGAATACCTGAAAAACTATGATTGCTGTCAGAAATAAATACACTGAAGCTAGAACAGGAGACAAGTATTTGCCATCAGGTCCTGGAACATCAAAAACTGGTTTCTTCTTCTCACCGTATTGCCATACCCACAGGCCGTGACCTGCAGAAGAGTTGAAAGAGAGAAAAGTCTACAGTAACTCCAAGATACAAAGGTATATAATATAAACTGGTCCTTGGAGAAGAGTTACATAGGAAATTGATACTTGTTTTCAACTATTCAGTACAACTCGAAAGAGATTCACAAAACCTACTTTTTTTTCCCAGTAGGACTTAGGGCTTAGGAAAGGCATTTATCTGGTCTTAAGGACAGCATCTACGAGTCACCTTCTGGATAAACTTTACCCAAATAAAGCAATCTGGCTACTGTAAAACAGCAGTTCAGGCTAAGAGTAGCAGCAGAGCCAACAGCAGGGAAGCTGAGGAATGAAGAACAGAAAAAAAATTAAGCTTTGCTTAAAACCTTTTGTTACTGATCGTGATGATAGTTAAATAAATATGAGGATATTATTATTTTGGGAAAAATACACTCTTGTTAAAAACAGAAGGTTGCCTTTTTAAGAATAGTGCTAGGATTTGCAGCTAGCTTCTTCTGAAAGGAGGAGAGACCTAAAACAGATGTCTGATGGTTGTAAGGTTAAAATCAAGGATGAATTTCACCACCATAAGAAGTATTCATATTATTTTAATTACATGTCAGAAAACAAAAAAAGAGGACAAAAGCCTATTTTAAAATTAATTTTTTGAAAGCCGTTATCTGTGTAGATTTTAAATTTGCCTTTACATCCTGATACAATAAAACAGCATTGAACTTCTGAATAATACAAGCAATATTTAAGCCAAATAAGCAAATTATTTTGTCTCAGAACTTCCAATATCCTCCTTCTGATGTCTGTACTTCTATTCTTGATTGTACTCCCGAACCTAGAATTACCTACATCATAACTTGTTTTATAAATATCTTGACTCAGATTCCCTCCACTTATAATGTCTCGATAGAAGATATAAGATTTACTTGACTCTTAGAGAACATAGTTTTGCGTGTGTGCAGCACAAGTCAGTTCTGGTTTTGAATTGCTCAACCAAATTTGCTTCCAGCAGTGCATGGTGGTTATCACCTCCTGCACTTTGCTTTGGCCCTCTGCTGGTGGTTTTTGTCCTTGGAGCAGAAGTGACAGAGTAGACATCAGATGTGTCACCTACTGTGTGCCCACCTTTTCATATTTACACTCCCACAGCCCAGTGGAGTCACGAAGCAACACAGCCTGCTGCTACTGATTGGGGCATTGCCTGTCCTGTGGTGGTGGATGGGACAGCTGCAGGCAGGGACTCCTCGCAATTAAGCCTCCCTCCAATTAAGGTACTGCAGCACTTCAACAGAACCTCGAGGACAGGGCTCCCCCACACTGAGATGCTACACCAAAGTGTCATGAAGTCAGCGGAAACAAATACGAGGACTGATTCACAGCTGGAAAAAACTCATCTTTAAGCACTATTTGACAATACCTGGAAAAAGGCATGCTGAGATTTATTAAAATGGCATAAGACTGTTATTAAACTACACTGTGGTTGTTAGGAAACATTCTAATGTTTCCGATGCATGACTCACACACAAACACAAGAGAACACACAAACGTTAGGGATATGGAATTCATATGCAATATATTAACAATCATTTTAGATGCCAGATAATAAGAAATTCATTTCCTTCTCATAAACAAAGAAAAAAAAAGCCTGAAGAGTATTAAGCTCAGTATTTCCTTAAACACTTCAGGAAGTCCAGAGGATCTTCTAGTTGGATTTATGAAGATTTAGACATTTACGTATTTCTTCAGTTTCAAAGCTGCAGTCTTGAGTTAATAAACAATACTGGGGAACAGCCCTGTGCTAATTATGTTTACTCTCTGGTCATAAATTGATCTGTTTGCTGATTAAGGCATGTTATACTCTACCACCTGTAATTTTGAGGTCACTGCCTATAAAGTGGCTTCTTTTGGACTTGTCATTTTTGGAAGTGATAGAATCTATGCATTTGGATCTCCGATATTAATGACTTATACTTGATTGAAACTAAGAATCCATTTAGACAATCCCGTGTATTAAAACATAATCATTTCAAGGAAAAAAAATGTAATAAAAAAGCAGCTATATGGATTTTATGTTTCTGCAGATACACATGTTTTTGCTGAAGCTAAGCATGTGAATCTCAAGAGAGTCTGACAGTTAAGTTTCTATTTTTAAAGAGCACTTACCAATGGCAGAAAACAGACACATGATGAGAAGTATAAGGATACACCAAAGGACATCAGCATTCATCTGTCTTTCAAGCTTACTGCGTTTATAACGAGGTCCATTATTATTTAACAAAGCTTTGGTCTCATGCCCTGCAAAAGCAATTGCGTCAAATGATGTAATAGGGACTCCTGGGTGTATTTTAAGGAAACTATAAAAAGGCAAGTGTGCTTAGACAGAAAAGCAACTTTTACCTGCATAGATTACAATTCCTACAACTTCTTCTGTATTTCTAATAGTACATCCACGTAACAAAAGATTTTCTTTGAACAGTCCATCCTTTTTTCCACTTTTATGTACACTGTAGAAAATTTAAAAGCAGAACAAAGCACAGCATGTCAAAACATTAAGCTTGTTAAATCATACTCTGTAATACAACAAGCCAAGGAAACATCTTCAGAGTTTAAGAAGTTTTCTCAACCTGACGGTGAAATATTCCCTTAGATCTTCCTCCTGGGACAATCCTCTCTCAGACTTTGAAAACAGAATCCCTACCCAGGAATCCCAGACATGCAGCAGTGCAACTGAGCACTACCAATTGCTCTGGCTAGGCTGTGGGATATGCAAATGCACTGGTCAAATGTTCACTGGAGATAAGAAGGCCAAATCTACAGCAAGTATACAACCAGTTCTATGCTTTGAAAATGCATTAAACTTTTTGTGGATGTACAAATTCTGCGTGTGCAATCACAGTAAACACAATCCATCTACGGAGCAGTTGTGTGCATAATGCTTACACGGCGTTCATATGTTTTTATCAAAGAAATATGGGGAAACTGGGAAAGGGCAGTGCTTCAGATACACTGGCACTAAGAAAGATATACCAGGGATAGTGCGTATCAGTCAGTTTAGTGAAAAAGAAAGGAAAAAATTTCTGAGAGTTCATCAATAAGGGAGACTGCTTTCAGAAGTGTCTCGCTGGGTAAGAAAGATGAAATGGCACGCACTCTGATGACTGCATGCACCAAAGCACATGAGAAGAATGGAACAATGCTACATTTTCATTACAACTTCTTATTGTCTGCTCTGTACGGACTGACTCAAATTTCAATTGATTGAGAACTGCGGAAAACAGCCTTATGAGTATTAACTGCTGAACAATAACGACTATTAAAGCATAGGGTTAGAATGTTTTATTAGGTAAGAAAGACAAGCCAAATAATCATTTCAGACCTCTTCTGCATGAATAAAATGTAATTTAACAGTAGTATACTAGTGCCTCAGAGCAGATGAAAGCAATCTGAAATGTGTTCTGCCCTTGCAGAGTATCATAATCATCACACTTCCAAATTCCAAAAAATCTAACAGCAATAGGAAACTAATAAGACCTCAGAGTTTAAGAGAAATCCTGGAAAACCCCAATCTGTTGTGCTTAAATTAACAGTGTTGTAATGCCAAACTTTATGGCTACCTGGTTTTGAACATTTAAAATACCGTCCCCTGAAATCTGCAATCTAGCTTAAAACTGTGACTTCTACAGAAAAGTAGATTTCATAAGGAGAAAACTTCTGCTTAGCCCAACCTCCCCATGGGCTTTGCATATGAGAAGAGGTTTTGTTCAGCAAATATCTGTAACTCACTGTTTCACCTTTTGCCAACAGAGCTTTAAAAACTGGGGGCTGCTGTATGTCAATAGGTGTAATACTGATTACCAGCTGGAGAACTATCCACATTTTGCTGGACTTATACCATGGGGACTAATTTTGTAATGAATCCATAGTGCACAAAATACACTATTACTGGGATTCTGCCTCTTGCTCTTCAAGATGGAACCGTGCTTTAGCCTTCCTTCCTCATAAATGGATGTTAGTTTGAGTTCCTAATTCAGTTTCCAAACCACACTTATGAATTCTTTTAATAAATGGACTTGTTAAAGACAAATCTACTCAGGAAGTAATAGCTTTGGCTTATGATTTTATAGCCTTCATCAGTTCTTTACACTTCCTGACTGTAACAGTGGACTGTGATAGGCATATTGTAGACAGCATGATTACTTGTGTGCTTGTTCTATACAATGAGATAGTTGTTCTTGCTTAGCTTGTACCACATCTGATCCTGCTCCATAGCAATGGTGTTAGCACCCAAAGTTAACCCTGAGGTGCCAAGACCTGCCAACCACCTTCACTCACTGAACCTTCTCACCACAGCCCATCCTCACACACACTTTGCACTGCTTTTTATGTTGTCATATCCAGATGAAGTTGACCAAATCACCTCTTCCTCACCAAGTCTTTAAGAAGCATGGATGAAATCAATGTGCTGTTGTAGAAACAACTTTCCTGGTTTAACACAGGAACTCAAATACAATTTGAGAACAGCTCACATCAGCCTTCTGTTACATTTTCCCTTGGAACTTAGCTGGCACTAAATAGCAAGGTGACCTATCAACCCTGTAATCAAAAGGCAGTATTTTCTTTCCTTCCCTGGTGTCTCAGATTTCTTACAAAGCAAGTAGTGGAGCTGTCATTGCTTTACAGCACTTGAGAATCGCAAAGAAAACCTCTGCAGTCTTCAAGGTGGCCTCAGTGCCATCATTGAAAAGAACCTTCCTGACTCTCAGTGCTGACTGAAGTGTATTCTTGTGGACTTTGTACCACTAGAGCTTGTCAGAGAGACACTGACATGTAAGTTAATATATTTTTTCCTTAAAAAGATTGTAATGTGATTTCAAATTATTTTGGCTTTGCAAACTCAGGTCAAGCTTTGAAACAGAAATGCAGGCATTGCACTCTACAACTTCCTGAAGGGAGCTTGTGGTAAGGAGGGGTTTGGTCTCTTCTCCCAGGCAACAAACAGGACCTGGGGAAATGGCTGCAAGTTGTACCAGAGGAGGTTTAGGTTGGACATGAGGAAAAATGGTCAGGCACTGAAATGGCCTGTCAAGGGAGGTGGTGGAGTCTCCATCCCTGGCAGTGTTCAAGAGGCATCTGGATGAGGAGCTATGAGATCTTGTTTAGTTTGTGGTAGCAGTGGTAATGAGAAGACAGTTGGACCAGATGATCTTACAGGTCGTTTCCAACCTTGTGATTCTATGATTCCCATTATTGCCATTATTTTTCCTTCCCACATTCACTTTGGAACTTTCCAAGCAAATCTTTTGATACTGAATGGTTAGATATAGGTTTCTGTACTTTTCTTACAAAAAAGCTTTTTACCTTTCAGAGAAAAGCTGAGAAGCTGGAATGCAAACTATGACTTCCCCTTTTGCCTTGCACATATACACATAAGAAAGGTAGGAACAAGATTTAAGGCCAATTTTGTTATTTTTGGAAGCCAGTATAGAATTTTTGAATGTTTGCCGTGCATACTGTACATACTCTGGCTAGACCCAAGCAGGCAGAGGGCATGTTAGGTTTTACTCTATTCTTTTTACCCAGAACATTTCTTACAGAGTAAATATGCTTGAGATACGCAAGGGTGCAGAAACAGCAGGGCAGTACTGAAGCAAGCTCTTAAGGACAGGCAGCCTCCCTGCCCATCTACACACCGGAGTGTATTCAGTGCAGGTCATGACAATGTAACTACACAAGTTATATGTAGTAATGTGTATGATACTATTTTGTAGACACAGAATAGGGCTGGGCCTGTCTCAGTGCATTCTGCAGTATTTTTGTTAGTTTATATTATTGTATCTTTTCTCACTATGAGCTCTCAGTGCTACACTGCTTATCTATAGTGATCACAGTTCAGAATTTTTACAATATGCACACACAAACATTTCTATTCCTCTAAAAAATTGTCAACATAGACATTAGAGCTATATTTTATATTTCAAACAGGAAAACATATACTTCTTTTAAAATAGAAACCTACTGTGCTCACAGCATACTTTTTTAAATAGCCTAGAAGGATTTCTTTTCAGTTGAGATACTTTCAACTAGGAGCTATCTGGATCTGTCTTTCAAGCAGTCACCACTGGTAAGATTTTGAATTAAGATCTGATTTTGACACGGCAATTACACGCCTCAATTTAGATGTGCTAATTACTATTCATCTTGCTAACATGAAATGTAGCCGTGATTTCATGATACTAATGAAGAAAATCAAAAACAGAAGGGAAAAAAAAAGCCCTCTCTCCATTGACAAACTTAAGAGAGTTTATTTGTTGACAGTTGGTCTCTCTTCCCTTCAAATGTCCCACGGACCTTTGGTTGTAAATGTTTTGGAGCACAGTTGATGAGACCTGGAAATCATCTTATGCTTTCTTTCAGATTCACATAAGATGTCTTGACTTTTTGCTGTGCATTTGTTAAACAGCCTTCCAGAATATTCTGTGGTGTTACTTGCTACATAACTCAGCTCTGTAACTTACATGATACTGAACTTTTTCACATGGAGTACATAAATAAATACATAATTGAAGACAAATTTATGCATACATTCTATAGCATTCAACCTCTGTTCAGACCTAGTGAAAGATATCCTAGTTCATGGACTAGATGATCTTTAAAGATGTCTTTTAATCCCAGCCATTTTATTATCTTATGCTCAATATTTGGGAACTGAGATTCAAACACAAGAAGTGTGCAAGATAAGCTGCCAAACTTTCCATTTCCATATCTGGAAATGTCATTTCTGGAGTACAGCAAGTTCTCTATTAATGTAGACAGTTCCACACTCTCACACAGTAATGTCTAATACTAAACTTTTATCTTTACATGAACTGTAGGGCATTGTGCTGTTAAATAAAGGAACACATTTTCCCACACTACAACTTGATGCAGTTTTGAAAAAGCTAGCCTGATTCACACCAGTTGACAGTACATCCTACACAATTTGTGACATCTGAGAGTAGTAACTGAGCTGGTAAATTGCATCATTATAAAAAACTCCCTAAGCCCCAGCAATTTTCAATCCTTATACCATTTACGCAATTCAATACTGCTTATCACTCCTAATCCAGATGATAAATTACAGTATTCTATAAAAGAATTAGTCTCTGTTTACCTCTTTTAATTAAAATGTAGACAAAAAAAAAAAACCAAAAACAAAAAACAAAAAAACATTCCTAGGATTTCATGTTGCATGAAGTTAAAGACTCTAGAAAAAAACAAGAGTGCATCTCTTAAGTCACCGCTGGTGCTGGTGTGTCCACACACTACAGTCCTGGCTACATTAGAAGTAAAGCACTGTGTTCATACTAAAACATTTCTCATTCATTTCTGAGCAGAACAAATATTGGCTGGGGATGAGCACCCAGTTAACGCAGCTCTGTTTGTTTAGAATTGTTAAGTGGTTGTACGTGACTCTGCATGGTAATGTACAAGCATGCCCATTGTATGAGCCAATTGTTTTATTTGGTCTGAATGAGGAAAGGAATATTGCCATAGCTGGAGAAATATCTGTTTCATGTCCTGATTTTCCTCAATGACGCTTATATTAAAAGAAACATCAAACAGACAAATCTTCATAAAAAGAGAAAAACATATCGTGCTTGTTTGTTGGCTCTCTTGGACTGTTGGACTGCTTTTCTATTTCCTACAACTTCCAAATTGACTTATTTCGATCCATGGGGGGAGGGAAAGGGAGAATAGTGGCTGCAACTACACTGCTTCATACACTCATTCTGGAGTATAAACTGATTCTGGAGTGTAACCGAATCAAAGCTAGTAACTACACCACCTCCCTCAGAGGAGAGGTTATTCAGCAGTGACAATGACACAGCTTATATAACACAAACCAAACCAAAACAGCATGTAATTTGTTCTGTATTAGAGGAAGGGAGTGTATACCAAAGGATATTACATGAAATACTCACATGGAACCTCGAAACCTACTTAAGTCGTTGTTAGGATTCTCACATTCAATGACACTGGTGAACTTCAAGGGGTCAAATTCTGAGTCCTGAAATAAAAGAAGTATTAATGACTTATTGCAAAGACTTGCAAACTATATCCAGAATCACTTTCTTAAATAGCTTTCTCAATATCTCTAAGTCCAGTTTTTTTTCCAAGGGCAGTCAGATTAATGACACTGACCACAGGCACTGAAAATCAAAGGGATCTGAGGAACACCAAACTTCTGCAGGCACTTTGCAAAGTCTCTCTTACTTTTTTATGAAAGAGCATGGGCTTCTAAGGGCACTATTATTATTGCTTTATGGCAATAATAAATATATTAATCTACTACAGTAAATTAGACACATATAGCAAAATAACTATTTACTAATTAACACTTAAAACTGTGGTTCTGTAGCTCATTAGTCTGAAGCTGGTATTTTTTGTTGACTGCAGATTTATTTTCCTGTAGGCAACACCTTGTTGTACTGGAGTTAAAACATCCTATCACAGCATAATTATTTGATTTTGTTAAATAAAAATCAAAATTCTTTCTTCTTTGACAGATTAAATAAACCACGTAGTTAAATGAGAGATGCCTGGTTCTGCTGCTGGGACATCTGTTCGTCTCCATAAATGCAGACTACCATTAGGAAACTGCTTTCCCACCCTCTGAATGAAAGAATCAATTATGAATCATCATTTTATTCAACTTTCAACAGTGATAACACTGCAAATATTATGTTTTATAATGGTTTTGCTGAGCAACTATAGACTCCAACTAACACCTTTTAGACTATTTTATAGGAAGAGCTTCCTGACAAATAGTAACCAAAAGACAAAAGTTTCAGCTCTCTTTTCAGCTTCTCTAAAACACACAGGTGTCTGAAATATGTATATATTTTTAATATTGGTTTTATTTAGAAGAAGTAAAAGAAACTATTTTTTAAGTAAGAAATAAGAGACTGGAGGATATGATCACAATCAGTGGTGCTCCTTAAAAGGAGGTGAAGAATTTCACCAAATACCCTTGGAAGACCAACTTACAGTACGTAGGAGACAATTCAGACCACCCAAATCTGATACTGTTGGAAGCCTTTACTGTAATTTTGAGAAACAAGAGATGTTAAGTGAACTGGGAAGCTGGGCTGTCACTTTGAGATAGCTACAGCACACAAGAGAGAAGAATCTCTTTTATTTGCAAAATTGAAGTTGTAACCAGGGGGAAAAAAGCAATAAAAACAGAGGCCAGCTTTGAGCAAAGAATAAAATTGCCATGCTGAGAATCAGACTTCCTAAATTATATCAAAGTTGGCAATCAGGTACCTGAGACTTAGCAAGAAATTCATATGATCTCCACACCAACTACTGTTGGTATTTAAGTTCATGGGATATTTCTCCTGGTCAGCCTTAAACTTCTCTAGGTGACTGAGTTTGATTCTGGAAATGTTCAGTAGTATCTACTCCTACGGAGGCACCTGAACTTCCATTAGACTTTAGAACAGAGCAGAGCCCATAAAGCTGCACGTTCATCCCCTTTGAGCCTTATTCCTCAGCTACTCCCTGCAGACAGGTAAAACTATTAGTAAAGAACTAGGAAAGAACTGCTGGTTGGAACAGATAATGTGAAGCTTTCAGGTCTCAGCACCTGAGATCTGTTACCACATCTCTAAACCTGTGCACTACTATCCCTTGTGTCTTTGCCTTCTTCTTTCTAAGGTGCACATCTACAGATACTGCACCGTCACCAAAGTGCAGGAAAAATAAACTACAAACACTGCTCAAAGTCTTTCAGTAATAAACTCTCTGTCTAAGTACTGTGGTAAAGAAGAACTAACACGGTAGATTAAACAGCATTTGAAATTGGAGGGGAAGAATAGACTGGAAAGGGAAGCATGACTGCCTTTTTGTTAAAATACACACACTGATAGAAGTGTTTGTTCATTTAGTACAAATTTTCATTCAGCAGTCCTAAAACAAGAAAAGAAAGAAATCTTAACACCTTTGCTGGATGCCTCTGAGAGAATCCTGGAGACACTTTATAACAAAAAACAGTGTAATCAAATGCAAGCTTTCTCTGGCTGCTAAACTCATCACAGAGACTGCATGCTTTTCTATGCCATACAGATGTATTAACATTCACTTTTACAGCTGAACTTCCGTTCTGCTATGAATTCATGTCAGCAAAGCCAACAACTTTACAAATAAGAAAAAAATCTGCTTAGAAACTAGAGATAAGGTCTTCACAAATTAAAAAAAAAAAAAAAAAAGAAGGACGGATCTTGAAGATCTCCTTCAAGATTATAGAGGACTAAACCTACCTGACCTCTACACTACTACGATGCAACATGCTCTTTCTCCTGTTTGTTGGGTTCTTTGTGTTTATGACTCCGTTTTGGAACGAAAAGTCCCAAATCGTTAAATCTAACTGTCTGTGTACTTGTGTTCTGTTACAATTAACTTGAAATACGTGATTATGATCTTTAATCAGATAATATCTGGGAGGGGAGAAAATCCAATTAGAATAGTAGTTTACGTAAGGGAACAAAGCTGCTAAATTCTGATTTGTTGCAAAGGCTCCTTGGCTTATTAATAAATCAAATAGCTGCAATCTCTTCCCTGTGAAATGGAAGTCTAGATTTACACTGTATATTATAGCAACAGCAGTGTTTTGATGTGAAAATGCTTTTGGAAAAATGAAAGAACAAATACGTTACACTGCCTGTGTGTGATCGCTTTTAGTGGTTATAAAGAAACACAAAGCTAACATAAGATTTCGCAGTGATCAAAGTTCTGTTCTTTTTTATGCCGATATCCACACTTCAGTAACAAACAAAACAAACTGTGATAATATTCTACTATATTAAAGCTGTGGGAAGCTGCAGCTAGAAGGAAGTTAAAACAAAAACACTGCTTTTCTAGTGCATGGAACATGATTTTTGTTGTTTTCTAGGTAGAAGTACATGAAAAAAAAAGGAAGTCTCCACTAGTACCTTTAATTTTTCTCTCACAGTGCATCACTGTTAAGACACAGACTACATGATCAAAACATGGTCTAAAACAGCACTTCCCGAAAACTTTGTGCAGTGGTTATCTCCTGTGCTGGATTTTCAAGTGCTTTATTTCCCACGTACAGAATTGGTAGGTATTAAACCTGCCATAGCCTGAAGAGAATGCAGAGTTCCATGATTAACCAGATTGATATCTGAACTGAGGCTTTCCAGCACCTAGTTTCCCTAAAAATTTGACTTATTTGTCTCCAAGCAGACATAACAACATCAGGCTACTCACAAAAAGCAGCCGGAGGTGATTTTTTTCTTTTTTAGCATACATATTACACAGTACGTACACCTATGATACAGTACCTTTGCATGTTTCCCAGGCTTGTGCCTTGTGCGCTGTTGATTTGAACAACTGACTTTCTGGTTGAAATAAATCTGAGAGATTTGCTGACTGCACATAACTTTGTGCATAACTTTGTGTCCCAGAGTATCACACAAAATTTTTGGATAGCAAGGGCTAGGCCTAAATTATCACAGAATCATAGAATCATTAAGGTTGGAAAAAACCACTAGGAGCACCTAGTCCAACCAGCAGCCCATCCCCACCGTGCCCACTGACCACATCCCTCAGTGCCACATCCACAGGGTTCTGGAACACCTCCAGGGACGGTGACTGCACCACCTCCCTGGGCAGCCTGTGCCATTGCATCACTGCTCTTTCTGAGAAGAAATTATTCCTAATATCCAACCAGAACCTTCCCTAGCAAAACTTAAGGCCAGTATGTTCATGTCAGTAAAATTTTTCTCTTAAACAACTTGTACTTCTTCATATTCTCGTATTCTGCTAGAATATCAATCTACATTAATACCATTATTTCTATGGGTAAGTCCCTATAAACCACAAGTAAGGCAAAATATCTTGCTTATCCTTTAAGGAGAGTTCCTACTATAGGCAGGGCTTAATTCAGGGTACAAACTGATGGTTGTTAGGACATTACAGAAAAGTATGTTTGAAAGGATACGTGAAGATCATTAGAAAAACAAAAAGTCTAAAAGAAGGACTAGAAATGTTTATACTAATTTATGTGAGTGTCAACTTAGAGGGAAGAAGACAACACAAGCACCACACATTCCAAAGTCTAAGTAAAGCCAAATACATTAAATTACTCTAAAGGAAAAAAGAAATAGCAACCAGTACTCAAAAAAGTTTTTAAACCTGTTAATGCTCAAAGGTTGCATGCAATCATATTCCCTCCAGTCCAATCAACTTCAAATACTCTTGAAACTGTGGAAGATCTTCAGTATGAGAGACAGATGACATTTAGAGCCAAGAAATGCAGATTTGTCTTGCATGAAGCCAAAAAGGGAATCCTTGTTTTCTTTTCATTTGAGGAAAATGGACCAGTGTAAACTTCTCTGCCCACGCTGTTCATGCTATCTTAGCATTTGCAGATTCATGAAAAAAAAAATGATTAATTTCACTCTTTTCCAAATGTTAGATATTGCTCCCGCTTTTTTGACACAACACACACACAGTTCCAAGTATCATTCATCTGGGCTCCAATTTTGTTCTCTGTTGTCTTCCAGGCTGACGCTGTTCCTTACGTTGGGTTCTAATTTCACATCACCATCACGGTGTGACAGCAATATCACTCTGCAACAGGGGTCCAAGATGTACCAGCTGCACACTGACAAGAGTATGCAAGTTTTTTGAAATACTGAATACAAGAAATGTGTTTGCTTGCCTTTGCTCTGGTGAATGTAAGGAATAGCTGGATGGCTGATAAAAACTGTCTGAAAAACTGGATGATCACATGCCTGTGCATGGGGGATTACGAGACGAAACTGGTGGCAGGCCTCATACAATAATGTGTGGAACCCAGGAAACTATTAGTGTGACTATCATGGTACAAAGCAATTCTGTTTATACAGGAAAATCATAATTAGATCTTGAAAGATGTGAAACAGGTTTTAACCATTTCTTCCCATATGGTTTGAGAGTTCCAGAAATATAGAAATTAGTAAGTACATTATTTTGTCACTCACAAATGCACAGAACATTCACACGTATCCCCACACCATGGCTGTTTATATCCTATATTACAAAGCTTTCAGTGACTACAGATTATCCACTTCACCCAACCAATAAGAATCTTTCATTTTGAAAATGGGAGAATAAAGTGATGGAGAAGATACTTCAGAAGAATGAAGACCACTTCTTGCTTAATTCTTCTGCCATATCATGGCACACCAAAATGAAGAAGAAAAAAAAAAAAGAAAAAGAAAAAAAAAGAAGAGAATTAACTCAGTTAAGAAACTGATTTTCATCCAATGCTTGACTTCACATTCTGACTTTGCCAAAGTAGCCTCAGTACATTGCCTTTCTATCAAAAAGTGCTGACATTTTAGTAACCTGTAAGCATTTCTGAAAGGTTGAAACTTGTCAAAAGGACACAAAATGATATTTATATTAGGTACTCAGGGATATATTTATGTACATGGGGATTCCACATAATGTATTTAATTTCTTCAGGAATCTTCTTGCTAGGTAGACACCTAGCCCATAAATCTTACTCCTTCAAATTTCTTAGCACTTAGAAAAATTCATTTCTATTCTGAATTCAGTAATGGAAAAGCTTGTTTTCCTTATGTAAGTAGACTTAGTCAGATTGCAAAAAATCTGTTAAATACTGATTCCTTCAAAGCTGAATTTCAAATTAAAGTTCATTTAAACTGCAGATGTACAGGGTTTTGTGACTAGGCTTTAACAATGTTCTACTGAAACCTATTAAGCCTGATAAGGAGTTCCATTTAAAACAATAAGGTAGGTCTACAATAATTGGGATGTGTCTCTGGGGGAAGCACAAATGCACAAAGGAGAGGAAAACATACGGGAAAGCTAAAGGAAAGGTGTTTTTTTTTTTTAAAATTTTTCTTAAAAGAAGCCACTGTCCCTTATTTCTCTGGTGACTGTTGATATACCACCCTCTGAAACGCTTATATCCTAACAAGGCAAAGTGTTGAAGGGAAAAAAATGTTACAATGCCTATTTTACAGAGTGAGAAACCAATAGGTAGACAGATCCAGTAATTACAGGCTTCTGTCTCAGAAAAAGGCAATGGAATTTAGCTTTCTCCATCATGACTTTGGAGCTGTGAGATCATTCTGAATCTCTACATTGAAATGCCAGCCCTTCCAGCACTGCTGGCAACCTCGCAAAACTGTCAGAGCTCAAGAAGCAAAACATGCTGCTCTGCCAAATGAGTTAGTTCGACAATTATGGTGTTGAAACAACACATTCCCCTTCGTTAAATGTGTGCTGTACAGGAGATTTAATGGCCTGTTAGTAATAGTAATAATGCATAGTTATTAAAAGATTTTCCTTTATTAATCTGCCCTACTTTACTGCTGCAGAAACCAGAGTTTGATGTTTGTTCCTTCCTTCCAGTAGGACAGCATGTGCACATCAGGATGCTTTTGGATGACAGTGACAACTTTTTTTTTATCATATTCTGTTTATTTGTTATGGTATGGAACTTATCCAGATCCTTCCCCGCAATACAGCTGCTGGATAAGGGCTCTGGATATATGTCTGGAGAAAACAAGAAGGGAGAAATGGAGTGATGGGGACAACTCAGAGGAAATATTTAACATACAGTGATCTGCCACAGTCAGAAGAAAATAGGTTTCCAGTTTAAAAGCTTTTAAATGCAATAAGAATGCATCTCCTCAATGCATCAGTCCATCCTAGTACTACTTTATTTAGTAGTATCCTGCATTTACACTATAAAACTAATCTGACCTTTTATTAACGTGCAATTGGAATTACATATTGATTTTACATATCCAAACCATGCAGACTGTTTATATACTAGAACACTGAAATGTTTTAATGTCTAAACTGCATTAGTCATTGGCATAATTTATCTGTGCCACTAATTCACAAGAAAAGGAAGAAGCAGTTTGATCTATGCTATTTAGGAACTAAACAGATCCAGCTGTACATCACAATTTAATAGCTTAGTTTTCCACACTGACAACTACTGCTATAACTGTTATTTTCAGTAGTATTTGTTTAAATGGGACAGAGATGTTCAGTATTTAGGAACACTGGAATTGCAGAGCAAGGCAAATATATGCTAGGGGGCTGATCTTCCTCTTGCTGACTTAATTAAGTTTTCCCCTTTGCAGAAAATAGCATGAGGGGAAAGCACAAAAGTCAGTCTGCAGCGAAAGAAATGTGTTGCTAATAAGGTATTGGAATACCTTGTATGCACATGCAGCCCAGAAGACCAACTGTATCCTGGGCTGCATCAAAAGATGGGTGGCCAGCAGGGAGACAGAGGTGATTGTCCCCCTTTACTCCGCTCTTGCGAGGCCCCATCTGGAGTACTGCATTCAGTTCTGGGGCCCCGAGGACAAGGATGTGGAACTGTTGGATTGGCTTCAAGGACTATGAAGATGATCAAAGGTCTGGAGCACCTTCCTACAGAGGCAGACTGAGGTAGTTAGACATTTAGCCTGGTGAAAATAAGGCTATGGGGAGACCTCATTATGGCCTTCCAGTACTCGAAGGGAGCTTGTAAGGAGGAGGGAAATCAGCTTTTTACATTAGACAGTGACAGGACAAGGGGAAATGGATTTAAACTAAAATACGGGAGATTTAGATTAGATGTTAGGAAGAAATTGTTTACTCAAAGGATGGTGAGGCACTGGAACAGGTTACCCAGAGAAGCTGTGGATGACCCGTTCCTGGAGGCATTCGAAGCCAGGGAAAAAAGCAGTCCTAATGAAAACAGACCTTTCATTTTGAATATTACAGGGCAGCATTTGTATTGGCACTGTTACAGTTTTGTCAGCCTTTCCACGTGTGTCTGTAGCATGCAGTTATATACCCAAGAAACACATCTCCAGGCTGGTTGCTGGCATTCTGTCTACACTTCGAATTTTGTCTTGTAAGAACATCTTTCACCCCTTGCTTTCATCCTCTCTCCAGATGCAAACAGCACTGAGAATGCACCTTCTCCACTTCACCCTGGCTGTTTCATTACGTCCCCCATGACCCTGCTGAGGGGCTGGGTGACAGAACGGGAAGATTAACAGCTGCTCCAGGAGCAGCAAGGCCGTGGCTGACATGTATACGCATGACAGAAGCTGCGAGAACTGCAGAGCACTTCAGGCAAGAGCTTTGCTTTCTGCTCTGTGCTCATCTATTATCCATTCTACTGATCAAATTCCTTTTCGATCAACACGTTCAAGACTGCAGAACCAAAAGGAAATGCACAAGTGCACTTCATCATAAACTCAAGGAATTCAATGGGTGATTTATTTAGATGCCAACTGGTCGTACAGTTTTTATGAAAAGAAATTCATGATGGCCTTGAAAGCTGCAAAATGGGACAGCAGAGCTGGGAAATGGTCTGAGGGGGATGAACACGAACCACATGGGTAGAGATTAAGGTTCAGTTCTCTATTCAGGGCTCATGCTGTCTTCTGTTCACTGACTTCATGTGTGTCATTAAGTAAGCATGGAGCTAAAGTGTACATGAATATAAGCTGCTGGCTAAGAGAACAACAGAACAGAAGAGCCCCTTGCTCTCATACAATCATCTTACACTGGCTGTCTTCTCTGGTTCCTTATGGAAATACTCATGATTATAAACATTTAATAAAGATGTAGAAGCGCAACCAATGAGAAAAAATGTCAGAAGTAAGACCAACACGAAGAAAGAACATCATGAATAAATATGTTTCTTTGTGTAATTCTTCTTCCATGACATTATAGAATCATAGAATTGTTTGACTTTGAAGGTACCCTTAAAGGTCACTTAGTCCAACCCCCCTGCAGTGAGATGGGACACCTGCAACTACGTCAGGTTGCTCAGACTTATCCAGGCTGATCTTGAAAGTCTCCAGGGACAGGGCATCCACCACCTCTCTGGGCAACCTGTGTCAATGCCTCACCACCTTTATAGTAAAAAAAGTTCTTTCTTATATCCAATCTAAATCTCCTATTTTTTAATTTGAAACTATTTCCACTTGTCCTATTATGAAACACCTCCTTTGAAATCTTAATTAAAGATTTCTGAACCAGGTTCTTGTTGAGCAGCAGGGTCTAATGCCATTTGTTTTCTGTTGCTTAAGAGCTGACCTGATCCACCTCCATGTTTTTAACAGTAGGACAAAGCCATTTTTGTCCCTTCCTGTTACACTGCAGCAGTCTGTAAGTTGGATCTTTTGTGACTGTGGCCATACAGGCCGTGTTGCTATACAGGTGTACAAGCATACTTAGCCATCTGGGACATGGTTTTGAATCTGCTACTTAATAAAATCAGGCCAAAAATAAGAAGCAAAGAAGCTTGAGAAAGTTAACTGGGGGCTGGCAAATGTTCATGACAACTTCTACGGCCTTCTAACCATGCTGTATGTGAAACATAAAAATCTCTTCCTTTTAGAAGGCAAAAGAATAAGTGTTCTCTTCTTTGATATAAAACAGTCCGTTACTATGTCATTAAGAAAGCTGAATTAACAGCTTAGCACTGCTGTCTATAAATCAACATGCACTACTGATGCTTCTAAGTCAAAAACAAATAGAAGTACAAGCACTACAACTCTAAATGGAGAACAGTATTAAGTCATGTATCTACAGAACAGTCATACACATATATTAAGTGTCTGACCATCACAGAATTGTAACAGAGCTTGAAAGTATGAACATGAGTATAATGAATGAATGGAAATGTTTGTGAATTTCTTGAAATAACAGTTCCCATGTACAATAACTTCCCATGTAAATAACATTTTATGCAAATGTCTACAGCTCTCTGTGGCCTTATCAGTACTAAAACGTGTATAAGACTTAGGGGGTAACAGCTGGAGAAAAGAGAAGTGGAATTGAGGTTCACATCCTGGATGTTGAGATAAATACAAGAGTTCCTCATTATGTTCCTCTGCCTTTTCTGGTAGAAAAGGAGACCCCTTCCTTACTTTGGTGCTAACAAAGGAAACTGAGACCATACGATCATTCCTGCAGTTACACAGACCTCTATACTGTGAACCCTCCTGTTCTGTAAAATAAAGCCCTTCTGTCTTTTCTTAATCATTGATACTGCCAACTGGGATTGTGCTCTCAGAGACAAATGTGGTAAGATATGCTTCCAGCTCAAAGCTCCTGACTCTAAAATCAAGTGTTCTCAGCATTACATTATAAAATCTAATTTCTGAGAACAGGTATCTCAGATATTTCCCATGCTCAGCTGAGATGCCAATGTATGGCAAAGGAATAAACAGTTCCAAAAATAAACTTGTTTAGTAAAACTGAATTGGGCTGGGGGATCGGAAAAGTCATGAGAAAGCAATAAAAATAAAGATGAGTTTAATGGGATAACCTCTTCTTAGATTGCTTTAAGTGCAAATGTTTACTTCTCTGTAGTAGGAAACAGTACAGCATTTCAGTTTCTCTATATACATGAAATTCTCTACCGTTTTCTAACACTCTTCTCAGAAACAGCACAATGAAGAGATGCTGGACTAGCCATATGGAGAATGAAATCTTCCACCTCTTTTAGAGGTCGGCTGCAGCACAAGCACTGGCACAGTATGTTTCCTTATATTGTTTTACCACTGTTCCACCAGTGCTGGATTAATTGCCTGAGGAATGGGAGATTCCCTGCAGCCATTTAAACCTAGTTTCATCACTTTAGTCCCTTTCACTCATATTTAAACACAAAAACATAATCAGTCAACATCAATGGTGAAAGTCAAGTACCCAGCACCACCACTCTTTACCCAACTCAGCCCCCAGTGATAAGATTAAGATACCAAAAATCTGGTCTTATTCAAATTCTTTGTCCCTTTAATTAATCTCTCTTAACAGTCAAACCTGTGGCCTAGACACCTGCACAGTGGTAACCAGAAAAAGACGGTGACCTTGCTCGAAACTGGCTGAACAGGAAGTGAGCCATCATTCTTCAGTTTCTTTTTATTTGCATCCTTTCCCCTCATCTCTCAGTCTGAGACTGCATGCCATGGTCAAATAGCCAAGTGAAAAATGGTTCTTCTTAGTCCCCTAGGATTCTTAGTGAGCATAAAGGTCTGTCGAAGCACAGACTCAGATCCTGCCCAGCAATATGACATTCTGCACGCAGCTGCTCTCCATGTGTTTTTTTTCTTAGAGAGAAGGTAGTTGCTTCCTCTTTAACTAGAGATATTCCATTTCCACAAAAGTCATCTCTGAAGATGCAACAGTAGAGATGTAGAGCTTTTCATAGAGATTCAACCTTCATCAAAGTAATTTACTGAACATTCTGCGTGTAACCTTTAACAAGGGTCTTCAATGGTTTTGACATGCAAGTGTTTTGCACTAAACAGAAGACTCATTTTACTAAAATCTTCAGCTAAAATGTAAAAAAAAAAAAAAGTTCTTAATTTGACATAGTCATAGTGCATAGGGGAAAATGTTATTTTCTTTTGTTTGTTTGTTTGTTTGTTTTTAAACTCTTTTTTCCCTCAAGGAGATCTAATTTTGTCAGTGTGTGTGGGATGGAGCACTAATTTTGTGCATATCAGAAATTTTCAAGTCATTTTTTCTAGCCTTGAAAACCTTTTCAAAATAATGCAAAAAAAAAAAAAAAAAAAAAAAAGGCACACACAGCATAATCCCCTGAAGATGTTAGAAACACAATCACTGTTCCTGTAGCCTGATTCTACCGTATAAAAGCACTTACAGTCTAAATAAGACTGAGTATGCTGATTAGTTGTCAGCTGTTTGATTACAACAGAGTACTACTTCCACTTACTGAAGTAGCACCACTCAGTGAGTAAGGAATTGGCTGGATGGTCATATTCAAAGAGTTGTGGTCAACGTCTCCATGTGCAGGTGAAGACTAGTGACGTGTAGTGTCCCTCAAGGGTCTGTATTGGGACCCAGTATTATTTAATATCTTTCTTAGTGACACACATTGGAATCGAGTGCACCCTCAGTAAGTGGCACAAATGACACCTAGCTGTGTGGTACAGTCAACATGTTGGAGGGAAGGGATGTCATCCAGCAGGACTTAGACAGGCTCAAGAGGTGGGCATGTGTGAACTTCATAAAGTTCAACAAGGTCAAGTGCAAGATCCCACATCTGGGTCAGGATGATCCCAAGTACAAATACAGGCTGGGCAGGGAATGGATTGATAGCAGTCTTGAGTTGAAGGACTCGGGCTGTTGGTTGACATAAGTTCAGTTTCTCAACATGCAACATGTGTGCCTGCAACTGAGAAAGCCATTCGTATCCCAGGCTGTGTCAAAAGGAGTTAAACAAGCAGGCTGAGGGAAGGTTCTCAGCTGTGCGGGATTCTACCCCTCTAATCTATTCTCATGAGACCTCATCTGCAATACTGTGTACAGCTCTGGGGCCCTCAGCACAAGAAGGACAGGGAGCTGTTCAAGGGGGCCCAGAGGAAGCCACAAAGCCTCTCCCATGGAAGCTGTGGGAGCTGCTCAGTCTGGAGAAGAGAAGGCTCTGGAGAGACCTCATTGTGGCCTGTCAGTATCAAAGGGACCCTTATCAGGGAGCATAGTGATAGGACAAGCCGTTATGGTTTTAAACTAAAAGAGGGTAGTTTTAGATTAGACGTTAAGAATAAATTCTTCACTATGAGTGGTGAGGCACTGACAGAGGTTGCCCAGAGAAGCTGTGGATGCTCCACATCTGGAAGTGTTCAAGGCCAAGTTGGACAGAACTTTGCGCAACTGGTCTAGTGGAATGTGTCCCTGCTCATGGCAGGGAGGTTGGAACTGGATGGTCTTTAAGATCCCCAAACCATCCTATGATTCCATGATGACAGCATGAACTTATTAGTGGGCCAAGCAGTGACAAGGGAACTTTCTGAAATAATGAGCTCATATTAGTAAGTTCAATGTTAGTCTGCCTGGTAATTGTGCTGATTTTACTTTAGCTGGTCTTGGGCTAGCTCAATCAATACAGATGGCTACACGAGAAACCTTAGCTCTGTTTAGGCTAAATTAGAACTTGAAAATGGCTTTCTTACTTTTTGTTTGTTTGTTTGTTTGTTTTTCTAATGGAAAAAAAGCTGAAAGAAAGAGAGCTTGAATGCTAAAAGAATGTCCACACTGAGACACTGAGCTGCCTTGGGAGCTGTTTTCATGCAAGAAACATGAGTTGCCCTTCTTAAAGTACCTCACAAATAGTGCAGCCTACAGTTATCAACACAACCAGGCTTAGAGTGCAGCCCTTCTACAAAACAATTTTACCTTTTCTTTTGAACTAGTTTCTGTTCAGGACTCACGGGGAAAGAAAGAGATGTATAAATGTCCTAATGCTTGGAAAAGGGAGACATGGGACTACTTTTCTAAGCAGTATCTAAGATGTTTCCAACATTACACAACAACATGCTGGATGATAGTTAGAGCTGTCAATTCAGCCTAACTTCCAGACTGGGATGAAAGAGCAAATGTGCTTGCAGTAAGCACAGGCTCTGAGTTTATACATATTCCAGAAGGGCTCACATACTGTCTTGTAAGGAAATCAGTCTGAGTTATTTTGGTGCTAGTCTGCATGCAAATGAATCCTCTGAACAGGCAGATCGTATTCAAATCTGCTTTTTAGACAAAATAAATAAGCAGCCACAAAGTCATTTGCAAGGCTTTTCTAAATCTGTTAAATCATGCTAGTACAAGTTTGTTTTGAATAAAGGTCTAGTCTTAGAGAAAAAGAGAGAAAATAAATCCATCATCTCCCCCCGCCAGCTCTCAGGGAGATAAATGCACTTTCTCAAAGGGGATGGTAGCTGCTAGACTTAGCTTAGTTTTCAGCTGAATTGAAGCTTTCCACAGTAACATCTAGGGCATGGCCAGTGGTTAATAAACCATAAGCAACTCCACGATCTACAGTGAGTCTTTGTACACTTTGTTGAAAGGCATACTGAGTGAAAACAGTGGAGTATTTTGTTTGTTTCATACTGCAAGGCAGTAAGAAAATGTAAATGTTTTTCGTGGATCTAGATTCATACTATCAAAATATCCTAAATCAAGTTTATGAGACCTGAAAGGAAGTTTTGAGCTTTTGCAGTCCAAGCTGTATCTGCTTATCCACTCTGTGAAGAGCGGCTGACAAAACTTTTCACATGCATGTAAAACATTCCATGCGCAATTAGGCAGGGTGTGGTGGCAAAGCAACCCAGAGAGTCATACAGAAAACACTGATTCTTCTTTCATAATATGTCTCCTATTAGATCCAGCACAACAGAAATTGTTGCTGTGACTAGACAGCAGCAAGAGTTGGATGGAAACTAGAAGAAAACTGTGTAATACCAAGAAACACTTTTTTTTCTTTTTCCCCACCAGATACTTACTGGTAACACCATTAGATCAGCCACAGGGGGATTTAGTGAAGCACTTTCCCTCTTAGCTGTGTCAAACTGTACACACAGCTCTGATCTGTGTTTCAGTGTGGAAAGTTCACTATCCTTTCAATTTGCAAGGGTGAAAATGCAGAAATACATTTCTGACATTTCTAACACACCCTGGCACTGCAGTTTCAGGATAGCAAGATCACAGTGTTCACAATCTTGGAGGAGAAACTGTCAAGGCCTTTGAAAAAGATCTCTATTCTTTTTTTCTTTTTCAACCTGCTTACTGTGCAATTTCTTTATTTGCAAGATTGACTGTCTTGAGAGTCCAAGAACGAGGTACACATTCTAACTAGAATTGTCAGACATACAAGCCACCAAGGAGGAATGTATTGATGACTTTTCACAGCTTGCCTATCAATGGAATGTAGAACGGTGTACAGAAAGCAGTCTTGTGTTAGACAGATTCCATTAGTTAACAAACACACAAAGCTAGCAAATAGTAGGTTCTTGGTGTACTAAAAATTATTCAGATGAATCAATGCAGCACAAAATAAGCAACATTTCTGGTCATTTGCACTGTAAAGGAGGACAGTTTCTTGGAATTCAGAAGCGGAGAGGTCCAATCCCAGCCCACAAATGCTGATCTTGGATCTTCTGAGCGTGTGTTTAGAGCATAAGAATGTCTGCAAAATACTGGAGACACAGATGAGAACTGTTTCTATAACTGCTTATTGCCGCTTCTAGCGTCAGGCCAAAAAGAAATCAGAACAGTACTTTTCTTCCAAACAAAGGTTTGGATGAGGGAAACTGTAAGACCTGTTATGTCCTCTGCAACTACGCTGTTAATCCTAAACTGAGACACAAAATAAGTCTTCGTACCATGCTGGCAGAATAATGACTGTTCAAAGGGACAGTTCTGCCTAGCATAACAGCTCTGGGCTTGCTGTTCTCTCAAAAGGGCTTTTGAGAGCATGCTGTGGCTGCAGGAGCAGTGCCCAGAGCATGCCACACTTAGCAATTCCAAATTGATAGTGAAGATCTTGACTGTAAATTGCACGAGTGGGCACAGGGCAGGGACATAAGCAGGAAAGCATTAAAGTGGCTTAAAACAACTGTTCCACCTCTGCCCCCACTCCTTTCCCATGCCCAGTAGGGCAGCGGGTATAGAAATAGCTACCCTTTATTGACCTACTTCCCTGGCGTATTCTCAGAAATAATTCATATAGGAAACACAGAAATGCCAAGTTTTGTAACACAACTTATTTTAAATGTTTGAGACACTGCTACAGAGACATTATTCAAAGACTTCTATGGGCAGCTGATATTTTAAGAAGAAGCTTCCAGAAAAATCTTTATTTCTTGTCTCATGATAAGCCACATGACCAGGCACAATCATTTTGTAAAGAGGACAGTGTGGGAAAGAGAGGGTCAGGAATACATAATCTATTTGTTTGTTTTCCTGTTTGAACAACAAGGCTGTAGAATGAGATGGAACCAAACAGCTATGAACATAGCTGAAAGTTATTCCACTGAGTAAAATGGTAATATAAAAATACAGAAACACTCTTGTCCAACACATGAGTAGCTTGGGATGTTGGTTCCACAAAAGATTTGTGAACAAACATTGCTGAGCTTTGATAAAAAGATGGTCAGCATTCGATGCAAGAGAATGTTGACCTTCCAAAGTATTTTATGAGATGTAACAATAAATCCCCTCCAGTTGTGGTGATTTGAATATATCCAGACAGGAAATGAATTTCACTCACAAATATAAGTGTGACCTGGGTATTCCATGCTGTTTATACATTGCTGTTTAACTCCTATTCAATGAACATTTTCCAAGCAGCTTCCTCCCTCCATCCTACTGAGTGTGTCTCAGCAGGGCAACACCTTCAAGAACCAGTAAGAGCCAAACTAGTAGGAGGGGAGGAAGGTAATGCTTCTGTATGATTTAACAGTGTGCTCAGACATGTTTTAGCCATGACTTTAATGAGGATGGCAGATTCTGTTAGATGATTCACGTGACACTGTTACAGTGAAACTCTGTGATGCTGCAGCCACTGGGGGCTTGGAACTTGCAGGTGTGCACTTTGCCTACAACTTAGCTGACACACAAACCAGGGCTTGGATATTTCCTGCTTTCTCAGCTATTTTAGGAGAGGGGTGTTAGTCACGTGTGGTTTTCTCACAAGCTCTCTTTCAGTACTTGACTTCTTGGGGCCCAGGAGTGTTTTCATTGAAATGAATGAGCTTTCTGTCACTGGTGCCAGTTTAACCCCTCACAAATTATTATGGACCCTACCGCTACCATAGCTAGACATCTAATGATCTAAAAATTATTTCAAGAAATTATTTATCCACACATCTGGTAACACAATTTTGGGATGGAAAAGTCCCATAACCAACTTACACTACAGAGAACTAAGATACTGAAGGAGAATAGGATGGAAATGCAAAGAGTGTCAGGTGTTTATGAAGCTGACTACAAGTGTCCACACAGTAACTGATTTCTTCAAAATGCCTGCTTTGATGCTATTCAGTAGAGCAGGGTAAGCTGAATAAGCCATGCCACAAATACCGTGACTGAGCTGCTTGGCACATAACCTAGCTGTGACTGGTGGGCATTCTTTCCTCAGCCTTCTTCCCCAGTGGGGCCTAATTCAGTCTCTGATAAATTTTAAACTGAACAGAAAATTACACAAACATTCACTTATAAACAGAGTCTAAAGATTACAGGTCTTGTAGAACTGTACAGAATGCAAATTAAGTCTTCAGCCTCCCTAGTCTGGAGATCAGCAACTTAAACCTCACAGAGTGTGAAAAACATGAGATTGCTGGGGTAGTCTTTTCCAGTTTTCCTACTAAAGCTATATTACAGAATCACCAAATCACAGGATGGCTGAGGTGGAAAGAGACCTCTGGAGGCCATGTAGTTCAACCCCTGCTCAAGCATGGCCATCCAGAGCAAGGTGCCCAGGCCCATGTCCTTTTGGAGATCTTAGAGGAGGAGACTCTACAATCTCTGGGCAGCCTGTGTGAGGGATCCATCATCCACACAGCACAGTGTTGTGTGGTGTTCAGAGGGAACCTCCCGTGTGCCAGTTTTTGTCCACTGTCTCTTCTCCTGGCACTAGTCACCTCTGAAAACAGCCTATCTCTGTCTTCAATGCATCCTCCCTTCGGGTATTTAGACATTGATGAGATCCCCCCTGAGCATCCTCTTCTCTGAGCTAAACAATCCCAGTGCTCCAAGCCCTCCCTTGTATGATAGATGCTCCATTCCCTTAATCACTTGGACTAGGTTCTGTATGTCCATGCCTGTTTGCACAGAGCCCAGAGCTGTCCCACTCCCTCAGCCTGCTGATGCTGACTCTTCCTCATGCAGCCCAGGAAGCTGTGGACCACCCCTGCTGTGAAAGAGCCCTGCTGGCTCATGTCTAGCTTGAGCACTGGGTCCCTCTGGGCCTTCTTTGCAGAGCAGTCCCCAGCACAGACTGGTGTATGGGGTTGTTCCTTCCCAGGTTAAAGACTTCACCCTTCTCATTGTTGGACTTCATAAGGTTCCTGTCAGCCCATTCCTTCAGCCTTTCCAGGTCCCTCTGGACAGCAGCATGACCTTCCAGTGAATCAGCCACCCCCAGTTTTCTGAGAGCGCATTCAATCCCATTGTTAAGATCATTAATGAAGATGGGTTAATGCATGCATTTGTTTGCAGGGTAGTGACAGAAGGGTGACTCCATAGCTCAAAGGCTCTGGCCACACTAAGGAGGTCACTACTCCCAGAAGTAGAGGAGTTTGTGAAGTTGACAAGTACTCTCAGGTATCACAGTCCTAGTGCCAAATGATAGCTGTTGCCAGGGAAGCAGATCCTAGTCCAGCAAAAAGGATTCCTTTGGGCAGCAGTCTGGTGATTCACTGTACTTGGATACATCAATTCTTTTCACTGTGCTTAGCAGCATCTCCTGCTGTGTGTCAGGTATTGAATCATGAAAATTCAACCATCTGCTGTGGAGGAATGGGGTAGCTGGTACCATTATTGGTCTTCCTTTGTGAAAGAGCTGGGACATGTCGTTCCCTTCTAGCCGTACCTAATAATATGAAAGCATCCCTATATGCAATCTATAGTTTTTGTCCTACATCATTTGCCTGAGGTCATATTGGATGTCTGTGTTGGCAGAGAACTGGGACATATAATCTATGTTCCTCCCTGGAGCTCTACCCACTGGGAGAAATTTCCTCTCAGTGGGAACAGGATAAGACTTTTGAGATGCAATTTAATTAGCCTCTTTGGAACAACCAGAATTTTTGAGACATTTGGCCTGTAGCTGATTAAGCTTCTTGTCATGGTGGTAGCTCACATGGGATGTCTATGTTCTACATGGAATTCACTTAATATTAAACAAATGTTTATCTCACGTTTTTACATGCTATTCACAGATGGGCCATATCTATCACAAACAATTACTTGGAAGAGATATCGATGTTTATCCTATTGGTTGGATGTCTTTAACACTGATATATCTCAGTACAGCTATAGGCTTCTGTAGTTACCTTTGATGGCCTTTTAATGGCAGAAGCTGCCACAGTTTGCATTCTTCAAATGAAAACAACTATTAGAAAAAATATGTAGCTGAATTCTGTAAAATAAGTAGGGTTTTTTTTTTTTTTTTGGTTTGTTTTTTTTTGTGTTTTGTTTTGTTTTTTTCCCACACCCAAAATACAGGAAATTGGGGTTAGCTGTCAGGAGAGGAGGGCATACAAATAAATACAATTTCAGTAAGATTGTTAAGTAAAACTTCAGGCAATTTCCTCTCATTCTGCTGATAGTAACTGATCTCCTGGATTTTGTTTTGCTTTAAAACAATGCTGCTGGGGAGAGATAAGTAAGAGTGTGAGAGCAACAAAACAGATTTTCAGCACACAAACCTCTAGAATGCATGCATTCTGCCCCTTTAAATTTTTCAAGTTTTAATGCTCCAATTGCTGGAGGGATATTCTGCAACACAGAGTTTTAGGCAAAATTCCTAATTGAATTCCTGACTGCAGGCGGGAAAAGTAGCTGTTTATATTTAAGGATCTTTCACTGGGCAGTTAAAATATGTTTTCAAAAATCAAGCTACAATAAAAGCAGCAAAACCCCTCAACATTTTCCAACCGCACACAATTGCCCCAAATAATTCCTATTCAAATTCAAGGAAAAACTTATACTATTATGAAGTCAACTGTTGGCACGTTCTGGTGTTTTAATGACAACCATAACACTAACTCATTAGCACTACTACAACAAGCAGATTTAGCTTTTGTGAAGTGGACTGGTGAACAGTTCCCTTATTTGAAGCGAACTGTTATCTTATGAGAGTTCAGAACGATGACTTACCAGCTCTAAAAACCTCCTCACCACCTGTCTTTGTTTTAAGTTAGTTTCACCATCCAGGTTAGCTGTTTCTATATGGCACAGCCCATCAGGATCACTTGAAGAGAGCAGCAAGATGTCAGCAGGTATGATTTCATTACAGCGAAGCTGAACAAAGTCTCCAATTTTCACTTCTTTCCAGTATCTGCTTATATATTTCTTCTCATTCCTGGGGGGGAAAAAAAAGAGAGATTTACAGAACATACACAAAATAAGCGTAGGCTGGAGGACCCCAGATATGACCCAATTTGATCTGTAACAGGAATTAAGTGGAAGGTCCACAGCTATGCTCACGTTATGCTAGGATAATGTCATGTAGGTTGCAGGAGGCAACTTCTCACCAATTCAGCCCCAGGTCAGAGTTCCCACATCCTTTAAGAAAACCAGTTGTTCTTTAAGGCCCAGACAAAAGAGACACAAATCTGTTACTGAAAGAGACTTCCAATATTTGTCAGTAAACCTAGAATTCCAAGCACATGTAACGTGCAAAAAAAATCCAAAACACAGTCTCAAGTGCTCTATAGGAAAGGATGCTGTCATTTCAAAGGACACTTCTTTTTAAATATTTGTAAAGCATCTCCGCTATAGCCATAGTGACATTTGCTACATAGCCCATTTCTGCCTAGTTTCCCTGAAACTTATTTTTGGAATGGAATTTGTCATTTACCCACCTTAAACATTGATGCAGATCTTGTTCATTTACAAACATTCAAAAAAAACCTGTCTGGTTTTATAGGCCATGCTAATTAACTTTTTTTTTCATTTTTAAGCTTTTTCTTGAGAGCAAGAGAAAAGGCACAGGTGATTGCTTAATTAATTCTAGTTAAAATTCAGGGTTTTAGATACCTTGTGCTCTCTTGGCATTTGGGTAAATAGCTTTCTTCTGCTGAGATTTTTGAAAGAAAATCAGTTCAAAACAGCCACAATATTAACTTGATAAAATAGGTCCTGAAAATGGGAAGCTGTTACGCTGACGCTTTCCCAAGCCATCACTCACTGTGTATACACACACACTACTGTCAGCAGTGGACCCCTTTCACTGACACTGGAGCCAGGTTTCTTTCACGGCACTTTAACAGGCAGAACAGGATTCTGATTGCGAGATTGCTATTTTATATTCTTTTAAGTACAATTCATTACTTTCAGTAGTAATGTGAATAGACCTGTAACTAAGAACAAGCGTGGAAGTCCTGCTAAAGTTGTTACTCTGGAGCTACGGCTAGTGATGCCATGCCTAATTCATCCTCATCATGCCTTCACTGGCGTTGCTGGAATTAGAATCTTTGTTTGCTTTTATTCATCTGTTTACCCAGAATGATAACATGTCAGGTAGAGCAACAAGGATGAATCAGATCAGGTTTTATCTCCTAGAACTTCCTCACTGCCCTTTCCTAACATCCATTTTATAAAGCGAGGAACAAAAACGATGGCTGTGCTTTCTATTTCAATAAAGTCTGGAAATAGTAAGACGAGTTAAGTGTAAAGCATGAGAATACAAGGAGGGCAATAATGTATGTACTAGCTAGAGATATTACCCATTCTCTCCACACTCAGGCTGAAACAAGCCTTTCACTTTTTCTGCTAAGGAATAGAAGCTGCTCTGAAACCCAGCATGTCATAAGGCAGTTCAACTCACCACACAGTGGGTCTGAAGTGTTTGCTGGCTGTGCACCCTGTAACTCCAAATTACTACACATGTGGCCGTTGATCCTTGATTATTTTTACAAACTGTGTGATGACATTCAGATGCATGTAGAGAGTAGCAGTGCAGACATTTGATTTGGCTGCAGTGCTATAAGGACAACTTTTATTTGACTTAACTTGCTTGAAAAGAGTTGCTATTTCAGCATTTCCTCATCTCTCACACTCTAGGCAATTGCAACAACTCCATACTCAGGACACAGGAGCATGGTTCCATTAGGATAAATGAATGCAAGATCTCCTGCTTACATCCTGGAGAGGCACAGGAATCAGGTGGCCTCCAGTACTGCACTTGATGCAGCTCTGCTAACAGGGGCCATCAGTGGATGAACTACCTGCGTGCAAGGAAAATGACTTCTTAATCCTCTTCAGACAGATCTGCTCTTACCCAGTCCTTATTTATAACTGTCTTATTGCAGAATGTGAATTGTAACTACGAATATTCGCTACAAAGTATATTACAATACTGTCTTCAGTGATGGAGGTTTAGATAGAAGGGGCCCTTTTCATGACTGTAATGATTCACCTTACATCAGCCTGCAGTGACAGAAAACCTAAATTAAACACGCGCTTCATGTATAGACATATGTGCATTGTTACACATGTGGTATTTCCTTCAAGTGGTTTTTTATAGTTCTCAAATTCAGAGCAAATGACATTTAAGCAGGTGCTTCAGCAGAGCTCTTCATGGTCATGGCCACACTTGGAAGAAGTCAGCAGTTTAAAATGCAAGGCTGAAAAGGAATACCAGATCATGAAGATCCATTCCCTGCATCTGAAGGCATTTATGAAATAGTGACCAAGCCCAAAAGAGGGACAAGAACAGGCACTCTATGCACTAGAACAGAAGAACATCAGAATAATGTAGTAATATGGATATTTGTTACTTATCCAACAGCCAGCACAACTTTTCCTGGCAAGGTCCTGTCTATCCATCTATCTGTTCCTTCTGAAAGGCCTTTCTGTCTCCCTAGTCTTTAATATCCTACATCTGAAAATCTTGCTGTCTTTCCTGTTATGACTACCCAGCTGGTAAGTCGATGCTTCAAACACAGATGTCTGAATCTACTAATCTGGGATCCTGCCAGTTCTCGTGGCTTGGTCCTGATTCTGTGGCTACTGTATGGTCAGCACCAGTCCTCCACAGCTCTACTGCACAGTTTCCATGCTGCTCACAAAGAACACCTTGACAAAAGCTTTTGGCAAGTGTAAATGGATGTCATCCAATCTCCTGGAATATGTTGTGAAAGTGCCCAGGAAACTCTGGCAGAACACAGGACTAGAAGACAGTCCTATGCTAGATGTATAGGCCAGAAACCAGCAGCAAACCACTCTAGTTCTATCTGCTCTCACGTATAACAAGACAGAAGATATATTTTAGTATCTATAACAAACCCAGGGGTGATGCAGCAAGAAACCAAAGCAGCAAGCCACAGTGAAAGACAGGAAGAGGTCAGAAATACTATCTCTTGTCTTTCAAGCCAGGAGAGGTAGATGAAACTCTTCCACAACAATACATTGTCACGAATTACTACCATTCTGCAAAAGATATTGCTTTTACTCTCTAGTTAAATCACTGTGATGAACTATTAATTTCAGACAGCTCTGCCCAATTCCAGACAGGTGCATTCCATGGGGCTCACATACAAGAAATGTCTAGCTTCCTGACCCCAGCCTAATCTTCAGCAACACGTTTGCATGCAAAGTAGGATCAACTGTACAGCTGTGGTTGTAAACACTTAGTCACTTGAACCCTCCTTCTTCTTTCTTGCCAGTGCTTTTACTTTTCTGAGCACATCTTTACTCATAGACATTGACTGAAAGCTAGAGATGGATGGCTAACAAGTCAGCTGGCTCAGCTGTACGGACATCAATACTGTTAGTCAGCAGCAAACATAGTCCTGGCAGCAGTCAAACTCCTTTGGAGGTTAATGCTCATTTGCAACAATAAAGGGCAAATATTCCAGCATATCTGCTTTCAAACATGCAGAGGAAAATTTACAACTTCAATCGTGTGAACATAGAGAAAATGATTCTAATTGCTATTTAAAAATTTGCGTTAGTCTGCTTGCTGCATGTATTTGGCCAACATTCTGCTTTGAAGCAGAACTGCCTGCAGGTTTGGGCCAAATTTGAGAATGGCTTTGGTTGAGAGCAAAACAAAACAGACAAAAAACCTACAAAATATTACTCAAATTTTAAATTTATAGACAAAAAATAATCTTTAAGATCCAAAAGCTCAAACAATACTTCTTGTTTTCCTGTAAATCATGCTGTTCCCTCTTCTGGTTTTTAGCACATGCTGATAAAGATCACACCAATAATTTCACTCTTCTGGGCATATAAACATCAGTTTATGTCTACAAAAAGCTGAAGATGTAAAATATCTCTGGCTGAATATTTAAATAATTGTTTGCCTTTTTTTAATAGGTTTTAACTGTTCTAGTGTGGCAACGCCACACTTAAAGGGAGATAAAAAAACTCTGCATGCACAAAATTTAGCAGGAATCTTACATGTTCTTTCTCTCTCTCTCTTTTAAAAAAAGTCTGGTGAAGCTATCACAAGCAAGTCTCGTTATGAAATGTGAAGGCCATGAAGTTGTAATCTGTTATTCTGGTGCAAGGCCTATATACTAGAAATTTTATATCTTAAATTGACAATATGGAACTAGAAGGGAATCTCTTCTTGCTTCCTATACTTCTCCAATGACAAAAATTACAGTTAATGAGTGTGAATTTCTGATGTAAATTTGCTCTAAGTGAATGATTAGGGAACTTGTAACACTGGTCCTTAATCCCAACCTAGGTTCCAGTACTAATTTCAGCAAGGCTTGTCACAGACATTTAGCAAAACGCAGGGGATATCTTCTTGTTTTGCTTGGGGGTGCTGTGCTCTATCCAGCTTACCCAACATACTGTTCCCCACTCAGGATGAGACTGCAGTCTAGAAGCTTCTAAGACTCTCAAAGCATCCAAATGGAATGTTTCCCAGTCCAAGCCCATCCGTTGACCTGCTTTTGAAGTAACTATTGTCCCTACTTCAAAAGAAATCAGCATCCTTTGCCTTCCCTGCCAGCTAATGTTGACCATTGAATCAGAAGGCTTTAAGAGAAACACAGCAATAAATCTATTCTGTAGAAGAGGAAGAGCCCTCCATAAGAGACAGGTCAAAGAGCTGTGTACAAGACATTCTTCAGAGTTGTTGATGTTAGCCAAGTCCTTCCCTTCCATCTCTGGAGGCTGAAAGAGAGTGGAGATGAACTAAAGAAAGCATCGTGTACATCTCTGACCCCAGTGAGTTAAAACATGTTCAAGTCAGTTGGCTACAATGCCAGGACAAAGCTTCCAGTTAGGAACAAGCTAATTAAAAAACTTGAGGATAATTGGCAGGACCCAAGCACAGCAGCAATTCCAGTATTAGAAACCAAGCCAGGAAACCTCATACTGTAATGCAAGCACAGGAGTTCTAGAGCAGGCAAAACTATCTTTAGGGAGACTCTAGTATTCAGTTGTTTGTAAACAGTTCTTCCACATGCTCACAGAATTTTCCCCCATTGCCAGTGCTGGAGCCCTAATTTTCAACTTTCTACCTCTCTGCCTAATTTTACTGTAGATGTGAAGAGTCCATAGCACTCCAATAACACTACAGTGGTAAATTGAGATTTTGTATAATTCTGCAAAGGCTACAGAAACAGAATTGGTGGACAACAATGAAATACATTTAAGAAAACTGTTGTTATAACCAGAGACCAAAGCATATATTAAACAAGGCCTGAACATGCCAAATGCCTATGGAAACATGTTGAGAATCATTTGAGTACAATTACAATGTTGTGGCAGAATGAAGAAAAAACATGTAACGTAAGTTAATGCTAAGACAGGTTACATAATGCCCAGAATATGCCTTCATTCCACCACAAATGATAACATCTGTTTCTCTGAAAATAAATCATGAAGAAGCTCCAAATCTGATATTAATCAGACAAAACAGATTAACAGAGTGTTCTTGAGAAATACTGAAAAGAACAGAATCTCTCCATGACTGATGTTTCTAAACAGATCCCTTAATATTCACATTGCCTTAAGAGCACTAAAAAGTTTTCTTGTTTTCATGGAGTTCAAATATCTTTTTTTTTTTTTTTGCGTTATCAAGCTGCTAGAAGCAAACGTGTATGTGTAGCAATGTAATGAGGCATAAGGGTGCCTTTAAATAAATTCACACTTTCTGAAAAATGCTAAGTTTTCTGTTCCAAGTCAAATTATGGAAACCTCAGTGTTTCAGGTTTAGAATGTGGAAGTAATCACTGAATTACTCTTGGCAGAGTTATCTCCATTATACCTCATGTTGAAAGAAACCCTACTATTGTTAACCATAATGAAACATTTGCTACCCGGAAAAAATGATTTTTCAGCCAAGAACCTTGTTGTTGCGATAACAACACAAAGTATAAAGGCAGACAATGTAATGAAACTTCACACAAACCGAAGAAATAAGAAAATGCCTTCTAGAATTGATCTCAAAAAAATCTCAGGACTGTTTTGGAGAATATCTAGTTGGTTTTTTTTTTTTTTTTTTTTTCCCAAAGTGGCATGATTTCCAACACTCCCATGTTTCCTGCCAAAATGCTAGTAACTTTGTATCATTCTTCCAATTAGCAGACATACTGGGAGAGAAGACTGCCAACTTCTTATACTTAGCAGGATGGGCAGGCAGTGGTTGATCTGAGACTTTCTACACTGATACCCTACAAGGAGGTGGAAGAAATGGCAGATCTGCCTAGACTTATCCAGTTTGCATCCAATTCTACATTTATTATCACCCATGAGCCAATATCCTCTATACAAAAAAAGTCACAAAACTTTGGATAGTTTGATACATGAGGACTTCTTTTTGGAGCAAAGCAGCGAAACAAGCGCTAGCCTGTTTTTTTCTTAGGATGTCTTCTTCCTGTCCACTACCAAACACAATCATTGCACTTGTCAGCATAACTTACTGATATCTAGAGAAAAAAAAAAAAATGATACAAAAGGCACTGTCACCTCAGCAGTGGGCCCACAGCCATGCAAGGCTTTCATCTTGAATTTTAAGACCACCACAGATGTTAAGGTTGAATATTTACGTCACAGCTCCAAGTAACTGCAAAAAGATTCAACACAGCCTGTCGCTGTACAAACATGGAAAGAGAAACAATACTTTGCCTGAAGGGGAGCCATTCAAATTACAGCTACCTCACAATGCCCACTTCTGTCTGCATCTGCTTCTGAAACAATTAAAGCACAAGCTCTTCCAAAGAAGATCTTAGGTGCTGAGTTTTTCCAATTAACTGATAGTTAATAGCATAGAGATGCTTAGGAAAACTATCTGAGTGCCTAAAACTAGGTGCATAAATTTGGTGGACTAAAACCTTCACCTTGGTATTTTCCCAGTGTTATCAGTTTGCAATTCTGTGTGAGAGTTTGACATACTGGCTTAACAGTGTATCTTCAAAGGAAAATATAGCGTGGCTCTGCAGGTGATGAGGGACATCCCATTCTTTAACGGATTCAGACAGATTCAGAATTTTTTTCCTTCTCATTCCTCTAGTTCCACACCCCTGCCTGACCTGATCTCAGGACTACATGACCCAACTCACAGAAATGCATTCATATGCTCACTCCATAGACTCACAAGGTCATTAGTTGAGAACTCAAAAAGAAACGTGCTTCCTAAATGCAACAGTTTTAGCTAAACTGTTCACATAAAGAATTTTTAATCAGGAAAGGCATTTCCTGCTAATTACATACACAGACCTGATGGAGTTGTTGACTGACACTCAGTTATGGAGACTATTTTTCTCCTTATAATTATGCCATACAAACACTTCTCCTTTAAAGCTCACACTATCTGATCACTGCACAAAAGCATACTCTAGGAGTCAACAGAGTTTAACTACTATTTTAAGTTAACAAAAAAATTGTGAAAAAGAATATTAATAATTTGTCACATATATATTTAACAAGCAAAACCAACATCTCAAACTGAAGTATAAGTCTTTGTTCTTCATTTCCAGTTCCTCCTAAAAATTATTAAGTTTTACTTTTTCCTTCCATTTCTGTTCTGGGTAACATCTTTCTATGGCATTCATCTGGACGTTCTCATCTGTTCTCATTTAGACAATCTACATTTCAGGTTGAGGACAGGAAACATATTTACTTATCTGAATACCATTTGAGATCTCAGCAGGTCCCAGGGTATCTCTTCGGCTGCAATTCGAGAAATTAGATTTAATCCATACATAAGGCGTTGTTACTTGCAGTGTCACATACAAGTTAATTCTTTAAAGAACTGGTAATAACAAGTAGGAAAAAACATGTTGGCTGTATTACTGGAAGAATCTTACAGAAGAAAATAAAGTTGGATGCTGTATTTTTGCAGAATGTTTTAACATTTCTTTCTACTCTGAAACTGAGATATGAAACTAAATAGAACATTTGGTTTGCAAGGATATTTGAACCATGTTTCATTGTACTCATGTCTAAGTTCATAAGAACTTTATTTAACTCTAGAGTTACCGAAGAACTTTCCTCTTTGTCAGAGATGCATTGAAGGGTTGCAAAAACCTTGCAACCTTTAACTAAGGCATGCCTCTGTTTACCTAGACTGGTCCAAAGGAGAATTAAAGTGCTTTCCTGGATAAAGCCATGGTCTAATCAGTCTGATGCCTAAAGAAAACTCTCCCAGGTGGGTACAGTAAAGTGGACAGTTTTACCCGACAGTCATAGATGCTTACTGGCTAGCAAGCAAAGCAAACTAGGTATATCTCTATGCTTCTGTGACAGTGATAGAAGAAAGGCAGCAGTGCAGATAGTGACTTTATCTTGAATATCTAATTGTGAATAGAAGAGGCCATAAAATACTCAAATGTTTGCAAAAATGTGTATCACTGTAGCATCCTGTAAACTCCTCTTGATGAGTGCCACATTCCACTAGAGCCCTGTCACTGATATGACAATTGCCTGCCCTATGGCCATAATGCAGATTCCCAGTGGGGTGAGATAACATGTCACTTCTGAGCCACTGCTCACACCCCATCACACTATGTTTTCCTAGCCAGCTACTGCACAGCAGAAAGGAGGTGAGTAATTCTGAAATAAATGTGTTCTCGATAGTTTTTTCCTGATCTGGAGATGGAAAAGGGTCAGCTAAGGCTCTGAAATATGAACATAAAGATCTTTTTATTCGAAGCCTTTTTTAGTACTTACTATTATTAACTCTTCTTTGTTGATATTTCTCCATGCAGTTTCTTAAACACCAGAGCAATGAGACTTCCCAGAAGAGACATCACTACTCCAGTAACTAAGCCAGATGCTGAAGAGCTGGAAGTTGCTGCCTTGCTCTCACTAGTGCTTATACTGGTAGCCAAAGTGAAAGAACTGTCTGACATTTTTAACTTACACCTACAACATTGCTTTGCCAGAAGCAACAGAGTGTACATTCCTGGGGAGCCTCTGCTTTGAAGCATAAACATCTATTTCCAGCTCTACCATGTCCTCAAGAGTGAAAGAGCATTAAAAAGCATAACAAATCAGAAGAATGCTTATTATTTTGTGTAGCTGGCAGCGGAACAGGCCTTCACTAGTCCTTCAGGCTGATCTGAAAAGCACAGCTGAAGTTTTAAAATTAGTGTCTTATCCTACATTACAGTTTCTCCATACTGAGCTGCTCTCACAGATTATGTGGTTTCCTACCTGTCTGAATCATCACGAGCTCCAACAACACAAGAATACAAACACAAGGAAAAGCAAAGAGCCTCAAGCTATATACTTCAGATGTTTATATTACCACATTGTTCTTGTAACAAAGTAAATGTATGAAAATCTCTGAAATTCTCGTCTAAAATAGTCAGAAGGTGTTTCCCAAGAATGCTTTCTAAATGAAGATTAGTACAGCTACATCTGAAGTGGGACGTAAGCAGGTTTCCCAGAGTTTACGACTGAGCAAATACACTGGATTGAATCCTGCATCAAGTTGAAACCGGGGAGTGCATAAGCCTCTATTTGTGGTGCTCTAAGCCCTGATGCAATTTGAATTCAGACATGTCAATCCTTTTATAAGATTGTTTTACTTCTACGGAAATTCATAGACTATAAAAGCGTTCCTCACTCCTATCAGAGAAGAACTAGAAGATGCAAATCATATGTAGTGATGTGAATCTTTGAAGGTTTGAGTCAAAACAAGTCTGTCTATGGATGCAAATTCAAAATTCGTGGTGAAAATAAGAAATAGAGATCCATACTGAAGAAGTGAGAACCACAAAATGCAAAATTCTACTGACAGAGGAAATGTAAGATGCTCTCAGTAACATTTGAATAGTTCAGACAAAACTTGATTGCTGTTGGTACCTACACATAAAGCATCCAGGATGAAAATTAATTCAGTGCTTTCAGTGTCAACTTGACTATGCTGAGGGCCCGTGTTTTCACACAACCTGCTGCCTCTCTGAAGTAAGGAAGTCAGCCACCATCTCATTAATATTCCAAGCTTACTGGAGACAGTCAGTGAATACACTAGAAGTTCTAAGCTAGAATAATTTACTTTCCCAGAGATAAGAGCATTCTCTTTCTGTCCCACTGACTTACAATCAAAATGACTATGAATTACAGTCAATACAGTGAAATTATGAGGTACAGTCAGCTAACGCGTACCACACATCTCAACCTGTTAACACAGATATTCAAAGACCCAAAGTATCTTTCCATAATCATTACCTACAGTTTTAAAAAAATCACTGAATCTGTTATAGGCCCACTACTGTCAAGAGCATGTTGGTTGCCAAATTTGCATATATTTGTACATATTTCAACAAAAATCTGGACACACAAATATAAATTTTTCTTCACTATTGTGCTATTATAAAGAAATAGAAAAGAAATTCCTTTTTAGTTAATTTTGAAGACTTGCATTTTGCTTCTTTAAAATGTAAGCAGGCCAACTAATAGGAATAAATAGTGTGTTTTGGTTCTTCTTACTTTACTAGAAAGAGAGATCTTCTCAAGTACAGTCTTCTTTGGTAATTACTAACAATCTGTTTGCAAATATTATTCTTATATGATTTCCACTTACCATTCACTGAACTCTACAAAACAGGCTAAAAAATTTGGCCCTGATTCAGAAATGTACTTGAATGTATGTCTGAAGTGAGCTGGAAAAGCATCCTTTCTGGCCAAAATCCAAAAAGAATTTTTTTCTGTTGTTCGCATTGATATCTTCTATCATTTAAATTCAATACCACAGAAAAAAAATAAAATTTCAAGATCTTTACTGCAGCCAAAAAAAGAAAGGGACTGTCTGCAAACAGCTGTAGTTTTGGCAATCCCAGAAACTGAGATCAGAGCAAGCAATTACAAAGAGACTATTTGTTGGAAGAGTTTGAATTACGGGGGGAGAAAAAAAATGAGTAAAAGAGCTTGTGAGATCTGAAACACCTCTGCAGGTGGCAGGCCACCTGCTCTCTGCAGAAAAAGCAACACCTTAGCAGGTACTAAGACCAAAAAAAGTGTGCTACAACCTATCAGCAGAAGTTAATTTAGAGAAACGGAGGAAAACAGTTTTAAAACCAACTTCAATCTCTCAATGCACTATTCCAAACTAAATCCACCTACTCTTCCAGATAAAACTTGCAGGTGTAAGAAGAGAATTTTCTGCCCTGAACCTGTTTCCAGCAAGTCTATAAGAAATGTAAAAGGTTAAAAAATGTGAATTGCAGCTTTACAGAGAGTACACAGATCTTCAAGTTAGCTTAATTTCAACACATTCAAGGCCCAATTCTGCAAATTCCTGTGCAAACTTTTCTCTCACTCCCTTGCACATTGCCATTTTCATCTCTTGTAGTCAAGCTCATAACTGAGGATGATTTTTCACGTCTCATAAAGAAAAAAAACAACAAACCACCAGACCTGAAACATGTGCCTTTCCTTCCCTCCCTAATGCTAAATTCTTATTAAGACAATCATTTCCATCTAGTCTCTTTCACACCCATATTGCTACAGTCACTTTCTTCCTCTGTCCTCAGTGATTAATGGCTTTGAACCCAATGGTTCTT
This sequence comes from Chrysolophus pictus, assembly GCA_037305975.1. NCBI lineage: Eukaryota > Metazoa > Chordata > Aves > Galliformes > Phasianidae > Chrysolophus > Chrysolophus pictus. The sequence continues at coordinate 64,887,674 of CM074576.1, forward strand.
CTTCACTTCATCCAGTTGAAAGGTAAATCCTCTCCGAAGCACCCTTCTCCTCCTTATCTAGCTTTTACAACATCTGTGTAGGTGGTGATATTTCTTGTTGGCACCCCATGAGTTGTTACATGCCTTCTTTTATGATTCTTGTAGCTATAAAACGTTTCCAGACATTGAATGGATTCCACTTCCTTCCATGCCTGTGAAGTTAACTAAGGGGAAGACACTTGAGCCTGTAAAATTCCTAAAACTGAAACTTATGGTTGCAATTTCCCTTCAAATGAAACAGACTTGATTCAACTAAGGAAAACAATCTTTTGTCTGCAGGCACTAATTTTGACCAAACTGCTGTGTAAAGGTAAGCTACAAATTCTGAAAACAATTTTCTGACTCTGCAAAACAGTGAATTTTTTCTACAAACATGTTAAGAGCTGCTCATCAGGTCATCAGGTGACAAATTTGGTCTAGAGCCCTTCCAACATAGAACAACACATTGCTCAGCATGCCAGCAGCTGGGTGCTGCTTTTGGCTTGGTCGTTCTGCAGAGACCAAAGCTCTAACACCACAACCTCCAGAACCCTAATCTACTCTGCTAGTTGATTATTAGCATTACAGCAAGAGAGTGGTGTGAGAAAGATGTATAAATTCTTCAGGATTAAACCAAATATTATAATTTTTTAATGTAATCCAAACAAATACGTTCCCTTAGCATTTTTAAACTCATATCCATTAATGCTGCAGGAAAACAAACAGAATGTTTTATGGAGTGCAGGGAGACATCAGTAATCATTTTTTGTTTAAGATGAGGAATAAAAATTGCTACTGGCCTAAAACCTTGTTTGAAAACTCTGTAGTTTTCCTTCATCTTTTTAAACAGGACAAAGCAGAAATGTTGACAGTACTATAATCTGACAGGCAATGTAAGCAGCCCCAAAGTCCTTCTCGGACTACAGAGCGTGCCTCTAAAAAATTCCAAGTGATACATTCTCAAAATAAATGAAATGCGCTGAGCTCTGCGATGGATAAAATCTGTCACATACACATTGATCTCTTACAGTTCACTATGAAATAAAAGTAACGTGAATATTTATGCTCTGGAGACTGTCAAACAAAGTAGGAGAAAAGAGTGGCGTTCTCAGAGATCAGGTTTCCAAAACCTGTGCTACTGTCTGTCCACTACTCTACTGCAGGTGGCATCCTGCTAGTCTTTTCTTTCTAACACATGGTTTATTAGCCTTAGCCTGAGGCAGCACCACAGAAGACTCCTGCAGGAAACACTGCCTAGCACTGTGCAATGGGATTGTTTTATGGAAAGGTATTTGTGGAATCAAACTAACCTAGTTACAGTGCAATTAATTTTCAATTTAAACTGAAAAATGCCTTCTAACTTTAAGTATTTGCCAGCTTGTACATTCACTGTTGATAAGTAATAAGAAATCCTCTCCTTTCTTACTATTTCAATATCAGTAAGCAGGTCTCCTTCAGGCTGGACTTACATTCTTTTAGGAGAATCCTGATTTTGCATGTATGTCAGACACTGATGAAGATATACAGGAGGAAAGTGCGCTGGAGGGGGACAGAGAGATGAGGTACACAAAGTATAAGCATACAGAAAGGAATGTCTGTGCAATACAGGGAAGAATGCCTGCAAAGAAGACAAAAAACAGAAAGGAGGTAGTGGCCATTCAAAAACACAGAACCAGTCTTATTGGGGAAAACTTTCATTAATTTTGTGAGAGAGATAAAAAGTTCTAATTTTTGGATAAACTCAGCAGTTTGAAAATGGGGGAAAACAAAGGCTAGCTAGTAATAAAAGGCTGCTGTCTCCATGACTATATCTTTGCTGGACTCCTAAGTGTTACTGCTAGGGTTGCAAAACAGCAGCGCTGTGCAGCTCTGTCTCCTGGCTTTGCCATACTAGTTTTGAGATTCCCCCCAGTTTGCAGGCCACAACAGGCTTGGAGATGTAGGCTGGGAAATAAATTCAAGTGTTTAATAAACACTGAAGGCTGGATTATTATTTAAAGTGCACAGAAGTACCAAACGATATTGAGATGTAGGAGACCAATATTTATTTTTTGACTCAGGACAGCTCTTCTGGATAGAAGAGCTCAATTACTGAAAGAGTGGAAGATGACAACTCCTTGTCCTGAACATTTTTAGTTTCTCTGTTTTTCTTTCAAATGTCCTAGAAGACTATTTGTCACACTGGAGAAATTAAATGAAGGTCCAAGACCGTTACCAAACACAACAAAATGCAGACAGATAAAATGTTGAGCTAGTTGTCTTCAGCATTAGTAATACAGGCCTCAAAATTGGAAAGCTGACTTAGGAATAGAACCCCAGTCTCCCCTCGACCAAACACACCTATAAAAAAGTAACTACAGTTGGAGAGATGCTTGCTCCGGCTCTGATTGGTGTAAGGCTCCACCTTTTTGAGACCCTTGTGAAGCTGCTGCATGCCCAGCTCCTTCAGAAAGTGCCTTTGCAAATCCTAGCAATAATATATCCGCATTATACAAAGACATTTTTCAGTATTTCATAAAATCTGAATCTCAATATTAATTCAAGTGGTTTTATGGCAATATATCTAGTAGAAATGGCAATATATGAGGTGAATTTAGAGTCATATCAGAGAAAGCACTGTTGAATCTTATCTTACCTGCCTCTGCAGTAACCTGAAACCATGGGAGCACCTGAGAGGCGATGCACAAAGTCAATTCTATACTGACTGATATTAATATCAGTAATAATCACATACATCATCCCACACATAACCACAAAAATTAGAAAGTTAAAAGAAGGAGGAATAAATTTTCACACAGCAAAGTGCAGAGCTTCTTTTTTTTTTTAATCTACTTAGGGATGCTATTAATTTTCCTGTCTCCTCAAAACCAATGTGGTATTTACTAACAGGATTTTAGAAAAATAAATAAATAAATTATTAAGTATGAATGTAAATTGACATATGAGGGAAATGAGATGGCTGGGAGGTACGAGACATTTTAAGGAAAACAAAGTGACTATTTCAATTAAATTTGCTAACTTCTGACAGCCAAACACATCAGTGAACAAGAGGAATACATCTAAGTGAAATAACTATTACTGGAATTAAGTTATCAAATAGAAAGATGTTTCCTGCTCTCAGAACAAAATATTTCCCACCATCTCACTTCTCCGTAAAATACTTAAACATTACAGTTGAAACATACTGCATGTATTCTTGAAGGCTTCAAAGCCAACCTTAGTTTATTTGGTACAGCATTAAGAGATGTACAACTCCCGATTCGTGCACCTTTAATGATGTGTAAAACTAAAGGAACCAATTACATTTTTGCAGGTATGACATATTCTATTATACCTTCTTATCAATCACACTGCTTCCACATTAGCTCATCTGGGAAACATTACATTCATGTTTCTGCACAGAAACTGTATACCTATATTTTTCTTGCACTAGTTTAGAATTAATTTAAATTTCTTAAAACTTATAATAAATCACTAATGATGAGACTGAGGGAAAAGATAGAATGATTCCTGCCAAAAAAAGTTTAATATCCATCCGCTGGGATTTTCTGATTAGCACAGTTTATCAACAGGCTCTTCTTATTTCTTAGAAGAGTGAATTTTATCTAACTGGTTCACCCAGACCTTGCAGTCATTTTGTCTCCTTCAGTCCTTAGCACAGAGGTAGGTGAAACACGGCAGAGAACGGGCAGGAAAGAATCCAGCATGCCCCCAACTATTTCAGTGGAGTACTTCATATTTGCAGATGTATATACTGATAAGTGCCTTTCAATGAGATATTTCTAAGATTTATAGCTAGTATGAAATAAAACATGCTTTTCCCCCTCAAAACTTGCTAAGAACTGAGCACTCTGCACTCTAACAATTTTCAACTAAGCAGAGCTCTCTGCTGACAACTCCTGTGGAAGCTCTCCAGTATCGAGCTGGACTCATGCTGGCTTCATAATTTCCCCAGCAAAACACTGCATGATATTTCAAGCCACGGAAGACTAGATCAGACTTCAATCCCCATCAAATAAGATAAGTTTTATTTATTTGAGCTAGCACACACAGTACAGCTTCAGAATGAAATGTGAGTTTTACTATGGGTGTGGTAGCCGGGCAGTCCTGGACACTGACAGTTCCAAAGGCTTAGCCAAATTCCATCAATTCACCAGCTATAACTCATAAAGAAGCTAAGTGTGAAGGTCATAAAAGGCTGCTGGTTCAAGTCGACCAGTCAGCCTAAGCCAAGGCAAGTTGGGTTGGGCACATGGTCAGTGGCACCATCCTTTGAAATCCAGAGAAAACGAACAGGGGACAAGTATGAAGCATTAAGAGAACAATCAAAATTTCCAGATCATAAGGCAGTGAAATAAAGTATTTTAGAATGCCACAATCTCACTTTTAAGAAATATGCAGAAATTGGTAGTTCATTTTCACATTCTCCCCAAATCTCCCTACCTCAAAATAGTTGGGAAATTTTAATAATGTTGCCATCATCCTGCTTTCAAATGGGAATTCATCTTAAGGGCTTAAGATGGGCAGGATGTCAGTTTTTCACCAGAAGAGAGAGCATCATCTATTAAGTATCACTAATAATTCCAGGTCTAAGTGTGGGAGGCGTAATATAGATCAGGAATTAGAGGAAGGTGTTTCTTCAACATTAATCAATGGCCTTGAGCAAACCTAAGAGATCAGTCAAATCTAAAGTCCAGTCTTCAGTTCAGTGATAATGCCTAATGCTTTTATACTTTTCTAAAATAGCTTAGTGGAAAAATGAGAAAAGACATAGCTTTCTGGGCACCATTGCTATTTTAACTGCCTTTGTGCCTTATTCAACTCCACGCCCAAAGTAAATCACTTTTTAACATCACTGTGTATGTCTTTGCAGGGAGGAGTGACTATAAATAAAACAACTGATCTTACCATGTTATTATTGAACAGTATTTAGCCTAATTCATATTAAAAAATATTCTACTGTGGTTTATGTGCAACTCTGAAGTTTATGGAAAGATGTGGACTGTTACGGTGGTTTCTTAACTGAAACGACAGAATGACAAAGTGTCAGCCTGGATTTTGTTCCCAAGCATAACAGGGCACTACTATATGGTTATACTCAGAACTCTCAACTTTTTTTTTTTCCTACAAGTTTAAAGAAGAATTCGATAATACTAGTTTCAAAAGTTGCATTTATATTTTTAGGGTGAAGAATATCTGAAGTACCAGAATGAAAAACAACTGCAAAGAATCACATGCCTCAAAGAGTTGTGTGTCAAAATTCCCTCTGATCACAACTGCAGATTTTTGGCTGGCCTGTCTGACAATAAACAGTTACAGAAAAACACCTGCAAGGACATAATTTTAAATGTGCTTACCTTTCCAAAACCTTGTAGGCATGAGGAAAAGATAGTATGACTGTAAGTGGAGTCATCAATACAGTACTTCATGAAAGCTTTCTGGAAAAGTTACTTGTAATGGTATCAGGTATAAAAAGCAGTGTTATATGGCTTATAAATTACTTGAAGGGCTGTTGACATGGGTGTAATAATAAAATGACAGCGTAAGAAGTACACAGAGGTAGTCACAGAGGAGTGCTTGATTAACTTCAGTTTCAGCCATCATCACAGCTGTGCAGCTGGACGCACCACGGCAAAACAGACATACAAACACCTATCCAATAGTACTACTGAGGTGAGTTATTTCCTGTTTGCTTTATCACGCAGGCATAGTTTTGTTAAATAAAATGGATGGTTTTATTAGCGGTAGCCTATATTCAGAGAGCTCCTTATTTCAGAGAAAAATTCCACCTTTGGTGCTTGAGGAAAAGACACGAGATACTCAGGTTAAGTACAGCACTTCTTATCTCTGTAAGCAGCACTGAGGAAACCTGCTGAAAACTCACTGGAAATTATGTGTAACAAAAAGAAATGAAGAGAGCTACTAAACACAACACATGGGTTTGCAGAGTATGGATGGAAGAAGGCTGAGATATCCTCTGGTCAATTCATAAGTCTAAATGACATAGAGATTAAGATCTGCAAACACACTGAAGCACGTGCCTTAGACTAGTAGAGAGTGTGGATAACAATACTTTCATGAATAGTTGAAGGTCAGGACAACTTGTAGCTAAACACAGATGATCCCATCATCTAGTAGGAACATCTACTCCTCTTACCTCTCTGCAGTTTGAACTCTTGCCAGGGACCTCAGCAGTGGAATGAAAGGGATGAGAATTTGGGCAAAGTTCAGAGAATAAAAAAAAAAAAGAGTTTTCTGAGGAAATACAAAAATAACTAGGTTGCACAGTGCATTCTGTAAGAGATGTGATAAATTCACAAATACTGTGAGCTGTTATGTGAAAAAGGAAAGCATATTTAGTACAGTACCAAGAGACACAGGCAGAAATAGAAGAATGAAAGCCCATCAAGTGTTTCACACTTGTGCAGCAACTACACTAACACAGACTATGGGACTGCTGGAAATTCAAGCGGCAGAACATCCATTCATGCTAACAGAAACTTGTACCTATATTTTATTCACACTCAAGGAAGGGAATGGCCTGAGAGCCTGGTGATTCATCCCAAGCAATAGCGCAGCAGAGGCCTTATTTCATGATTTTCCTGCATTGCTTTAGGAGTATATTGCAGCAACTTCTTTTCTGAGCACTGCTGGGCCAAGGGCAATGGTTACCATCCCTATCTCACCACAGACCGCACACCAATGCTTTCCTGTAAAGGTGAGTGACTGCTGGCACAATGGCTGGTAGCTTCTTAGGTCAGGTCAGTTAAAATCAAAAATAATCAAAAACCCCCAAATCTTGCTCTTAGAAGTGCTGAAGCTTATCTGTACTTCTTTGACTGAACTGAGCTAGGAAGTGAACTAGCAGTTACACTGAGCAGTTGAGGGGGTGGAAGATGGTCCTGGAGGTACCCACATCTGCAGTGCTCGGCTGCAGCGAGAACAGGATGTGTAACCGCATTGCGTGCTATCCCCTGCTCTATTTCAGAGAAGATGCTTCTAAAGGAGTAAAGCAGCTCTTTGCCCAAACCTCTTCAAGTCCTTTCAGCAAAGTAAGCATCACAGTTGACAATAATTGTGATGGTCTGTGCACTGCATGCTAAATTAGGACCATGAGCTATATGTTTCTAATCTCTTGCCTCATCCAGTGTCTTACTTTAATCAGGGATGAAATGAAGAAAACAAAAACAACCTCTGACCCCTCCACTTTCTAAGACTTGTTCTTCTGGGAGCATACTTGGCAAGCAGCTTTAAAACAAGGTGCTGAATGGAACTGGTGAGTGAGGATGTCTGCTATCCTGTGAAACTGCTGGTACAAACCCAAACCTGACTGGGATGCTGTCTCTGAGAGCTCTGACCTTTCCGTGATCCAGTTTTGTCCCTAATGTGCTGCAATACTTCACAGTGACCTTCTAGGAGGAAAAATGAGTTTAATGAATAGTTCCATTTTAGGAGACTGCCCCTGCCAGTATATTCTGGGTTATGTGGTTCATTTCTTAAACTATAATATTCCACAGGAAAAAGAAGGACAATTCTTGGCTGCAGGGTGGATACAGAAAGGTGGTTTTCCTAAATAATAAATTAGGTCAGTCTTTAAATAAGTCATCTCCATCTCCCTGGATAAATATTTACTCTTTGCAAACTAATATTAGGTTTATATGTCTCCCATAAGGAATTCTGGACTTAGCCATGTAAGAAATCTACTAGATAGCTTCAAGGGATAAGAAAAAAAGGAAAGACTGAAAGAACAGAAAAAAAAAACAACCCTCAGGCTTCCAAATTTTAATAGAACCACCTATTGTTAACAGTCAGGTACAGCACACATTTATTCAAAGATATTTCCCTAACAAGAACAACCACTGGAACAAACTACAAACAAAGTCAATTATATACTAATGGCACTTATCACTGGAAACAAGGACTCTGCATTTTCAAAAACAACTGATAATTTACAAGAAATTTATTAGGAACTTAGAGAGGATTTCTCCTTCAAGAGCCAAGCTCTGAACAAGGCAGTCAAGTCAAGGGCAGTGAGAGCATTTTCAGAAATTTGATGATTCCCTGTTTTAAAATAATTTTTGTTTCAATCTGCTACTTCCTAATGATGTTAGAATTTAAGAGTGTTTTAATTTAGAATGAAGAACACCTTCAGTGTTTTCGGTGACTAAATTCTGGAAAAGATATTGTTTTGTGTCCATCAAGAGTCTCTTGCTTTACAAATGATCTCAAGGTAAATTAAAGAAAAATTCATTTCTGTCTACCTCTGCTTGGTTTTCTTGGCCTTTGACAAATCCCAGAGAATGGCTCAATTACTTCCTTGGGAGCAAACATGAGGGGAAAGAATGGTAATTTAACCACAAGTGAAGAACCTTGACAAGAGCAAGCAGCTATATAAAACTGGCCACGAAAAACTAAGGCTGGAAAGAATGCGACATCTAAGGATCTGAGAAAGCTAAACTAGGGCATCCTTCTCATAGAAACAAGCTAGACCAATAATGTAGATATTTTTGGGCAGGGTCTGATGTTCTTAGGAATTAAGCTATTTGGCAGGCAGTAGGGACAGGGCATCAGAAGCCAGCTTCATGTCAGCCATGAAATAATATAAATAGTTGTTGAACACAATCTGACACTCTATTACACTCTGCATGGCCCTGTGCTTCTACTAACAGGCAAGTTTCCATCCCCAGTGAGCTCAGTAAGGAACTGACACCTCAGTCATTTGGGTGCCTAAGCATGTGTCCTCATTTTGAGTATGCGGAGTACTGGCAATATGAAAGCACAGTCATATGCAGTTAAGAGTGGACATAGGAGCTCAGCCCTGTGCAGTGCTATAATTCACAGCTCCTCCATCTAATGAAGAAAAGCTAACAACAACTTGAGGAATGGGAAGTTGTTATTTCAACTTTGAGTTTCAGGACAAACAAAAGAACATCCTAACCTCCATGTATTTCCTACTGTTGGCAGATGGAAAAGCACATCTACTTAGTAGCCATAAGACTTACATGAAGAAAAAGCAAAAGCAGCAGAAACATTAAGTCAGATTAAATTTTAAGCAGAGTTTATGGCAAGAATTTTGAATGCAGAGTCTCTTAGTCTGGACCAAGTACAAAGCCATACTTGTTTATCCTTTCTGCTATAAAGTGCATGTTTAGCTGAAGCAGAACAATCAGCTTGAGGAAGTATTTCTTAAAAAAAAAAAAAAAAATCATTTTTTCTTACTATTTAAGAAAGGGGAGAAAAATAAACATGAAATTTCAGTGTACGCCAGAGAAGTTTTTCTCAAGAACAGCTATATTTATTATTAAATCACTAAGTATGCTTTGCTGGCTACATCAAAGGTCTTTAATTTATCAGTGATCAATCTGGGGTATGCTTGTAAGAAAACACTGATTTCTTTTTGCTTCTCACCAGCTAAAAAGAGTAAGCAGGAAAAAAACACCCTAGACACCCTAATCAAATTACACATGTTTTTAGTCTCTAGCAGCCCCTTAGAGGTGATTTTTTTTTTTTAGAACAAAGCAGTCTGCTTTAGAAATTTGCCTTTTTTTTCCTTTCAGGAAAGTCCCGGTGCTTTATCCCAAATCACTGAAGCCACTGAACTTTTTTGCAGTTATTTCCGTGTGCTGCAGAAAACATCTCTGATATGATCAGATTTCTGCCAAGCAAAAGGCTTTGAAATAACCCCTAAGCTCCTCTACTAGAATGGTGGGGAATGGGTTTGATTCTCATAATGTGCTTAACATTTCACACAATGTTTGACACCACTGATCTCCGCTGGTATCAACACCTGATTTGCAGGAAAACTAAAGGCAAAATGTATTCCTCATTGAGTACTGAAAAAACAATACTGTGTTAAAGCAATAAAGGAATATGTAACATAGGGTCTAAAAATATAAAAAAAATAATTAATTTCACTTTCTCTAGCAGCCCACGTTACTTCTGATCCTTCCACTCATACCACACAAAAAGAGGGAACTGATTTTGCATCTATTAAAAGTAAGGGGACTTGTGCTATCACTTTGAAGTGGGAGAAAACTCTAGATTCTTTTGAAATTCTTCATAATTTGGGTTGTCAAGAATGGACTGACAATTAAATAAAGGTCTTTGGTTGGTAAGCTAAATATATAATGTAAAACTACATAGGAGAAAATCCTAACAGCTCTTGAGCTTGTGGTATACCCTGGAGAACAAGGATAATACTGGTTTCTATACCAGGTGTCAATTCAATTAATTAAGAAAGTGAAGTTTGGGAAGTGACTTGATTAAAATTTGTTAACAGCTACTCAAGTTGAGGTTTTATGAGAGGCATGATGAGATGAGGAAAGAACAAAATTCACTGCCTGAGAACTGAATCTAAACAAAGTTCAAATGGGAAACGATGTGCAAATTCTCAATTGTAGCAGCAGGATGATGTCAAAAGGGATGTGGTGCATTTGCTTTCGAATGAAATCTGTAAGACAAAACTTTGTGCATCAAATACTAACTTGTTGAAGAAGTCACTTAAAGAGTTTGTTCCCAGTGTCATAATGACAACATAATCATTAGACAACAGTTATTTTCCAGTAACTGTGATCTACTTTCCACGATACAACACCTTTAAATTTTTCAGTCTTTGATCAAACCATATGTTTTTGTACCTGTAGCGCCCATCAATGCAAGCAGCACCATGCCTAGGCACAGATGTCCTGAAATTGCCTGTGAATATCCTTCCTGCTTCTAGTGACAGAACAGAAAGAGTAGGCTGCTAAGTTGCATAGAAATCTCTTTTAAATTTAATCTCCAATGCATCTTTATTTGCTTTCTTAATTAAGAATGTAGAAGTGAAATTAGGCATTTGTAGACTGTGATTCTTAGAATTACTGGGATGCCTCTGTAATCTGAAAGGTTAGAGCAGTTTTCTTTCAAAACACCTGCCATGTTGTAACTGAAAATACTGCTTCTCTACAGCAACTCACACCCTAAGCACTTTCCATCTGAGGAATGTCTGACTATCACTGTTATTCCTCAAAAGCTGTAATGAGGTTGAAGCAAAGTGTGAAAACAAAACTTTTACAGAGAGCTGGAACATTTCCATTTTCTATTTGTTGTTTGGTGCCCTTTTTTTCCCCAAGGGAAAGAAATTAAGTACTCTTTGGAGGAAATAAGCTTTCTGTTCTATTTGGAAAAAAATGAGTAAGGATCCTTCTATGTGAGGCATTATTCTTTAAGAATACATGAAACGCAGCCCTTCCTACAAGTCTGCTCAGGTTGTATTTATAGAATAAACTAAAGGCTTCATTTAAAAAATGTCTTGTTCATCATCTCATGTCCTGGCAATAAACAGTGGGGTGTGAGCAGAAAGTGTGATAGCAGGATGATTGAGCACATCTTTCAAGCAGAGGGCACTAAATTAGATTTTGTCCACTTCATACATTTCTACCCTTCCAAAACTGCACAAAAAGGTGTTGAGGCAACAGCTCAGGTGAGATGGGTCAGAAGAGCTCAACTGAAGATGTTCAAATAAGCAGAAGCCTCAAAGACCTTGCAGTCTCAAACATGAGGCATCTCAAAATTTACCATTTCACCTTGCCTAACTGACAGCAGAGATTTTCGAGATGTGTCTTAATTTTTTATAAGCAAGTATTTTCTAGTGAGGTACAGACCCAGCATTTTTAAACCTGCTAACAATAAGCTTGTTTTTACCTTTCACAGAACCTACTGGTACACCTTCCCGCATTTCTTAGAATTTGTAGATGCAGGTGGAAAACTACTGGTGGGTGCATTTAAGGAGAAAATGTCTAAGGCAAATGGTCAATCAGGGAAGGCAACACTCTAGCACTGCTATGTCCTAGCATTCATGTCCATATCTTAATTGCAATAGCCCTCTATTTCCTCCCCCACAGCCCTAGTGAAGAACATGTTTTGTTCCTTGAAGAAAAAAACTGAAAGCTTGGATTGAGGCAAGATGTGTTACTACCACCAAAAGAATCTAGAGAAAACTCGCATTAAATGTAAAACTTTAGTTTCTGTATTTCTTCACAAAACAATATATTTCTACTAACTCTACCTATAAGCAATCTCTCTCAGTATAAATGGGAAAAGCAAAATATTCGTATTGCTCAAAATGACAGTATTTACAAAATGATTGTTGAACTACAGAAGACAGCATGGAAAATGAGCAGACAATCAAGAACATGTAAAATGTTCAGATATTCACCTATTTCATGGAGGTTTTCATTTTGTAGAGATCTCAGTGTGATTGAAAATGGAAAAGCATTTAAAATGCCACTGTGTCTCATAGGAGAATGCTCCCTGTGGTGTCATCAAAGCTTTACCCAGCAAGACGTCTGCACTGTTCATAAATTTCAATTTTTTAATCACAAATGTCCTTAAATAGCACTTTGGTACCCCACTTCGTTTAAGAACACCTGAGTATAATTCATAAAATATGCAAGATGGTTTCCCAAGCCCTTTTCTTGTTCTGGCAGTGGATCTGAGTGAACTCCATATGTACCAGGCTCCACATCACGCTGGCTATAGCAGTGGCAGGTGTGAGCAGGAAGGAGGGCCCCATGAGCCAGAAGTTCTGTGGTAACATAAGAGGGCTCTCTTGGCCTAGAGCTCACATGGGTTGGGTTTCTGGCTTGCTGCAAAGTGTCCTAACTTCAGTCACTCTTGACAAGAAGAGCAAAATCCCTCTAATGAGAAACAAAGCATGACAATTTTTAGAAAAACTGCAGATGCACTGACAAAACTATGGGAATTTTGACAAAATAGATCCTATAACAGAACATGGGATTTGGTGTTGACGAGAAGCTTAGTGATGCTCTCAGCATGTTACACACACCTCCTTGGCTTGCGTAAAACAACAGAAAAGCAGTAATTAATTCATGCTCAACAGCTCCAGTGCCTTCTCAAACTCTGTAACGTTCAAGCTAGAAGTTGTACAAAGCTTGCCTTTATGCATACCCAAACACACTCTCATGGTGAGACAACATTTTAATTTCACATGTTATCTTTGTCCAATAGAGAGGGCTCTCATCTGCTCCTTGCTGAGGCTTTTCCACTGCAAATGGGAATGGAAAAAGAGAACTTCTGGTGTGTAACCCTTCCCAGCAGAGGATGGATGGGACAGACAGCTTGCTGGTGATAGAACTGCATGTCCAACATCAAACAGCTCAAGCGAAGCAAAACAAACCTCGTCCTGCTCTAGATGGTTTCAGAGAAAACCAAGGAAATTCAGCAGCTTAAGTGGCTGGTGTATACCAAGAGTAATTGCTGCTTTGTCCTCCCCCCTTTTGAGAATCCCAGTTTACCCTCTGATCAGATGTTCATGTTGAAGTCCTTTATGCTGCTGCACCGTTTAGTCCTATGGAAGGTCAGTGAATACAGAACTGGGCCTAATATTTCCCTCACTCATCAGCACTTCTTCTAAGCAAGTCTTCCGAAAACACACACCTCTGTTTTACTAGGATAATGTAAGAGATGCTAACATCTATATGTTTCCAGAGCTCATTACCTACAGTAAAAACCTGCGTGATTGTTGTCTGAGCAAGATTTCTCATATTCTGAAATATTTTGAGAATAAACCTGAGAGAGACAGTTTCATTTTTAACCTTTTTTTTTTTGACTTTTGCTTTGAAGCCTTTTGTAATTTGACCTTTGGAACAAATATTTCATAGGATTATTTGTTGCTAAGGAACAAAATGGAGAAATTGCAATATTCTGTCTTTCTACCTGTGATTTGCTACAGCACATACACTTTTGTTCTGCACTGTTCCTTTCTTTCCCAATCTTTCCACCTCCACCAGCTGGCAATGTTTATTGTGCAGTAACATTTATTCAGTAAACAGACATCTCCAGGTATTTTGCTCTGTGTTTCTAGATGCCCATCTCTTCTGGAGGTACTTGACAATGCCCGTTTAAAATTTTTTTTAATCTCAGAGTTCCCCTGAGAATCAGGGGAGAAGATGAGTAATTCTAATCCACTTGCCACAGCAGCATTGGGACTGATCAGGTCCTTACAAATGGTAGGTACAGATTTCTTTGTCTCCAGGAGTGCAGTTTTTTAATAACCCATTTTTGACTTCATCTCAACTGACTCTGAAATCATAACTAATCAACCAAAGCTACAATGAAAAAAAAGCACAAACCTTTTGCATATAAATTAGCTCCTTTTGAAATCCCTGACGTAAGAAAATCAAGACACTGAACTCCAAGTCAGTTTTAGGGGGAACTGAATTACAGCATCATAGAATCACAGAATATCTTGAGTTGGAAGGGACCCATAAAAATCACTTAGTCCAACCCACACAGTACTACACCCAAATCCAAACCCTATGTCTAAGAGTGTTGTCCAGATGCTCCTTAAACTCTGGCACTTGAGGCTGTGCCCACAGCCCTGGGCATCCCGTTCCATGCCCACCGCCCTGTGGTGCAGCCCCTTTCCCTCACTCCCAGCTGCCCTCCCCTGACAGCTCCGTGCCGTTCCCTCAGGCCCTGTCGCTGTCACACAGAGCAGAGCTCAGTGCTGTCCCTTCACTCTCAGTGAGGAGCTGTAGCCACCATCAGGCCTCCCCTCACTGTCTTCTTCTCTGGGTTGAACAAACCAATAGATATCAGCTGTTCCTCATACGTCTTGCCCTCCAGATCCTAGCCCATCTTTGTAGCCCTCCTTTGGATGTTCTATAACAACTTTATGTTCTTCATATATTGTGGCACTTCGGCCTCTACACAGTGCTGGAGATAAGGCCACACAGCACAGAGCAGAGGAGGACAACCCTTCCCCTTGCCTGGTGGCAGTGCAGGGCCTGATGCACACCAGGGCACAGCTGGCTCTTTTGGCTGCCAGGGCATACTAATGGCTTACATTCCGCTTGTCAGCCAGAACTTCCAGATTCCTTCCTGAGGAGCTGCTCTCCAGCCTCTTGTGTCCCAGTCTGCACATGTATACACGGCTGCCCCATTGAAGATGAAGAATCTGGCATTTCTCTTGTGCAGTTGGTGACTGCCCAGCCCCCTAATTTGTCAAGTTTTCTCAGTAAGGCCTCTATCCCCGAGGGAGTCAACAGCTCCTCCAAGTTTAGCTTTGTCTGCAAAGTTATTTAGTACAACTTAGTATAACTTCAAGTCCTGTATCCAAGTAATTGATGAAAACACTGAAGAGAACGGGACGTAAAATGAAGCCCTAAGGAACTCTCAGAGGACTGGTCATCAGTCAGATGTAACCCCATTCACAATAACCCTTTGAGCCTCAACCATCTGCCAGTTGTTCACCCACTGCATTATGTTTTTGTTTAGCTGTATGCTGAACACTTTTTCCAGAAGGGTACTGTGAGAAACACTATTGAAAGCTTTGCTGAAATTCTAAAAGATTACATCAACTGTCTTCGTTTGGTCAACCACGTGAGTAAACTTGTCATAAAAGGAGATTAAGTTCATTAAACAGGACTTTGTGAACCTGTGTTGGCTATGATCAATGACTGCATTGTCTTTCAGGTGTTTTCAGTAACTCCCAAAATAATCGTCTCCATAATTCTGCCAGGCACTGAAGTGAGACTGACATAACAAAGGCCTCTTTTAGAAGACTTAAACACCAAAACCTCTGTGAAATAAATCATACTGCCCACATTTTGTAGACTGCAACTTTGTAGCAGAGAAGGATCATGTAACTTGCTCAAGATCCTGTCAAAGTCCCAAGTGAAGATCGGAGGACTCCTTGTGATTGCACTTAAAACCGAATGCCATCCTATTCTCCAAAATGCCTGAAGGCCTTTCAGTAACTCAAAAACACACTAGACTAAATGGGAAAAAAAAACCCAAAAAACTGGAGGGGTGGGGAGTGGGGGGTGAGAGGGGAGGAAACACAGCCCAAACAGATGGGATATTTAGGATATTTAGTAGTGCTTTGGATAAACATAGCGGATATTGTCAACTCATCTTCAGCTCCTGATGCCCTTAGAGCTCCACTTGTGAGAATACAACTGGCTTTGGAACCGCTGTCTTTCCCTTACAAGTGCTGTTCCCATCTTGCCGCAGGGAGAGATCAGGTACTTGGGGAACAAAATTATAATCTGTCATAACATAGAAAACTGTCCACTGCAAAAAGAAATAAAGGGCTAGATGTAAATCAAAACAACCACAGAGCCCCAGTCTCCTGGGGATAATTTCAAGGCCCAAGCTCTAAGCACTAACAGTTCGTTCTCCTGAGATCAGAAACAGATGCCTTTTGTCTTAATTTTTTTATTTATCTTAACAGTGGTCTTATCAGAGAAGTCCTTCAAATAATCAAGTTTTGCCCATTTTTTACTAACTGCCTTTCCCATATCTGACTGCTACTGACCAAAAAGCCTTCAGTTTGTAAATCTTGCAGAAACAATGTTTTTTCCATTGCCACTCTTTTCAGACAACATGTGAGCAGAAAAAAAAAAAAAAAGCCACAAGAATGCTGATACAAAAAATAACTTGTTTTAGCAAGTTCAACTATTTTATGTGCGTATATCTGCAAGGTGTTGGTAGCAAAACTAAGTTCTACTTCAACATAAGCACTGTAGAAAAATAACCAAAACAAAATACAAAACCTCCAAACACCAATACATGCCAAGTGGGGAAAAAACCACCACAACACTGCTAGAACCAAAATATTTACTTCCCAGCATCTAAAACTATTACGGACATTAGAGAACATTTAGGAAAATGCCTTTTAAAAAGTCACTGAAGGATTATTTTAATATCTTCAAGTACAAGGAGAAAAAGCCAGTGCTGCTGATCCATGAAGTCTGGCTCTGTTCTTACCTCCCTAGCAGGCTGTGCACAGAACTGCCTGTACCATTCTTGCAGCCTGATCACTGTCAACCATCAGCCATCTCTCCCAGAAGAGTACACAGCTCAGATTAAGAAGTAAAGCATGTTTCTTGAAAATGTTAAAAGCAGGATCAAAAGCTGGAGCTGGCAAAAGCATAATCCCAGGTCATGGTGAAAACCATGCTTTTTCAGCTGTTGTTGCGTTGCCTGATATAAGTATCACACAAATACTGTGATTAGTTTGGTCATCACTTTCTGGACTCTTCAGATGCCTGTGAAAAAATATCTGCTTTTGCAGTAACTCTCTATTAAGTGGCTGTTCACTGTGCAGTTTTTGAAGGTTTCTTGATACACAGCACAGTCATGAAGTATAGACAACTGTCTCAGTATACAAACTGCTAACTTAGTAAGTATGAAATCACATCTTCTCTTGACAAGCAAAACTGTCACCTTGGCTCTGAGAAAGGAAAATAATTACGTTTGGATTATTTCCTTGTATTTTCTAGCAGTTTCCTGAGAGACCTTAGACAGATGCCTTAATCCTGTTCTGCACCAATTTTCTCCTTGCACCTCTACCCCATCATAAAGCAAATCAACTGATGTTTACAAAATGCCCTCTGCTTCCTTACAGAGAAACAGCTAAGAGTCCATTCATATATGTTTTAAAACCTATTAAACTCCCAATCATCTTTTTAATACTTTTCCAGTCTGAAAAAAAGAGACAATATTTTTCAGAGCTATTCACAGTTGTAGATATTTTAAAATCACTATTTCTTCTTGATTAGAATTTGCATATAACTGAGGTTCACAGAGACTGCTGAAATACAAAATAATCCTGAAACTAAACTCAAAGATATCTGAACTGAGTCACAGACTCATAGCATCATAGAATGATGTAGGTTGAAAGCGATGTTAAAGATCATCTAGTTCCAAACCCCTACCATGGGCAAGGCTACCCCCCACCATCTCAGGCTGTTCAGGGCCCCATCCAACCTGGCCTTGAATGTCTCAAGGGATGGGGCACCCATAGCTTCTTTGGGTAGCCTGTACCAGTAGTTCACCACCCTCCGAGTGAAAAATTTCTTCCTAAAATCGAACCTAAATTTCCCCTCTTTTAATTTAAAGCCCCTTTGTCTTTTTACATGGTATGACAGTGATAGGACAATCTCCTTCCTGCTTATAAGCTCCCTTGAAGTACTGGGAGGCCTCAGTGAGGTCTTTCTCACTGGAACCTTCTCTTCTCCAAGCCAGACTAGCCCAACTCCTCAGCCTATTTTCATAGGAGAGGCACTCCAGCCCTCTGACCATCACTATGTACAATCCTCCTCTGTACAATCCTGTACAGCCAGCTTTTACCTCACAGCACTATGGAGCTAATGAAGCATTATCTGCTTCACACAGACAAGTGAGCCTTGCTGAGCAGCTCTGAGACATCTAGAAAATGCTGCACGCTGCCATGGACACACGCCGGCCTGTTTCAAGTGCCAACACAAACCTTCTCACTGGACAGTAAAAATGCCCTTTTGCATTCAAAATTTGCACTACTCAAATTGCCCTGGATAAGGCTTATTACAGGGAAACACATCAAGTACAAAAGTCAGAGAAGCCGTGCAGTATATCGCATAACGGACATCATATTGAATCAGGAAAGTCTCCAGCCAGCTGAATTTCTGAGGCTCAGAATGTTTTGTCCAGAAGTAGGCATGCCTCTTCACTGTGAGAAGATATGTGTCACATTAGGTAGCAGAGCTTTTTTGAAGTATTTTAATTTTCACCTCTCAGTCTTCGATAGCAGTCATACTGCCTGCCTCTTTACTACTTATGTTCACTGATTTTTTTTTCCTGTTCTGCTAGCATATCCCTCCCAGTCCTACTGCTGGAAAGTTTTAATCCAAGTCTTGTTAGGAACATTAAAAACTATTTGAAAACAATTTAGTATTATTAAGTATTTATATTATTATACTGTATTATTCTAGGAAAATCACTTTTAATGACTATTTTAAAATTATGTTAATAACACAGTCATTAGCAGTTTTTATTTACCCTTGGTTTCTATTACCACTTGACAATTTTAGTAAAATAAGCATTCAAAGAAGCTTTTCCAGTTCTCAGTAGAAATGGATTCAGATGGCAGAAATAGGGTAAAAAGCTAATAACATGCAGTTGCAATTGTTTACATCTCCTCCACCTGAATTCCCTGAAGCCTGTGCCAGCAACCTTTCCATGATTGCAGTGAAAACAACTTTCTCAGCATCAAGCTGGAATTTATGAGTTGAAAAAAAACAGGTTAGAAAAGAGTGAGGTATACGAGGAGACATCTCAAAGAAATTCTGGACATCTGGATGTATATTCAGTAACTGGAAAAATAAGAATACTGCTCTCAAATGAATGGTAATGGGATCCTGGACAATTTGAATACTGCTCGACTACATGGGGCAATGCATCACCAGCCTCAGCCCCTTCTGTTGATGTGGTTGTCTAAGCTGTCTTCTGTTGGTGAAGAGTAAACAACACAGACCTCATTTTATCTTACTTACAACCTGTTGGTAGGATGCAGCACCACCATCACAGGCATTCTTTCTGTAAATGTGGATAGTGGTTAAAAAAACCCCACAGAATTAGAAGAACAAAAATATTTCCCAGAAATTGCCAGATAGGACAGCTTACAGAAATGTTAAAAGGAATAAAAGGCTGGATAAGATTCACAAAATAGCCACCGCCAGTGATAAAGCATGAAGGATGAACAACTGGGGACAAGATTGCCAAATGTAAAATGGAAAGTTTCCAACTCAGGAACAGCAGAGGAAAAACATGGATTAATACACCAAGACCAAATAAGCATCATAAAAATTCTCCAAGCCAAACCAACTGCCACTGTAAATAACCTCAGAAACTCTCCTGCATCTCTCCTTCTTCCTGCATTCCAAGGAGGATTGAATTTCAAATAACCCTGGGGAATTCTAGAGAAATCTTACACTAAAATGTTGAACTCAGGCTTTAAAAGGTAGAAAAACTGTATGTACTTAAGAAACACCATTTCTGCCTTTATTGTGATAAATTCTTCTGCAGTACTTACTTATGTCTGAAAGAGGAATAAATGTTTCGGACTTAAATTTTCTTATGAGTTTTATCTTCACTGAGACTAGCTATAATCAAACTGACTCTTAGCTAGTTTTGAAATTGGACTAATAACTGACAGTTTCTACTTGGTGTATTAACTCAAGAAAAGAAAAAACAGAAACAATAAAAACAAAATCAACTACTGAACACTTGACAAATAGACAAAATTGACTGGTTGTTGACTTTCCATTCTGACTACATTTCAGCTCTAGTTTTGGAAGCTCTAGGTATATCTCTTGTCAGGCTGGAGATCCTACACTGCAACAGTCTTCAGCAGATGGTCTTACAGGTATACACATGTTTTCCTGGCAGCTATTTCTAACACGAGAAGTTTATTATGTAGTGTGATAAGACCTCAAAAATTGAGTCCACAGTGGCATTCCTAGAATTGAGATGGTATCACGAACTGTTCAGTCCATGACAAGGGTTGTTATGGACTTTAAATGGACTCCTGGAAAAATGGACACAAAAGGTTGGACAGCAATACCAGCAGACTGATAGCTGGCTCAACCTTGGTACAGATTTTCTGATCAACTTACATTTTAAAAAGTTCTCACAGGATCTGACAGAAATAGGAACTCTCAAACGCAACCCTGATCCTATCACAAAAGCACACTGAGAATGAATGAGAGACATACGTAAGAAAAACTTGATAGCACATAGTACACTTAAGCCTGAATGAACAGGAAGAGATGATGTCAAAATACTGCATTCAAAGGAACTGAACTTTGGACTTACAACACAGCCAACAGCGGCACAACTTCTTATGGTGCAGCATCTCTTATATGACTACACAGTGTATTCCAACACAGAAATTGGCAATCAAAGATAAATCAGCAATACTCAGAACTGGAAGAATAGTTTCACCATTGATCCATCTGATTCAATTCCTGACCATCCAGCATTATCCCTTGCCAGGTTTAAACATCTGATCCTACATCAAACAAGACATCAAACATAGACCCAATAACCATATGCGATATCTGCTAGATACTTGACAGTGATGACTCTTTTAACAAACACACATCCTCTGCATTTTTAAGAGACACAGCTTGCAGACAGTTTAGTTGACTTAGTATCTAGGAACATCCAAACAAACAGAAGAAAGCAGAATTAGGAACCTCCTACTTTCTGTTTCAACACTCCTCCTCAAAAGCTGCAGTTGAGGTTAAAGAGCAAATAACATCCCAAAATACCAAGATCCCTCACATTACATGGGCTGCCTGAAAAATTCCACAGAAATGCAAATGTCAACAGTTATTCAAATAGGAAAATCATTTATTGGTTGCAACTCATCTCTTACGTTTTCTCAGCATTGAGATAAACTATATAAACACAATTCACAAGTATGAACAACACATTAATGGCTAATGCTGAAGGCAAAACGTGTCAGGAAATGAAAGAATGGATGAGTTATTCCTTTCACCAGACAGGTGAACATACTTGCATCTGTAATTCTCAATGCTTAAATCTTGAATTAATAAATGTAACCATCAGGACATGCTACTCTTCTAAAGTCCAAAAATTAAACAGAGCACTGACAGGAATTAAAATCTATCCCTTCTCAGTTTACTAATGGGATTCACCTTACCCAAATTTAGCAAGCCACCTAGTCAGGCTTCATCTGTGTCATCACTGGGGAGAGGCATGGAACTACTGATTCAAACTCTCCTAAGCTAAGTGTCTCATAGAGTGGAAACACTTCCCTGCTCTGCCTCGAAGTGCTTAATGTTCTCCACTAATTGTGGCAGAGGCTTAGATGACTTGGTCAGACTGGACACATATAAGATAGAAGTTACATAAAATAAACTTTAAGTCCTAGCAAGACAGATTGCTTCAGGAAATACTCCTGTCAGGTCAGAGCGCCTAATTCGCAACTGAGAGGATTTCCTGCCAGCTAGAATCAGTGGCTCACTGTTGTTTACAGGGCACACGTACTAGAGTTAAGACAGGAATCAATTGTCTGTCAGGGGAATGGGGATTCCAAGCACTTTGATAAAATATGAGCATGAGAGTGAAAAAGGGAAGATCAAAACACTTTCAAGTGTGCATATAAGAATAATGTATGCATTTATCCTAGTAAGCTATGTCAGATCAAGATTCTGCTTTGCAGGTGTACAACAAAAAGGGAAGTACAGCAAGGGGAAGCTGACAACGGGAACACAGGAATTTGAAAAGGGAAGAAAAATAAAATACAGGGAGCATCTGAAGCCCCAGATATAAATGTGAGTACCTAGAAAACAATGCACTGCAATTGCAAGATCAGACATAGGCAGATAAGATATAATTTACTTTTGCACCAAATAGGTATCTCTTTCTAATACACTTAGTTCATCTCCTGCATTTTAAGGGTTTGACTGGCATCTCCTCAGTGCAATACCTTACTTAATGTCTGCATTTTGAGAGATCCTGAGCATGCTCACTGTTGCATTTAGGTGACTACTGCTCAATACGTTGCATGTTGGCCTCAGTATCTGAGGAGACTTCACAACAACTTGTCCAACAACATGTTTGTGAACAAATAAAATCAACTAACATAGCCAAAGCAGGCATGTTCAGGTTGCTGGTCAAGGGAATTGGCCAAGGAGAAGCATAAAAGTGAATGGACAGAGGACAAGCATATAAGTATTTGGATGGACAACTCAGGAGACATCCAGCAAGAACAATACAGCACATAAAGACAAATAATTCTGGTTACAAGCGCTGTTCGTTTGTATTGAACCTTCTCTCCAAAAGGACACAACTGAAGACACCCTCAAAACTACAGAAATACCAAATATACTCATTAGCATTCACACTCTCAGTGTTAACATAATAGCAGCACAGACAAATCAAAACCGGAGTGCAGCTGTTGACAGTCAAATACTTAAACTCTTCCCTGAAGTAGGTCAGTACTTCCAGACAACCAGATCACAAAAACAAAGCAAATGACCTCCATGCCTACTGAAACAAATCTTCAGCAGAGCCTGCGTTTATGAAATGACTGGATATGATGCAAATGTTGGCTGCTGCAGTGGGCAGGCAGGCCTACTTGCCACACCACTCCAGAGAAATTGTGGTCAAAACTGAATAAAATTGTAATAAAATAGCAGAGGAGATGGCAGATGTTTTCCACCCCTAAAATACATGCCTTGCTTGTCAAAACTCTCCTGTGACCACAGAATTAAGGATGAAGGCTGACCACAGCAGAGATTTTCACCTGCAGTGCTCAAGAGAGAATTGCTCATGTTGCAGCAAAGAGCTAGACAGCAGTGTGCCAGCTCATCAGCTTAGATAATCTTCACTGACCACAGCACAGGACACACCATTAGCTGGGTACCTAGCAGTTTTCTGTGGACAGGCTGTGTAGCTGTACCCTAGAAACAGCAAAAGAGAGCAAGATGCTCCTCTCCGCTGACATCCTGTATGCACTGAAAACTTAGTTTCAAACTCTCTCATTGCCACATCCTGGTTGTGCCACAAAGATTAAACGAATTCATTCAGAAATGCGTAGGTCATCTTCCTCCAACTCAATATGAGGCCTGCTTTATCAAATCTTTCAGCATTAAAGACTTATACTGTGCACATACATTTCCTAAGGAGAGCTCAGTTAGCCTACTCGAGCTCCTGGTAAAGGATGACACTCTCACACTCCCTCCACCTCCTCTCCCCTCCACAACACCACAAACACTGCTCAGGAAAAGCTACAAACTGTCTCTTTCACACCTTCTGAACTGCAGCTGCCTTTTGGGTGTGGGTCATCTGTGCTTGACATACATCAAAGGAAGCTACCGCCTGGATCTAGACAAAGGACAGTAAGAAGTCAGTGTCCTGTCTTTTAGCATCTGTGTAATTATAGCACTCACTGAAATGCACTCTCTCTTACCCAACATCCTTCTCCCTCCCTGGTGAGACAGGATCAGGCAAGGTGTGTTACTGCAGGGCAGCAGCATTGTTGCTTCTGACATCTTGTTACTGCTGCGGATTTCTTCTGGGTACAGACACGATCGGCCATGAACATATTTGCATCAGTGCCAGTTCCCAAGTAAAATTACTAAGGCTGCCTGGTTCATCTCTGCAACTATGTGAAGTGAAACAAAGCATTCTGCTTTTCATGTACTTAATTGCTCTCAATATATGTGGTTGCTAAAATCACGCCTGCACAGTATAAAAGCCTGAAAATTGGGCATAACTCTGAAGCCATGTGTTCAGCTGGCCAGCTACACTGCCCTTGCTGTGTACATACACAAAAGTTCCATCTACCCAAAAGGCCTCGTGTTACAGGGAGAGATGAAAGGGCACCTC
This sequence comes from Chrysolophus pictus, assembly GCA_037305975.1. Taxonomy (NCBI): domain Eukaryota; kingdom Metazoa; phylum Chordata; class Aves; order Galliformes; family Phasianidae; genus Chrysolophus; species Chrysolophus pictus. Next base: position 64,911,878 of record CM074576.1, read on the forward strand.
ACAGACAGCTCTCAGGCAAGAAAACATTGGGTTATGTAGCATGGGGAGACCTGCAGTCAGACATCTGAAGCAGTGTCAAGGCAGCCAGCCTGCCCATCCACCTGCAAGGATTGTGAAAGCCTGGATGAAGCATTCCAGTGAATTCTGCCCAGTGGCAAGGAGCCTCGTCCTTTCCATGTTTTCATCTTCTTTATCAGCCAACATTAGTCAGCTGGTCCTCCCCATGCCCTGGAATCCTCAACTCTTCCACAGGAAAACTGGAGCCTCCCAGGCAGAGCTGGGGAGTGCTGCTCCTACAGTACTTCACAGAAAGAAGGCCCTGGCTAAATTACACCACTCCAGCTAACAAGCAGTCTAACAAAACACTGATCTATAGCATAGCTGTCAGGTACTAACAAACATTTTCAGTTCTACTGACTAGATGACATGGGGAAGGTGGGATCTGGAATCACAGTTTCAAGTGGAGCTGAACAACACATGCATTTGGAAATGTTACACTTTGACAGAAGAAAGCGGATCTATTAATCTTTCAGCCACCTCTAGCAGCAAGCATGACCTCAAGATAATATAAAACATAAGAACAAGCTGATCCTGCATATAATGTGGCCACCATACTCCGGGCAGCAGCCTATTTAACACAAGCTATTAAGTCTACAGAGTGCAACACATCCCTGAAAAAAATCACTTGGTGGTATCATAGAATGGCTTGAGTTGGAAGGAACGTTAAAAATCAAATTTGCCCTTTGCTGAACCACAAATAAAATGCATACGTAGAGATGACTGGACACAGGAGCTCTCCTGTGCATTACAGCTGGCTGCATCTCAGAAAACAGCACAGGCTTCCTTTGCCAAAATAATAAACTCCTCTGCAAAATGAAAATACTCCATTACTCTAAGGGAAGAGACACTACTATTTCTCTCAGAGAATGTACTCACTGCTAGTTTGGCTTGAACTGAAGCAAAGGATAGTAACATAAACCAAGCAGCATCTCTCTAAAACTGGAGAAAGGAACATTGATATCTCTGACATAAATTCAGAACACAACATTTAGCTTTCAGGCTTCTGTGCACCGCGCTCACTCACAGAGGAAACTGAGTAATCCCAGGTAGTTTCCTTCTGAATCAGGTCTAGTGACATTTTCTTTCTGGAAGCAATGAGACAAGTTTATTTCTTCTGGTGATAAATGTCACCAGAAGAAATGCCTTCAGTTCTTGGGACAAGACGCTACTATGTGTGGGTGTACTCGGTTAGCATAGAAGGCAGTCACAACCAACGTCCTGGAGGCTGGTGTCAGCAGGAAAATATGGGACCTAAATGGAGTGGTTGCACAGTCATCCCATGGCTACTTCAGAGGCCACGAGTGGCATTTGCTACACTCCTGTGAGGATTTGGTAACATTCTGTATCTTTCTTCTCACAGGATGGAATAGCTTTCACTGGCAGGCTGATGGAGAGAAGACCCATTCGACATCTTCCACACCTTGGCAAAACAAGTACCAGGTCATACATTCCAATTTTTCACATATTTTCTAAGTCACATGCTGACCGAAGAAGCAGTTACCACTCTTATCAGCATGTAGAGACCATTACAGTCTTTAGCAATATTCCTCAATGGACACAGCAAGAATTACAGTAAACCTAAAAAACAAAGCCCTTTGGTTTTGAACATAAGGCTTCTAGAAAAATGTTAGAAGAGAGAATTTCATCAACAAAGCACTTAGACAGAAACAAAATGTATTTCTTGCTGGATGAGTGCCATTATTTGTTGTGACTGCAGTTATCGCTATTCATCTCCTATTTACATACCAAGCAAATACATACCATACTTTGTGACAGCACACTGAAAACAAAGCCTGTGCTTAGAAGAGTTTTAACACTTCTCCAATGACAAATTTAGTTCCATCAAATATTTAAGAGCAGGAACAATGTGTGCTGGACTTGTTTGGAGCAAATATTCACGTGGAACTGCAAAGAAAAAAAATCACCCTTCCACCCTCTAAGTTCAACTTCATAACCCAGAAAAGTAACTAATCAAACAAGATTTCACTACAATGTTGAAAATTTGTGATCTCCGGACATCAACCTCCATCCCTGGGTGATGGAAATATAGAAAGGGAGCAAAGAAATGTGACTAAGGTGATTGCCAAGTCGCGAAGGATTTCTGCACAACAGTCTTCTGCAGACTAGGCTCTAATGCCTGTCTAACTTCTCTACATTTACACCAACTAAACAAGAGACAATGTGATTTTCCAGGATCCAGCCTTCCCAACTTAAATCTGAATTTTAAGTGACCTGTGAAACTGTACTCCTAAGACAGTGTCTGGTTTTCTCTGTAGTTACAAGCAGGGCAGGAGCCTAAAGGCCTCCAGAGAGAGGCTCCATTGACTCCTCATGGCTAAGAAACCTTCCCTCTTTTCCTATCAAGACCAGCAAGCTGTTACAGGAGGACCTGCAAATTATATCACACACCAACACAATTATTCACTTCTCCAGAACACTTTATTCTTCAACACACTCTGCTAATTCAAGCTCAACAGCTTATTTCAATTCCTTCAAAGAATTAGGTCTTTTCACTGTCTACCAGCTGTCTAGAAAATAGGAGCTTTTGAGGGACTCTTTGAAACACCGAGAATTTCTACGTGAAAGCTGTCTCCTCTTTCTGAGAGAACAAGCTGCATCTCCAACTTATTACTTGAGGTTGCATCATCCTTTGCCGTTCTGTCGTCTGATAAGTTTTGCCAACTATGAGCCACTGAGTCATTGATTCAGCAGCAGTTGTATGTGAATGGGTCATCTGAGTCCGTGGAGGAGGGACAGCGGAGGAAGGAGGGCTCGCCTGCACACCAGCTGTTAAGCAGTCAGCACAGCAGAATGGCATTTTTCCTCGTGTTCAAATTACTGACACCATCGGTTTGCATAGGCAGGGAACCTCGCCGTGGGCACTGCTCTTGTGCTGCTGGAGCCCCTTTCTGATGAGCTGGCACGGAAGACACAAGGCACAACATATGGGATCTGACCCGAATCTTCACTCAATCACTGAAGATTACTTAAAATGTAAAGACAGAGGGCTTTTCTCTGCTACAGTGATGCAATAGTCCCTGTCTCAAGCTGCTGACTGCAGCTTCCCACTTGCTGTTGACTGTGTCTGAGTGTTGATGCTGGTGCTTGAAGTAAGTGGTTTTTTCAGCTGTATGGGAGTGCAGCTGGAAAGGGGCCCACAGCAGCGTGGATGTCCAGTGTAGCACTCAGCCATATCCCATCTCTATGGCCAGCAAGGAAAGAGTTGCTGCTCTCCAGCAGCTCTAGGGCAACACAGGGCTGAGCTGTGCTCATTAACCTGCACTAAATCTATGACAAACACTGCAGAAGAGTCTGTCCTACTGACACCACAAGGAAGTGGAAGGAAGAGACAGTCATTACTTAGTCAAAAAGTAGCAGAACTGATAAATCAATCAGCACAAAATGGATGTGGTGAGAGAAGATGTCACTTATTACTTCCTTTTGTGATGTCTATTATGCTTGAGCATTTTTCCAGAAACAGAGAGACTGAGGAAATAAAGTTCCATCTCCTCAAGCAGAACTCCAGCAGGACACCTTTTGGAGAAAAATAGCTTTTTGATTGCACTCCCAGTGACTTTATGATCTTGATACACAATGCTCAATCTTGGTTCCCTGCTTCTAAGATTCAGCTCTAGAAGTCATGTACGTTAGTGAGAATCTTTGTTTCTAAAAACCTTAAGTTTGTTGTCCCATCTCACCCACTGGGGCTAGGAGATGTTTAAAAAAATCATTTAGTGAAGTTGAAATAATGGCTAAAAAAGAAGAAAAAGTAGGCAGTTATGCCATATAAGCAATTCATTTTAGCTACCTGTTTTGTTTACTTCTTTTGATTGCAAGAGCAGGGCATTTCCTAAGGACTGCCTGTGGGTAGAAATAGTCAAGCTGCTGCAGGAAACAAGGGTTCCGCAGACAGCTATACTGAAGCTTAGTATTCCACTAGCTAGAAAGCTGTATCTGAACAGATAATGTAGTTCAAGCTTCCAGCTTCATTACCCTATGGGGATTTGGCCCACGGCAAATGCAGTGATTCTGCCCCTCAACTCTGCTTTTGTGAAGACCTCACCTGGACTACTGTGTCCAGTTCTGGGGCCCCTGACATAACAAAAATGTTGAGCTGTTGGAGCAAGTTCAGAGGAAGGCCATGAAGATGATCAGATGGCTGGAGCACCTTCTCTATGAGGTCAGGCTGAGAGACTTGAGGATCTTAAGCCAGGAAAAGAGAAGCCTCCGGGGGAACCTTACAGCAGCCTATAAGTACCTGAAGGAGGCCTACAGGAAAGCTGGGGAGGGACATATTATAAGAGCACGTAGTGAAGGAATGAGGGGTAAGGGCTATAAACTGGAAGAGGATAGATTTAGACTAGATATAAGGAACAAATTCTTTACTGTGATAGTGGTGACACAGTGGAACAAGTTGCTGAGATAAGCTGTGGGTGTCCACTCCCTGGTAGTGTTCAAGCGCAGCCTGGATGGATCTTTGAGCACTGGTCAAGTGGGAGATGTCCTTGCCCATGGCAGGGGAACTGGAGCAAGAAGATCTCTTAAGGTTCCTTCCAATCCAAACTATTCTATGATTCTATGATTCTTCTTGTTTTTCAATCTAGGAGACACGACAGCTTATTTCTAAACTGGTTTTATTTGGTAGGGACTGGATTAACCATCCACACTAGTCCTATTTTATTTCTGAGCAAGAATAGTCCCTTACTAGCCTTCCTGCTGCCCATCTCCCTCAACACCAGAAGCATTCCCAGAGTCAAGAACAGCTACAGGCAAGCAAAGAACTAGGCAGAGCCTTGGGTTAGCCCTGCCAATAAATGCTACATGGCTGGGTTATACTCATTTTAGTTTACGGAAATTAGACTGTTTTATTTGTGTTCCCATGCATATCTAGTGGCAGTGGAATATCCCAGGATGAGATTTCTTCTGTGATATGAGTTTAAAAAGCAACAAAATACTGGATGTTGAAAACACAGACTATTCTGGATTCTTTTTAGCATTTTATTTCTTTTCACACGCCTTTCCCAGAATAGGAGACTTGCTCTCTGCCTCTGTGCTTACGTCAGCCCAGAGTACCCCTCCCAGACAGCTTGTGGAATTGGAGTATAAGCTTCTTGGGACGTGTTCCTTTTCCATTTGATCTACACATCAGAATGAAAAATGAAACCTGCATGCTTGGAAACTATTTTCTTCACTCAATTTCCCCAAATCTTACTCTGAGCTACTACCAGATGACTAGCAGGCACAGTGAGGAAGATAAAACATGAGTTTTCTAAAGTTGGATTCTTACACATAAGTGTTAATGCAGAAGACATTTCAGGCTGATTTATGGATACCAAGACTGTAGTCTAAACCTATAGCCTGGATCATTCAAAAAACAAATACATCTGAAGGAGATAAATGACCTAGAGCTCCATCCACAAGCTATGGGAGAGAGCAAAGCCACAAGGAATGATGACACCTGAGAAGATAAGTATAAAGAATTCACTCAGAAGTGCAATTCAGTGAAAGGACTGTCTCACATTCTCTAGAAATGCAAACACAGTTCGGGCTCACTAGTTCATGAAACCTCACACTCTTAAGCCAAACGCAGAAGCCTCTGGTCTCCAGCCTTTGCTCAACAAAGATTTATTAGCAGATTACTTGAGGGAGGTCTCGCATTACTGAAGTCAAATTAATGCCTGAAACGACACATTGGTGTGGCTGGCTACTTCACACCGGGAACGATTTGCCTAAGGGCTTCTGAGTCAAGCCATGCCTGTCACGCTTGCTGTCACTTTGTGATGCACTGTCCCCAATACAAAATATAAAACATCACAAAGCCCAGCACATATACATAGACTTATGCTTAATTGCTGCTTACTCATAAGTCTACGTGCTTTGGAAGTCCCAGTGGTTAGGGCGAGTTGGCTTCCACCTGAAGGCGCTGAGATTTAGCAACACCTGCAGCTCCAGGTCATGGAGCCGAGAAGCCCAAGACAACTCCAAGGATAAAAACGGGTTTCTCCATGCTCAGCATGAAAGCCCTTTGGAAAACCCAGTGCCCCCATGTTCTGCGACCCACGACGGCCCCACCTGCAGTACACCAGGCACTCCATGTGGTTGATCTCCTGGTCGGAGCGGTAGCGGCTGTAGTCTTCCCACAGGTCCTTGATGGCCGTGACCGCCAGGATGAAGAGCACGGGGGCCAGAGCCAGCTCGGGCTGGAAGGCGTTGACGGCCGGCACGAAGTTGAGCAGCGCGATGAAGACGAAGTAGACATTGGCCAGGCGGTGGAACTGCTCAAAGAGGTTCTTGGGCAGGAAGGAGAGGGCCGTGTACTTGGTGGTCTTCAGGCGGTTGCTGGCCAGGACGGGCCGCTTGGATTTCTCCGCCTCGGCCTCAGGTGGCAGCAGGCTGGAGCGCACCAGCCGCGTCTTGCTCTCCTTCTTCTTCTTCCTCCTCCTCCTCTTCCTCTGCCTCTCCTTCCCCTCGGGCCGCACCTGGGGCTCTCCCTCGCTCCCCGCCGCGCCCCCGGACATCTCTGCCTCCCTCGGAGCCGCTCTCGCCCGGGACGGGGCAGCGCGGGCAGCTCCCACCCGAGGCACGGCCGCCCGCCCTCCCGCCCTAAGTTATCATCCTCGGCCGCTCGCCACGGCTCTCGCTTTCCTTTTCCCCTCCGGGGGGGAGGGAGGAGGGCTCTTTCAAACCCTCTCCTAACTGATCGGCTTGGCCCCCGCTCGCTTTCTCCTCCTCCTCCTCGGCCGGGGAGGGGACGTGGGCAGGCGGCGAGACGAGCCCTCCTCCCTCGGGCCTCGTCCCGTCCCGTTAGCGGCACGCCGCGGAGCCGGCCCAGGGCGCGGGGGGACGCGGCCGCCCGATCGTACAGCATGGCGCGGCCGCCGCCACGCGCTTCCGTCCGCCCGTTGGCGGGATGAGGACGGGGAGCGGCACCGGGACGGAGCCGCGGGGGTGGGGGGAGAGCGGGGGGAGGACCGGGGCGGCCCCGCCAGTGGGGAGCTTAGAGCGAGAGCGGCCTCCCGCCCGCACGCTTCTCCGGTGCCGTCGTTTGCCCGGGAAGGCGGCTCGCCCGCTGCCACCCGTGGATGCGAGGCGGCGGGTGCCACGTTCTCTGTCGCCTCTGACTTTCCATTACACGTACTGAGGTGGCGGCGGAGGAGGAGGAGGTTTGGGTTCCGAAGGAGAAAACAGAACTACCACTGAAGCGCTCGCACGGCTCCGCCGGCGTTTATCGCGGCCCCGCTCCGCTCCCCGCAGCCGCACGCAGCGCCGCCCCGAGCCCGGCCCGCGGCCTGGCGGCCACTACGGCACCTCCGGGCGCCGCGGGCTGAGGCGGCCCTCGGGCTGTCGTTCTTTTTCCCTCTGATTCGCTGTATGCTTGTCGTTACTTTGAGATGCGTGTAGCTGATTATGAACCCCTTCTAGGCCCCGAGGCACTAGCTCGGTGCTAATTCAGCACGCATTAGTTTTGAATGAAGCCGCTAAAGCAGAGTAGTTGGCCAACCCTGCTGTCTGCTCCGGTGTTGCTGCAGGGGCTTCATGGATTTCCCAGCTTATGGAACGTAGAAGCACCAGTGGGTTGGGTTTTGTCAAGGGGAAATGGGATAAATGCCCTGCCTTTCTCAAGTCTTCTAAGGGGAGTGTATAAAATTGTCATCCTGCACTGCGAAAAGGAGACCTAAAACCTTCCAGTTTTAGTTTCCAATGTTGTTTTTTTGAGCCTTGATTAACCAGCTCCTGACTTGCATAGATGCAGAATTAACTTCATGGATGAGCTGGATTGAGCAGAAATCCTTGTACCATGCTTTGGAAATGCTGACGAAGGAGGGCAATGGACCCAGAAACCAAGCTTCACTCACCTGCGGGCTGCTTGAAGACATCTGGGCTGATATCCCTAAGAGCTCTGCTTCACCCCTGGGCACCAGGAGTTCAAACACAGGATGAAGCTGTGGCTTCATCATTTCCCTGGATGTTCTTCAGTCAGGCTATTCACAGCATGTCTGAGCAGCGGGATGCTGCAGGCGCTGATGCTGATGAATGGCACATTTGTGCTGTGAGAAGCAGCGGGACCTTGTTGGAGTAGTCACCTTTTACTCGAGGTTCACATTAACTGTTCTTCCACAAATAAAGGAACAACAGGAAAGAAACTCAGTGTTAAGATACTAATCAGAAGCTGAATGTTCTTATGCAATCCTCAGCTTACATATTTGAATTTCACATTGATACAACAGCAGAAAGATAACAAGCACCTTGGTGGAAGCCTCTGAAGACTTCTGTGTTTGTTTGTTAAAACCTTAATTTCAGAATGGCTTAAAGCCATTTCATTTGAGCACACCAGAGTCAAGGGTCGTCCTTGAAAAGCTTCACCATTAAAAAAACAAAACAACAAAAAAAGAAAGTATGCAATTCTTCACTGGTCAAGAGCTGAAAAGCTCGTATTATCTTTCTTTGATGCTAGTAAAATGCTTTTTTATTAATATGAGCAAACTGAAATATCACCAGGCAGTCAACATTTTTTCCATTGGCTACAACAGCCTCTCTGTCACATGAGGAATCCAAAGTCCTGGAAATTAATCTGCGATTAATAAAAACAAAAGAGCCATCTTTAAACACCTATGAAATCCAGTGTCTGCCAGGCTTTGCTAGCCAAGGCGTTGCCAGTATAGATACTGCCAAGAATTCAGCCTCTCCTTTCCCTTTCTAAGTAAAACACTGGTCATAAGGAAGGCATAAGTGGGGGTTGGACCAGATGGTCTTCAGAGGTCCTTTCCAACCCCTGTGATTCTGCGATTCTGTGAAGTGTTTGTATCTGAACTCATATCTGAACTCTCTCTGTCCACATAGTTCAACTATGTGAGGCCGCAAATACGAGGCAGGTTACAGATTCAGCCTTCAACTGTGCAACACATACGTGTGCAAGTCTGACTAACTTTTCAGTTGCAGAAGGTCAAGTTAGAACACATCTGCATCTCCTTTTTGTGGAGTCTTTTGGAGGAAAGGAGGCAGACGGAGGTTGAAATCAGTCCAGATAACGCATAGTCTGCAAACAGTATTGCCTTCTAGGAACATGGAATCTGACTGGAAAAGCCTGAGAAGCTGAATGCTGAGGGCTTAGATTTACTGAATAACCCAAAGTAAAATATGGACCCTTTGCTACTTCTGGGGTTTTTTGAATTCCAGCACTAAATATGGGGAAAGTCTTGGGATTACTCTGTGCTTCAACTCAGCCATCCCTGCCGTGCATCAGTGTCTCCTTTCTGTGCTGATCTCTTCCTTCATTCATGGATGGTTCTGGCCATCCTCCATCTCACCGGCTAAACCTTGTTTCATTTTGCTGGGTATCAGATCTCTGATTTCTCCAGCTGTTAACCACAGTTCTGCCTCCAATGCCCAGTATCTTTGAATTTTGAGCCCAGAGCCATTCCAATTGTTGTTTCTCTTCTTGAACTGTACGCATTTGTTTGTTGATGGTGGTTTTTGTTTTTTTTTTTTTCCCATCAAGGACTATAGCTGAAAAAGAGGGAGGTTATAAGCATCAATTATGCTGATAATATGCCTAATGAGCTCATCTTTGATAGCCTAGGCTGTTAAGAGCTTAATCTTTGGGTGTGACACTGCTGTTAAGGCTAGAAGGAACTTTTCCAGCCAAAGATACTTGGCCTTTTAGATGTCACACACCCTCCAGCTTGAAATCATCACTGTGTTCTTGTTATGTGAGTGGGCTGGTTGCTTAGAAGTGGAGTATTCATTTTCTCATCTTCTTGGAGTCATCTACTTTGATTATATTTGAAGTATTTTATATGGTTCAGGAGTTATGTAGGTATGTGAAAATCATCGACCAAAAATGCCTTTAGCCTTATGATTCCACTGAACAGTTTGAAAATGGCATCCACCTGAACTCTGAAGATGAATACCCTATAGGCAAGGAGAAAGGATCCCAGCTTTATTACTGATGTAAAAGCTTGTGATTTGACTTGTCATGATTTTTGAATGCTTGGAGTTATCATTATTCTATTTTAAAAATTAATTTTTTCCTATTGTCAGGAGGTGAAGCAAATCCAATTTTAACACATTTTCTAATTTACTAGGCCACTTTTATAATATTTATATATCCCAAAATAAAGATTTCTTATATTGAATATTGCCAGAGACATAGATTACTCCCAATTCTCATAAAGAATCACCTTTGTTCCAAAGGACTTATTTTAATATTAATATGCTTAGTATTATGGAAGCACCCAGAGGCCTCAGTCAGAATCTAGGACTTGGAGAGCTATAAAAATAGCTGTAAAGACATGGTACCACACATCAGACAAAATCTGTTCTGCCCTTTGCAGATGAGACATATCCCATCTGGCTCTCCGTAAAGGGGACAAGCGTACATGTTTCAAACTAAAAGAAGAAAGGCAAGAGGCTTCTAGTGTGAAAGAAAAACCTGTTAAAAATGTCAAAATCAAACGGGGAGAGGCAACAGCCAAGACTGCATCTTTCCTCATTTCCCAGCATTCTGCAGGAGATACATAGATACATACAATGCAGTTGTGCGTGCATACACAAAGGCATAGTTACAGAATTGTAGAATCATAGAACCATTAAAGCTGGAAAAGACCTCTCAGATCACCCAGTCCAACCACCAGCCCACCCTCACCATGTCCTCTGACCACATCCCTCAGTGCCACATCCACACAGTTCTGGAACACCTCCAGGGACGGTGACTGCACCACCTCCCTGGGCAGCCTGTGCCAGGGCCTGATCATTCTTTCTGAGAAGAAATGTTTCCTAATATCCAACCTGAATTATGGACTGCAGGCAGTCTTCAAATCCCATTCCTTACTTTTGCATTCCCAGAGAGGGAAGATTTGAGTCACTAAGTGTGCGAGCTCCATGTGTGAAATAACAAGAGAGATGTTCAGTGTTGCAGCACAGGACCTCATGCTGTGCTGCAACTTTTCAGCATAATGGTATGATACAGAAGCGAGAGAAATGCTATGTGGACCTATCACGCCTCTCACCTTTTACATGTGTGTTTTTCCCACCTACTGCTCCCTGAGGGCACCTGCATTCCACATCCTGCATGCTGGGTGTTGCAGGCTCTCCTGCTCCATCACCACCTGTCTGACCAGCTGTTCAGCCTGATCTGTGACTCCCGACATTCACAAGCAGGTTGGGTCTGGCATCAGAGTGCTGAATGGAAGGAGGCTGTAGCACCCTGCTTTTTTTTACCTTTTATTCGTGCCTCAGAGAGTGCCACAGCCTTTCTTCCACCACCTGGACTGCCACATTTGCTCTGTGACCCTGACTGTGTGCATGTTGCTGGCAAATGAGCCCTGTGGGCTTCTATCTATCTGTTATCTGCTACTGTATGATAAACTGGAGAATAAATGAGTCAAAGTGTAGCAGAGACTGCAAAGTACAGAAATAACACATTATGGTAAATGCAGTTAGCTTATGTATACTTGTGGAAAATATACTTTCCTGATACTTAACAACCGGTTATGTTTGTGTTATCAGGACTAATCACAGAGAGTTGTTGATCATCACTTAGAGGTTTCATATCTGGAACTTTCTGCTGATAATCTCAAATAACTGAAAAGTACGAATCCTATTCCATTTAGCTCAGTAAAATGTGGTCTTTCATAGAATAAAGCTTATGAGCTGAGGTCTTGTCATGGTTAGTGGAGAGAGGCCGGGACTTTTAGGGCACAAGTGGGTCAGTGGGTAAGCAGGTCAGGTGAAGCCCATGCTCAAAAGCACTCATCATTTTCCACTAACTGCAGGAGTCATTAAGAGGAAGGAGGAGTCACCCTGGTGGGTATCCAAAGCTGGTCGACATGAATCTCTCTCTTAATGTCATGCTCATGCAAGTCCAGAGCACAGAACAGCCACTTCTCCACTGTGAAGGACAAGACTGAACCAGATGAGGCACTCACAGCAGGAGATGGCCATGTGATGACCTCATGGCCACTTGTGCCCTAGCACACCTGCCAACAAAATAAAATTCCCAGTGTTGCTGTACTGGTGACACAGGATGTCCCCTTCTACAGTGGGAAAGCGTAAGCAATACCATGGCCAATTCATCTCTCCTCTTACAGAAATGCTTTTTTTTTCTTATAACAGCTTTGTGTCAAAGGCCATTGCTTCAGTCCATCAGCTCAGTACTACTGAGTCGTAGAGTCATAGCAGAAACAGAAATGCAGGAAAATCTATGTAATTTACCACAGAAAGAATAAAGGCACACTTGCAATTTATAGAAAGTGCAGTTTGGGAGGAAACAAGAGTTAATATCCTGACAACGGCACTGCCAACTCTTGCTATTTTATGACGAAACTCGGTATTTGTTGCCGTTCTTAAAACTACATAACCTATTAGAATGGGATCTTACAGGAAACTTAGCTCAGTAAGGCAAGAAACTAGGCTAGAAAAAGCCTGAAGGTGTGAAACCCCAAAGCAGAAAATAAATAGGAGAATGTAAAAAGACATAAATTAAGCTTATGTTTTTGAAAAACACTCTGATTTTCAGAGCAGTTCTGTGAGATTTTTAGTCTCTGGTACTTTTTAACACTGAGGGCTTGGCAATGATTCTGCTCGTTACAGAAGCCGCCATAGGATTTCCTGTGCACATGCAGTCAAAACCTCACTTTCACATCACTTTAAGAAGATAATACAGGATATTGCTCCTGAATACTAAATTGAGTGTCATTTCAAATTAAGAGATATTTAATTACCCACTGCAGTTCCTTTTTGCTATTTCTCAAAAGCTTTCTCCCCAAAAGGCCAATCAAAGCTGCTTCAGTGAGTTTTTGGAGGCAGTTTGTCTGTGGGAAGCGACATCTTCCCTGGAGAGGTAATGGGGCAGTTGGAGGCTCTTCTGCTCTGTGCTTGTTACTCAGGACTGCCAGAAGGGAAAGTTGTGCAAACCAATGCATTCTGACTAGTCACTGTGGTTAGAGAGTCCCCTCTGGATTTTGTAATGCTGCAGGGTGAAAACAAGGCTCCTATTGAGACCAGCTATGCTGGGCACATAGAGAGAAGAGGTGGCTGCAGGCTCCTTTTCCTCCTGGGAAAACAGTTTTTAGCCTGCTGCAGGTCCAGGCCGGCTTTGATTTATTGTCTTGTGCCCTAGTGCTGACTCAGAAGGGTCAGGTTTAGTACAAAGTGGTGCAAATGGGCTGTAAAAAACAAGATTTGAAAAGAAAAGGAAGGAAAAAAAAACCCTAAATAGCAGGAGAACTAAAGGGTGACTTTCCTGCCTTTGGGGAATTCATCTTTAAGTAGAACTGATCAGAAAAAAAATTCTGGTTCATTGAGCCTGACTGCTGTGTCTGAAACTGAACAATCTGAAGGACTTCTGCTGCAAGGAAGGCAGCAAGTCCATGTGGAGTGGGCTGTGGTGCTGTGTATGGGGAGGTTTCCCCACACACTCCCTTCTTCCACTCTCGGGAGGCAGGGGTGTCCGCAGGTCCCTGTGCCCAGCTCAGCAGTATTTCTGCCCCATAACTGAGGCCCTTCCAGCTATTCTGTCAGTTCCTTAGAGTCTTCTTAGAGCCTGCTCTGTCACATTCAGGATTTTGTTAACATGCATCCTGCAAAATACTCCCAAGAAAAGAAATGGTTTGGGACCAATTTGGACTATCTATGGAATGATAACAAAGTAGAATCTCCTTGTGATATTGGCAACTTGAGCTCCTGACTAGTTCTCTTGATACCTGTGCCCAAATTCAGTGCTGGATGCTGAGGTCCATCCATACCAAAAGGCCATGTGCTAAAAGGCCGCATACCTTAAAAATACCACGCTGTGGTATATGTTAAATTTATTGTCTGTGATTTTATTAGGTGCAACTGACCATAAGAAATAAATCCTCATGAACTTCAGCAGAGTCCTGCTTTTAATAGCAGTATCTAACCAAGTGTTTCTGCAATGTTAAGTAGAACAGGGATGGCCTCTGCTGAAGTTAAAGAGTTCTCATGAATTATATAGAATTTCCCAATGATTTAAAAGCCTGTAAGGACTTGGGGGCGCTCATTATTTTTGGCTGGTGCAGTAGTGAAATTGGTGTTATCTATATACAGTGATTCATCTTAGTGTGCTTTCTAATTCAGCATTCACTAATACAATAAATAAAAGCTTGCACACCAATGAGTATATTAAAATGGGAGGGGAGGCTTTTTCTAATCAATCAGCTTTTCCTGGGTTTAGAAAACTTGAATGATGCCATCCTTCTGATGTGGAAGTAATTCTCAGTGGTGGAAAAGCTGGTTGCCTTTTTTCCTCTGTTGTCTAGAAGACAAAATTTCCAGCCAACATACATACAATCTCTGCATAGTATAGAGAGATACAGAGATATGATACAGTGTATAGTAATATAATTGTAATTATTGAGGGATTTCATTTGATCATTGTTGCCTTAATTAAGTCACCCATTCATTAAACCAAGGCAATAATTTCACACTGCAACTCAAGCTCCTGTATGCCTTGCAAGAAAAGCACTGGACCTGAAATAACCAATGTTTTAAATAAGTAATACATGGGAAACCAGAAGGAATGTCAGTGAAAGCATGGTGTAGTAATAGTAGATGAAAGAAATGTGAGGAACAGCCAGCGTAATAAATTTAAAGGGTGGAGGAGAACTGCAGTGGCAAAACAATGTTCTGATCAAAATCAAAATTTTACATATAATGAAGCACTGGCCCATGACTATTAAAGACTCATTTTCTGCCTGGGTACAACATGAAACAACTCCTCTCCTGCTCTCTGCCCCTCCTTGCCTGGGTCTGTGACTCTCTTAGAGCACAGACCTTGGCCAGATCAGCATGACAAACTGTTGCAAGGTATGTACATCAATCAGGAGGGTGATGAAGTGTGATCTGCAACCAGCGTAGCTGTGCCAGCAGAAACCCCTAGTATAGATTAAGAGGTATCAGCAAAAGTGTTCTTTTAGCAGGATGACTTTTTGTTTGTTTCTTGAGAGGGCTGCAACAAGCTATATCAGCAGAAGCAGAGTTTTCCTGGTCTAACCTGTAACTGGAGTATGAACACTTAGCCAGAGCACAGCCTATCAATAGCAACCTACCCCACACAGCACTACTAGCATAAATTTACCTTTTTCCACTCTGGAATCCAATGTGAGTATCTCCTGGAGCCACGCCATGGCCTTGGGTCTCCTTCTGCCTCTTTGCTCATCATCCTACTTTGCCCTGTATCATTCCAACTCCGTATTTCACCTTAACACCATTTATTCTGTGTAGTTCAATCTCTACTGTAACCTTCTCCACACACTTTCTACTACTTCATGCCTGCCCTCAGAGAATTATCTTCCTGTTTCCTAGATATGAGCGTTTTTGTATCAGACTGCTAATGCCAGGCATATATAAATAATATTTTTTTTGTTCCCCAAGCTCCTCTAATGTGCAAAAGAAAAATAGTGCATTTGAGTCTTTTATTTGCCATCTGGTATACGAAATGTTGGGACTCACATTTTCAGGCAGAATTCCTCCTTTAGTTTTTATATTAAAACTGAGATTCTCAAATAATCACACAATCTGAGTACCCGGGGGTTTAAGGATTATTACTTTTTATCACTTGCTTTTTGCTGAACAAACTAGTTCAAGCCCTATTCAAGTCCTACTGTGTTTCTTTGTTCTCTGCCTAAAACTGGGGAAAGCAGCTTGTACCAGCAAGGGGAGAGGGTGCCAAAAGGAAGGGCCTGTACCTGAGCTGCAGTTCTGCGGTGGGTGGCTGCTCACATGGAAGCAATCAGCAAATTTGACAATGCCATTGAAGCTGAATAAGCATCCTTCAGCTTCAGTGCTAAGGGTCCAGTAACAACATGGGAGCTGATTTTAGAAGATATTGCATCCTATCAAAGGAGTGGGGGAACTTATGGTTCCCCTGAGCATGAAGAATGACCTTTGGCAGATGGCACTTCAAAGAATCACAGAACCACAGGATGGCTGAGTCTGGCAGGGCCCTTTGGTTACAGCTGGCCCAATTCCTCTCCAACAGGGTCACCTAGAGCAGGGTGCCCAGGCCCACGTCCAACTGACTGCTGTAGATCTCTGAGGAGACTCCGCAACATCTTTAGGCACAGAAATGCTTTCTGATGTTCAGAGCATTCCAGTTTGTACCCGTTGCCTCTTGGCACTGGGCAGATACCTCTTGTCCTAGCACTTGTGCTGGTATACCGAGGAATTAACATTACCTTAGGGTGAATATCTAGAAATCCAGGAAGTAAGAGATGCTTCATGAAAGAAATCCAGATATTGCCATGATACAGAGATCACTGACTTCAAGGGGCTGAGATGACACCTTATAAAAAGCATGCATGATGCCTTAAGCATCTTCTTTCCGGGAGAAAGAAAACTTAGGAAGCCCTGGCTGATGTTCTGTCATGCAAACCAATTCTTGAATCACTTTGCAGATGGGATGTTCTTTGCAGCTCATTGACCATCATATGAAAAAGGCTCTGCTATGCTTTCTTTTTACATCATTGACAAGCTGATGGCATGGCTGGGAACTCTCATAATCCATCTTCTCTGGATGTTTCTCTGTACTTTCTGCCCACTCTAAAAAATTATATTTTTCTCCCCTAGTGGTGGTTTTAATCACATTATGTAAAATATCGGGAGGGATTTGTTAATTGCCCCACAAATTAAAGAGTCCAAAAGACCTAAGGAGAAGGGGAAAGCAATGCTTAGAGTTGGTATCCAATTAGCATTTATCAACAAACAGATTTGAAAGCTAATATTAGTACAAGCTTACTAATAAAAGGAAGTATTTGTGTAGTTTCTCTCCCACTCATTTTCACCTTGAAATGTTTTAGGAGATGATGACCTGGAAAAGTGAGCAAATGGTGAGTACAGCACAGACTGTGGGCAGTAGGAAAAATTGTTTGTCTAAATTCAGTGTTGTGACAACTCTGCGACAGAGACATCGGGCCCTGGCATCCCTGGAGTGTAGGTGGGTGGGTGAGTCACTTATTGCTCTCCTTACGTGCCATAAGTAGGTGGTTATACTCAGTTGTCAGAGTGAGGCCCTTCCATTTTTATTCAGTGAGAGACACCACCATTTAAAAATGGATTTATTTTGGCTAGTATTAGAATATCCAATGTATTTTTTTTTTTTTTTCATTCTGAGCAGTGAGCAGCTTAAAAACGATAAATTTAAACCTGTCCATGGCATTTACCAATCCCATAGACTCAAACCACCTTGATTTCTTTAACACAGTTAAAGACCGCTGAATGCAGGAGGTATGGCATAAAGTAAGAGGAGCAAAATTGCAGCCAAATTGTTCTGTGGATGTTTTTTATCACTGGTCATGCTACCTGTGACAGAAGCCATACATAGAAAAAAGTGTAGGAAAAATGAGCAAGCAGCCTGATAGGCAACTCACTTATCTTATTCCAGACATCACTTCCTCAAAGGACTAAAAAAATGTGCCGATACAAAAAATTTGGTATTGCTGTTATCTAAATGGGAGTTTACCATTGGGTTCCCTGAGGATGATTTGGTTAACTGCAAAAATATATCGGTATTATTAGCACATGATATTAAAGAGAAACTTCAGAGTTTCTCCAGAGGACATAATCTTTTGCCAGGGAGCAAACACTGCTGGCTAACAATTGCGTGGCTGTATCATTCCAGGGCTATTCCAGAAGGGTTCATCTGCTGAAGGGCTTTGTTAGCATTACTAAAATTGAAACATTCCTCCAAACTTGGATACATTTACTTAGATTCCAAAATTCTGACAAATTTCCTAAAACTTTAGGAGAAAGCCCTACAAACACGAATGTCCAAACCAGTCAGCTACAGTTTGATAGTTAGAAGGGCCTGTGGTCAAGGTGAAAGATACTTGTTCAAAACTGTAATTCATTTTTCCAAGAGACCTCCCTCCTCATTCTCTTATGGTCTTAGGAAACTGGGCTGAGACCCCCAAAGCAGCACCAATTCTGCAGTTCTAGCAAGTTTCAGGTTCAGAAACTGGTTAGCTGGGTTCAGGTTGATTTTTCTCCTCTTGGAGAAGGAAGAGCTTGTACTATATTTCCTTTTTCCTCTCTATTGTTTTCTGTAGAGAATTTTCCTTGGATATGCTGAGGCACAGACCCATTTTTGTATTTCACCCAACACAATCTTATTGGCCTTTATCCAAAAAGGAAGGGCCTTTTCTTGCTCTTTAGATATCCAGCTCCACTGTGTTGGTATCCTGACCCCCAACAGCTGCAGGCATGGCTGCTAGTTCTAAATGCCAAAGTGTCTTTTTTTTTCCTATTTATTTCAATTCTTCCTGACTGCTGTCTTGTTTAGCCTTCTACAACATTGACTTTACTCATCCTTATCAGTTCAACCCAATCCATGATTTGTTTGCTTCTTCCTGAAGGAACAAGTTGCCCAGAAATGTGGTAGATGTCTCATCCTTGGAGACATGCCAGGTCAGACTGGCCCAGGCTCTGAGCAACCCAATCTAGCTAGAGGTATATCTGTTCATTGCAGGGCAATTGGACTAGATGGCCTTTAAGGGTTAATGATTCTATGATATGAATCTCCTTCTCTCTCATGGTTGTTGTTTTTCTTGAACTCAGCGAGCTCGGTTGGTTCTCCCTGCCCTGATGAAAACATTCCAACAGTTTGCATCTCTAAACATCTTCCTAACACAGCTATTTCAGATAAGAGTCTTCAAAGCCCCAGAACAAATGGTTCTGTCCTTAAAAGGTATGGGCAAATTTGAGTTTGGAACAAGTAATCACAACACTACTAATGCTAATTGATTTATACCAGTGACAAAATTAGTCTGTTTTTTGCTTAAAGTAAGTATTCAGAATAAAAGATGCATATTCTGTGCAGCTGTACAGTTCATTAATCCTCATTGGCTGTGTCTGTTGTGGTAGAGTGGCCAACTTTATTTTCTTTTTTAAGATTTTAGCAATAAAAATCTTTCAATTTCTTCTAATATGCCATTTTTTTTTCAAGATTGCATATAACCTATCACTTTTTACAGGTTTTGGAGGATTAGCTCTTGTATACAGCATACTTATTTTAGTACAAGAAAGACTGGTCATGTATACTTGTAAAGTAACAGTCAAATTTACTGCTAGAAATAGATGCCTACAAATGCATGTTGTTTTGAAGACTAGTAACATAGAGAAGAATAATTTATAGTGAATATTTAAAGTTTCACTCTAGTTTTCTGTCAAAGGATAAGAGTGAAAATGAATAGAGTTTGGAATGGAGTTAGCAAATGATTTTGGACTAAGAAATGAATGTGCAGGTTCCTTATCTTTCTAGCAACCAGTTTGGCAGATGTCATAATAGAAATGCATCATTTTCTGAAGTTTCTTTTTCCATCATATCCTTCAGCTGAAAAATGCAGATGATTTTTAAAAGTCCATTTAGTGACCAGAGGTGAACTATATTCACATAATTAAAACAATTAAATCCATGCTTAATGTCAAGGAAAATTTTTGCAATCTGCGTGATTGCAAAGACAGGGGAATATAGCCTGGCTCTGGCCAAGAAATGGAGGCATTTGAACACCCATGGTCTAGAAAGTTTCATGTAAGTCTGCTGTTAAGCTGTGCCCACTCTGTAGGTCAGATCCACGACAGTGGATGAGGATTTGTAGAACAGTTTACTAGAATGTTGTCATTGCTTTCACCATGGGTAAATCCAAGGATGTATTTCTTTATTCTGTCTCTAGGGACAAGGTCTAGCTCAAGGCTGGATTGCCACTCACTTGTCCACTTTACCAGGTTTCCTAATTAGCTCTTTAGGGATTGCCTGACATGAGAACCACCTCTCTCAGTGGGTCAGTGTAACAGCGTTTTCTGCAAACGGCCCTTAATCTTCCTTGATCCTGCTGCAACAGTCAACACTTTCTAGTGCACTTGCTGATGGGGTGAAAATAGAAGAGTGCAGAGGCCTGCTGAGTACCCAGCAGAAGTCCACAGAGATTTGTAACTCACACTGTGTTCCTGAGAAACAACTATAAATACTTTGGACAAAAAAGTTGGGTTTTTCCCCCCCCCCCTTTTTTGGACCTCCTGCATGCCAGTGGACCACTGATTTCAAAGTGGTATTGGTAGTAATGTAGTGGATTTGGCAGTTTAGTGAATAACAGTGACAAAAAAGAAAGGTGCGGCTGGGGAGGTCCAAGCAAAAACAGGGAGAAAGACATTCAGTAAGCTCCTTTTGTAGAGGAATACCACCAAAAGACACATACATACAAATCTAATCAACTGGTGTGCGTGTACCCACAGAGCAAACAATTACACTGATGCATTGCCCAGGATCTGCCTTGGTAATAGGGGAATGTAGCAGGTTTTGTGCAGGATGGTAGCTGCAGCATAGAGGTATGCAAAAGACAATGAAGCATTTAAAATTCAACACTGTCTATGCAAGAAGCAATGAAGCAGGAATAGCCTCATTTGGAGCAGATTCCCTTTACAAGGTATGGGAGGACAAGCTGTCAGGCAGCTAATAACTACTTATAACCTTGCATTGACTTGAATTTATTTAGATTGGTATAAACAGCAGAATACTGACCATGCTTCTTTAAAAATAGGTCAGATGGGACATTATTAGAATTTCCCCTTCCTCCTACTGTTTTATACCTGCACCTGAAAAACTAAAGGGAAAAAAGTGCAATTCTGCTGAAATGACCTGCTGCAACTAAAAAGCCCTCAAGTCTTCATACTCTCACAGGGCATGGTAAGTGCAAATAGATCAGCATTTGCTTTTGTTTCTATAATTCCATGCTCCCTAACATACAGAAGCTACAGTGAAGCACACCTTTGTTTCTATCCAACACCTCTTCCAAAGTCAGTGAGTGCTTACACAGGCTATTTTGTTATCACTAAAGTCCACACAGCCTTGCCAGCTTGGCAATAGCCTGGGATTCAGTATGATAAGTAGACCGAAGTGCCTTGATATTTCCAGCCTCAGCATAGTACCTATTTCCCTTTAATTACAAAATCGCTATGGCTACATTAAATCCCAGCTGCTTCTTGCTGTGTTCCAGTTCACTTCAGTGGGCACTTTGGCTAGGATGTCTTGATTGAAGCACTTTTTTCACTGTACCCTTTGTTTTCCAGCTCGGTACTTACTTGCAGCAGTCACACCTTTGTTATCTTTTAGCGCTGTGGCTGTGATCTGCTGTGGGGCTGGCACTTGCTTCTCTCCATTCACAGCCTTGTCAAAAAGGGCACATCTGTGTGGGCCTTCGAGCAGCATGGTCAGTGAGCACAACATCCATGTCATGTCATGCAGTCATAGGAAGCTCAAGGGAAGACCAGCTGCTGTGTCCTTGCCCTTCTGCACGCCTTGGCTGGTTGATACTTAGTGTTATAAGGACAGATTACATGGATGCTTTCTGCCAAAAATACACAACCAAACAACATGTTTTCCAAGTCAGTGCTAGCTAATGATAGCAACTTCGTGCTAGAAGTGTTGTAGTCCCTACAGGGAGCAGACACGGCTTCAGGGAGCAAGGACCTGTGGTGAGCATTTCTATCTCGCAGCTATTTCAGTTGCCCACAGTCCATAACTGTATTCTGAAGCCAGGAAAAATCTCTATCCTGTCTGTTTTTCACATTATGCGAATCTCGGTGGCAACCCAGAACTATCTTGATGGGTCCCTGGGGAGGTCAGGCTGACGAGGTCATGAAATGATGAGCACTCATGTTTGTTGTTACTGTGATTTATTTCCCGTGCAAAATTCACTTACCTCCATAAAGATGTGCAGACTATTGTGGAGTCTACATAAACTGCTTCACATTCATCACTCAGATGTTTTTTTGGGGGCATGCTGAGGCTGTCGGTTCACTGGAACTAGCTCCATATTTAATTCCTGCTAATGTACACTATGAGATTGTGTCTAATTCAATTTGTAAAAACATAAAGTGCTGTTTAAGGGGAACTCATATGTGGTTATATGAATTTGTAACTCAGTTGCCTCTGTAATTCCTTTCGATGTCATTAATTTGATTTGCTGAATTACTATTTACAGACTCTAGTTCCATCTACAGCAAAATAAAACCTCAGCGATGGAACCACAGGAAGTGCTTTTTGGAATTTGCTGCTGTTCTGTGCAGTAACACGGGAGAATACAGATGGCTCTTCATATTTTATCTTCAGTCCCGTAAATTCATTAATATCATGACATAGAAGCATCAAACATCCCAGCACTGGCAAATGAAAGATGAAACAACAAGAGGAATACTTTAAGAGCTTACTGATACTGCTTTTGTTCTCTTAGGTACCACCACAGTCCAGCAAGTGTGGGAATCAGTAATAGTGAAGCCAAGGCAATTTAGGTCTCAATGTATCACAAGTATAACAGAAAACCACTACATCTATACTGTAGCTTGGCCTTCTGACAGCCTTTTTAGTTTAATTTTTTTTTTTTTTTGGTAGCTGACCTCATGTGTAATCATCCAAGTTGCAGCAACCTGAAGCAGACAATAGAAACCATCCACATTTTTTTGCAGGAGTCAAACTGATATACAGGAGGAGGGTCCTATACGCTTTGCATTTCCAAACATCAGAGATAACCTTGATTTTGAAAACTTTTGTGTCATTTTGCTTTCTGTCAGAAGCAATATCTCTTTAACCCTGCCAGCCTAACTAGTCCCATTCAGCTGGGTTATTCTCATATCTAACTGGTATTAGGGATCTTGAACTTGGAAAGCGACTTAGTCGCAAAAAAAAGGGCTCAGGCAGAAGCACCCTCATGAGCAGCAAAGAAGTTGAATGAGCAGAGAAAAAAAAAAACCTAAGAGTGCATTTATAGTACTTAGAAACTCTGATGCAATAAAGAAACACCTCTTGCAAATCTGGGGGCAATTTCTCCCCTCATGCTCAACAGTGCCCTGTTATCACTGGAAAAGGTGTTGAAGTGCATTTGATCCTAAGGAAGTGATGCTAATACAGAGCACATTCCTGGGAGTTTTTATGTTGGACTAATTTTAGCTTTGTCCCATGGTCGAAACGTCCATTAAGGGCCATAGTGGTATTTCAGGAGAATCCTGACTGGTGAGGATGGCCAGGAGATTTGCTCCCAAAGCACACTTCTCTGAGCTGCAGGAATGGTGTGGGAGCAGCTGTGAGGCCCAGGAGCAAGATGCTGCCCAGACATTGAATCTTAGACTGGGAGCTCAGCTGTAGCACTAGAGTTCCCCAGGGATTAAGAGCAGGGCAGATGCATCAGTTTGAAGTCTAGATATAAATGTCAGGCATGGCAAGCAGCTGGAGAACATGCAGGAGAACAGAAAATGGCAGTAAAACAAGTCTTAGCTGAAAAGGGTGTAAATTACTCAGAAATAATTTAAAATGTGTGGGGAAAAGCTAAATGGAAAAGAAATATTTTCCTGAGCATTTAAATTTTCCCCTTCCAAAAAATGGCGCTGTTTTGTAAAAATCCTGCAGGAAGAAATTAAAAGGGAAAGGCTCCACCTATCTTTTATGAAGATATAACATTATTTTTTCTTTTCTCTTCCCCTTTCCCTCCTCCTTTTCCCCCTTGGATAGCTGAGGGCAGAATTCATAAACATAAATTACTTTGTACTTTTTTTTTTTTTTTTCTTTTTCTGGTTTGCCCCTCATTAAAAGCTGTAAGTGCTGGGGAAAGAAATGAGCCTTATCTGGTTTCTGGTTTGCTACCTGCCTAATCATTATCAGCTGGCATCAGGTAAAGAAATGAGCCTGAAAGAGTGAGGGACAGGGTGCAGATGCTGGAAGCCAGAGAGGTCAAAGGAGTCACACTGATGAAAGAAATGAGAATTTTTCTTAATGCTTTGCTTTAAAATGAGCTGTTCCATCAGCGGGACAAGCAGGAGTCCTACTTCACTCATGGATTTGCATCTCGTGGTTGGATTCTCAGGTGTCTAATAAAGGAGAGGTGGTAATCAGAGGTGTACTGTGTTCAGTTTTGGGTCCCTTGCCACAAGAAAGGCATTGAGGCCCTGAAGTCTGTCCAGAGAAGGGCAATGGAGCTATGAAGGGTCTGGAGCACAAGTTGTATGGGGAGCAGCTGAGGGTACTGGAATTATTCAGTCTAGAGAAGAGGAGGCTCAGGGGAAACCTTATCGCTCTCTACTCTGAACTGAATGGAGGTTGTGGTGAGGACGGGGTTGGACTCTTTCTCTCAGGTAATGATGATAGGACGAGAAGAAATGGCCTTATGTTGCCCGAGAGGAGGTTCAGTCTGGAAGAATGGTGACGCAGTGGCACAGGCTGCCCAGGGAGGTGGTGTAGTCACCATCCCTGGAGGTGTTCAAGAGCCGTGTGGATGTGGCACTGAGGGACGTGGTCAATGGGCATGGTGGGCTGATGGTTGGATTAGATGATCAGAGAGGTCTTTTCCAACTTTAATGATTCTATGACAGTGACACTATCATGTGCAATTCTGTTGATTGAAGACATGAGATAATGCTAGTGCCCTTCCCTCCGTGGCTGTATTTTTAATGATCTCTCTCAGTACTAGGTAGCCTATTCTCATAAAGATGCTTACGTCTTAGTATCACAATGGTTTTGGTCTTCATGTGAAATTTGATTAAAATTAAATAAATGATGCAAGAAATTTTGAAGAAGATGGAGATATGCAGGACCAAACTCTCAGGCACAGCAAGACTGCAGAAGTCTTGCATTCTGTCTGGAAAAACAAAATAAAAGAACAAGCTGTCACAGAACATTATTTCTATATTCCTGGCATTTTTTTCTCTTTCCTTTTGAGGTTTTTTTTTTTTTTTTTAGAGGTTGAATGAAGAATTAGGAGTACAGCCTAGGAAAAGTGCAGCTGCTGCATGTCATCAGATTTGAATGTTTTGCATCAAGCTGTTTATCCTGGAGTTTGATAAAACAACAGAGAATAAGTGCCTCCTCCTTAGGGTCCCCATAGAAATCTAAAGATACATCTTGTGAGGGTGTGTCTTAAACAAAATAAAACAGAGGCAGCCACCATGGTGCTTGGAACCAAGGAAGAAAATAACTTGCTGGAGTGAGCTACCCTTTTCCTCCCGAGCAGGGTGAGACCAGTGCACTGAATCAAGCCCAGGCTCCAGATGCCATGTGCAGTTGGAGATGGCTTCCTGCCAGTGAGTTTCCACAGCAAACAAGAAAAGGCAAACTTGTGGCGTGTGATGTGCAGCCACACAGAGAGGCAGTGAGCAGGGTGGTGCTTTCTAGTGTCGAGGAATTCTAAGGGCTGTAGTGCAATCCCATTTTAGCCTGAAAGAAAGGAGGCAATTTTCAACTGTGATCTTAATTTTTGTGAACTTAACCAAGTCAGTAGCAGTAACATTTTGTCTGTTTTATGTAATTCCACGTTCATGCTTTTCTGTGAGCTATGTTTCCATGACTTAGGGAGGTTTCTAATCTTGCTAATCCAACACTGCAGTAGATCAGAAGCAATATCTATGAGGGCTGTTCTGAAAGTAGCAACTCTTATTTTTATCATGTTGGCCCGTGACATCAGAGACAGATGTTGGTGGGATGACAATAGAGGTTGGACCTTCCCACCAATATTCTGTTACATTTTGTTGTCATGCAACAGATGGCAGCAGAGGGGCATTCTGACAGAATGGCATCTGATATGAAAGTGTTTACGAAGCAAAGGTGTTGAATTCCTCCATGCAGAAAAAATGGCCTCCGTTGACATTCGTGGATACTTGCTGAGTACTTATGGAGACGAAACAGTGTATTTGAGCACAGTGAGGTGGTGGGTGGTGTGTTTCAGCAGTGGCAACAGCGATGTGAAAGATAAGCCACATTCCAGACAGCCATGCAGATGTTTACGAGTACAGCATGCAGGCTCTTGTTCATTGCTGGCAAAAATGCATAGCTAATGGTGGTGGCTATATTGCAAAATAGTGTTTAATAGCTGAGAGTAGTGTTATTGTGCTCTTTGTATCTGTTGTATTTTCCATGGAAATAGATAACAGAGATTACTTTTGGAGCAACCAACATAGATCAGACTTCAGTTGAGCCAAGCAGAGCCAATAGCATTTGACAATACATCACTAAATGTCTTTATCTGGCAATAACGTTTGTCCTTATCACTTTCAGGAGTCTTTTAGAAACCTCAACAGTCATTCCAGATTTACTGCTTTTATTGGTTAGAGGAGAGCTGAATGCTCTTGTTCTGTTCTGGTTCCCACAGAAGCACCTGACCCCAAGTCCTTGGTTGGGAAGTTGCAGCCCTTGTTCATGGATGTACTGCTGGGGTTATAAGGAAAAACAAAGGAATGTATCAACCCTACAGCAATCCATCTGGGAAATTTCTACATGGGCTCGCATCTTTACAGGAATATTGTGGAGGATCTCAGACTGAAAGCTATAGCTTCAGCTGGCTACAGCAGCACCCTGAGTAGCAGGAAACTTAGTATGGGATAACGGTTTGGATTTTGCATGTCATTCAGTCAGTGACCACAGCTGACTTCTTTACCCTGGCAAACAGTTGAGATAAAGAAATAATATAAAACATAGAAATGTAATGAGAAACAGATGCTGCTGCTGAGTTGGTGTGTAGTAGGAACTCAAATTATAGAAAATACTTCCATACTATTTCAGACACATTTTCTAAACAATAAATAATTATTAGTTCTCTGCTAGTCCAGAAGTTCAGGAACATAATCACAGGACTGAATGGTGCCCAAGGTGCAGATGTGAGTGGCAAAGCACACAATTAAAGCAACACCATGCTGCATGTTTGACCTCTATTATTGCTGTGGAAAGGCTGTGTGCTACTTACTGCATATAGCAGCACTGCTCCTGCATATTGGGTACATATGGCTTTCCAGTGATTGTTCACCTTGACTGCATGGGAGAAGGGGGAATCCAGAGAGGTGCCATAAGAAACATGGTCTGTTTCCCTGAGATAGGACCGAGATGCACAAGCTGAGTACCTGCACATCTTACAGAGGTGTGTGGGGTGAGCTGTGGGGATCAGAACACTACCACGTTAAAAGAGGTTCCTCTTAAAGCCTCCAGCAAAGGGAACTGAGCAACGCAGTTCTGCAGAAGGGCAATGGGGCATTTCACATTCTGTTGAGCCCCAACTTCCAGTTTGTGATTTTTTCCTTCCCTTAATCAGTGCCCAAAGAACGCTCCACTTCAGGTTAATGGCTTTTTGTTTGGACATTTGGTTTGTTTTTGCTAGATATGATGTGTAGATTCTCATCATGTGCACAATAAAAACTGCCCGGTGTTTATTCATTCTTCCCACGAATTCTTCCCAGTGCATGTACATGAATACATATACATTACCAGTACATATACAGACATAGCTACACTTTCAGCACTGTTTGAGAAACAATTATTTCTGAAACCAAAAGTTGACACATCAGTTTGCCTCCAAATTACACATTTCACCTGCACAGCCATTGTTTCTTTACTTTGTTAAAATCAAAGAACAACACATAGATATTTTTAAACTACAGATGCTACTCATGTTTTTGTTCCCACTTTTCTCCTAGTGCCACATAGCACATAAAGCCTGAACTTGTGCACATTGTTGCCACATGATCTCTGTATGGCTCATTTCTATATCTCTGTCTGCTTAGAGATTGCTTTTTTATGGTGCAGCACTTTAGAATGAGTTCTGTTACAATTCAAGATGAACTCATTTTAGACAGGGTACATATATATGGGAGTGTGTGTGTATTTGAAACAGCGCTGTCACTTTCCAGGAGTGGAAATATAGCCTGAGCACTGCAACTGTAGGTTCAGTGTATTTCTTTCAGCACAATTATCTGAAGATGCAGCGACCCGTTCTAGTCAAAAAGCAGCCACATAACATTTTAGGAGCCTAGTAGATTAAAGTATATTTCTGATTCATTTGTCACTTAAACAGCCCTGACTGCTCAGTGTGAACTGGGGATTTAACAGTGACTCCCAGCTGAAATGAATGGTGTTTGCTTGGCTGAACATCTTAGTCAGCTTTGAAAATTTTGAACATGGATGTATCCCCAGTGGCCTTTGGGGATCTCCAAGGAATAAACACAACTGTTCTCGCAAGACA
The DNA here is from genome assembly GCA_037305975.1 of Chrysolophus pictus. Lineage (NCBI taxonomy): Eukaryota > Metazoa > Chordata > Aves > Galliformes > Phasianidae > Chrysolophus > Chrysolophus pictus. The sequence goes on from CM074576.1 coordinate 64,939,942, forward strand.
TTCCTGCTTGGGTGAAAGCAGACAGGTGATGGCACCTGGTGATCAAAGATGCTAATGTCATGAGGGAGCTCTATGGATACCACTTTGGTAGCTGATTCACAGACACAGCCAGGAGCAGATTGCAAGTCAGTGCCATCTGTGTAGTCTCAGAGATGTAAGCAGAGCTGAAGCCAACTAGATGAGAACATCTAGCTTTTATAATACATCACAGCCTTAACCACAATATGGAAGTTTGTGCAAGTCTGTCCTTGCCAGATTGTCAACCTCAAGTGACAGCTGTCCAAGCAAAGGCTTCCAGCACTGACTGACATGCTGCAAAGAATCCCATACTTCTCCATCCACTTACGTCAGCCAGCAAAGGGGGAGGAGTCTAAACCCCAAATTTCTCTCTCAAAAAACATTCCTAGCACATTGAGAACCTCATTATTTAGGCAAAGACTACTGGAAGAGTGAAGGAAGAGGAGGGAAAAAAAGGCCATCCCCCCTGCTCCTAAGTCCATCTCCTACATATAGCAGTCCCCACTCAGCTATCACTTGCCCTTCAGCAGCAGCTGGCTGACCTGCATTGAAGCTGATATTGCCTCAGATAGGATATGGAATCATAGAATCACAGAATGGCTTGAGTTGGATGTGGGCTCAAAGCCCACCCAGCCCCAACTCCCTGCACGGGCAGGGCTGCCCCCCACAGCTCAGGCTGCCCAGGGCCCCATCCAACCTGGCCTTGAGCACCTCCAGGGATGGGGCACCACAGCTTCTCTGGGCAGCTGTGCCAGTGCCTCACTGCCCTCTTAGTGAAGAAATTTTCTCTTAACATCTAACCTAAATCTCCCCTCTACCTACAAAGCTTAAACTGAGCAGAACTGAGCAGTCTTTCCCTAAACCAGTAAGACTTTCTAGAGGGAGCATCAGAACAATCTCTCTCCCAGAACAGAGACACAGTAGGGCACAACAGAGGCACAATAACATCTTGGCACAAGTAGATCTGAAAGAGTTTTGCTAAAAACAATGATCTTCCATATTTTGATGAAAGAAGAACGGAATTGGAGACAAGCTATGACTTGGCCAACATTTTGCAAGCTGATAAAACCAAGCAGAGCACCCAGACCCTTTCCATCAAGATGCAGTTATTCACTGAAGACCACATTGTCTCCATTAATCTTTGGTCCACTCTAAACACTGAAGAATTGGTTATATTGGAAGACATCTGCATTTTTAAAATATTTCAAAGTTCTACTCACAAAAGAAAAAAAACAAAACCAAAAAGAATAGCACATGGTCTGCACAGTGGCCTCTTATAACAGCTCTGCAGGGTAAGTATAGCTGATACTATATGCATTTTGACACCCACAGTCTTTGTTCAGCTTCTTTGGATTCTGGGTGGTGAAGGAGCTGAGAGAAGGAACTTTATGCAGCACAGAACTGTATAAAAATATCTGTTCTAGCCTGTAGTGAGAGCATCTGAGCTAGGCAGAAATGTGAGGGCATGTCTGACAGCAAGTGTACACTGTATAGTACCACAAGGAAAAGAGCAGTCCAAGTTTACCTCAAGTGATGTCTCTGACACAGCACAGGGCCACACAAAAATCTTACTCTGTTCATGCTGGATGTGTTGTTCCTAAGGATCTCTGTTTTGGACTGCACTGTGCAACAAAAGTGTACACAGAGCTACTAGCTGCCTCACGTACGCCTGTGGTGCCCATCTGTACACACATGCTCACCTGCAGCTGTGTCTCATCATTCATCATAGCCAAATCATGTGACTTGCTCACACAATTGGTGAGGAGAAAGGCAGCCCTTGAAGTACATCTAGTCTGCCTCAGGAGAAGAGACATTTCACTGGGCAGTTCACTAGAAAGAATTATCTTACAGTGCTGGGAAGTGGGATGCAATTCCTTAAGTCTTAATAAGTCCATGGGCAAAGGAATCATCGGGTAGTTCTCTGAGAAAACTTGATGCTGAGAACATCAGACCAAATTCTTCTTTGTTTACAGCGATGGCACTGGTTTCTCATGAAGGGGCAGAGCGTTGATTTGAGGAGGACTTTGCTTTTGTGGGACAATAGGTCAGGATGTCACACAGCACTCTTCCTTTGCAGCCCAATGACAACAGCTGAGGAAGAGGAGATAGCTCTGTCTGTCAGCTCTCCAGCCCCCAAACAGTGAGATAGAAAGCGTGATTCTTTTTCAGCCTTTGAGTGGTTTGGAAGAGAAATTCCAACCTTTTCATTCTGTCCATAATTAATGTGAAGGATTGAAAAACAAGCAGTATTCTCCTGGGGAGTAGTTAAGGCAGCAAACAGGCAAAGTTATTGGGAAACTTTCAGGGAGTGAGCTCACACCGTGGCTAAAGATGACCCAGGAAAGCTTTAAATATCCTACACCCATGGGCATATTTTCTGTGCACACTGTTTGCTGTTAGTGGCATAATGAAGCAGAGTTTTCCTGCTTCATTGAGGAACGTATGAGATACTTGCTGGGTATGTGCATCTGTAGGGTGCTGCTGGGGTTCGGTGTGTTCAGAGTGCTTTACCCTGCATTGAAATGCTTCTCAGCAGCCTCTACTTTCCCTGCCCGGAGCTTGGCCCAGCCTGTGTGTATGGGTGTAACGTAGATGGTGGTGGAGCCCTCATTTGACCTTAACTTTGGAACTCTGCTGGGTTGTTACCATTTCTGAAGACACAGAAGTCCTTGCTGAGGTCACACCTCAGGCTCTTGGGTATCCATCGTTGGATTTAGTAGGGGTGGATTTGGCCAGAGCGTTTTAAATTGTTGCCCAGCAGATAGAGGAAGCTTATTTTTCCTTTAGTGAACAGTCTGAACCTTAGTTATGGATGCACAGGCCTCCAACACATAGTCAGAAGATGGCTCCTGTCCCTTTCATAGGGGCCTTGCAAACCTCACCATGACATACATAGCCAGTAAATGGGAGTCCCTATAACTCAAGAGAGGTGATAAACTCTTGCAAAAAAGCAAGAATTTCTCTTTGGGTGACTGCATTGCTTCCTTTTCCCATCAGTTATGGGAACTCCATTTTGAACAAAGGAAATGCAAACTGGCAAAGAAACAAAGGGTATTTTGCTTTGCTCTTTGGCCTTTGTGGTAGCACCCGTAAGATAATCCATGTCCTGTGCTAAACTTGCATGTATGAGAAAACCACAGCAGCTCACATGCCCATTGGCTTGCTTATCTCCTGAAGGAGGTTACTTGCCAAGTGACAGTTGTGATCTTTACGTGTACCAAGTGCAGTGCTGCTGCGTGCTATTGTAACGTCCATCTTTCCTTCTTATCCCTTCTTTCACTGCCCTCCAACATCATGCATCAGATTCTCTGGAAAGGGACCTCAGCCAACAGGACAAGAGTGAAGTGCCCAGCTCCATGTCCACAGTCATACCCTAGGAAACCTAGAGCAAGTCAAATTGTCTGTGGGGAAAGACTAACACCTACGACAGTCTTGAGACATCTGTCATAGACGCATCTTTCTCCAGCAGTGCCTTATCTCTCCCTGCTGGCTGCAAAAGGGATGTCTGATTTAGAGAAGTCAGTAACTTCCAGAAGGATTCAAATAGAATCAATCTGCTCCTGAAAGTTCACGCTTGCATAGCTGTTGGCTGGCCCTTCTGTTTTAATCACTTCCTTCTCCCTTCTCTGGTTGAAGAGCGCATGGCTCTCCCACTCCTTCTCAGTGGTTGCTCAGAGACTTTCCTCACGCTGGGTGGCTGCTTGGGAAGTCATCAGCTGCCAGATGAGCAAGGAGGGAAGGTGACAGCTGCCTGGGGGAAGGAGCTGGCACATGGAGCAGAGCAAGGAAGTACAAGAGGCTTTCTTAAATGTTTATTTCTCTGAAGTCAGTGTACAAGCACAAGGCATGGCCATTGCCTTTAATTACAGACTATAATTAGGTAGTAATCTCTGTAATCTCTGAATGGAATATTTTACAACCTTTTACTGTGGTTTATTCTCATTAAGGATTTTTGAACTTTATTCTGGGGGAACCTGCTCAAGAAGCAATTAGCTTAATCACAAACATTGTCTTTATTTTAAACAAAACAATACCAGTGCAAGTATCCCACCAAGACAATTTTAGAGTTCCCTGAGTATTAATATACAAGTGCAAATGAAACCAGTAATCAGTACCAGGCAGACTTCATCTGGGTCTAGAGGCTGCACTTGCAGTAAGTTAACAGCTGGATAAAATTATCAACAGTTCAAAGAACATTTTCAGTAGAAACCAAACAAAACCCCAATAAAATAATCAGACCATACAGTGAGAAAGTATGAACTGCTTAATTGTCAAGGGTTTTAGTTAGGATATCAGGAGGGTGAACTGTTACGATAATCAGGTCCATTAGAGTTGCTGCTTTTAATATCCATTTTTTTTAAAGCAATGAAGGAGTTGTTCTGCTCTGCCAGGCACCTGACATGAATCGCTTATGCAGAGCCGTGGATGCTTTGTTTAAAAGTACCTCCATGCATTCAAATAATGGGAAATAAAAGGCTCCGCATAAGGGAGGACTCAGCTGAGCAGGGGCTGTGTTTTTGGAGAGAGGCCTTGCATCAGGATCTCAGCTGCTCTCAAGAAGCATTCCAACATCTCCTTACAAGGCTGGAGTGACAGTGCTGTTCAGTAGTGCCATCCTCCATCCTCCCGTCATTACAGCTGCAGCCTGGTGTGGGTGAAGAACTGCTCTGCCTTCCCTACTCTGTTGTGTCTACATCCATTGCCCTGCTCAAAGGGCAGTGCTGCTGTTGAGATTTCTTTATGAAATCTCTCTGACAAAAGTAAGGACAGTGCTGCGTGAAAAAGGCAGGCAAAAAGGAATCTTAAAGAGGAAATGGGACCCAATGCAGAATACAGAAGACAGGAGCAAATCTGTTGGCAAATGTTTCTTGGTACTGGCCAAGTTCTTTCAAACCTTGGCAAAATAAGCATATGCCAGCCTACTTATAGTCTGGTTTGTAAAAAGGTCTCTGATTCCACACATGCTCATGTATCTGAGAAACTTCATGCCTCCATGGAGTGCTCGTGAAACCACCTACCAACATAAGATGCCTTTAATGCCTTTAATGTGAATAGATTGGGCTTTTTTATATTGCCTGTGTTATCTGCTGGGAAATCTTCATACTTTAGTTAGAGAAACTCAATCTCGCTTGCTCAATCAAGGCTTCATAGCAGCTGAAGCAATCTGCTGGCTTCACTCCAGCTCTTCTGTCCTGTTCTTTGTGCTAATGTACTATCGAAGATTGTGATGCGGTCATAACTCACAACTGAAGTGCCCACTGCCTCTAAATTGACTGAGTGGTGACCAGGCAGAGAGGCACTGTTCAGACCCTGCTTCCAGCCCTGCTGATGAAATGGCTCTCACCTCACTATGAACATCCACCAAAATGATTGTGCCTGACCAATCTGGTGGTTTCCTATGGTGGAGTGACAGCATCGGTGGACAAAGGAAGGGCAACTGATGTCATCTATGTGGACCTGTGCAAGACCTTTGACATAGTCCCATGCCACATCCTTATCTCTGAATTAGAGAGATATGGATTTGAAGGCTGGACTATTAGGTGGATAAGGAATTGGTTGGATAGTCATAACCAGAGAACTATTGTCAATGGCTCTATGTCCAGGCACAGGTTGGTGACGAATGGTATTTCCCAGGGGTCCATCTTGGGACTGGTGCTTTTCAGCATCTTTATCAATGACATAGGCAGTATGTACCCTCAGCAGGTTTGCTGATGACACTAAGCTGAGCAGTGCAGTTGATACAACAGAAGGGAGGGACACCATCCAGAGGGACCTGGACATATTCTAAGAGTTGACACAAGTAAATCTAAAGAGATTTAACAAGACCGAGTGCAAGGTGTTGCAGTTGGGTTGAGGTAATCCTGGATACTATGCGTATAGACTGGGAGAAGAACTCACTGAGAGAAGCCCTGCAGAGAAGGACTTGGGAAAAGCTGCATATGAACCAGCAGTGTGCTCTTGCAGTCCAGAAGGCAAACAGTATCCTGGGCTGCATGAAAAGAGGGGTGGCCAGCAGGGAGAGGGAGGTGATCGTCCCTCTCTGCTCTGCCCTTGTGAGGCCCCATCTGGAGTACTATGTCCAGACCTGGGGACCCCAGTACGGAAAGGATGTAGAGCTGTTGGAGTGGGTCCAGAGGAGGGCCACAAAGGTGATAAGAGGGCTGGAGCATTTCTCCTATGAGGAAAGGTTGAGCGAGCTGGGCTTTTTCAGTCTAGGAGAGTGAAGGCTTCAGGGAGACCTCATTGCGGCCTTCCAGTACTTGAAGGGAGGCTTATATGTAGGAGGAGGACCAACATTTTCCATGGTCTGATTGTGACAGAACAAAGAAGAATGGCTTTAAACTAAAAGAGCATAGGTCTAGGTGAGGCGCTGGCGCAGCTGTCCAGAGAAGCTGTGGTGCCCATCCCTGGAGGGGCTCAAGGCCAGGTTGGATGGGGCCCTGGGCAGTCTGAGCTGGTGGGGGGCAGCCCTGCCCATGGCAGGGGGTGGGGCTGGGTGGGCTGTGAGGTCCCTTCCAAACAAACCATTCTGTGATTCTATGATTCTAGGCACTCCTGTGGTGCTAACCTGAGACATTCAAGTCCTGATGCATGTCAAGTCATACAGATGCCCCAGGTATTAAGAATGAGCCCTAGAATTTACTTCAGGTGGTTGAATTAAATGAGTGGATAATTTCAGTGGAGTACTAAACGCTTATGGCAGTGAGTCATGCACAGCTTTATCCTGTAATACTTTTACAGCCAGTTTAGAGCTACTAAAAGCAGTTATGTAATTTCCATACCCCTCTAATAAATTTTCTGTCTCCCGTGATTTTTACAGGGCAGAATACTCAGGTTTTCTTCCATGTTGATCTCTAGGTTTGTGTATTTCAGCAGGTTATTAAAAGGGGAAAATGTACCAAGAAAGCTGTTGTCTGGTGTTTGACCTGGGGTCCTCAGGTGAACAGGCCTGGGACTAAGAGTAACACTGCATCCTACATGTAGCAAAGAATAAAACATCTGAGCAAATGGATTAAAGAAAAAAAGCCTAATTTGAAACACTATTCCATTATAAGGATGACAGAGGGAGTTTCTGATGCAGTGTCCACGAGCTGCTTCATGTAGGTAGTTTCCCCTGTGATTGCTGTCTGTTCTAATGATCAAGCACTTATGGGCTAAGGGGTACAAATTTTATATTTTCAGACTTCTAATGCATCCAAAATGGTATTAGCAATGTGGTATAATGCCATTTTTGGGGGGTAGGAATGAAAAAAATCTGTAATTAATCTTAAACTATATATTTCTGGCTTAGCATAATTTAGATGAAACATTAATCTCTGACCATATTATGTAAAAGGCTTAGGCATCCCATAACAACTGAAATCCCTGGGCCCTATCAATTCTTACATGATTAAGAAAGACATTATAGGGAGTATTTCAGTGATGTTTGTGGCAGACGTACTTCTATACATTGAACTCCAGGTGTGCATGGTGTTTGGGTGCCACACTTTGGTGTGTCTATTGTCCAGTCACTAGCCTTACCCCTAGCGACCTTCAGTTGCTCCTCTCTTGTTAGGCAGAATGAAGATCATTTGTTTTTCCATAGATTCTTTTCATGGCTGTAACTGTGGAAACTTATTTTTAGGAGAGTTTATTTCTTACAGCCAGAGACATGCATAGTGAGACTGTGTGAGATAACTACACATTTGCTTGTTCAGAAACCTTAATTCAGTGAGAACCACGGACTCCTACATACTGACCTTTGCACTAAGTTGCATCATAACATTTAACTCAAGCAATGTCATTAAACAGAAAATGCCCTCAAGGCAGGGATATGGGCGACTTAGTCTATCTGATCTACAGATGAAAGGAATTTTGTTCAGGGAGATGTTATGTGCAGAGTCTTTTTTTTTTTTTTTTTTTTTTGAAAACGTGATCTATATTATCTCATTATCAATACATTAACAGTACATTCAGAACTGAAACAATTCTTTAAAAATGCAAAGTAGTCATTAGGAGTGATGAGGGTGTTTTATAGTGCTTTCCTATTTATTTCCAGCATCAGGCATGAACCCTGAACGTTGCTCAGAAATCTGCACATCTTTGTGCCCTATTACAACATAATGCCTGAGCATCGTTTCTAGAAATGTAAGAGAATGGCTGCCTCTTAGGGAGACACTTCCTTCATGTGTGCTCCCCAAGCATAGAGGATCAGCCAGGTTATTCCCCTCCCACAGTGAGGGCCAGGTTTTCCCTCTGAGTTGTCTGCTATTGCCTGGAGATGGGCTTTGGAGTTTTTTTAGTCAGAGGGAAGTTATTCCTTATATCAGATAAGAAAAGCATGCAGTTATGCATGCAGTAATTAAATATCCCTCTCACTGTGCAAGAGACAAACGATCACTTTAGATTAGTTTCTTGTTAGATGTTTTTCCACTTGCCATTAAAGTAATTTAACCTTATCTCTGCCTTAGAATTCTGTTGCACTCTATGCCAAGGGAGTAGTTATGTGTGTGCTTACTGAATATGTGTCATATGCCGTCCTGCCACAGAGCATTAGGTGAGCTATGCTTTTATAGAGACTCAGGCCCCATTTTGCTATTAAAAGGCAAAACATGTGTACGTAGGACGAGGCAAAAAGATATACAAATTATGAAAATTCCATATTTATGAAATGTGGTTTTACAGCTGTCAGAATACATGTAATGTTTGCAGTCTATTATTATTTCCATATACAAAATGCTTCCATAGCCTAAGGAAGAATAGACTTAAGCTACAGAAGAGCCCACATTAGTATTCATGCCCTTTCTACATCAGTGCTGCAGTTTAGAAAGTAGAGAGATTTCAGAGGATGAACACAGCTTTCACAGCAAGTTGTTCAGGTGGGTGTTGTCAGTCAAAGTAATCAAGCCCAAACCAATTTACATTTGAGAAAAATGCCCAGATTTATCAGTCTGTATTTGGAAGGCCTTCTAGAGGAGACCAGATCCTCGTCCATTGGTGTTGTTGTGCATCCTGACAATAACAAAAGTTTGATTTTCACTTGTGTGACATGAACATTAGAGGGTGAGACTGGAAAGAGGAGAAGGCAACAATTTCAAAATAAAGCTTTTTTGTCCAGCAGCTCTCCTGATTAAATAACATGATCATTGCCAAATGTCTTGGTAGCAGCAACTCCTTCTTCTCAAGCATGCAGGGGGGGGAAAAAAAAAAAAGAGAAAAAAAGTGGAAGAAAGCATACAGTGAGATAGCCTTAGCAGTCAGGAATGACATTAACTTGGAAGTGATCTTAAAAAGCAGTTATTGACTCCTGAGAACATACGGCAATCAGTGAATGTAAACCACAAAGGTAATCAATTCTGATATGAAATGCTCCTTAACTGGATATAATCACATACCATTTCTCAGGCATCTTTCCTCTTTGTACCTGATACAATCCTACAGTCCTACAATCATTCAAACTCTACTGTGAGATTAAGCTCACCCCAAATAATACATTTCTATTTAGAATATTCTCATTAGCTGTTCATCTGTTGACACCCTTACATGTAAGATCCTAGTGAATTCATGTTTCAGTAGTACAAAATTACTTTCTATTTTAAATTACAATGCATGAATCTTGCTTTTTAGCTTTTATACTTCCAATTGTGATGATTTGTTACAAACTAGAGGTGGCCTCATCGATATTTTAGGCTTGGAAGTAATCTTTCTGTTTTGAGAACTTTTCTGGCAGAATGCTCTTGTTTTAGATGAAACCAATGGTAAGCCTTAGGAAGTCTCTCTCAAACCAGTGGATGCTTTCTGCACAGGAGAAAGAAGAAACCCTCTAGAAGTTCAGCTGCTGTAATTCACTAAGTGTTAACCTCACACAGCAGATGTTGACAGTTCCTGACCACTTGTGAGTCCAGGTATCAATTGCTACAGAAAATTGTTGACAATTTAAGCTAATGAATAGATTTAAGATCATGATCTTCTTAACTGCACTACTTGGAGAATGAATTTTCCTGAATACATAATTTTCTCAGCTTTACTGAAGAAGTGACATAGAAATTGAATTGCAATACATCACCGTAAGAGAAGAGAAACACAGGCTACTTAAAACCACAATCACTGAGGTCAGAAACCTGAAAAAGTTTCACCCCAGCCTCTTGCTAGATTTAAGATGAAAGATGTGAAACAGAAACTGGAACACAAGAGGTTCCACCTGAACATCAGGAAATACCTCTTTACTGTGATGTGGTGTGGATGATTGAGCACTGGCACAGGCTGCCCAGAAAGGCTGTGGAGTCTCCTTTCTTGGAGATCTCCAAAAGCTCCCTGGACTTGGCAATGAGCAACCTACTCTGAGTGGCCCTGCTTGAACAAGGGTTGGATCAGATGTCTCCAGCCTCAATCATTCTGTGATTCAGTAATGACAACATCAACCTTAAGAAAACAATTCTTGCTGAGAGCCTCTATAGATTTCATTTTACTAATGAATCTAACCCAAACTCTAACCTATGCACACACAGATGATCCTTCATTGGGTCAAACTATTCTTAAACCTCTGCAGCATGCGAGCCTGTCAGGGAGAGCCAGTGATACTCATCTTTCAGTCCTGCAGTTAACCCATATGTCTTGCAGCTGAGCATTACGGTAACTTGAACTGGACTGAGTAAAGTGCATGGGCCCACCTGTCCTAGGTTATCCCAAACACCAAACCTATCCCACTTACATATAATGAAGCTATACTGTAAAGCAGTTTTCTGTCTGTTATCTGTCTCAAAATCACAAACACATCTATGATGATGATCTGACCAGAAAAAGCCTATGTTGAAGTGAAACTGGTCTGGGTCTGTACTTCCTCACCAGTCATTCATCCAACCTTAATTTGTGTATTGTAGCTCACACACTTTAGTGTTGCTTAATAGATTGCTGTATTGCTCCCTGTAGTAGTCCTGAGATAGACAGGCTTTTTGGTGGTGGTGGAAGGGTCAGTCTGGAGTCCAGCCCTGTCCATGCTAGGAGCCAAACCATCCCGAAGCATCCAGAGTTAGCTGTGTCATCCCTGCATGTCTGTAACACATGCTTAGGTAGTGAATCAGAGGTGTGCTGCACTGGTGTGGAGCCTTTGCAGAAAAACTGTTGCCCACAGAATTAGCCAAGGCAGCAGAGAGATGCTAATGGCCAATTGTCCTGAAATAGCCTAGGGAAGGAACACAGCTGGGGAGATGTAGGTGACTGCTTTCATTCTCTTGCCTGAGGAGAACAGAAACCTGTGGTTGAAACCAGAGAACAAAGGCCAGGCCAGATGTGCACCTTGTGCTGCTGTCTGGACACTCTGTGGTAGGCTGACAGAAGGAACGCACTGGAGGAAGCAGGGCTCCCGGGTCAGCCATGGAGAACACAGACAGGGTTAACACAATTCACAGCTGGGGACAGAGCTTTCTGCTCTTGCTTCTGTAGGCCCTACCTTCAGTCAACCCCTACAGCCACATACATTTTCTAGACCAAAATAGTACTGCAGAACCCAGTCTGCCAAAGGCCAAATCTTGAATTAATGGATATGAGATGATGTAAGAAGCACTGTAGAGTCTACTTCTATTTGCTAAACCATCTCCCTTCCTTCTGTTCCATGGCTGTGTTCCTCATTTTTTCCAGGTATAAAATCCTTCCCTTTTCCCTTTGATTTGAACTTTCTTTTCATTAATATCTCATAATCTCTGTTTGCATTTGAACACTGCTAAGGTTATTTCTGAGAGTGGTAAATCAAGAGCTGCAGAAAGCCCAGGACAGAAGAAGCTACATCTGAATATAATAGGAAATGCAGGATATGCAATTAGTCTGTTATTGTTTGCTTTTCATTTCTGCACAGTTCAGTTATATCCATCAGCCACAACACAATAAATCAGGCAGGACTTCCTGAAACCACAGTGGTACATGCTGGTACAGAGACAACCGGTCCCACTTGTTAGAATCCCACCTGCTGTTGTGGTTTAACACCAGTACGTAGCCAAGCACCACCCAGCTGCAATCTCACTCCCCCTCATCAGCACAAGATAGGAAATACTGTGAAAAAAGCTCACAGGTTGTGATAAGGAAAAACAGATCACTCACCAGTTACTGTCATGGGCAAAGCAGACTCAGCACAAGGAAGATTAATGTAATTTACTGTTTATTGCCAGCAGACCAGAGCAGTAAGAACTGAAGGCAAACTAAAGCCACCTTCCCCCATACACTCTCTTCTGCCTCATTTTGGTTGTGCTGCTGCTTTATGGATGCAACCAGGTGAGATTCAAAGCTTCTGTTGCTACCCAGATGGAGGTTTTAATCTCACATTTTTTTCACTCTGCAGAAGTACGAGTGGTTAGTGAGCTTTGCCACCATTCAATGATGCTGTCTCTCAGGAAGTGTCTGACTCCTCAGAAAAGCTTTATTCCCAATTATAGCCCTTCCCATTCTACTCTCTGGTGTCAAATGTGTTTCTTATTAATTATTGAATGTAATGCTGCTGCTGTAATTTATCACTAATCCACATGAGTTTTCTGTAGTGGAGGCACAACTTTCCTATGTAGCTAACAGCACAGAGAACTGAAAATATTGGTTTTTTCGCACAGCTTACTTGTTTCCTCATCTTCTGCAGGATTCATTATCACCACTATGTCTCTTCTGATCATGAGTTTCAACTCCCAGCCAAGTTCAAGGAAAACATAATGCAAAATCGTACATCTACTCACCACTGTCTACAATAGCAACAGGTCCTGCTCCAGGAATGCCTATTGTTTCTCTATTTCTCTGGAGATGTGTCATGTCCTAGACAGATTTGTCAGCTAAAGGGGTGGTGGGACACTGTCTTACAGGCACAGAAACCCTCTGTAGACATTGCCACCCTGCAGAAAAGGTGGGCAATCAGTTTCTTACAATTCATCTCCATATTCTCTTCCAATGCTCTCTTCCATCTAATTTCTCTTCATTCTTTGCCACTGTTACGTAAATTCATCTCTTTTCTCTGCCAGGTGTAGACTAGGTACCATTTGCAGAAGATATCTTTGAAGTTAAATCAGTGATCTATCATTTGTTCCACACCATTCAACACCCTATTGACCACAGCCTAAGAGTTCATATTGGAATGAATAGATAAAGGAACTTCTGGGATATGTTATAGTGTCCTGTTCTTTCTGCGTTAATATCCTCCTTCATCTTCCTCTGGTTTCAAATAAATGCCCATTTCTGCAGCTGTAGGAGCAGAAGATTCATTTTTTTCTACTCAAAGTGTGATGAGAAGACCTAGTTTTTTTTCAATCTTGTCTGCAGATAAACTGGAGCTTTTCTTTCCATAACTTGTCTTCCCTTTTTTTTTTTTTAATGGATAATAACATCAAGGTTTTGAGATCTGCTTGCCCTCTATAGCAGTTTTTCTTTCAGATGGGATTGCACTACTAAACAGATGACTGGGGAAAAGGCTTACAGCTAATTGTAAAACGAGGATATTTGATGGGTCACACCAGTGTCTGAGGTAGAAAATCCAAATAATAGTGAGATTACCTAGCAACAAAGGATGGTCATCACTGGCATACCCAATGTGGGTGAGAGTTATTATTATTATTAGGGGAACAGAACCAGAGAAGGACCAGGTAGTGAGAGTGGGGATTGTTTAATAGGCACATCAGCAGCCTTCCTGCCACAGCATCCCATTTTATAAAAGTAAAAAAAAAAAAATCCTAATGACCCTCTCCCATCTCTAGTGATAAACTAGAGAAAATGGAAGATATTCTGGTAGTGTTCCTCTCCTCCTTCCATCTACGATCCAAAACCATAACTACATACTTCTAAGTATGGAATTTAGATAGTATGCAAAAATAGTACAGGTAGAAAGGCAGAAGAAAGAGCTGGACAAATGTTCAGGTTATACAGTAGGATGATCTAAGATGCCAAGACATGACAGGGATGTTCATTGGCATTTTTTCTCTAATGACTTCTACCTTTTCTTGTCTTGGCTATAACTGATTGTTATCTGTGTGAAAATCTCTTCTTGGGATGTAGTTACATCATTATTTTTCTGCAAAAATACCCATATGATATGGGATGAGTATTCAAGAACTGTTTCGGTTATGGGAAAGTTTCTTCCAGCTGTTTGGAAATGGAGGAACATACTATCTAGCTGTAGATTCGAAGGACTTTTAACCGTGGTAGCAACATTTTAATTGCCCATGCAAGAAATCAATGGACGTAAGGAATCTTATAGCAGTACAAGAGGTTTACATCAGTCATGTCGCTTTTTGAAGTTCTCTTCTCTCTGTCACTCATTACAGAGGCAGTCCAGAGACTAGCTGTTTCTATTTCAGTGCCTAAAATTAGCTGGACTAAGCTCCCTTTGGATACTATCTGGATGATGCAATGCTGAATCAGTTTTTCTGAACTTTGTTTTTCTTCTCCAGACCAATCTCACTGCTACTTCTCTTGCCCTTTTTTCCCTCTCTGTACTCTGCGTGCAGGTAGATGTGCATGTTTTATTCATATCCTGGTGTTACCCTTCTTCCGGAACCATTCTTTCCTTTTGTTTTTTTATTCCTGCCCTCAAATCAGTGTACAACACAAGTATGTTTGGTGTTTATTGATTTATGCGATGCTCAGAGCCCTCTCGACAGAAGCCTTTTACATGCAGGGAACACTTCATTTATAACTAAAATACTGGGACCTCTTGTCTGAAACACAACAGCCGTATAATAGCACCAGTAACACAACTGAACAGCTTTCAGAGAGCAACTGAAGAACATCACATCTAATTGAAGCAACAAGGGATTTTTAACTACTGTGGGGAGGATGTAATTGCTTGTGCTGGAAGCTGGCCAGGATACTAGGGTTAACATTTCTTCTCTTACAAAACACATGCCGGAAATTTTAAAGGACTGCCACTAATTATAATTATCCCAAATAACATCGCTTAAACCACCTTTTACTATCACATAACACCGTCAACTTTATTATTATTAATGCATCCTTCAGACAGCTCTTTTTGCAGTCTGCTACACAACAAAGTGATTCACAGAATGCTAATAAAGCTACACCCGAATTGCTTTAAATCAGGCAGGAGAATGTCCAACATGAAGACAAGTTTCTTATTCAGGTAATTTTAATTTGTAATAAAGTATGAAACGATGAAATATTATAACTTGAAAAGAAAAATACACCTAGGGGGTAAGTGCATTTGGCTTGTGAATTCAGCTCTGCAGTGCTGAGTCTGTAAAGGAAGGAAGCAGAGACAAATCTCTCCCTTAATTTGTTGTACATAGGCTGAAAAGATTCTTGTAAGCCTTGGGCATGAAGTAGTGAACCTTCTGTCCACCTGAGCTTTATCCATCAATTCCCCAGGTCTTCCCACTGAGGTATCTGTGCTCTTCTTGGGAATGCAGATAACAAGAGAAGACTTTGTTCCTTAGCTTTTTGAGCCTCACAAATGCATTTAAACTTACATGGCCAACACAGCTGCAGTTTCATTAACCACCAGTCAGGTTCAATTGAGGAAAATTTGACTCACTACATGTAAATTTGAAATGTAATTGCTAATGGCACACAGCAGATGCTTTTAAGTGCATTTTTTTTCCTATTTCTCCATTAAGCATCGTTTAATGGTATATTGCATAACTTTAGATTAAATTAAAAAAAAAAAAAATACAGCTCTGGAGGTCTAAAATCTCTCTAAGTTATTTTGAATAACAGCCCGTGTGGGGAATAGCTGCCCAGAAGCACAATCAATGCAGACAGACATGTCCAAGCACATAACATCAGCACATTCAGCTCTACAATGTCCATGACTTTCCCTTAAAGCTTCAGTGGTCAATACATTTGGCTGTAGGCTCCAGGGAAGATGTCGTTGGGCTCCATCAAACCTGGGGAGGGAGGGCCAATGGTGGGTGCCCTGTGGGCTTCAGTGGTGCTGATGACATACCTGAATTTCATGTTTCTGAAACCTGCTTAAGGAAGGAAGACGTAAGGGTTTTTTTTTTTTTTTTGTTTGTTTGTTTGTTTAAGGATGTCTGTAAAGGCTTCTGCTAAACTATGGGGCTGAAAGTCAGGTGTTAGCAGCTCCTGTGGTGAACTCACCACAATACCTGTTTTACAAGTTGTTTCCCCCAGCCCAGTTCCTGTCCATAAGAGGAGTGCAGTAAGGGCTCGCATTCCCTTACACGCTTGGAAAGCTACACCCAGTGGTTGATTTCCTAAGGATTCTGTGGGATCAAATCAGATAGTCTAAAAGCAAGAGCTCTAACAAATTATATTCTCTCTTCATAGAATAGAATCATAGAATCAACGATCAAAATTGAAGGGACCCTTAAAGGCCATGTGGTTCAACAGCTCAGTCAGATTGCTCAGAGCCCCATCCAGCCTGACATTGGATGTTTCCAGGGACAGAACATCCACCACCTATCTGGGCAACCTGTGCCACCATTATTATAAAAAACTTCTTCCTTATGACTTATCTAAATCTCCCTCTTTTGGTCTGAAAACATTTCCTCTTGTTCTGTCACAACAAACCCTGCTAAAGAGTATCTCCTTCTTTCTTTCTGGCTCCCTTTAGATTCTGAAAGGCTGCTCTCAGGTCTCCCTGGAGCCTTCTCCAGACTGAACAGCCCCTGCTTTCTAAGCCTGTCCTTGTAAGGGATGTGTTTCAATCCCTTGGATCATTTTTGTGGCCCTCCTCTGGATGCGTTTCAATAGGTCCACATCTCTTCTGTACTGAAGACTCCACATCTTGACACAGTGCTCCAGATGAGGTCTCATCAGTACAGTATAAAAAGGCAGGATCACCTTCCTCCACCCACTGGCCATGCTTCATTTGATGCAGCCCAGAATACAGTTGGCTTTCTGGGCTGTGAGGGCACATTGCTGGCTCATGTCCAGCTTGCCATCCACCAGTATCCCCAGGTCCTTTTCAGTAGGGTCAGTCCTTTCTCCCTACACAACTTGTCTCTCATGTCTTTAACTGGACATGGCTACAATACTGGAAATGCATCTCAAAAGTAATTTATACTTAGACTAAGGGAAATACAGACCTTCTCCCAGCCACATTAACAATGTGCTAGCCAGAAGCATCAAGATGGGCAATTTGCATCTTTCCTGGTCAGGGCTCAGCCTGAGATCATAGAATCATAGAATCACAGAATGGCCTGGGTTGAAAAGGACCACAGTGATCATCCAGTTTCAACCCCCCTGCTATGTGCAGGGTCACCAACCACCAGACCAGGCTGCCCAGAGCCACATCCAGCCTGGCCTTGAATGCCTCCAGGGATGGGGCATCCACAGCCTCCTTGGGCAACCTGTTCCAGTGTCACCACCCTCTGTGTGAAAAACTTTCTCCCAGTATCTAACCTAAACCTCTCCTGTCTCAGTTTAAAACCATTCCCCCTTGTCTGTCCTCGTAAACAACCATTCCCCCTCCTGTTCATATGCTTCCTTCAAGTACTGGGAGGCCACAATGAGGTCTCCCCAGAGTCTTCTCTTTTCCAAGCTAAACAAGCCCAGTTCCCTTAACCTTTCCTCACAGGAGAATGCTCCAGCCCTCTGATCATCTTTTGTGGCTCTCCTCTGGACCCATTCCAAGAGACCCATGTCTTTTTTTGTGCTGGTGGCCCCAGGCCTGTACACAGTACTCCAAATGGGGCCTCACAATAATTGAGTAGAAGGGAACAATCACCTCCCTCTCCCTGCTGGCCACCCTTTTAATGCTGCCCAGAACATAGTTGGCCTTCCGTTGGCTTCAAGAGCACACTGCTGGCTCATGGCCAGCTTCTCATCCACCAAGACCCCCAAGTCCTTCTGCACAGGGTTGCTCTCACGGAGATCTTCCCCAATTTTGTATAAATACCTGGGATTGCCCCAACCCAAGTGCAGCACCCTGTACTTGGCCTTATTGAACCTCATTAGGTTAAAGGAGATTTTGCCTCATATACTCAAAGACTTACTAAGATGTGGGCTTGCTTTCATGTGTGTGTTTTTGTAAATTATTTCCTTCATTTCTCCAGAGCTAAAGGAGCTCTATTTTGAATGATTGCACTGTATTTGCAGAGTTTATATTACCAGCTTTTAGATCTGGGGTTCAGATGTTCCATTCTACTGAAGGTTTTGAAATCTGATTTTCTTCTGAAGAGGAATGAACTTGAATGTTTTAAAGCTTCACAAAGTCTTTGTGAAAGAGGAACTTATGAATAAATGTTTTAGATAAATAGAGGGAATTCAACAGAGTGCAATATCTTATGTCAGTGCTTACTTGCTTTTCTGTATTAATATATATAAATATATATATAAAAGGTAGACATAATTGGTGAAGAAATACATTTATGCATTTAATGAGGCATTTTTATTAATGAACGCAATAAACATGAATAAAATATAACATTGCCTAGTCCATGAATGTGTGGCCCCATCAGAGTTCCTTTATCCAAGTCTCTTAAGAAAGATATTTAAGCCAATAAGTAACTCAGCCTCAAACACACAGATATCCACCAGCCTGCCTCAGCTTGTGGAGCTGAGAGGCTGCTCAAAGCCTGGCCTTCTAGCTGCTGAGTTAAGCCTGACTTGGAATTCCCTGAGAGCCCACAAATGTGGTGTCTCAGGGACATGGTGTCAAATGTGGCAGTCCCATCTTATCAGACTGTGTTTTGTATAATGAGGTGGTGGCTCTCCCGAAGCTGGCACAGCACTGGGGTGTGTAGTAGGAGCCATGGAGGTTGCTCTCCTGTCTACCACAAAACTCCCATCTTCTGTGACGTGGGACCTTGTGGAGGATGCACATGAGAAGCCAGGTAGCTTGTACTGTGTAATTCACCACCACATCTCTGCATCCCAGAAAAGGGTGAGTATTTTTGGCCACTGATCAGTACTGCTCTATGTGGTTCCAGTGCACGTGCAGGGAGCTCAGCTCCAGTGCTGCAGTTACTCCACACTGCCTGGGCCGTTTGGAGCTTATTTACCAATTGACACACTGGTAATTTTGTATTGAGTTTTGATCAGATTTGTTCAGCATTAGAAATTTATGCTAAAAATGCCTTTAAAAGCATGCTGCAAAGCTCCTACTGTACAACTAGGCTCATCTGGTATGCAAGGTAACCTGGTGTGGGTGCCTGAAGACTCTTGGAAGCAAGTTGTGGTCCTAGCAAACATCAGGCATTGCATGCTAAGTTAACACCGAGGTGTTAATTCCTCACTGTATGGTATAGATTTTATTTTGTCTGAATCTTTATCTAGAAAATATCAGAAATAATTTACACCATAACAAAACCTTAGAAGGCATCGAGCAATTCCTACACACTAATGCAATGAGAAAGAGGAAGAAGAAACACTGAAACTACCTATGTACTGTAAGTCACACAAAGTGTGTGATGTCTCTGTGTATTAACTAGGACGTTTAATTACAGACAGAATAGCTTACACTCAACTACAAAAGTCATCAATACTTGTGCAGATAAATCTTGGCTTAGTTCTGTGCAATAACAGCTGTAGAAAAAAAGGAGATGAAACCCACCTGCATTATTAGATCTTTAAAAATTTTTCATCCAAGGTGGCTGTTTGTTATTCTAAATGAATCATTAACCTGACATCTTCACCAATACAAAATGTAAATGTGCAGAAGAACCTCATTTTTAAAAGCTATTTACAGCCTTAATTTCCTTTCAATTTCCAGGGGCTTTTGTCATCATTACAAAGTGCCGGACGGAGCGTGCATGCTCAAGAAGTGTGCAGAGCCAGGAGGCCGTGCTGCAGGCACCGCTCCCCCTGGGGGATGCTTCTTCGAGCTGAGGAATCCCAGTAACCAGATTAATATAATCCAGCCATTCAGAAACCACAAGCTTTACCAGATTTTCCTCCCTTCCCCACCCCATTTTTATATTTGAAGTTTTGCAGACAGGATATTTACTTTTCCAGCTGATTCCTGGTGTGGAGGTAATTTGGGCAGTGGGATAAATGATTACTCTGTCTGAAGAAATGTGTGCCTTAGAATGAGCCCACTATCTTCCCAGCAAAAGCCTACACGAAGGCAATTTCTTTACTGTGAGGAAAAGCACATTTTGACCGGGCAGCTGTCTTGCTGTAAAAAAGGAAGGGGACATATCGCTGTGGGTCTGTATGATACGTGTAGTAGAAATCAGCCCCGCAAGTGAGGGCTGACTTTTTCTGACTGCACCTGGGCAGCTTGTCCCTGTGCCTCAGCATCACCATGATTTCATAATGGGAGACCCAGCTTTGGTTACCCCTCTCTGTATATGCTGTCATCTTTTCTGCTGGCCAAGGTGTTGCACTGTAAATCTCTCATCCATAGCTTGTCTGTTGGCTTTCTTCTCTCACTTCTCCTTCATGGAAGAGTGATCTCCACGCTTTGCTGCTGCCTCCTGCACTCCGTAACTGGGCTGAGATTTTAAGGTTTTTTAAGGTATGAGCTGTATTTCTTCCAGGCTTTCACTGGGAAGTCACCCAGCAAAGTTCTTTTTGCCAACCTACATTCAGCTGTTATTCATTCACCTTTTCGTTTTGCTGTTCCAAATAACACTGACGGTCAATACATATTTTGTAACATTGCCTCAGTGTCTGCTATTGGAGAATCAACAAAGGCTACAGACCACTTTAAAACGAACAGGTCCAGGAAACATTCTGCCAAAGGCATAGCAAGGAAAAATGCTCTGCAAAATTCTTTTGTTTACAACCCCACTGCCTGCAGACTGTGCCAGCACTTGGGGTTGTTCAACCACCCAATGATCCAGGAGAGTCCGGAGATCTCCTTAGGTGCTTTGTGGGGATTTAGCAAGGAAGAGTACTCTTTGCAAGGAGCGTGGACGGACCCTGCAGTGACTCTGACAGATATCTGGCTTTGGTGGTGTCCCTGAAGGGGAGTAGAAGTTATCGGGGCTGTGCAGAATATACCCACATGTCTGTGCTGACTTGAGACACAGAAGAGGTGTGGGCTCTTCCATTTGCCATCATTACAGGGTGTCTCATTGCCATAGAAAGGAGCTTGGAAAAGGACAACAAGGAGTGCTTGCAGCTTTATTCCCATAACTGTTCGAGAAAATGGGAAACGGTCATTGGGAACAAAAGGACTCCCCAGTTGTCTCACTTCACATTAGAGGAAAAACAGCCACTACACAGAACAAGGCTGGTAAGAAGCTCTGTTCCTCCAGTGAATTCCCCTCTGTGCCCTTGCTTCATGAATAAATTGATGTTGTAATGAAACCCATCTGTCTGTGTCATTGGTTCCTTATCCAAGCAGAAAACATATCACAAAGATCCAAATTCAGCTATTGTGTTTATACAGCAATAATGTGGCTGTATTTTTATATCCGAGGTTAGGCAGAGTGTGCCAATTAGCTCATGCTACATTTGGGTTGGGCTGGGATACACAAACATCTCTTGGGCAAAATTCCTGCAGAATTCCTTGGCAAGGATACTCCAGTGCTCTTAGTGAAAAGTGGGTGGCAGGCAACATGAATCTTGGTTTCTTCAGACAGCTAGAAAGGCTGAGCTAACATACTGGTATCCATAAGACTAGGTAGTTTCAGCATAGCTATGTCAAAAATGACTTTATCTTTTCACAGCAGTTTTACTCTAGTTGGTGGCTGGAGTAAAAGGAACAGCTTTAAGGAACTGTAATTTCTGTCTAACTTGATCCTATTTAATTACCTAGCTTGGACTACTAGTACACAAACATCTTTCTTTCTCCTTCCTTCTTTCTTTCCTTCTTTCTTTCCTTCTTTCTTTCAAGACCTATTTGGAAATCTACCCACTTATAATTAAAAAGTATTGACAGTATTTTTTTCATCGGATCATAGATTCAGGATCTGAAAAGTACCAGTACTATTATCTAGCCTGGCTTTTAGTCACAGCACAAGTCAAAGTCAGATCCCGTTTCCTTATGAGACTCCAAGCATCTGTTGTATCCATGAGATGTTTTTTAGAAACAAATTAAAGATCACACATGATGAAAAATCCATCAGAGGACTTGTTAATTTGTTCTATAGTTATTTTCCCTAATGCTTAATAATGTGCATTATTTACAGCTTATCTAACTCCCATTTAAAGAGTTAGGTATCAGTATCTTCTTTCCTCCTGCAGTATAGAGTAGCTGTCTACAGGAAATCTTGTAGATCATGAACAACATCTTTTTGGTCCCTTAAATAAACTTAATGAATAGAGCTCTCTGAACATCTCACTAAGCTTTATAGACAACAAATTACTTTAGTGGCCCTCTTCTGAGCCTTTTCCCATTTTTCAGCATTATCCTCCCAACACATATATCGAGTCCTGACATGTAGGTTACAACTGTAGTAGTAAATTAAGCAGGAAATGCTCCTGGGCACTTGAACTTGGTTGTCCTACTGTCAAATTGTCAGTGCAGGCCCTGGTGTGATTATGGCCTGGGCCATTGAGGCAGATTGGCTTGGGCCACACATCTGAGTGTGGTTTAGGGCTAGTGCAAGCTAGCAGCCATTTCAAACAGGCAGCTTGTTGCAGCCATTATGGTGTAGAAATTCAGATAGATTACAGGTTTCTATATGGACCTTTTTGTAGTAGTCATCTTTGGTGCTAATGGGTATGCTCATGGTTTACATGGTTTATGGTTTACTGGTAGAGACACAGCCAGTCAGCCCTCTGTGTGACTCTGCTACACTGTATGTTGAGAGGGGGAATAACACCTTGCTGTTCTCCTTTGTTCATGCCTCCATATTTACCCTTTTTGCTATCCCATACCGTTGAAGCATGTGGTGATTTTGTTTTCTACAACAGACTCCAAGTGATTTCACTGCCCAGGGATCCCAGGATATTGGATCTTACAATAGTGTGTAGTGGGGATACATTTTGTATTTCTAAAGACATTATTTTGGATTTGAATATGTATGATATTTCTCTGAACACCCTTTATGTGTGTGTTTTAAGTTTTCCTACACTGACATTCAGCTCTCATCACAATATATCACTTCACATTTTTAATGGGAAATTATTTTATAATTCCTTCCAGAAAGTAGTACTAATAAAAAAGATAATGAGAAACATTACACCAAGAAATGATTATTCTGGTAACTCCTAGGAATCCTAAAATTTCTGTAGGGAATGGTTGCCCTTTGCAATTAACGTTTGAGATGTACCAGATACCCTACTGTTAACCCATTCCTTTGGCTGCATCAGTGTTATATAAACTCTCAGTTTTAGATCCAAATATTCTCTTCTTCCACTACAAAGTCCTTGTCAAATTCTGTTTGATCAATCAAAATAGCAATGCCTATGCTAGATGTGTCTACAAATTAACAGTCACAGAATATTCTGAGTTAGAAGGAACCCACAAGAATCATTGAGTCCAATTTGATCACTGGGAGGAAGCTTTTAAAGAACGACTATCTCTGTTTTGGGAGGGTCATCTCACTCTCATGCATATCTAGTCTTAAGCAGAAGTATTTTTTTGGTAGTTTCAAGATCCAAGCTACATTTTTATCATTCATCATCATCTGGAAAGTGCTAGTGTTGCAGCTTCGCACTATCCCATAACTAGTTCACTCAATGTATGTTTCACATAATCTCCTGAGAGTTTTCAAGCTGGGAGATAGGATCTTCTGAAGTTCTTAATGTCTGTAAGATTTGTTCACCTTAGCAATGAATTAGCTCAACAGTAGGTTATTACATCTCTGTTAATACTGGACCATAGAATGACCTGTGGGATCAAGATCAATGTGGGTATATCTAAGGACAAAACTGGTAGCTTAAATTAACCTATTTTTACTTCAAAGTTGTATTGCAGTAAGATTATGCAATTGACTAGCTGACAGGTAGCAGCTTTTAAAAATGTTAATCAACCACTGAGTTGACTGCTTACAAACATGTCATTGTACCAAAAAAATATCTTTGTGCCATGTCTCAGTCTATATTTAATCTGAATTGCTGTTGACTTCAGAGGGTAAACATGTCTTAGTAAAGATTGCAGTGAAATTCCAATATAAAATATTTATAGAACAGCACTGACACTATTGTTTTTCATATGTTGGGTCATGACCAACTGAGGTGCATTTGGAGAGGTAAGTGTTCAAAAAGCAAAGTTGCAAAGTGTAAAGAAGAGAATGATTTAGGTTGGATATCAGGGGAAGTTCCTTATCGAGAGAGTAGT
The DNA here is from genome assembly GCA_037305975.1 of Chrysolophus pictus. Taxonomy (NCBI): domain Eukaryota; kingdom Metazoa; phylum Chordata; class Aves; order Galliformes; family Phasianidae; genus Chrysolophus; species Chrysolophus pictus. The sequence goes on from CM074576.1 coordinate 64,964,060, forward strand.
GAGATTCTGGAACAGGCTGCCCAGAGAGGCTGTGGATGCCCCATCCTTGGAGGTGTTCAAGACCAGGTTAGATGGGGCTCTGGGCAGCCTGATCTAGTATTAGAGTTTGGTGGCAGGGGGGTTGGAACTTGATGATCCTTGAGATCCCTTCCAACCCAAGCCATTCTATAATGCTATGATTTCCTATTCTGAAGACGTGGTGGTGCAGCATCTGAAGTGCAAGAGATCATAGATCCTTACATTGCTCTTGCTGAGGGCAGAAGTTCTTGCAGAATGGGGAGGGATTACACTGTTGATCAGGGAGATGGGATGGTCTGGATGGTCTGCTCTTAGAAGAGCTGAGCAAGTTGCAGGAAATGTCAAAAAGATCTTCAAAGTAGTGGAAGTCTAAGCTCACTAGGGTTTCAGAACCCATGTCATAGATACCAAAGATGTATTTCTGCTAGTAAATTATTTCTTCCACATATCCCAAAAAAAGAAAGAATGAAACCATGTATGTAAATAAGTTTACAGATACTGGAAAACACCTGAAATTTTAGTACTTCATCAAAGCTCACCTGCAGGTTTCCTTTCTTCACCCTACAAGACTTCTCTATCTTCTTCCTTTTCTTCTGCTTCTTTCTTTTTCCCCCCTTGCAGGCTGGTAGGCTTTTGATTTTTTTTTTTTTAATTTTTTTTTTAATTATTATTTTTCTGTTCCTTCTCTTTCCCACCTATGCTTCCTACTCTCTCTTTCCTCTCCCTGAAGGAAAAACACAGCAGTAGATATGTGCCTTAGAGGCATGGGGCTTCATGGAAAGAAACTTGATGCTCTGACACTTCCAGGGACACATGAAGTTCTGCTTTTCATGCCTGTGGTAGCTGAGGATTGTGCTGTGCAGCCGCCCAGGCTGGCAGCATCCCAAGGGCAAAATGAGGAGACAAGTGAGACTTCAGGAGATCGTTTTTGGGCTGATGGATCCCATGGAAGGAGCTGAAATGGGCAAGGTTTTCAAGCTACTTTTGAGGGATTAAAGGATTCAGGCAGACACTAGGAGAAGTGCAGAAGGAATTGAAATTGCCAGGCATATTTTCAAATCTGGAAGATCTATCTGAACTAGTTTCTTCCTCTTTTCTTGCTGACCTGCAATGCCTGATGGCGGCATATGAACAGTTAAATAGCACCATCTGCAGGCCCTGCACATCCCATGGCCCACCCAGCTGCAGCCAGGTACAATGTGCTTCAATTATGTGGACCCTGCAGGCCTGCAGAGAGGTTTGGGCAGCAGATAGGTGACAGGGAGCTGGAATGAGCCAGAGGTGGCTTGCATCTTCTGTTGAGTGAGGGACAGCAATATCGTGCTCAGTGCTGCAGTGCAGTCCTGGAGTCAGAAAATGGCCATTGGGGGGTGGGTGGGTAAGCTCATGTCCATGTGGATCCATTAACCCATTCTGTTAATTGCCTTTTTTTACCCATTGCTCGAGGGAGAGTCAGTTCTCTTGGTTTAAACCCTGGAAGCTTGCTCTGCTCTTCACACTGCTGTGCTGCATGAGTTTCTCCTTCCCAGAAAAATGCAGTACAGGGGGAAGAGGTGGGATTCGGCCCCTGGCTGGGAGCCTTCTCTCTCTCAGAATCACTTTTCCATTAAAAGAAAAAAAAAAAAAAAAGAAAAAAATATCCTTCACTTTGCAGGTGAGAGAGAACAAGAAAGAGAGAAAGCAAGTGAATGACAAACTGATGTTATAATGTTGATAACTTTCCCTTTAAATCACAAACTTCTTTTATTTTTAAGCCTTCTGCTGCTGGCACATTAAAATGTCTGCTATATCCCTGACTGCTCTTAAATCATCAGCACTACGTTGTGAACATTTTTCTGCTGATACTTTCCTTTTACTAATCTCTGCTGTCTTACAGGAATCCTGCTAAAAGAACCACAACTGTTTCCACTCCTTTTTTAATGCTGAAGGTCTACCTCTCTATTCTCCAAAGAGCATTTTCCTGAAATTCACTGTGGGAATTTTGACTGCTGCCCAGCTGCATCATTCTGACAAACAGGCAGAATGAAGGCAAGTTTAATGCGTCCTCCAGGAATAATGCTGATACTTACCTACAAAAAAAAAAAAAAAAATCCCAAACCCAAGAAACATGAACACTTTAAAAAAGTTGAGTGCTTGAGAAAAAACCTCTGCAGAAGAAGAGAAACACCTATGTCTGAAGGTTAAAGACACTCTGCTGCACCCTTGTCCCCTCCCTCTGCAGGGACACAGGACACCCACAGTGTCTTTGGTGGAAGTAATGCTTCTGCCTGCAGTGAGGCAGCTCCAGCTGAGCTCTCCAGACTCCTCACTGCTTCAGTGGTAGCACCTTGTGACCAAAATCATAACAGCCTGTGTCTTCCCTAGAAGGACAGCAGTAGTACCTGCCTCAAGGGATGCATAGGTGGCATGGTGAACAGTGGGCAACTTGCTGCCAGCTGAGTCTTGGCTGCTGTCCGGGCACTGCCTTGTACCTCATGACCTCCTGGGATTTCTCTATTCTGTTATGCACAATTGCAGCCCTCCAATTCACATCAATACCTAAGCCACAGTTATCCTTCTCTGATACCCTGGGAGTTGTATGCTCCAAGGTTGCATTACAATTCAAATCTTCAACCTTGTACAGTCAGGCAAATCAGAATTATCATGGAATCATAGAATCGTAAAATGGCTTGGGTTGGAAGGGACCTTTAAGTTCATTTAATTCCAACTACCCCTGCTTTAGGCAGGGACACCTCCCACTAGAGCAGGTTGCTCAAAGTCCCATCCAGCCTGGCCTTGAATGCCTCCTGGGAGAGGGCATCCATAACTTCTCTGGGCAACCTGTTCCATTGTCTCACCACCCTCACAGTAAAAAATTTCTTCCTAATATCTTGTCTAAATTTACCCTCTTCCATTTTAAAACCATTTCGCCTTGTCCTGCCACTACCTGCCCTTCTAAAAAGACCCTGGGAACAGCCTTCCTGTAGGCCCACTTCAGGTACTGGGAGGCTGCTATTAGGTACCCTGAAGCCTTCTCTTCTCTAGGCTGAAAAGCCTAAATCTCTCAGCCTGTCCTCATAGGAGAGGTACTCCAGCCCTCTGAATCATCTTCGTGGCCTTCCTCTGGACCCACTCCAACAGCTCCGCGTCCTTCTTGTGTTGGGAGCTACAGAACTGCATTCACAACTCCAGGTGGGGTCTCATGAGAGCAGAGTATAGAGGTAGAATCACCTCCCTTGACCTGCTGCTCATGCTTTCCATGGATGCTTATGACTGTATATAATGAAAATATCTTAGAGAGAAAGCTTTGTCTCTAATGATCTTATTTCATGAAATGCCTTGTAGAAAAAGCTGAAAAATGAGTTGCACACAATATTTGTATTCCAGTTAGGCTGGAGAGCAAAGGAAGTATTAATTCTATTGCAGAGGGCTCTGCTATGACCATCTGTGGGACATAGAATGCAACCATGGACATCACAGCTCAAGTAAGGGAACTCCAGCAGAAATAAAAAGCCAGACGGGGGCTGACAGTGCTGCTTGTGCTTGTGGGGAGGAAGCATGACCAGAGGAACCCAGTATCTGTGCTTTCACCATACAAAAAGGAAGAGGGAGGATAGTCTTGAAGACCATAAATAAATCAAGGCAGGTGAAAAACTCTTGTTAAAACTAAAGGACAGTGTGTCATACAAACTAATGGGATTAAATTGGTCTTTAATAAGATTTTAACTGGAAATAATCAGCATGTTTCATCACAGGAGCAGTGAGATCCTTCTTGTCAGCAACCCAAAACCCTAGTTGCTCCTAAGGTGGTCCTAGGCAGCTGAGGGAGCAGCACAGGGGCTTTATACATGGTCTTTTGCAGCCCTGTATTCAGCCAACTCATAGAATCATTAAGGCTGGAAAAGGCCTCTCAGATCATCTAGTCCAACCATCAAACCATTCTCACCATGCCCACTAACCATGTTCCTATGTGCCACATGTACACATTCCTTGAACACCTCCAGGGATGGTGATTCCACTACATCCAGGGCTGGGCAATCGCTTGGCTGCTAGCTCAGTGCTGACTCTAAGAGCCCTGTGGGGCTGAAGAAAATCCTCCTCAGCCGCCTGTGACTTCTGTCCATTAGTGTGATGACAGCTGCAGATTGATGTGCTGTGCATGATCATGCAGTAGCGTTCTCTTCCACAAATTTTTTGTAGCCTAAATATACAAACTAAGAGAGAGTAAGTTCAATTTTACGCTGTTGAATGCAGTGAAATTACTCAGGGGATTCCAATGCTCCTTAGTGACTATCCGTCAGCTTTTGCAGGTCTGCAGCACTCCCCTGGTGGCTGTCTGCTTCTGCTGACAGGAGGGGATTCCTTCAGCCTCGGGATTCCCCACCATGCTGAGCTCTGTGCCTCTCCTGTTCGGAGCCTGGTCAGATTTCATCAGGGAACGTCCTTCTGGGACCAGCACTGGCTCTGGGGAGCAGCAAGCTCAGTGCAGGCAAGGCTGTTTGCCTAAGAAATTGCTGCTGCCTTCAGCCCTTCTTCTCGTTGCTAGCTTAGGCACAGACTGTGCAGACCAGACAAAGACAGCCTCAGTCTGCCTGCATCCATCCGTGCCTGTATCTAGCAGTCTCACACTTGCGTCAGCCCTCTCCCCATAATGGATATGAGTTACAGAAAGGACTCACGCTGGAAAGTAGTCTCACTGGTGAAGCTAACCAACATTGCTAATGCAAGTCAGCAGAGTATGTTTTGTTCATCAAAAATTTGCACAAAACTTTGATCATTTCTAGTCAGGATCCTTCCCAATGTACCCTAAACAGCTGAAAAGGAAAAGGTTTACTTGCCAGAAAGGAGTATTTTGTTGCTTGCAGCAACATTAAATGCTGCTGGAAAATACTGTTATCCATTTGGAGGTAAAAATATCATGACCAGAATGTGATAGAAATGGAAATAGAAAGGTTGCAGGAGGGTTAAACCAAGATGAGGATTTTGCAATGTGCTATTGCTGAAAACCAGCAAACTTTGCTTTTAGTTCCAGCACCCAAAATGATTAGAAGTGAAACAGAGCAGATATTTTTTAAAAAATGGACTGCAGTTTGTGCTGAATATTTAGAAAGCAAATCTGTGAAATTCAAGCACTTCCAAAGCATACGATTGGGTTCTGCATTCAGAAATGCCTAATGGTGAATTCTTTTTCTTTTGCAGTTTACGGGCTTTGACAGTGTTTTAGACATTGCCAAATCTAATATTGCAAGAGTGCAGAATCACATGTTCTATGACTTGAAAGACTGAAAAGGCTGAAAGCATTAGCATTTATTTCCTGTTGCACCTGAAGAAATACAAGCCTCTGCATTCATGGGGCTGGAACGGGAACAGGAAGAGACTCAAACCCCTGAACCCAACATGAGTTTTGGAAAAAAAAATACAAAGAGGCATAATTTCCATCCTTGATTTTTTCTCTTCTGCTTTTCAGAATTTCTCATTAGCTATGAATTAGATGGAAAAGAGAAGGCTGAAGTACTTGTAAAATGGTCAGTTTGCTGTAGGTCAGCCTCCACACCCTCAGCAGCCAAGGAGAGGTTTGAAGGTAATTACAGTTTTGGGTCTGCTTACACAGACATGGTGCAACCTGGGGCCCTTCACATGTCTCCTAATCTCCTGAAGAGCAGTCCCCAGGGATGGAAGGGAAAGAGCTGTGAATTGCAGCTTCAGCTGCTGTATTTCCGTTTCACATCAAATGAAAGGAAAACAGAAGTATGGAAACATGGACCAACCCCAAGGCCTTCTCTTCCCACAGACATACTCTAGCCAACTGAGAGATGGGTTGGCAGGGGCTGAAGAAGAATCATGAGCCAGATTTCTCCTTCTTGGAGGGCTGTACCAGCCTCATTTTCCTCCCTCCTGGGCAGTCCTAAGGAGAATATGGTGAGCATGGTTTTGTTTGTATCTTGATTTTAAAGAAAATATGCTTATGTCTGCCCCAAAGCCTTGTTAAGCCCAAATCTCTCTGCAGCCTTCCTTCAGGAGCCCAAGTCCCATAGAGAAGATGGCTTTTCAGATGCAGGTTCATGCATCTATTTGCAAGCTGAGCACATGGGATTTTGACTTGCTGGTTTCAGATGCCTGCAAGCTTTAGTTCATGACGGTAACTGTGGGTCATCTCCACTGGTATGGATTATCACAAGTGTGGCATGCAGGCTCTTGTTCATTGCTGGTGAAAATGCATAGCTAATGGTGGTAACTACGTTGAAAAATAAGGTTTTGTACCTGAGAGTTTGTTCTATCAAATACTGTTATCGTGCTCTTTGCATCTGTTGTAGTTTCTATAGAAATAAATAGGAGTCATTACTTTTGGAGTAAGGTTACCAAAGGTGACATTGATAAATCCATTGTGGTAAGGTACATATGTATTGGAGAAGGGAAGACAGTGTTGCTGTCTGCCACAAAAAGGAGCTCAGTAGGTAAGGTCTCAACGCACTGATGTATTTCAATTCATAACTATTTGAGTAATGTTGATTTTAACAGATGTAGGGCACTTTGCAGAAAGATGAAACTGATGTATTTCTAAGGATGTAGCCACAATCAGGATAAGTAATACACAAAGCAAGAACAAAGACTGTATGTCACATGTAAGAGTGAAGAAAGATGTGATGCTTCACTAATGCAACACATGAGTCTGAAGTCCCACTGAATATATGCAGTTTTAAGCATACTTTGAGAGAGATGAAATTCAGGTAGAAGAAGCGAAGAAGTGACAGATGTATCAGTTCCCACTTGACAGCTTTGCTTATGTGGGTGTACAGGGTCTTTGCCTGCAGAACAAAGCCAGAAGTCTGAAGGGGAGATTTGTTGTGGTTTTGTCAGTCTGTTAATAAGGGCACAACGTTGGCTCTGGAGTGATTAAATACAGCTTCTTCTGGCCTGCAAAGACTCTAGTACAAAAGTTCATGCTTTCATTAGAAGTGTAAAATGGAACTATTGCACTTGAAAGGCTCCAGCATGAAGTGCCATGAAATATGAGTGTGGTCTGTGCAGATAGATGCACTACTTCGGAGACAGAAGGTAAAATTAATGTATGCAGATGCTGCTCTGTGTTTCTAGCTATACCCTGAAGAAACACTGGCAGTGAGGGTGAAGGACAGTGAGCACGGTAAGGATACCAGAATCTGAGAGACACCATCTGGAAGCTGGCAAAACAGCAGCCGCTTCTGAAAGAAGACTGTTAGGCAAGATTGACTGCCTATACGACAAAACACACACACACTCCCCTCCCCCTCCATAAAAAAAAAAAAAAAAAGCAACAAAAAGGACCCCAAACATACCTATCAGTCAGGACAGTTCAACTCCCACGTAAGAAAGGCTGCTTTTCATTAGTTGCTACTGACGACACAAAAAGCATTCTCACTGGGAGAACAAGACAGGGGAGAGGGCAGCTGGCTTCCTTGTGAATCCTGTCAATACTGATTGCAAGGAAGGAACAAGAAGGACACTGAAAACAAACTTTTGGTGGAAGAAATGTCTCCTAGAAGGGCCTGAGGGGATGCAGAGAATGCAGGAAAGCAGGTGCCTGCACAAAGCTTGGTCTTTTTGGACCAATTTTGTGGGTCAGACACCTCCCGGACTGTTACTGATGAAAAGTTTTTCATCAGGTTTAGAAGTCATTCCTGTAAGTGTTTTCCAACCTAATAAATCAGGTTGCTTGTTCTTTTCAGCAAAGAATTCGGGAACTAGGATTTATGGATGGACATTTTATGCCAAGAGTAAGACACGCCATGGTCAGACCTCTGGCACGCTGTTAGGTTCATACCAAGAGCTTGGACTTCTGCAGCAGGGTCCTTGGATGGAATCATTCAATCTCTTTATCCTGGATTTTTTTGTTGTTGTTTTCAGAAGATTTGCTGAAAATCTGCATTTCTCAAATACAAAATTCTCTTCCACCAACATTTTTTAAGGTGCTGATGTCTGCCTTGCACAAGGGAGACTGCCTCATGGAAGGGCTGAGTCATAGAAATTCAAAACAGACCAAAATAAATCCTGTCTCTGTCTCCAAATCCTCTTAGTTCTTCAGAGAGGGTTCCTTCTGCTTCTCTAAATCATGTGGATGGGCCTTGGAAGACCAGCTCTTGCCCACAGGGCATTTTCCAGTCTGCTTTCCCAGCCAGGAGCCAATTCTGACACCATCCAAAAATTCAGGTATGATTGAGATGTTTAAAGCACAAATTTTCCCTGTCGGATGAAGTGTATTTAATCAGCACAAGGTCTTTCATCTTAGCTATGTTTTATAATGAAGCAGCGGTATGGGATGGCAGATTCTGGGGCACGTACATCAAACTAGGCTTGTTCTAGCTATGCTGTTGATATTGGCAAGCAGGGGAAGAACCATTAAAATATTTGGGTGGTGCAGGCATGCTGCTTTGAAGCTGTTTCTGTAGCATTTGTGGTACATTTAGTACAATTTGGGAAGCAGTGCGCTAAAGGAATGTGAAACAAAATTCTGTGCACAGCTAAGTCATGAATAGTTAATGCAGCTGGATGTAGAATGGCAGTTCTGTCTCACGGAGGAGTTTGATATTTGTTTTTATTCACATTTGGAATCAAGATGAAACATCCTGCAATTCTCCACACAGTGTTAGAAGGAGGTTCTGGCTGGGCTGCACAACAAGCTGTTTGGGAAACATTGACCCTGATGGTCCTGCTGCCAGGAGATGCAAGATTTCCCATTCTGAGGACAGGCAATTTTCTTTTTGCCTGGCTGAAGTTCCAAGGCCTAGAAAAGGATGCCTTGTCCAAATAGCACCCAAGAGAGCCTCCACTTCTCTCTGGCATATCAGATCTTAAGATAGGCAGGGAATGTTATCCTGTTTATGATAAAGCTGATTTTCACCTCCACTGCGTGCTCTGTATTTTCAGAAGAAGCGAATACGCATTCCTTTGGCCCAGGAGTGCTCACTGCGCTCTACAAATCCTATTGGTTTCCTACCTGGTCCTATGCCAATGGGCAGCAAGAGTCTGTGCAGGGCTGTGCCTAGGCAACAGTGGCTGCCATGATGCAGCCAGGATGCTGCTGAACCCTAGGCTGTGCGAGGGGGAGGCTCATGGAGGTCAGACATATGGGCATGCAGAAGCTGGCTTTTGGGCAGAGGGTGTGCATGACTCCAGAACAATGATGCTTAAACAGCTGATCTCCAAAAACGAGATGCTGAAGCTATTTCTAATCCCCACTGTGTGCTCTTTGGAGAAATACGATGAAGCAATTTTAACCACATGGACAACGAGCCAGCAAAGTCTCATTATGACTCAGAAATCTACATCAGAAGCAGCATAGATGTGCCAAAATCTTTACTGAGAATACAAAGAGAAAATGAGAAGTGATGCTCTATGGCTTTTTATCTTACCTCTTCACAACTGGTCCATTTTCCTACAACGGTTGGGTATACAAAAATAAAATTTGATTGTAGGAACAATCTGGCTGAAAGGAGAGAGGGGTTATTGAACTGCTTGTTAGTGCCTTTTTTCTTCTTGCCTGAACTGGATGTAAAAGTTAATCTGCGGCAATAGGTCTCACAGCAGGAACACATTTATGAAAATCAGTTGTACCAATTAATTACAGAAATTCTTGTTGCAACATAATTTTTCTGCTCTGAGTGAAAGAAGAAAAAGTGTTCCTACGTTCACCACAAACTCATACATATTTGGAAATGTGCTGGATTTTTCTGTTGTTTTTAAGTAAAACTATAATCAGCTCACTGCTATGAAATAAAGCAAATGCCATAAAAAAAGACAGCAATACAGGAAAGAGTATTCTGGACAATGAAATGGTATGCTTGCTAACAATTGTAAGGATCTATGACTAGGAAAAGCGTGTCAATAAAACAGTTCATTATTTTACCTCTGAGTTGACAGGGAAATCTTGATTAAATAACAATTCCCCATTTGAGCAAGCAAAAGAATGAATCAATACCATTGACAAATAACACCCTTTCTTTATCAGGAAGGAAAAAATGTGTCAGATGTTATCTCTAAGTACACTGCACAGTGCCCATACATCTGAAAAAATAACCACAGCTGTAAAAGGAGCCACATCTCTTTGGAGATGAGTTATTTTCCTGGGTGCCAACTGTTGTCTTTTTGAGGAGGCTAGATGGTTGCACACTGATTTAGGTGAGTTCATTAATGCACTGCCCTCATTCTTTTTCTTGTCAGCTTCTCCGCCACCATTGTTCTCTTTAAATTGAATGATACTCCAATGAATGTACCCTCTATGTGCAGTAGTATGCAATTGTACTTTAAGTACAGAGCCGGGGCAATATTTTGGTGGGCTAAAAGTCCCGCTGTATTTGCCTTTTGATGAATATTTCAGTAGTGTTGGCTTAAGATATATACATGAAAGCATAATTCATTATTACTTGTAAAGCTGGGGAAAGTGATGGTTTCAGAAGTCCAAAGTGCGGGGGTTTCCTTTTGCTTTCTGTTGTTTTTCTGGGTATGAAAACCAATGGTGCCATTTTTCTTGTTTGTAACTGAATTTCTAGAAAAGATGGCTTAGCTACAATAAGTCTGATGCATAGACTGAAAGGAAGCTGGAAACTGGGGAGGACCCAGTTGGCAAATACCTGGGCAGGTGACCCAACTGGGGGGTTTCCAATTCCTTATCTTAACCAGGAAGGCAGGAGATAGAGAGACAAGCAAAAAACTTGGCAAGACTCAGCACTAAGCTGGAATGGAATGTCCTAGCAGAGTCTTTTCTGGGCGCTCGGTATTTAACCATCTCCCCGCCTTCTTTGAAATGTATTTAGGAACCTCTGCTATTTCCTACACACAGAAAGAGTCTAGATTTCATACAGTGAAGTGAGATCAGCCCCCAGTGGCTCTTGAGATAGAAAAAGAATGATGCAGCTGAGGAGGCATATATTAGAGACACATCAATGACATCATATACAATAAATCAGTGATGGAAAAAAATGATTTGCTGTATGTATTAGAAAAATTATAGAGACTGCATCTGAGATTTCAAGATAAAGTAATCTGAAAAGAAATCAATCTATACGTGATTTAATGGTGGCCTCTCACCTATAAAACTATAAATAGAAATATTAAAAAGGGAATGACAACAGAAGCCAGTGGAGCTTGCAGAAGCTCAAGGATCAGCAGTGTTGTGGAAGGGCGAAAACCCTTCAGTAATACCTCTGGGCACTATGGAAGACAATAGGATTTAGAAAATGTCAATGAGATTAAAAGAAAATGCTCAGCCACTTTCCTAGAAAAGAAGGCTCTCAAGGTTAAGTGTATACCTGCAAGGTTCTGTTCTTCTGAGGCTTTAAATCTCCCCCTCATGTGCTTCCCTCTCCAGAGACTATAAACATTACAGATTGAGTGAGTTTTCACCATTTCCTTTAGGTGGTTTAACTCAGGCTAAACTTCAAGGCTGATCCTTCATGATGACACAGGGACCTCTAGAGACCCTTGATTGCTTACACTGCAGCAAACCAGCATTGAGTACACTATTATTTTATTTTGTCATTTCCTTTAAATTGATTAAAACAAAGCTCTTCCTTTTCTCCCTATCTCTTCCCCATTAGAATGATCCTCAAAGTCCCAGCCTTTTAAAAGAGAGACAGCTAACTATCAATGGTTGTTCACCCTCTCTCTGAGTCTACATCTTAAACTCTTTTGTCTGTATTTTGTCTAAAACTCAGTATTTCATTGCAATAATAAAAATAATCATTAATAATACCAGTAATAATAATAATAATAATAAACAACACAGCAGTGAAATCATCACTAGTGCTATTTCTCAGAGCAGGGATACTTTAGGACAACGATGATCCTGCTTCCATCGAAACTGGTGTCAAGCCCACAGCCTGTTGCTAGTCTGGTCTGTGGAAACAAGGTCTTACTTCTTCATTCAGAAGAAGTAAGCATGGCTACTGGGAAACCTCTGACAGCAGGAAAGGCTGTTTTACAGCACACATTTTGTGGCAAATATTAACCAAGAAAGCAGGTAAATCTCCACTTTTAGTGATTTTTTTTTTTAAATGTCTGTTGCCAGAAGTAGTGACTGGGGAAAGTATTTGTCCCATCTCCTTGTGTTAAGTGCTCTCAGTGATTCTCAGTTCTTACAATAGATTAGCTGCTATCTGGACCAGACCAGACTGCTGTCTTTCACCCATTTGTTGAGGTGAGGCTGCAGAAAGTTCTCATTTCAATAGCAGAAACTGTCTAAAGTGGAAATGAAACTGAGGGATTCCTACACAGAGTGGCAGTGCACATCCATCCTTGTTAGATTCTTTCTAATTCATACTTCTTTCCTACTCCTCTGTATGTTTCTCTTCTGATAAAAGACCTTTGAAGGAGGAGCAGCAGAGTGACAAGGACTAGCTGTTCTATGAACTGAATGTATGTAAACTGAATTAGCAGAGGAGAAAAGAGGAAGATCATGCACTCTCCAGGTCTCAAAGCTGCACTCCATGTGGTGGCTTCATTTTTGAAATGCATTTTTGTACACCTAATTGAAAGAGACATTCTATTAATTTCTGTCATTAGATGAAGATGCTATTGCTCCAGGATTACCAGGGAAAAAAGACATCTATGAGAGCTCAGAAAGGTATGGAATCATCATAGAATCATAGAAAGGTTTGGGTTGGAAGGGATCCCAAGGGTCATCAAGTTCCAACAACCCTCCCACTTCCAGATCTGGCACTAGAGCAGGTTGCCCAGGACTCCATCCAACCTGATCTTGAAGACTTCCAGAGACAGAGCATTCACAGCTTGTCAGGGCAGCCTATTTCAGCACCTCACCACTCCCATAGTAAAGAACTTCCCTCTGACATCCAATCTAAACCTTCCCTCCTTGAGTTTAAAAACACTCCCCCTTGTCCTATCACTGTCTACCCTAGTAAAAAGTTGATTTGCTTCCTGTTTATAATCCCCTTTTAAACACTGGAAGGCCACAGTGAGGTCTCCTCACAGCCTTCTCTTCTCCAGGCTGAACGAGCCCAGCTCCTCAGCCTGTCTTTGTAGGGGAGGTGCTCCAGCCCTCTGACCATCTTTGTGGCTTTCTTATGGATCCTCTCCAACAGCTCCACTTTCCTGTACTGGGGCCCCAGACCTGGACACAGTACTCCAGATGGGGCCTCACGAGGGTAGAGTGGAGAGGGACAATCACCTCCCTGTCTCTGCAGACCACTCCTGTTCTGATGGAGCCCAGGATATCACTGGCCTTCTGAGTGCAAGAGCACACTGCTGGCTCATATTCAGTTTTATGTTCAGTTTTTCATACACCAGGACCCCAGGTCCTTCTCTGCAGGGCTGCTCTCAAGGAATTCTTCTCCCAGTCTGTAGACATATCTGGGATTACTCTGACCCAAGTGTAAAACCTTGCACTTGGCTATGCTGAACCTCATTAGGTTCACACAAGTCCATCTTTCAAGTTTGCTGAGGTTCCTCTGGATGGTATCTGTTCCTTCTAACGTGTCAACCGCATCGCTCAGGTGTTGTTGAGGGTCACGTGTGTTCATCATCGATGTCATTGATAAAGATGCTGAAGAGCACCAGTTCCAAGACAAACCCCTGGGGGACACTGCTCATCACTGGCCTCCACCTGGACATAATGCCATTCACCAAAACCCTCTGTCTGTGCCCTTCCAACCAATTCCTTATCCCCCAAATAGCTCACCCCTCAAATCCATATCTCTCCAATTTTGAGATAAGGATGTTGTGGGGGGGCATGTAAAAGACCTTGCACAACTCCAGGTACATGACATCAGTCACCTTTCATTTGTCCAGTGATGTCATCTTTCCATCATAGAAGGCCACCAGATTGGTCAAGCCATGCTGGCTGTCTGAGATCACCTGCTTATCTCTCATATGCCTTCACATGTCTTCTAGGAGGATCTGTTCCATGATCTTCCCAGGCACTGGCAGGTAGTTCCTCAGGCCTTCCTTCCTCCCTTTCTCGTAAATGGGAGTGACATTTCCTTTTCTCTAGTCCCTGGGGACTTTGCCTGACAGCCACAACTGTTCAAATATGATGGAGAGCGGTTCAGTAACCACAGGAGCAGCCAGCTCCTTTAGGACCCTGAGATGTATGTCATACGACCCTAGAGACTTGTATACATTCAGTCTCATGAGGCAATCTTGAACTTGCTCTGCCCTTACAGTGGAGGGGACTTAATCCCCCAGTTCCCTCCCACCTAGAGGCCCGGGGATGTGAGCTTCAGGGATGTGAGAAATATGAGAATCCTGACTGCCAGTATACACCATGTTCTTCAGAAATGTGGATTACAGAAATACTCGTTCTCTTGGTTCTCCTTAATTATGATTTATATTTGTTATTCCTTGCTAGTACATATGTACTATATATCTATCCTAAGCTTAGTAATTACATCCTTGCACAAGAATATGTCAGCATTTATAGGAAAATCAATGTCTGTTGCTGAAGAAAGAAAAAAGAAAATAGCAATTTTCTCAAATTTTCTAATAATATTGAGAAAAGAAATGACTCTGAAAGCAGCACACAGTGTCAACTTCCAAGTTTTCTTGAAGACTTATTTTTGTTTTAAAAGCAAATAAATTGTAAAATAACTTTGACAGAGCCTCTTCTTCAAAATCTTATTTTTCCAGAGGAGCTGATCAACTCCTTCATCTCTATAAACAAAATGAGGCCTCTAAGAAGCCTTTTTAGGCTTTTGCAATTCATTAGACACAGTTGCTTAACAGTACTGAAAAGCTACAAACCAGTGCTAAAGCAGATAACTTGAAAAGACATGAAAGGAGAAAAATAAAAGCAAGGGTAAAATAAATTAGAAATTAAAAAGCAAAACTCTAGAGGGGAACCTGTTACAGCACAGCCCTTGCAAGTTTTCCTTAGTGAGGGGACTTCAGGCCATAGGAAAGGGAAGTTGTGATCAATCATGTAACTTCACTCTGGCAGGGCTTTGCTAGTCCCCAGCTGCAATTGCACAGCCTGTGGGCTGGTTCATTTACCCTGGCCTGGCTGTGGATGTAAGATCCACCATCTGGAGAGCCCTTGGAGAGCTGTGGTGGTGAAGGGCTGCAGGTGGAGGGCATGCTCATGCACTCTGCCTCACCCAGCATGTTTAGGCTCAGAGACATAGTGGCAAGGAGACTGTAGTTTATGGTTCCCAGAGGCAGAAACCATAAACAGATCATGAGATGAGCATTCAGTTCAAGCTAAGTCCTGCACTTGGCCTCCTCTAAAATCGAAGAAAAGAAGCAAGCACCTTTGGAAGTATTCGCACACCCCAGGAGAAGTGCCTAGCATAGGCCCAGGGGATCACTCTCTGAAAATGTCTGCTCTTCTGTGGCAAGATAAGATTTAGACTGGTGTGTAGGCATCAAAGAGAGGTTAGATGTTTCTGCAGCTCTCCATGGATGGCCTTGTAGTCTGCCAGTGCTATTAAGTGGAAGAAAGATATGATCTAGATGAGCCATCATGCATCGATTGCAAAGCTGGCCTGAAAACAGAGGTCTCAGCATGGAGAACACTGGCTTCTAGCCACTGCCAAAACAGATACCAGGTACCCCAGCTGGGATCTGCTCTGGAACTGATTTCAATTACTGTTCCCCATAATACTTTAAAAGATATGAGAAAAAGAAAGCAAGCTGGCAGACAACACCGTATCAGGGGCTGCAGGGAGCGAGGAAGGGGGAATAGCAAACACGCCGGAGGTTTGAATCACACATCAGAGTGTTCTTGACAAACTGAACAATCGAACAAATTGGTCTAAAATAAATGAGATGCTGCTCAATAAGGAAAGGTGAAAAGTTCTGCACTTCAATAGGAATAATCAACTAACTGCCAAAATAGAAGACAAAGCACGACTGGCTACAGAAAAGGAAATGAGTTTTCATTGAAATGCTACCTGGGCGTGATTCTTACCGGAATTACACGCTGTGAAAAATGCAAACATTCTTCTGGCTATATAAGCAGACAATGTTATATGTAAAATAAGAGACGTGATTTTCCTTTGCTCCAGTCTTCCAGCTCTCTCAGAAAGTAGATTCTATCCAGCTTTTGTAGGGCTAAGAAAACTATGGATAAACAATTAAAAGAATTTGGAGGAAGATGAGGGATTAGGTTAAACAAGAGATAGATATGATGTTCGAAGAAGAATGAAGGAATCTGAGTGGACATGTCAAAACTGCCTCCACTCGTGGATGTAGCTGCAGAAAATAAAAGACACAGCTGTGGACTGCACAAAAAATAATTGGAGCTAAACATCAAGAAGGGACATTGATTTTAGAAATAAAACATATTCTAGTAATCATGCCAAAAAGTATGCTTTTTAGGGAGATATAGATTGCCTGTCAAAGGGTATCTTCAAAAATAAATTAGATTAAGAACAGTCAGAAAAGATGCAGACAGCTCCAAATGTTAGTCAGGACAACTAATTGGAGCCTATTAATCCTCTACAAACTGTATAACAAACTGAGGGAGACTTGGCTCCTGTCCCAGGCACCTATGTTATGTGCTTAAACTTAGATACCAGAGTCCTCCCAATAACAGTAAAAACCTGAAAACCAGGAGAATTATGCAGGACAATGTTACATACTCAGTACTCTGCATTCTGAACAGAATGATTGCGTCAGAAATGTCTGCAGTGTTAGCTTTCTTCATTAATCTGGTGTAACAAGAACCAACCAAACAAACATACATAGAAGAGTGATGTGTAGGAAAGAGAATGCAAGCCTCAATCCACCAGCTGGAAAGCACTCTGGGTCTGGGAAGCAACTTGCACATAAAGCCAGGCTATCATGCCATGCCTCTTCCCCAGGAGAGTCCAAGACTATCCCAGGTAATCCCAGGGATCACATTAAGTGGAACCCTCCAAGAAATAGTTCTATCACAATTTGTCTGCAGCCTTAAGTCACCTGATTCTATGATGATTTGCTTCTAGGCAAGCCTTTTGCTGCTATTTAGTCACTAAGGTTTTTCTACCCAGACGGTACCTGTCAACTCCAGTAACTTGGCCACCATCACAGCTGTATCAGCACATAGTGTGGTGCATGATCAACCAGCAGTTTACATTAATAGAGCCCCTATCTCCTTGCTTGGATGGAAGAAATCATAGCAGCATAAAACAAACTTTCTCAGCATATTCCCTGATAAAATTTTCACAAGGACAGCATGTGGTTCCTTGGTTCCAAGGATGTATTTGCTTTCATGGATCTGTGCCATGACCAAGTAGGAAATGGTGGGAATGCATCTTAAATGCACTGCAGTGTGGACCGAGGGCTAAGCATCAGGTTTGCTCATCTCAGCTCGCCAGTCTTCACTTCTGGCTCTTGTATGCCTCAGCAGCTTCTCTGCACTATGTACAGTGTGGTGAACTTTAGCCAAATGATTCTCACCACAGCATTATTAGCACTCATCAAAAAACGAGTATTGTGATAAATCTTTCCTCCCTGGATAGCCTTTCTTTAGGTACTTTTGCTATTGATCCAGTCGTACACAGGGGAGCTCAAAAAAGAGTGAAAGGGCATCCATTCCTTCTGTTTTTAGGAAACATTCAGGGTATTTTTGGCACATTCAAAATGGATTTTATGAATCATCCATGGAATTTGGTGTGAAAGCATGTTCTCCCTCTTCTCTGCGACCTACACTTGCCTGAAAACTCTTGCCTTAAAATGAGAAAAGAGGGAAAAATATATTTCTCTTTGGGCATTTTATAAAATCTTTTCAAAAAAGTGCTTGCTGCAGGCATCCAGCCCTGATGGCAGCATCAGCTACAGCAGCCACCATGATTTCTGCTGGTGAGTGCAGCAAGCTTATGCTGCAGCAGTGGTTCATGATGATGGTGAGGTGTCACCTGGCCCCTCAGGTCAGTGCATTGGTATTAGTGGTGTTCATGGTACTAGGCATTGTGACATGCCGTGATTTGGTGTCTGTAGGATGGCCACTGTCTGTCCTCAGCTCTGCTTCAAGATAGAAGTGTTGCATGGCTCCCAGTTTGGCCAGAAGGGCATGGACTTCACTTGTGCCCTGGAGCCAATCCTCCTGATAGAACATTATTGTATTGAAAAATAGCCTCTAGCAGATTTTTTACAGTCAGGATCATTCACTCTCGATGAGGCTTTGATTTGAACGATGTTTCCTTACAAACCTTGCGTGACATTACTAGGAGATAGTCACAGGACTTTCACCCAAGGAAGTCAGGACCATCAAGGTGGTTTCTAACCTAAGAAGTGCTACAAATTTTGTCAGCATTGACATTCACTACAGTATATTTACTGCTTACTGGGGGGCAAGGGGAGATTACAAATATGAAAATTTAAAGATATGTTGTGGCGTATTTTTAGGATTGTCTGGAAAAACATCAATCTTTTCCCAGTAAATGTCTACTGGGGATATCTGCTGGCCTGGAACTGCAGCTGGGGACTGTCAGACCATGTGCTGCTCCATCCCTGGGCCAGTCCAGCTCTCCGTTGTACTACACCTGCATTTCCAAGAGGTGCACTGTTTGTTTGAAGAGGGGCTGTTTTCAGTTTTCAGCAATGTGCCAGACCAGTGGAGCCTCAAGCCTGGTCTGCATGCCACCTGCATAGAAACATTTATGGTTGTTATCCTGGGATATGAAGATTTGTTGATGGTAGCCTATAAGTGCTCACACAAAAATGGCAATTTTCTTTCCCACCTACAGATAATATTTTAAAGTTATTTTACACAAATGATGCTAATTTGTTTATAAATGCACACTCTCTTTTATTTATAAAATGGGCATCAATTCCTCCAGAAGAGGTCTTCAAGTGTGGGCTGCTCCCGCTGTTTGTTGTTTCTGAATGATGAGAAAATGTGCAGTAATCTTATGCTTGCTTTTAAGAACTTCCATTTCTTTTCCATTTTAATTTTCTATTATTTTCTGCTATTTAATTCTGCTCCTGCTACTCAGAGCTGTCTAACAATGCGTAATGCAACAGTAGCTCACTAATATGCAGTAATGTTTAGAAAGTCTTTTGAAAATAATTAAATTTGCAAATTAACAAGTAGATAAACAAAAGGAAATGTGTAATCAGTCAAAAGGTGTGAGCAGATCATTTATGTTGTCATCCATGATTTGCTGTTTATGACAATGCTATGCATTCTAGCTGCTGTACTAAGGCAATTCTTCATGGTATATTCGCTAGTCCATGCGCTGTAGCTGGAAGAAATGATGCTATTAATAGAAGACTGCAGTACCTTCCATTAAATCTCAGCTGAGAGGTGGGGAGAGGCTGCCAACTTTTGTTGCAGATTATAAAGTGTGCAGTCTAGCAAGTGCGTATTAGCTAGATGCAAGTTCAAATATATTCCTAGCTACGCTGAGCCCATTAAAATGTACAGACATTTAATTTTTTTTGCTGCTTCTACTGCCATAACAGAGAAATAAACATGAGTCATTTGGTGAAGCCATAGCAATGGTTAAGACTTCAATCTGCACTGTCAACGTGATCTGCGGTAATAATTGTCACTAAACATACTCGGTTGAAGACTGCTGTCTTTGAGCAGCGGCAGCATTTTAAATATGCTTCAGCTAATGTTATAAATGAAGGCAGAGCATGACCAAATGGACTCCTTTACAGAGCTAACTTTCATGCAGGGACAGGCAGCGCTGCCGAGTCCCTGCACAGAGGTGGGCAGGCCTGCCTGACACAGGTATCCTGGAGGTCACAGTGTGCTGCTGTAGGGCCACCACATGCCACCTCTCTGCCACCGGCCAGATGCTACTGCTTACAGGTGCCCTTGGCCATGCCTAGGGCTTTACCATAGGGCTGGTCTCGTTTATCACCACTGTTCAGGGACTCAGTCATGCCGTGGCAACTCACCTTGCAATCACCTCAAGAAGGTCTGAGCTAGATACAAAGGCAGTTAAATGATTGCAAAACAGCCTCTCTCGGCTATTTTCTACCAAAACACAAAGACGAGAAAACCTTGGATAAACTATCTACAAAACCCCCAGATTTTATTAATGTATGTCTTTTGTTTTGCCATAAAATCTCATAGAAGACAAATAGCCTATTTTGCAAACAGCTTCTGTTTTCACGCATAAAAGTTGATTTAAGTAATCTGTAAAATACAGGTAGACGTATATTCTTTTCCTGACTAAAATGCTAGATTTATTACTCGATATTGTTTTATGGGTTAATCCATTACCAGAATTGAAATGATTTGTTGTTTTAAATCCATCCTCTGGCAACGATTGTCACTTTGTTTTTACATGGGATATTCTACTCTTTCTGAAATAATGAAGCTGACAGCTGTCATCCTCTGTAGGTCTCAGCATTCAGGTCACTACTGTACAGTACCCCTCTCCTTCTCCCCGTGTACCACTCCCACCCAGGCAATGATATCACAGATGCACCAGTCATTGGCAACTCTGAAACAAGGCCACTCTGAAGTTGCCCTGCTTTGAGCAGGGGTTGAATCAGATGACCTCCAGAAGCCCCTTGACTTGTGATCAATGGACTCCTCTCTCCCTGGCAACAGTAAGCCTGTAATCATGGGCAGAGACCTCTAAGCTCTCACATTCACTACTGAGTTGACTTTTGCAGCTGTGCCTGTTGACTGCACTTATTTTTGACTGAGATCAGACAGTCAGAAAGCTCACAGCACTGCTACTACCCAGAGCTCATCCATCAGAAGTATCATCACCGATAAAGACAGGACTCTAGGAAACTTCCAGCTGGTATTTAAACATACAAAACAGCTCTACCCTTGGGACCAGCAAGGAGAGGACCTGGCTATCACCCACACACACCCATGCTAAGATGTTCAGTGACTGACTGTGGTAAGGGTCCCACTGAAACTCCTGGTGGAAGAGTATGCTGGAAAGCCCGTTCAGAGGAATCTCCAGATGCATCTTCACTTTGTAGTCAGGGTATATGCAAACACAAGTCAACAGATACAAAAAATGTTTTTTTTTTTTTCTTTTTTTTTAATAGTGGTTTTTTTTTTTTTTTTCCCAGAACTGCTGATTGCAACACTGTTTTAATACATGAACAGAATCTGTAAGGCTTTGGGCTTGATCACTTTGTGAAGCCTTTGAACCTTTGCCTCTGTGTGGAAGAATAAGAAAATTGTTAAGTACTCACAGCTCTGCAATTTTAAATAAGGTTCGTATTTTGCTAACTGCTTATTCCTAATCTTTGCATTCGAGAAAGGTTAATGGGATCATTGCAAGATCAAATGTTTATATGACTGTGGATTAACCTTTAGTACTAACTCAGTTTCTTGCAAATATAAACTGTTCAGTATGGATACCTGCTAACCATGCCGTAGCAGTACGGACAACAGTTCAAGCATTCATTAACTGAGTGCTAAATTATAGTGATAATCATGTACTTTTCAATCATTTCAATTCCTCCTTATTGCTCATTACAACACAAGCATAAATGATGCATTCAACCTTCAAAAAACTTAAGTGAGAAATAAGAATTATCATTTAAACCCACTCTGTGAACTTGACCATAATATAATTTTATTCTGCTTTGTGCTAAGAGCATTATGACTATCTGGGGAGGCAAAGATTTTCAGCTTAAAAATATTATTTAGGTATGTCATCTTCATTTCTTATCTAGACTGGTCTTTTTCTTTAGATTGTCTTCTAAATATAAGCCTCAGGGCCAAGGATTGCTGGAGAATTTCCTACCTTTTTCCTGCTTCTGCCTAAATCTTAAGCATACTGTGGCAGCTTTATGTTTTCTCACTGCTGAAGTGTATTTCTTTAAAGGGGCCAGCAAGCAAGATGTGGCTCATCTTATAGCTGAGGAGTACTCAGCATGGATGGAAAGCCCTTGGCAGGGCCACACCAGCAGAGGACTCAAATGTATTCAACTCTCCTCTCTATTTCACTGAACTCCAATAGCAGCACTTGTCTTCTACAGTCATGGGGAACAAATAAGCCTGTATGTGTTGATCTGGGCTTGAGGCTGCTCTTAGTTATGTTAGGCTTATGAGATTACAATCTTTTGATTCTTTGTCTATGTGCTGCATGGTTATGGATTGCTCTTTTAGACAGTTCTGTTGGAAGATCAGCCCACTACTTTTCCCGATATTTTTGTTAAGATGAATACCTGGTTGAAAATTGAGGAGGAGAAGAAGAATAGGATTTAAAAGAGAAATATTTAAAGAATAATATTTTTTTTTCACACTGCCACCTTCCAGTCTATATTTTGGACAGCCATGCTCAAAGTATTAACCCAGAAGGTAGTCTCAGAGAGCAGATGTTGCTGTAGATGCAGTGGAATTAAACAGGAATCTGTTTCCTTCGCTGTTTGAAAGGCATTTCTGGGGAGGCTAAACCAAAACACAGAAGTCACAAAATGGCTTGCATGCAGCATCGTCATTAATTGTTAAATAAAATGAAAATAAAATGATCCTAAGATGAAGGTGGACATGTTGGTCAGTGTCTGTTCATGGTCTTTTTCATACTCCAGAAAAAAAGTATTTATTTCCTTCCTTTACATAAATAACATGAAGGAGAAAGAAAAAAAGAGAATGTAGTTTTGTTTGCTTCTGAAAAAATGGCCTAAGAAAGAAGACAATGGGTAACATCAATTGAAAAATGATGCTCACCACCATCAGAAATGCCATGTGGATTATCTCTTTGGCTAGAGCCTAGAAATAGAAAAGTAAGTACAACACATGAAATTTTAAAACTGTTCTGCAACTTCAGTCAAGTACCATATTCTACAACTTCCAGTGTTATTCAAGAAGCCTTATTTCAGCTACATTTGTTCACTGCCAAGTGTTAAGACATATTTTTAGCAGATGAAAACTGTCACTGCATGAAGCACCTAGGGAACATGCCCAGGAGGATAAAGGGAAGAACCTGCATGCGTATTTAAGTAGTTCATCATTTTCGGCTCTGCATCTGATGTCAGGGCAAATATTTAGCTGTGGGTTGTAGTAACTGACAATACTGGGATTTCTCCAGAGGAAAAGTATTTCTTAGTGAAGATGCCAGAAACAGTTCATGAGTGAGCCGAGAGAAAACCTTGTCCTTGTATCTCCTTAAAGTGCTTACAAGGCTGCATTTGTAAGAGACTTAGGGCTTAGGATCTTTTTTGGCTGCAGATTAGTTGCAACATTGAATAGGTTAAGTATCCACAGCAGAAGGCTAACTGAGGATTTTCGCAAGCTTTCCAGGGTTAACACATGGCCTCATTATCTCATAATAACCCAAGAAAATTTGCAGACACTCCAGAAATTATATTTTCAAAGAAATCTTTCAAGGAGAAGCTGGTAAGAATGACCATGTTCCTTTGTTGCCCAAATTCTTTGTTTCTACTGTTTTGATCCCTGCAAAACTATTGTCTTTTGAGAGAATCCAGTCCATATTATTATTATGGTTGCTTTTAAGTCTTAAGAATGATCACAGATAATTCATTAGCCTTTCAGCTTGGATCTTCTCTACCATCTGCTGAAACAGGTTTATAATCCTTCATTTAATATGGAATCTGTAGTGGGAAGGCTATAAAGAAAAGCTTCTTGAATGCTCTCCAAAGGATATTTGTGGGTACTTGACTACAGAACAAAGACTTTATCAGTAGATATTTCCTCACCTTAATTTTAGAAAACATAACGTCAAATATTACTTCAAATTTCATTAACTTTTGTAGACATTACATTACTCTGTATACAAGGGAATTTGCAGTGGGAAAAGTAATCTATTCTAGATGAATTTCTGCTTTTGGAATTTCTGATCCTAGAGCTCCTTCCTTCCTAACATGACCAAAAGAGAAAGATGGAAAACACTGAAAATACAAATATAGTAAAGAGACATAGTCTTAGCATATCTCTCTTCTATATATCTCCTTATTTACAAGTCTCTCTCCCACTTCTGATGGCATCCAGAGCAGAGACACACAGGATTTCCCTATCTGTCCCAGATGGATAAAATCTGTTTAAACCTGTTCTCTTCCATAATTCTTTTCATTCTTCTGATTTGGAAGAAGAAATCTGTGACCGGTTAGTTACCTGTCTTCTTGCAAGAGAAATATGAGGATTTTCAAACATTAAGATACCAGCCGAAAATTCCTTTTATCTAATTCTTTCACTTGGCCTTTTCTAGAGAAACAGCTGAATAAGTTCTTTCTTCAGTATTTCTTTCTGAGTGTTCCTTTTAAAGGTCCTTTTAAAGTTTGTTTTTTTTTTTTTAAATCATTATTATATTTCACTTTTCTTTTATTTTTGCAAAAATATTTCCTAATTGTTTTCCCCCCAAGATCTGCTTCAAACATTCTAAATGGACTTAGGTCAAGATGTAAAAGTATGAATTTTTAAAAGAGGCTAGAAACTTCCAGAGTCTTCATAATTATGAATGGCTTGCTTCATAGCCCAGAGATGCTGAAACGTGCTGGACATCTCTCTCTTTGACTTGAAAACAAAGTGCCTCAAGTTGGAGCATTTCAGGTTTGATTGCACCCTCCTAGCCAGAGTACACATATGCATCCCTTCTGCTTACCCCCTAATGGGGAACCAAGCACTTGGCAGGGTGCAAGTTCCCCATGGAAGCTGGCATCGTACTGCACATCAGGCACAGAATCTGACCCTCCAAACAAAGCCCCCATGGCTACCCAGCTTTTAGAGTGTAGGTAGAGGAAGAAGAGTCATTTCTTACTTTTTATATAAGATACAGATATAAGAAGATATTTCCCATTATATGAATAAGCCCCAGATGCTGTGCCCCAGCAACACTGGCTATAAGATTTCCTAACCACTGCAATTCCTTGTTTCTAGCTAGACTCGTAGAGAGTTGCTCATGCCTTGAGACAGTTCTGATACCTAAGAAACACAAAGTAGGATTTTCTTAGAGTTATAATGGAAGTCAGTGTTTAGCCTGCAGGAATGAGATGTCAGTACATAAATTCTGTAAATAACCAAAAATAGCCTGTGTTTGAGTTGCTTATAGAAGTGAGACCCATACAAAATGGATTCCTGACAGATAAGCACTTATATTGTTAACTCTCTACAATTGTACTGGTGGACTTTCTTGGCGAATTAGTTATTGATACAAAACTATTTTAGTTGAGGTCACATGCTTGCAGAGCTTCCCATGCTGCTTTGCATAATCCTTTTATCATAGTATATTACTGGGAAAATTAAAAAAAAAAAGTGAGATGGCTGATGAAGTAAGCTTAATTGGCTCTATGAAAGATCTGCTGATTAAGTTCGTGTTGTTTTGCAGTTGACACGATTTGCCAGGATAGCAGCATTCTTGATTTTAATAGAAGCAACAGTAACTAATGGAAAGTATTTAATATGATGGAAGTTTCAGGGCATGATAGTGAATAGGCTTGAAGTATCTCATTAGGAGAATAAAATATAAGAATTCATGAGGTAAAAGGAAGCCATTTCTTCACTAGAGATGGCCACAGAGAAGGGCTGAGGAAAACCACCACTCACATGATTTTGGCAATAGTCAGTAATTCCTGGGATCGTAGAGTCATGTTGAAAATAACCTAGGGGAAAGCATCTGGTTTAGCCTCCTGCTCAAAGCAGGGTATGCTGTGGGATCATACCAGACTGCTCAGGGATTTGCCCAGCTGGGTCTTGAAAACCTCCAGGGAAGCAGACTGCACAGCCTTTCTGAACAGCCTGTCCCACTGCCTGAACAGCCTCACGGGAGAAAAGTTCTCCCTCATATCTGAAACTGCAGTTTCATTTATGCATATTTGTATCTTGTTCTCTCTCCCTGCGAGGAGATTGGTTCCACATTCTCAGTGATCCCTCACAGGCTCTATGGGAACTGCTAGTTGCACCTGAAGCCATCTCATCTCCAGGCTGACCCAACCCAACATCCCCAGCCTCTCAGCCTCTCCTCGTGAGCCCAGAGCCCCATCATTTTGGGGGCCCTCCAAGAGCTCCTTTCAGTTTGTAGTGTCTCTCCTGCATTGCAGTGCCTCAAATGGATGCAGTATCTAATGTCTGATGCTTGCCACAGAGAGAGTGAGACTCCTTTTCCTCCATCTAAGGATCATGCCCCTGTACTACACTCAGGAACTGATGGCTGCTTTTACTGCCATGGCAGATCATAGGATCATATTCACCTTGTTGCCTGCCACCACTCCAGAGCCATTTCTGCAGAGCAGCTCCTCAGGCCCTCCATCTGCCTGGGGGACAAAGCCTAGATGACTACCTTATATTAGACCCCTACCTTGCAGATGTTGATCTTCCCCATTGACTCGGATGAAACAGAAACTGTCATCCTAAGATGCGCTCCTCATAAAGGTTAATTTAGTACCCTTGACTTCTCTGGGATGACTCATAAGTCACGAGTTACTCATGTGCATAAATGTTTTCAAGATCACGCCTGGAGCATGTACCTGGGTTTGAAGGACTTTTGATTGACAAATTTATTCTGTTCTCTTTCCCTTAAATATTCATTTGTTAACTTAAAAATCTACTTATTCATACATTACTCATTAAAATATGAATAAAGTTAGTTATAAAAGGTCTAGCCTAAAAAAAACCCTACCCTCTTTTTTCTCAATTCCTTTGCAAGCTCTTAGGAAGAGTGTTATTCCCATTATGTTTAAGGGATGCTAATGATTAACAAGGTTCGTTATTAGTGGTGTGTGCTGATATTTTAGAACTTTGAAGATGAAAAATCTTGGCTTTTCATCAAAATGACTAAACTGTTATCTCTGTCCACTTAAAAATCCTTTACAAAAGATCATTTATTAGTAATAAGGAATTAAGCAGCCTGGGAAAGATGCAAGGACATCTTAATTTTGGTATTAATACAGCAAAGTGTGAATTCTCAGATTTCTATTTTTCACCTTGTTATTTTCTTATTCTTGAATTTCTATCAAGGTCTCTCTATAATTCACTTCAGCTTGTAGCTAATTCACCTCATTTTTTTGCAACTTCACAAGTGCATCCTCCCCCTAAGCAGAGCAAAAGCTTAATATACTGGATCATCTTCGTGTGAACCTTTCAGAAGGTGATGATTTCTTGATTTATTGAAGCAAAATTTGCTGACAGGGAATGATTCCAGCTTTGAGATAAATTTACCTAGTGTATCTTTTCCAAAAGCAAAGAAAAAATGATGGGACTTTCCTTTTTTTTCCATATTTTTTAATTTTTTTTTTTCCAGATACTTACCTTTGACTGGAGAAACATTTTACCTTTTAGAATGAAATGTTATTATAGGATGAGCTTCATTTTTGCTTGATTTTTTACCCTCCCTTTTCTCTTCTCTTCCTCTTCTTGCAACTCAACTGAAAATGAGAAGATGCAGGAAATAAAGGGACTTGTACTGAATCCCTGAGCATGAAAACATGTCCAGTGGTAGCTCATCAGAGAAGTTAGCTAGAAGTAAACATTCTGTACAGTCTTCCCTTCCCTTCCCTTCCCTTCCCTTCCCTTCCCTTCCCTTCCCTTCCCTTCCCTTCCCTTCCCTTCCCTTCCCTTCCCTTCCCTTCCCTTCCCTTCCCTTCCCTTCCCTTCCCTTCCCTTCCCTTCCCTTCCCTTCCCTTCCCTTCCCTTCCCTTCCCTTCCCTTCCCTTCCCTTCCCTTCCCTTCCCTTCCATGCCCTATGTATTGCTGTGCTATGCCTGTTTCTTAGCCATGCACTGAACCAGCATCAGAGTTGGAATGGATCATTAATAAAAAAAAGAATGGAAAAAAATTATAGTTTCTATGTGTTTTACTGAAGAGGTACAGAAGATGGTTTCCATGATTGCATGCCAATTAAATAATTGTATCTTACCCACCATTATCCAGTGAGAGATAATGTATAATCCATATTATAATTAAAATATAAATCTTTAGGACTTTTCTTATAGGTAGAGTGAAGTGCAGTGCAAAGAATGGTAGTGACAGAACCATGAAATCTATTTGCTTAGCTGGCTCTACAAACACCTGCCTGTCAGCAAAACTTCCACAGTGAGAACATACATCACTAGCTGTGATGTCCTAGATGGGGTAGGTACAGCGTAGTTCACTAGAACACTTAGATGTAAGGCATCTGATGTTTCTGTACATGGCAAAAATCAATTATTGACCTTCTCAGCCCTCTTCTGTTCGGGGAGGAGGGTGTGAGCAGAGAATTTTGTCTGTGAATCTGATACAGAGATACCTCATTGCACTTCATGTTTCTCCTCCACCTGTCTGGGCTGAAGAGTTGTGAAAGGCATCTCCTTTCCTCCTCTGCTCCTTTCCTAGCATTGCTTAGCATTTCCTTTTATCCACAGATATTTGGGTTTTTTGAATCAATCCCATTTCAACTACCTTGAGCCATCTACCTATAAAACTGAGGTTCCCACATCCCCTGTGGTGCTGCGGAAAGAAAGGTAAAATCTATATGGATTTTCACATGGGTTTTTCTGCTGTTGGAGGGCTTTTTGCTGGAATGAAAAACGCAGTCATTAAAATTTCATGATGCACTTCCAAGAAAAAATGTTCTCTGTTTAGTAAAATAATTAAAAGCCTGCATGGTCCCTGCAGTAACTGGCTATGGAGGGATGAATGGGAGTGCAGTAGAGGAAATGTGCTTGCTTTAATCAGCATTATATCAACAGAGTGGGATCCATGCAGTAGAAATGCTAGAAATCTATCATTCGATAGAGCTGCACCATTTCCAGACCCTTGGGGAAAGCTCAGTACTACTTTGCATTCCAGACACACTGTGATTGGGTCAGACCAGAGTAAATCTAAACCATATCCCTCCCCAGGGTGCTTATATCATTCTAAATAAATAAAAACTTCCTGCAACACAGCATAATACATCAGAATCTCCCCCACCTCCCCTTCCTTCAGCCTTCAAGGTATTTCTGTCACCCACTATGCTATTTTAAGATCCTATATCGGTGACAATTGCTTGATTTGGCACTGAACCTCAGTGACACAAATGCAGCATTTTGGCAGCAATGCTGTAGAAAAGCAGCACATGCAGCTACAGCTCTCTATTCTTCCGTACAGAGAGAAGGATCTATTTTTAGAACATTTAGCCATCCTCCCCCTCTAGCTCTCTCTGCTCCTTTGGATGCAAACAGGTTATAAGATCGTATGTAGTGAGAACAAAAATTATACTGGCAGCCTTGAGACGACTCATGATAGCAACAGGTGGAACCACGAATAGTGCCTCAGAAGTGCCTAAAAGTGCACAAAACTGGAGGAAGGCTGTTGTCATCCAGATCCAAAGCTCCCAGAGGATTCTGGATATAGTTCTAGATACAGGGACATGAACCTATCTAGCTTTTGCTTTGACATACTGCAATCTTCAGCTGCCTGCTAGCTTTGCCTATTGCTATGTTCTAACTAATAACAGACAACATGTTCCAGAGCTTGTGTATCAAACTCTGCAATTACTCACCACATAAGCTGCTTCCCGACAAGAGCTGCTTCCAAATGTCTCATGGGTACTCTGTGATGGTATACAGCAGAATGAATTTCTCATACAAATCATGGTGCAACTTTAAAATGTGGATGTGGGGAAGGGAAACATAGAAGAAGCCAAAGTCCCAGCTGTGCCCTACTAGAAAAATAATCACTCCAGAAAACTGATCTGAGCTTCTATAAGAGGTGTTGCTTAACTTTCAGAAAATTTATGCCTTCTTTGTGCAGGATGGAAAATATTCTGCTCTTTCTGTAAGCACGCCCAGCCTGCCTGCAAATGGGACATGAACCTGTGAAGATTTTTGCTTCTGATCCAGTAATTGCTTTTAAGAAATCTAGTGCTTAAATTATAGCTCAACATAAGAGCACTCCTATTAAAGTACACATCCACATAAAGTAAAACTATTACTTAAGCATAGCAATGCTCAACACTTCTAATGCCACAGGCTTGGGACAGAGTGGCTGGAAAGCTGTGCACTGGAAAAGAATCTGGAAGCGTTGGTGGATGCTTGGCTAAACATAGGCCAGCAGCGTGCCCAGGTGGCCAAGAAGGCCAGCAGTATTCTGTCTTGTATCAGAAATAGTACAGCCAGCAGGAGCAGGGAAGTGATTGTCCCTCCGTACTCAGCTCTGATGAGGCTGCATCTTAAGTACTGTGTTCAGTTTTAGGCCCCTCACTACAGGAAAGACATTGAGGCCCTGGAACATGTCCAGAGAAGGGCAATGAAGCTGTGAGGGGTCTGGAGCAAAAATCCTATGGGGAGTGACTGAGGGAACTGGGATTGTTCAGTCTGGAGAACAGGAGGCTCAGAGGAGACCTTATCACTCTCTACACTGAACTGAAAGGAGATTGTAGTGAGGGGGGATCAGTCCCTTCTGCTAGGTAATTGCGATAAGACAAGAGGTGATGGCCTTAAGTTGCCCCAGAAGAGGTTCAGTTTGGATACTTAAAAAAATTTAGTCTCAGAAGAGTTGTGAGGCAGTAGCACAGGCTGCCCAGGAAGGTGGTGCAGTCACCATCTCTGGAGGTGTTTTCAAGGACTGTGTGGATGTGGCACTGAGAGACACGTTCAGTGGGCATGGTGGGGGTGGGCTGGTGGCTGGATCTGAGAGGTCTTTTCCAACCTTAATGATTCTATGATTCTATTGTCAGGGCTCAGGCAGCTGATGGTTTGGCTTCCAGGTAACAGGGTAGGAAAGGGTTTGGAATGAGTTTTTTTTGGGTGGAGGCATCTTTCTAGTTATGATTCTGATTGCCAAGGCATGCTCTCTTCTGCACTTTCCTCAGTGCACTTTGCAAGGTTTACATTTCCTGAAAGAGTTTTTTTCCAGTCATGTTCTCCTGTCACATCCTACAATTTTTTTGTTCTGGGCAGAAAGCACAGTAATTGAACTGCAGCAGACAATGATGAAGATTTTAGGTCTGCTTAACCTCTCTGTCATGGAGAACTCTACCTAACCCAGCTTCAGCAATCTCAGCATCCCACACAGGTGTCTGGGCCTGTTGGAAGCTAATCACATGCTGCTTTCCTGGCCCTCAGCAGGAGAGTCTAAAAAGGATCATCTATTCCAGCCATAGGCAGAGGCTGTGGGTGCTATATGGACTGTATAGTCACACCATTAATGCTTAAAGAAAGCTGCAGGGACAGACTCCAGGAGGAGATTTTTTCTTACAGGTTTTATAGCAAAGTCTATAACTGCTGTGCGAATCTTGGTGTGCAGTGAACTGTTTGTCTGAAGGGAGAGGAAAATTTCCAGAAAATATGTTGGTATAGTATATGAGGCGCTTATTTATTATTAGCTATTGGGAACTTTACATTAGACAGCTATTTTCCATGCTGCCCCTGGCTATGTTCCCACTGCTGGCAGGAAAAACAGCTATAACATAATGCCATCTCTCTTAGAGGTAGAGGAAAGTTAGTTGCTTGTATGCAGAGGAGAATTCAGCAGCTTTAGATGGAAAGTTCTTTCTTTTTCAAAAGTGCCACTTCTAATGGCTTTGCAGTACTTCAAGTAACTGGAGTGATAAGGCTCTTTTCTCATCTCAAGAACACACTTTTTCAAAACTTAGTTCTTAAGTAGAAGCTTTATGAATTCACAGGAATAACCTGTTCATCCTAATAGTCTCATACGTGTGACCAAAGGTAACTGCATTTCTGTCTTCTCTAAAGCATTTCAAGACCAGGTACGATGCCTGGTCAGAGACAGGAGAGCAGCTAGAAAGAGAATTTTGGCTGATTACTGCATACATGCTTCTAGAGAATTAATAAACATATAGAGTTATGGTAAATGTCAGTTAATTTTTGGACATACAAGCAGATATCTTTCTTCACTCACTTGCTCTGAACAATTCCCTTTATCTGAGATCTCTACAGAGCTACAGAGCTCCTTCAGCTACAAGAAATTCATAAAATTTCTTCCTTCTGGACAAACTATTATCGCAAGCTGTCTGTTGAGGAAGTAAAAAAATTTAAGTCCGTGGCTAAAAAGACCTCAAACATTTGCCGGAGTTATGCTTTCCTCTGAGCCATCCTCCTTATCTCACTTCTCGATTCTCTTGACAGCCCTCTTGTACTCTTGCAGTGAACACTCTGTTATTTAGATCAAAATACAGTATTCATAAATTACTCCTGAGTAGCTTCAGTTCTGTATGTGTGTTTCTGCCTGATGCAGCCGAAAGCTCACAGATATACTCGAGACAGTGTTGTTCATGGCAGGAGCCTTGCTTATTATTCAGCCAGCTCACGCTAGCCACGAGGTGTTATTTCAGTCAGTATTCCTAATCAGTGAGAAGTCTGAAATAAATTAACCAGTCTAAACTCATTAAAGACAGCAGTACCGGTCTTAGGAATATTTATGAATTCTTAAGATCTGCTTCTTTCGTCCAGATTTAATATTTGCTGTTTGCAAGTACTCCCTGAAATTACCTTTGGCACAGGTATTTGGTTTGCTCTTGCTATGAAAACCATTATCTCATGTCACTAAAGGTAATTATGCAGGGAAGGGAGTACATTCCTTAATCATCATTTGTTATTTCTTTTCCATTGTTCATCTTTATTTTTTTTAGCAATGGGTAGAGGTAAAACAGCGTTTGTATCATGTAGTGCCCATTTAAGCGTGTGAGCAATGAATAAAGTGTGCAGAAACATCAGGAGCCGATTGTTTTTACATAAACAATTTTGTATTTATAGAAATATTTGAATTGAATAGAAAAAATTAGCCTAATTTGCTATGTTTTATAAGTGCAATGTAAAGCTACGTGTTCCAGGAAAACGGTTGACAAAATTTCTTACTGCTTACATTCTTTTTATCACTCTGAGACTTAAAAGAGGTTTACATTTGAAGGGGACTGTGCTGAAAAGCAAATTGCTTCAGGTTCTTTACAGAAAATACAAAAGACTCATGTAACACTTGTGTAAGATTTATCACATTTTAGCTCTCCTGCCCAATCAGTATGATACATCACAAACTTTATCACTTAGGAGTTTTAGCTGGAATTTAATTTTAATAATTGCAAGTGACTCCAAAGGAAAAAGTGCACAAAGGCTGATAATTCTGTCTTCTTGTTGTGACCTTTTATTTTGTCTTAATTGCTTATCAGAAAGCAGTAAACATCCGTAGTGTCTTCATAGCATGACTTGTGCTGAAGCATCTTCTTTTTAGATCAAATAAGTCAATTCATAGATTAAAAAACAATATTTCTTTTTCTCTCTTTCTATGCCCAGTGTGACCTCAGAATTATCCAGCTGAAAACTTCAAATTAAGGTCTTCCTATAAAAGTTTTAGTTCGGCTGAAACAGTATAAAGTCCTTTGTTAGAAATGTCCTGTTATCTTTATTAAAACACCTGTGTGAGGAATATAACATCCTATGGTTTGTAGGTGATAAAGACAAAATGTTTGAAAGATGAAAATGAAAATTCAGAAGTCTGTGATTTTTCTTTCTGTAGCTTACTTAGAGACAGACAGTAATGGTATTTCTGATAGAATACATTTCTTCACCAGAACGATTAAAGGAAACTAAAAAAATCTCTCCTTTGTCTTCATATTAGCCCTATCTTCCTCTTCTTTCCATTCATTGTTCGTATGTTGGACAAATTGAACCCTTTCTTTCCCCCCATCCCATCTAAAAATCCCCCTACTTCAGAAATTCATGAAGGATAGGTAGTTTAAAGCTTATGAGATTATTAGTCAGATGATTTGAAACTTTCAGAGTATAGAGATATTTCCAGAGTATGAACAGTTTTACAAAAGTTTGCAAAAGCACTATGGAGAAGAATGAAAATTGTGCTTCATTTTCCTTTGGAATATAGATCATATGGAATGCTGCCATTTTTAAAAGACCAAAAAAAAAAAAAAAATTATGTGAAAGTTAAGTAAGTGTATTGTCAGAGTCAAACAGTTCACTGATCTGGTCATTAAAAATATCTATGTGCACATAAACTTGACAACTGATCAGGGGATATCACTGGCACACAACTCCCTGCATTTCAAGCACTATACAGCCATAGCTTTCTCTCACCTCTTGAAATGGCATTATTACGTAAATACATCATTACCTCTTAAGTGAAAGAACATTAGCGATGCACATCATTTCTGTCCTTCATTACTCATTCTGAACCTGGGTCATTGAGATGGGATGATTACAGAATATTATAGTTCCAGACTGACTTGACTGCCTGTTGTGGCTCTTATAAATTACTGGTCTAATTTTTGTTTTTATCTGGCTTTTTGGGGGGCGGGGGTGGAGGGGGGGGGGTGGAAGTGGAGTGTGGAGATGGCAAGATAATTCTATTTCCAACCTTGTTTTATTTCGGATGATTGGTTTTATCTAATTTTGTCATCATGGCAACTGTAAGTGATTACAGAGACATACTGTATCCAAAAGACCAAGAAAAAAAAAACAAAAAACCACACTGTTAAAAAAGAACCACTTTCCCTTTGATCAGCAACCCATAGAAACCTGCCGACTTCTTTCAGACATTATAGCTCTTTTAATTAACTTACTACTGGCTTTGCTATTATACAGAGCTAAACCACTGCGAGAATGCTAAGGCGATAATAAACATCTCATTTAAATCCACTAAAGAGAGAAAAAAGTAATTTACAGCAAGGACTCCTGTCCTTAGTTTACCCTTTTGAGTCAGACGTTTGAGAACATTTGGGAACTGACACAGTTTTCCTTAGGACAGAAAGGATTCCCTCCGGAGGATGCAAGCTTGCTTATTGAGATGAGAAATCTCTGTTCTTTGCTGCCTAAAACCTTCTGCCTATCTAAGGAGATGGAATCAGTAGTAGTTTGCAACAGTTCATGACTTTTTTGTGGTGTTCTTTCAGTAAAATCAAATCCCAGTTTTAGAATTACAGCAACATTTTACTGTTGTGGTTTAATTTCTCAGGTTTTTCATTATTTAAAACTCAACGCATCGATGACTTAATGTGTGGATTAAAAAATAAATAAAGAAAAATATGATATTGTTTCTATGGTACTGAGGAAAGAATAGTCTCATTACTCAAAGTTTAGTGTTTACCTTTTGGAAAAAAAAAGGGGAGGGGAGTGTTAAGAGAAGGCTTAGGAAAAAGCACTGAAAATAATCCAGAAATCTAGAAAGTCTTCTTGCCACAGAAAAGGAATTAAGAAATTATTATTTTCTGTTTTTTAAAGAGTAGTTTAAGTGATGACTGAAACCAGCTCAGTAAGTGCCCTCGCAAAGAAGTATTTATTAGTGTTGCAGAGATCTTTCATCTACCAAACCAATGGCAAAAAGCAGAAATGAGTGAATAAGTGCAAAGAAATTGAATTTCTGTAGCAAAATAGAAGCAGAGCTGATAAAATCCAGTTTGTGTAATATGGATACAGTTCTCAAAAGTACACTCTTTGTCAGATTTTGTAGCCATGATGCAGGCAGGTTAGATGAGCCACTCACATTCTGACAATACCTCCCAACCACAGGACTGTCTCCCCAATTCAATTTTTCATTTCACATGTTAATATTTAAAATTAAACTGCATACTCAGAAGGAGCTTGATTGTCAAACATGACCTTCAAAGTGCAGTAGTTGATTTTTTTTTTCATAACTTCATTCTGATTTTTCAATGGTATTTCTATACCTTGGCAGGCTAAATTAAGGTTCATGTTCTATACTTAAACACTGGCTTGCAAGGGGGAGCTCAGAAACATCCTTAGATGCTCTAGTTAGGATGCAGTCATTGTGATTAGAGAACAGTACTGCAAGTACTGAAATGTGCTTACACAGTGTTTACTGTGTGACAGAAGCTGGTGACTTCCCTAAGAAGAAATGTTTTCCAGTGAATGGCAAAGGTTCTTTTGGGGCTGATGCTGCTAGATGGCTACAGAGACATAGCTCTTTGATTGCTTGAACACCTTCATGATTTTCTGTAAAACCTTCTCTTGATTATGAGTCATGCTAATCCGCTGGGGAAACACGAGCAATCCTACGTGATTTGGGACTTGTCTCAGCTAACCAAAGCAGTTTCAATTTCAGATTGAATCAGTCCAAAGAGGTCTGAAAAGACTTGCAACAAGATGTACCATGTAAATTCCAACAATGAATAAATCAGAAGTAATCGTGAGCTGTGTCTGGATATTTTGTGAAGAGGAAGAAGAAAAAATTAATCAAGTGCACTATTCATTGCAAAATTATTTTTTTCACTCTAATCATGAAGTATTGTATGGAGAGGAACTGTCTGCTTCTCAACCTTTTGGTTCATAATGCAAGTGGTTTTCCAAGAACAGGACAGGGTGTGGTTTCACCCTTAGCCCTCTGCTCCCATCCCAGTAATCTAAGTGTACATCCAATGTGTTTTCCAGTGCTATCTTTGTAGACTTCACTGATACTAGCCTGAAAGGGAATGCTGTACTAAGTGCCTTCAGCTCTTCCATTTCACCTGTGATAGATCCTGACCACAAGCTACTTGCTTAGTGGAGGATTGACTGGGCTAATCCAGAATCTATGGCAAGACAAATACTTGGTTTCTACTGCTAAATATTTAGAATTCCTTCTTACTATTTCAGACAAAAATGAAACTTGATCTTGATAGTGGTTATGGGTTCTTGTCTGTTCAAGACTGTTGTTTTCCTGTTCAAAATTTAAAAGGAAGATTGTTGTTATCAAAACCTGATGAGAGTGTCTCATTATTTCAGTCCAATACTTTCATTCCATTGAAACAGTGATGAATATTTCAAAACATTGGCTCGTTGTCCTTCTTGCTTTAATACACGAACTCACAAATCATAAGAGTTTAATGCACCAGACAGTAAAGTGATTAATGAAGTGTCTTTGTGTCTGTAACCATTTACAATCATGAGAAAAATAGGAACAAAAAATCCAACAAAACAATTCAGTTGGAGTTTGGTAACATAATGGATGCCTATTAATGTCTCCAGTTCAGTCACTCTGGACAAACAAAACAGCTTCTAAATCCAAGTACCAACTGGTGCTTTCATCAGGCTGTCTTTCTCCTTTTCAGTGCATCATTTGCTTAGAATCATAGAATGGCTCAGATTGGAAGGAACCTCAAGGATCATCTAGCTCCAACACTCCTGCCAACAACTGGTTGCCAACCACTAAATCAGGCACTAGATCAGGTTGCCCGGGGCCTTATCCAGCCTGGCCTTGTGTGTCCCCATTCCACTCCAGGGACGGAGCAGCCTCAACCTCTCTGGGCAGCCTGTTCCAGTGCCTTACTACCACCTCAAGGAAAAAGTTTCCCCTGACATCTAATCTGTATCTCCCCTCTTTTCATTTAAAGCCATTTCCCCTTGTCCTATCCCTATCTGCTCATGTAAAAAGTTGATTTCCCTTCTGTTTGTAAGCTTCCTTTAAGAACTGGAAGGCCACAATGGGATCTCAGTGGAACCTTCTCTTCTCCAAGCTAAACAGGCCCTGCTCCCTCAACCTGTCTTCACAGGAGAGGTGCTCTAGCCCTTTGATCATCCTCATGGCCTTCCTCTCAATCTTTTCCAACAGCTTCATATCATTCTCATGCAGGGCACAAGACCTTCCCAGACCTCGACGCAGGTCTGTACCCTTGTGAGATGGGCACACAAGGGCAGATACTGTCCCATAGAAAATAGTTACGAAACCAAAAGTTTTAGTTTAGAAATTTGTTAGGAGAAAGTGGTAAATGTTCTATTTCTGTGTAGGTAGCTTAATTTGTACAGTATTCTACCACTCCAATCCAGTTCATACTCCATTGAGTATGAAATAAAACTAGAAGAAAATAGGCATTTACTCTCACCTTTTCTGTTCAGAGGTCATTGGGGTATCCTGAATATTTCTGAGGACCCAGTAGTGCATTAAAAGGCCATTCATCACAGGCATGAAATCACTGAAGACTTCATACAGAACACTTCAGTACTATAGGAATTGTCTCTGCAGTATGTAATTCTTTGCTCTTCATGATTAAAGGGAGCACTGGACAAACTGACTGTTGATTTTATGTGAGGGAAGCAAGAACAGAAATGAGGAATATTAGGTTGCCTTTACTGCAACACGTTTGGTATTATTGGTCAGGATAAAGTCTGCAAGGAGACAGCCACAAGACATTTTCATGCAAAGAAAACCTCAGTTCTACAGGAGGGAGCGTTGTGTGCATAGATAGAGCGTTTCCATTTCTCTTGGTTGGTTTCAATATTTTGTTTGGCTTGCTATAGTGGAATATTTTTTCTTCAGATACTCTGGCAAAACAAATTGCAGGAGTCGCATCTGTGATGAACTGCCAGCCACTCCCCTGAAACAACCTGGATTAGTCTCACTGAGGGGGAGAGGATTTCAGCATTGGGATAGTTTTAGCATCTAGAGAGTAACAGAAATATCTGCTGGCAGTTAATATAGAATAAAAACAGGAGAGGAAGAACAAGAGCCATAACGCAGAACATGCATCCAACAACAAGGAATCCATTTCTCTTCTATGCACCTTGTTATTTAGAACTTTGCATCCAGCTTGCTCATGGCAACTACAAAACACATAATAAAATTAATAACAGTTCATTGCCACCAGCTGCTCACGAGAAACAGATGCAATTGTGGATCCATTTAGTCAGCATTTCTTCCTGCCCAGTTATACCTCATCTTGAGCAGGATATATTTGAATAATGAATCGTGTATTGGACTATGAAGTAGGACAGATATAAATCAAATTGTTCTCCTTAATTATTATGGTTCACTAAGCACTAGGTCTACAGTTAAGCACAGGAAATTTGTAGAAACACATTCTGAGGAAAATTCAGTTTTAGCTTCATTCATCTGGAGGTTTCCTCTCCATAGGATCCAGTGTGAGCTATGGGGTTGCATTTATAGGGTAGACAATCCTCTACCCTGCCACAAAATAACTGCTTTGGCACTCCATTTTGGGGACTTTCCTAAATCTTTTGTTTGTCTTAACAGCAAGGAGATAACAGCACTACCAGTCCTGTGACCTCTCTGTCAGTGCTTCCCTCTAGAAATTTTCATTTGAAATATTGTGGATCCTCCTTTGCCTGAAATGTGATGTAACACTGGAATATTTCCTCTGCAGAAACATTTTCATGTTTCAGAATGAAAATGACATGGTTTTCTAAGTTTCTTAAAAGCATGATTTTCAAGTCTCATTATGATTCAGATTTAAAAATGTCCCCTTGCCCAAAAAGCATATTGAGAAATGTAATGACGTCTGAATGTAGGAGTGGGTGAACAAGGAATTTTTCCATTGGCCATTGACCTTCATGTAAGGATAATCAAGGCAGCTTAGTAGAGCAAGCTTTGGATAAACACTCAGAGACTTAAGGACTCATGTATGATGCAACTGACAGAAAATTGATAGTTTATTCAAATAGCGAATTAAATCTTAAATGAAAAACAAGTTGGAAACATTCATAATTTAAAAGAAACCCATAAATCCCATAAGAGAAGGGAGAAACTAGTTTAGTCACATTTTTTTTTTACTTCAAATTAGATAGTCATGTAGTGTCTAGAGCTATGTCTGTAATATACATCTCAAAAATAAATAAATTATAAAATAAAAAAAAATGGATGGTAATACTTTTGGACAGTCTTACTTAAAGAACCAGAGGCTTGGAAAAAAACAGTCAGAGATGAGCAAAGTCCAGGTAAAATATTATGGCAGTGAAGAAAAAGGAGACAGCAGGATAGGAGAGTTATAAGCACCAGTAGTGAAGGCTGCCCTTCTGCAAATCTCCATCCCATGGCCAGTCAAGGACATGCCTGAGAAAATATGAGGTTCAGCGGTTGACGTCATGGCTCTCCCACAAAGGAATCCCCTTAAATTGAATGTGGGGGAGGGCGTCCCTAACCCTGGTTCCTGCTGTCATTCTCTACATGAGGACCTCAGTGAATCCCGGATGATGACCTGCTTTTGAGGCTTTTTGATCAGATCTATGTGAAATTGACCAAAAGGTTTAGACAATGTACAGGAGGCAGGAGAGACAGGCACTCAGTCAGTGATCTAACATACCTAATTTCCTTAGGAATGCATGCAAAGAATGAATGCCCTAGGGAAGAATTTTGTTAAAAAGCTTTTTTTAATATGTACTCTGTGGTACTTTGAACTTCTCAATCTTGGTTAAGTTTCAAAGGGGAAGGAGGAGCAAAATATTTCTCCTGTTCTCTGAAGTTTATTGAACTGAAAGGTTTCAGACTCCTGTATGCTGATGAAGGTGTTGAGCACTGCCACATTTCATCACATTTCAATAATGAATTCCTGGGCATTAGAAGAATACTTTTGTGCAAAAATGTAGGCAGTAATTTATCTTTTTTTTCCATCTTTTCTTCATTCTTTTTTACATCCATTCTGGTTTCCTCAGGAAACAAAGATTATGCAGATGCATTGATGCATTTCCCTCATTCAAGAGAAAGATCCAGGTATCAAAAAGTTTCTACAGTTCTTACAAAAAGCTATAGCCAAGAAAAACACATTTTTCCAAAATTTGCTAACTCCTGCTTTTCAGAAATTTCTGAGAATCTCACAGTTTACTGGGCAGGAGACACCCTACTCCACCTTGGAATAATGATTTCAGCAACTGGGAGAGAGTGACGTGGCAAGTCAGTGTTATATAATACTCATGGCCAGATTTAGCATTAAGCTGAGAGATAAAGTGACTTGTTTATTTGGAAACACAAATTTGCAGCTATGCAGTAATGGTGCAAGAAATACAGTGAAGTTATTAAATTTATTAGCATTAGGTTCTTGCTGCGCTGCTCCAACATTGCCACTGGGTCAGCCCAAACCAGACTCTGTAACCTAGCCCAGGCTTGGCATGCTTTGAAGAGCGTCTGGAGCTGGGTCCTGCCTGCTTCTGGCTAAGGCTGAATGGTCAGGCCACAGTACACAAGATGCTGCACCTGGGATGGATTCTGGACGTGGGTACAGATCGGAGGCAAGTGACTGGAGAGCAGCTCAGCAGGAAGGGACCTGGGGGTGCTGGTGACAGCAGCTCAGCATGAGCCAGCAACATGCTCTGGCAGCCAAGGGGCAAACTGTATTTTGGGATGCATTAAGCACAGCAACACCAGCTGGACAAAAGAGGAGATTCTCTCTCTGTATTTAGTGTTGGCGTGACCTCACCTTGATTATGGTGTGCAGTTCTGTGCTTCACAATATGAAAACAATGTTAAGCCCCTTGAAAGCACCCAGAGGAGGGCACCAAAGCTGGTAGCAGGGCTAAAGGCATGTCCTGTGAGGAAAGGCTGAGGGCACTGGGCTGTCCAATCTGAAGAGGATGACAAGAGGTGAGCTCACTGCTCCCTGCAGAGCCCTGAGGAAGAGAAGCAGAGGGAGGTGTGGGGCTTTGCTCCTAGGAACTGATGGTGGGAGAGGAATGGCACAAAGCTTTGCTGGGGAGAGTCAGGCTGAGCATTTGGAAACATTTTGGGTGGTCAAACACCGGAACAGGCTTCTCAGAGAAGTGGTTAATGCCCCATGCCAGTCAGTGTTCAAGATGCATTTGGACAATGCCCTCAATAATATGCTTTAACTTTTGGCTAGCCCCAGTGTGGTCAGGTGAACTTAACGATCTCTGAAGATCCCTTCCAACTGAACTATTCAATTCTACGGGCTATTTGGATGGCATAGAATCCCTGTAGATTTTATACAATATCATAGCACAGGTTAACCTTTGAAGCTACGTAGTTGTAGGTTTTTACTTAAAATGCAAATACAGAGCAAATGCACTGCTCTTCTGACTGATGAGAATACTTATGTACTTGTGGGCTTGGAGAGATGCAGACCCTTGGTTGTCTACATAACAGTATGTCTACTTGAGAAATGATTCTGCTCCTTGCTACAGTTTGAACAGGTCAGTATGACCAGGCTGATTCTCAATTGGATTTTAAATGTATTTTTCAGGCATAGTAGCTGATAATTTGCTCCAAGACTGGCTAGAGAGGTTTAAACTGTAAAGCCTTTGAAAAATGTAGACGTTGCAAATTATAGTCTTATACAACCATATAAGTGGTAGCTATAAGTGTAGCTCATTACTAAATTCCTACAGGAAAACAAAGTGAAACAACAACAAAACGATGACCACTGAATATATTTGTGCAAAATAGGGCATTTGGGGTGAAATTGTTTTCTAGGATAGGGGTATGCTACGACATTGAGCATTAGCTGTTGACTCCCTTGGCTTATTATAACAGCTCTCATGTCATTGCTGGAATCCTGTGAAGGCGAAGATTTTAGGTACATGCACAGATAGGATATTATAGTGTAATTCATTTAAACAATCAATCGACTAGCTGACAGCTGAGAGATTATATATCAGAATTATAGAGAAACAGGTTTAGATTAACTCCTCTGCTAGCTGGTGTGCTCACTGGTTAGTGTAAGAGGTGAATGTCACGTTATCAGAATAGCTGAGTGTATATTTATATCTCTTGGAGTGAGCCTCTGAGGATATACAGGCACATGGGTGCATATGTATGTATCCCATGTATACTTCATTTTCAAGTAGGTGTTGAGATGCTCTGCCCAATCACAAGCACAGTATATCAAGCCATGCAAACCTTTGGTGTCCCTGGTCTTTCAAGTGTCTAAGCATATGAGCAGATTTTTCATGCGTGCCTGTCTTAAATGTTGAGGGCATTTTTAGTCTCTATTTTTGCTAAACTTTTCATAATTAAATAAAAAAGTACAAGAAATTAAAGGTACAGTGTATGAATTCAAGCATTTCATCGAAATAAATGCAAGGGTGTGCTTGAATGAGTGAACCTACATGAATATCCACTAATAGGATCTCAAGAAGAGTACAGTTAATTACTATCTGAATTAGCTATGTGAATGATGAATAATTATATCATTATAAATACCCACTGGACAACATTAGCTTGGAGAATTGTCGCTGTGTGATGAAATGTGGATCAAACTCCTGCTGCTTGCAGCAACTTTGTGCATAGGTATATGGGGACACAGAATACAGCCGCCTTTGCTGTGGAGCAAATCTATCTATCTATCATTAGGCTGATGGAAATGAAACCCTGGCAGATATCTGGGCATCACCTGTGCTGTGCTGTGCTGTGAAAGGTGCAGCACTAAGTGAGTGCTTCCTCCTCGTAGCACCTGTCCCTAGCACGACACCTGTCCCAAACAGCTCTGAGGCAGCACTGCAGAGCAGCAAAGCTGCTAGCAGGCAGGCAGAGCTGACAGACCCAAACCAGCAGTTGTTTGCTAAAAACGACCAATTCAACCCTCTTTTGAAGGACACCAGCCAAGTAAACCGTTGCTGTGAGATGCACTGTTCCCATGCTTAGCACACACAGCACACTGCGGTGACTGTGTTGATTGGGCTTTCCAGCCCTGAGAACACAGGTGGGGTCTGGCAGTACAATAGCCATGCAGATTTCATGAGTAGGCAAATAACAGTTTTATACACTTCACACAGTGGCATAGTGCATGCTTCCACTGAAAAAAAAAAAAAAAAAAAAAAAAGAGAAGTAGGAAATACAGATCTAGCACTACAGAAAAGCAGGAAGCCTAGCGAAACTGAAAACTAGTACTTTCTAAGCATTCCAAAATAACAAGATCCTATTGCATGTCTTCTAGTGACATGCTGCAGGTCATTATAGTCTGCTAGGTGATCCTATGTGGCGTATCCATCTGTACTGGGCTTAGGTGGCAAGGTTTTCAGAGTGTGGTGCTGCCAGGATGACCTCTGTGAGCAGAGCCCAGCAGTGCCCCATGTCAGAGCAGAGCTCTCCACAGCAGCAGATCTATCTTTCTTCAGCTGATTTGTTCGTTGATGATTGTGTGGCAGAATAATTTACTTAGTTAAACTCATTCAAAGACGAAACAGCCCTTGAGAACTTGGTACAAATATAATTGTCTTCATATGTGTGCTTGCAGCCCAGAAGGCCAACTATGTTCTGGGCATTAAAAAAGGAGTGGGCAGCAGGGAGAGGGAGGTGATTGTTCCCCTCTACATGGCTCTTGTGAGGCCCCATCTGCAGTACTGCATCGAGGCCTGAGGTTCCCAGTACTGGAAGGACGTGGAGCTCTTGGGCAGGTCCAGAGGAGGACCACTAAGATGATTAAAGGCCGGAGAACCTCTTCTATGAGGAAAGCGATTGTGTAGCTTGGAGAAGAGAAGGCTCTGAGGAGATCTCATTCCGGCTGTCCAGTACTTGAAGGAAGCATATGAACAGGAGGGGGAACGGCTGTTTACGAGGGCGGATAGTGATAGGACAAGGGGGAATGGTCTTAAACTGAGACAGGAGAGGTTTAGATTAGATAT
Organism: Chrysolophus pictus; assembly: GCA_037305975.1. Taxonomy (NCBI): domain Eukaryota; kingdom Metazoa; phylum Chordata; class Aves; order Galliformes; family Phasianidae; genus Chrysolophus; species Chrysolophus pictus. The sequence goes on from CM074576.1 coordinate 65,008,136, forward strand.
TAGGAGGAAGTTTTTCACACAGAGGGTGGTGACACACTGGAACAGGTTGCCCAAGGAGGCTGTGGATGCCCCATCCCTGGAGGCATTCAAGGCCAGGCTGGATGTGGCTCTGGGCAGCCTGGTCTGGTGGTTGGCGACCCTGCACATAGCAGGGGGTTTGAAACTGGATGATCACTGTGGTCCTTTTCAACCCAGGACATTCTGTGATTCTATGACATGTTGTCCTTTGTTTATTGATGGGTTTTTAAATGTGTGGGAATTGTACATGGACCTTTAAGAGTTCACAATAGACTTCATAAAACCTTCAGGTCACAAAAGAAAAGATAAAGCTAGCCATTGCTAGGGCAGTGTTGTTCCCTTTCATTTGCAGCTGCTCAGTGGATAGAAGACTGACTGGGCAGCTTGCTTAATGCTAGACATCAGTGCTGTTGCTTGGAGCAGTAATAGAGACCTTGAGAATTCCTATCCAGCACAGCCACTTCCTAGAAAACCAGCAGTACTGCACAGTTGTCAGTTGCAAACGCGGCAGTGAGTGTGCATAGGCAGCACCAACATCCCTGGAGATACCAATGAGAAAATAGATTTAGAAAAAAATAAACCCCTTTGTTTTTGTATTCTTCATTTTTATAAGACAGAGTTTATTTGTTTTCTTTCTTTTCTTGGTTTGTGTTTTCCCTGGAGTACTTTCTTTTTCTTCTTTTGTCTTTGCAACAGAACATTTAGTTTTCAATATTCTCCAGTATGTTTCCATGAATAGATGTTTTTACTCCTGATGACTGAAATATATCCAGCAACAAACCCATCGATTCTGCTTGTGCCTAATAAACTTCACGATACTGATCTCTCAGGGCATAAGCAGTTATTGTGAAAAGCAAATACTGCATTATTATTATTATTATTATTATTATTATTATTATTATTATTATTATTATCATCTATGTCCAATTACAGCTTGTGGAAAAATGTTGGAATTTGTAGACTCGTAACAATCCTGAGGAAACCAATCTTGAGAGAAGTTCAGAAAGAACATTGGTACAGCTCCTACAGGCTTTGTTCTTGCACCCAGATTGTGGAAACACTGTAAAGGCTCAGCAGCTTTTAACTGCTTTCTGACACTGTCTTTACTATTCCTGTCAGGAAAGTGCCTTTAGCATCCCTCCTCTCCTGCATGTTGTATGTATTTGCCAGCATTTTAGCTATGCAAGTCTTGTTGGTACCTTTGAGAAGAGAGCAATTTGAAGACTGGTGCAGGAAGTACAGTTGTAAACGATGTTCATTCTTTCCATTAGGCTACTTTTACTTCTGTCAATAAACATCAGATATGGAGGAAGGCAGCACACTTCCCAAAATTTACAAAAAGAGCTGTATCAAGGTTACACCTTACTCTGCTGTTCCATCAGGGAATGGTATGGGCAGTAGGGGCTTCTACCTGTGGTAGTGCATTGAGCTCTTCAGAAGACACAAATTGTTTTGCAAAACTGTAGGAGCACATGCTTCCTTTTTTTTTTTTTTTTTTTTTTTTTGGTTTGTTTGTTTTGTTTTGTTTTGTTTTGCTGTCTTGGAGTCTTTGCTCAGACTTGAAACTGGTTGTAATAATAAGTAACATGAGTCCCAGGCTGTCTAATGGAAAAACAGAACGTCCCTTTGGCAGCCCCAGAGGGAATGGTACTGTAGGTGGCACTGATGAGGACAGTGCTGAACGCTGTGGAGCAGGGTGATTGTCTTCTCCCACTCCCATTTACATGACAGCTGAAACCTGAGCACATCTTGTGCTGAAGATTTTCAGGGAATTGCTTCCAAAGGGCTGTGGACAGAAAAAGCACCTGTAGAGGTCTCTCTTCACTTGGTCTGAGGAGATATATGTGTTGCCAAGAGATTGCTCTGTGCTCTTCTCAAGTGAAGGAAAGCATAGCGATAAAGCTTTCGGAAATACTATTGTACAGATTTAGTTAATTCATCCAGAACCTTTACCATTCAATTTCTTCTGCCATTTTTGAAGTGATGAATTCAAAACATACAGCGCTAATTGTCAGGCAGCTACACCTAAACCCTGTAATAGCTAGATGCTCTACCGGGAATTGACGGCTGACACATATGGAAAGTGTTACTTACCATGGCCTGAAATTGGGGGAATTATGTGACAAAATCAAAAGCTTACACGCTTCCAGGCAGCAGCTCTTATTTTAGTGAAGAACAAAAAAATACAGTTCCTGCACAAAGATTTACTGCAGGTAAGTTTGATCAGGATCTTATACCTACAATATACCACTTCAAATTATGTCACCAGGTATACACGGAAACCCATTTGCCTTGATGAATATCACAGCTTGCTTAATACAGCCAACAACACAGTGCCTTACAGCAGCAGCATTTTGCAAAGAAACACAAACACCCATCTTTTGCATTCTTCTCACAGATAGCCATTTAAAAATACTTCTTTGTATGATTAAGTTTAATTAAGCCTACTGAATTCACTTAGCAGAATTTTTCTTCCATCATCAAGATTTTGAAAGATTTTATTACAATTATTTGTATTTTTGATTGTATCCTCTTTTTGCTTTTTTTTTTTTTTTTCCTGTGAAAGTGTGAAAGTATTCAGTTTTTAGAGATTCTGCCTGACAGAATCTGCTGCACTGCTGTGCTCTGCTGAATAGCCAACATATTTTATAGGTAAAAAGGCCTGTTGCTTAAAAAGGGATTCCTGTGGGTGAACTCCACAGTAATTAAGCTGAGAAAGTGTAGGAATTCAGTATATATCAGTCTGGTTTGCATTCCAAACTCTGGGTTAGTGAGGATTAGGTGCTGGCAAGATGTTGTATGCATTCTCAAACTGTCTTTCCCGCAGGGGAATTACAGGAATTACAGGAATAGTGGGACAATTATTTTCTGTTTTGTGAACAACAGAACAGTTCTATTTTACAAAAAACAAACACACACACACAAAAAAACCCAAGCCCAAAAAACAACAACAACAAAAAAAGGCAAGAGGAAAAAGCCAGGCAAGCTGGTCTGAAGAGTTCCCATATCTGAGCAACTGTTAAATTGCTTTCCTGTTTGTAATCTGAATAAATGATGACTGTGAACACTTTTGAATTGCTTGCCAGATCACTGCCTGGGAAATGACTGGGGCAAGTATTCCTGAAACCATTCAGAGTAAATTATGGGTGAAAAAGTGAGACAGCATATGCATGATTTAGAAACTGGCCAGTACTTGGCAGGCTGAAAACAATGCAAACAGTATCTGGAATTACTCTGGAGCGTACTTTTCCCTGGAGCAAATCAAGTCAAAAATAAGGTAACATGAAGCACAGCAATAAAAAAAAAGCTGCTGACTAAGCACCCTAGAGCCTTTAAACAACAAATATAATTTCCCTTGTTAAAATAATTCACAGAATTACAGAAGTGTTGGGGTTGGAAGGGACCTCTGGAGATTGAGACCAACTCCCTGCTAAAGTAGGTTCCCTACAGTAGGTTGCACAGGAAAGGGTCCAGGCTGGTCTGGAATTTCACATCCAGAGAAGGAGACTTAACCTCTCTGGGCAGCCTGTTCCTGTGCTCTTGTCACACTCACAGTAAAGAAGTTCTTGTATATGTGTGAAATTTTGTGTGTTGCAGTTTCTGCCTGTTTCCTCCATTGCTGCAAAAATAATCTGACCCCATTGACTTGACTCACCAGTCGTCAAGGGAAACCCAAAACCATAAGCCCACTCCAAATACATTTCTTGGAATTTTGAAAGGCAGATTGAACTTTCAGTCTCATCTAGACATTCAGAGCCTGCTCCCATGGGGCCAGCCTGGATCCCCTCTCTCCAAGGAGTCCATAACATCACATCTTGCCTCCTTGAGAAGCCTCAGCTGTGTAAGAGTGCTCTTCTACTTGTTTCTCTGAACTGAGGTAAGAGGTGAAAATTGGCTTGTCACTTAGGACAGAGAATCCATTGAATTCAGTCAGGAGATCTATCAGAGCTGTGCTATGGGATGTTCCAGCAAATGAGGAATGGGCAATCCTCACCTGCTGCCTGTGAAGGACATCTTCAGCTGATAGCAAGTGTCTTCCGGTCATGAGCCTTGGTTTTTCCATCCCCAGCAGCTGCAAACCAACAGCATTACTTTAAATCACATGGGCTTCAGCAAAGTTGGCCTTTGCTCAGAGCAGGGGGGTGTAGGTGTAGCCTTTTGAATCCTTTGTGTTTGTCACCCAGTCCACAAACCTGGAAAATAAATAGGCTAGGCTAATTCTTCTTGAAGTCCCAGATTCCAGCCTAAATTCATGTACCTCTCTATTCAGTCCCTCATTTACCACACTTCTTTCTTCACCCAGAGATTTCAGACTCATAGAAAGCAGTTTTTGCAGCATGCAAACTGGAGTTCATCCTTTTGCCCAAAGGCTGCTTTACCATTCCTATTATAAGTCAATTGAGGAGAGAAACATTTCCTATTTGATTGCAGAAAATTGCGTTTAGAGATACAGAATCATTGTACAAAACAAAGTGCTGGTTAAGCCAATTAAAAGAATCTAAATTAAAAGAAAGAAACAAGCTGTTGTCAATATACCAATGTCAGTTCTCACCAGTGCTTTGAATTAACCGATAACCAGGCTTTTCAGGCAGTCCAGTCCCATATCCATTGAAGAAAATGGCAAAACTCCCAAAGATACTGTGGGAGCAAAATCTAGTAAATAATCTGCAAGCTGCTAGTTCAATAAAAGTCATAGTAATTATGCAGATGGCTATATAAAGAAGTTCAACTGAAAATCGTTTTTTTGTTAAAACAAGCAAACAAACAAACAAACAAAAAAAAAACGACAAAAAAAAGAGAGACAAATAAGGAAGAGAAATTCTGTTGTAGTAGAAAATTACCAAAGTCTTGGATTTCGGAGATAGCAAACAATAAATCATCTGACATTGTAAAGTGTGGTGGACAAATTGTAATAGATATCAAGATGGGCTTGAAGGACAGGTCTATAAGAAGATACACTTTTCTGAACTAAAATAGAATCTTGCAGATTTAGTTACATGCTGAGTTTTGCATCACTGGAAAAAACTGATATGCACTACTGTACTAGAGTATTAATTAACATATTACTGATCTATTTAGGTTTGCATACCTTGAAATATGGAATTGGGTTCAAAAGAAAAGGAATAAAAAGAATGAAATATGTGTAGGTCTTTAGGCAAGGAGGAACCATTCTAAATTGCTACAGGGGAGTTTCAAGTTAAATAGAGAAACTGTTTGTGGAAGCTGCAAAAACTTTAGTAGTTGCAGTCTGTAAGGGTGGATGTCAGATAAATATTCCCTTGGAATGCCAAAAGGAGAAGCAGATTCTGACTTGGAAAGGAAAGGTGAACTGGAGAGTCTCTTGAATCCTTTTTCTATGATTCTTTGGCTTTTATTTTTTTCAAAATGATGACTTTCTCGACTCTCAATTGGCTTCTGGTTTGGTTATAAAAGCATTATAAAATAATGATTCCCTTCACCACATTTATTACAGCAGTGCCTAATTACTTACAAAAAAAGATTCCACTGCACTGAGTGTTACCGCAAGCAGGCACTAAAGGATCAGCCACTCTGTGGCTTTGGGACTAAAAATCTCTTAGTAGCTTGCTCAGGTGGGGAGCTGCCTTCGTACTGCATGCTGTATGCTATGTCTTTCTGCTTTATTTGGAGACTTCTGTTTCATTTCTTATTTTCTTCCTCTGAGAGTATTTACAGTACGATAAAATGTGCACTTGCTGTGCTTTTGGTCATTGATGCAGGTGTGAGTCCATTCCATGATTATCTGCACTGGAACTAAGATGCCTATACTGGAAGGGTCCGTATTTCTTCTCTAGAGAGAGAGAAAAAGGGCAGACAGTTTCAGGGGAAAGTTGAAATGTTATGTGGTCTGTGTTGCCTTGCAGAGGTGATTCCCTCTCCGCTGCCCAGTGGAGTAGGCAGGGAGCTTCAGGTGTTGGAACAGTTAACAGTGTGGAGCTCTATCAAGGGAGGGTCAGGTTGGGGGTGAGGGAAAGGTTCTGCACCAGAGGACAGTGGGCATGGAGCAGGCTGCCCAGGTTAGCGGGCATGGCCCCAAGTACTGGAGTTCAGGGAGCATTTAAACAATGCTCTCAGACACAGGGTTTGGATTTCTGGGTGGTTCTGTGTGAAGCCAGGGGTTGGATTCAGTGATCCGTGTGCATTCCAGAAGATACTCTATGACTCAATCTAGTGTTCAACGTAGTATTATTTTTTTTAGCCTTTAAAATTCCTCTTTACATGTTTTTTTTTTTTTTTTTTTTCCCTCCTTCAGCATGTTCTCTGGCTTCTTTCTTCACAGGTAGTATTCTTACTGTCACTCTCAGCAGTGTCAACTGCACCTTTTGTTTTTACTGTGACTGTCACAAATACTCCACCAGCAGATGCTTCTGCAACAGCTACCTTCACTTTTCCACTCACTGCCATTTACATTCACTCTTTGGGCAATCTTTTTTGGCCTGCAAAAATTATCCAACTGGCAGGAGCACTGTACTTGAAACAGGACTCTGTACTGCCATGCACATGTAAAATGCCTAGAAGAGATTTTGCTGTCAGTGGGGCCTTACTCCCATGTTAATGCCAGCAGCGTACAATTAATTTGGAATTTTCTTAGACTATAAAAAAACTGTGATGATCTTCTGGTTTGGGTTTTTTTTTTTTTTTTTAATTATTCAGTTTTGATTTACTGTGGAAAATGATCCACTGATAACCCAGTATCTCTATCAAATTTGGTTGTGTACTTGGTTGTTGTCCTTTAACATTCATCCTCCAAAAAGAGGGTTCCCAGTCTAGGCTGACCTTTTCTGATGTTATCCATTTTCTCTCTTGTGTTCCAATACAGTGAAGCTCAATGCACATTCTCACAGAAATTATTTTGCCATGAAAAACAAGAGAACTACTTCATCTGCCATGAAGTGACTCATGGACATCCTATGAGCCTTCAGAAATGCAGGCTGGTGGAAGAAGGATTGAACAGGGGCCATAGACAAGTAATAGCAGGTAAGGAATTGGTTAGTGCATCCAACAGATCACAAACATATATATGTATATATTCATTTATTAACAGTTTCTGAAGATAACAATTTGGATAAAAACAGTAAAAATCTGGTGCTGCAAAATTTTATTTTCCTTGCTTCCAATTTATAAATGCATTATGCATCACAGTACTGGTCAATCACTTGCAAATTGCTTGCAAATCAACCTGAGAAAATCGGGAGAAACATTTGGAAGCCAGGGTGCTCACAGTTTGCCACAATGTCTGAAAAAACATCGTGGTCTCAAAGAAAATAAAATCAAGTCAAGAATGTTTTTTGTGGCGAAGTAGAGGTAGGCCTTTTCTCTCAAGAAACTAGCATTAGGACTAGAGGGAATGGCCTCATGTTGTGCTAGTTGGATATCAGGAAAAATTTTTTCTCTAAAGTAATAGTCAGATGCTGGAACAGACTGTGATGGTAGGTGGATAGTTGGACTGAATGATCTTGGAGGTCTTTTCCAACGTTGGTGATTCTATGATTCTATGAGAAGCAGTAGGAGCAAAATGGTCACAGCTAATCAGTTGTATTTAATAAATACCTGTATAACTGTTGTGAGCTTCTATTGCTAGTAATGTTCGTCTGGCCTAAACTTGGCTGATGCAGCATGTGTTGATATGGTTTCACTGCTCTTAATTCCTGAGCTTGGAATAAACACATTGCAGTTATACCTATCCGTTCTGTAATTACACCCCCAAATGCACCGTAAAGCTTTCTAATGATAAAGATAACGAGCTGAAATAGAGCGGCTGGAAATTGCGATGCTTCTTTTGTTGAAAGACTTTAAATGGAAGCTGAATAAAAAACTATCTGGAATGATGTAGTTACAGATGATCGTGCCTTTGGGCAAATAGACGAAGTAATTGACCTCCTGACGTCCTGACCAGATGCATTTTTTTTTACTTTATAATCTTGATTTTCATTGGGCAACAAACATCATTTTTTTTTGCAGTTCTTATACTGCCTTAGTGCAATGTTGATACATCAGTCTTCAGAGTCACGTCTGAGCACTAGTAATGCCTACTATTAGGTTTGCTTGCAAAATTCATTTCTAAAATGACATTACTCTGAGATTGCTCTGAATGTAGCAAGTCACCTCACTTCTTGCTGCTGGGTTTTGTAGATCTGTGACTATACTTTGATCCAGAGAAAGCATTAAAATATGAAGAGCTATTGGAAATGATGACAGTTCTGTATTCTTTGAATTTAATGGAGGAAATGTATTTCTACTGTATAGAACTTTGAAGACCAGTTAGGTGAGCAAACTGCATGCAGAGGATCTCTTGCTGTTTAAATTCTGTGTATCCCTCCCTCAAATCTACCTGTAGCGTTTGCCTCAAAGCTTCATCTGGTTTTATAACAGGAACAGAGGTTTAAGCTGTCATTAGTGTACGAATCTAGCAGATTTAGCTTTACCAAGTTGTACAGTACTTTCTCAACTGGGTTTTTTAACAAAAAACTGTGTTTTTGGCTTGCAATCTGGAGAATACTTTCATAGGAAATTCAGACTAAATAAATCCATGGGATCTGCCTATACTGGGCTAAGCAACCAGTTTATAGACCTTTACCTGGCAGTGAATTCCTGGAAAAGTGGCCAGCCTCAGATCATTGTGGGACAATGTTTTTAGAGCATCTTCCATAGCTCCAGAGAGAAAGGGGTTGTTGCATGGAATTTTACTCTTGGCAGTCAGACACAGGAGCCCCTTTGTGCATTTCTTTTCCTGTGAAGGTGTTCAACTAAACAAGTCTGAATTGAGGCTCAGTTTTATCTGCTTATTAGGCAAGGTATTTGTTAAACCATGCGTTTTAGATGTAGCCTTTGAATAGAGAAAATGTATTCCTATCTCAGACTTGCTCTTTCCTTGGGCATTTTAAATAACTGTTAATACATAGATTTTAAATTTAAGTTAATAGGGTATTTAGGATGTAACACTTCTTTGTGGTTTAACCTGTCATTATGTCTGATTATTCCACTACACTGTGAGCTTACTCAGAGTAGAAGAGAAAAACATCTTGTCTTCCTGACAAGGCAAAGAAGAAGAATATGATTACGTAAAGGAGAGAGTGGGTCCCGTTCTGCCTCTCTTGTACTGTATCTGCATCACTGCTATTCCAGGCATTTCAGCAAACTTGTTCTGAATTTGCATCTGTGTCACTGAGGGCAGGATGTGGCCCACACTGTATAAAGGCTGCATCCTGTTGTCATGGCAATGAAAGTTCTAAAAATTGTAGAAGAACAGAACACTGGGTTGTTGTGATAAATGATGCATTAAAAGCTACTGCCTTCTTAAAGCTTCTTACTTTTAATTGATGCCTTTTTGTGTGGAATCTATTTTTATTGATGCATGCAATTAGCCAAGATGCTGCGGTAGTGGCTTTAATGTTCCAGTAGCCAAATATCATGTGGGAGATGACCGGGTTAGATTTTATAGTAAGATGAGTGATTGGTTAGCTTAAACTTATACGACAAACTTATGTTCTGTGCTTTCCAATTGATTTCTGCAATAGCTGTCACGCAGCAGCAGGAATCAACCTAAAGCTAATGTTATCACCGTGACAAGAAGGAAACCACATTTCTGACATCTGAATAATTCTGCATTCTGTAGCAGGTTTACAGGGAAAAGAAATGTTTCAGTGAATCCCATGCTTTTTTCTTTCAAAATTTTTGCAGGGAGGCTATAACTTGCACAATGCTTTTTGATGATCTCTCTGGTCTGCACTGGGCTGAACTTTGTGGTCTATAAATCTATCCCCACCAGCCCTCTGAGTTTACAAATCATTGGGTTGGATGTGCTTGGTTAGCTCCATCAGCCCCTCCTTGACAAATGAGTCTGGCATCAGCCATGTCCTTGGAAGGAGAGACCTGACTCACTTCCTTCAGGAGAGCTACGGGTGTTGCTGATTAAGGAGTGAGCACAGAAAGGAAACACTGGGAAGCTAAAGGCGATAGTGAAAGAAAGGTGAATTCCAGTTTTAATGATGTATCACATCATGATGTATATAAAATGTGATGCATTCTTGTCCCAGTTTACAAGAACCTAATTTCATGTGTCTGCGTATGGGTCTCCATGTGTCTAAGCTCCCAGCATAAACGCTGCTGTGGGATCTCTTTATCTAAGTGGGACACTTATTTCCATTTGAGATATTCTGGGTTATCAAAGACATTTGGGATTTCAGAGAGGTCTGACCGCTTTTCAAGCAGTAGAAGCATAGGTCTAAAATGGAGAGGAAGCTCTTTCTAGTTGCTAATTAGTGTGCATCACTCGTATTTTGTATCTAGAATACCGTTCTAGTGATTATAAGCAAAAGATATGACAGCTATTTGGGTGCCCCAGTAACACCAGTCTATAGATGAGTGGAAGTGGAAGGGAAATATGCCATCACAGATCAGCTCTGTGCTTACTGTCACCTGGAGAAACAACTGTAGAATGTTGACAGGAATTTCTATTAAAATCTTATATCACAAATATATAAATACAGAAATTAATAAACTAGATTTTGAGAGAAAGTCTCTGTCATGCCTTTGAGTACTGATGATTAGAAAAGGGACGCTAACATCCTATGAGGTTGAGTGAAGTTTGGTGTTTGTGTCCTGCACTGAGTTTTATCAGCAAATTTCAGGATGCATACAGATCAGCAGGAAAGCAATACTCACTGAAGTTAAAATTCAATAGGATTCTTGAGCATACAAATTGTTTTTTACCGGAATTTCTCCTATACTAAAGTTTAGGCACTTTCTAAACAGCGGCTAGGTTCCTACAAACTGGAATTTGCAGCACGACCTATAATGTTGTTTTGCTTTTCAATTGCTCTACTTACTTCATTCCCTGGAATTCACAGTAAGAAATTGCTGATATAAAAGGGGTGTTAACTATAGCAGCTTTTTAGTGAATCTTAGGTGCCAGCTATCTTGGTGGAAGTTTCTGCTTGGAGGTCAGGGTCTGAACATCCCTCAGTAGGCTGTTGTGTTTGTGGCCACTCTCCAGGGACTCACATATGGAGCAGCCACCCCATCCATGCCCTCGTTGTCCTCCAGAAGTGAGTGCTGTGTTGGAGGAACTGCAGAAAGCGATGTATCCCAGCTCCTCAGCCTTGCAAGCTCCCAGTGTGGTCACTAAGACAGTGCTATCATGCTACCAGGGCAGATGGCTGGGAAAAACCATGGCAAGACCAGTGTGAGTGAGTAGAATCTGCAGTGGAGAGAGGAGAGCTGCAAAGAGGCTGCTAACAAATCCATCAGCCCCTTGGAGCTTAACTGTGTGATTTGCACAGCTTTTCCCAGAGACAATGTGTGCATGCTCACATATTCAGCAAAATAACTCATGTCTTGGAAGGCAGCAAAATGAAAACTACACGGCAGTGAAAATAATAATGGCTGGGGGCTGCTATAGGATTATTATTTTTAGCTCTTAAATAGTGACAGTACTTTCTATGCTGTATAGTGATGAAGGTAAAATGTAATTCCTGCTCAGATTAAGTTGCTGGGAAGAAAATATATAAATCCACAGCTTTAATGAAAAGAAACAGCAGAAGTGGGTGCAGTCAGAAAAGCACTTAAAGAGTCATTTTTATTTATTCAGGTCAAAATAGGATGTAGATTGCAGAAGGTAAATCTCACGGGAAGCAAGCACTGGCCTTTCCTACACTAAAGCTGCTTTCAGATTTGAAGAATAGGCCTGAGCTTATTTTTAACCCATGGAACTCCACAATGTACTAAAATTAAACAAAACCCATAGAACACACACAAACTAATGAAACAATCTGTTGTACGTTGCTCCCTCCTGCCCCCACACTAAGTTACACACATTCTGATAAATGTGAGGTAGCAAATTCACCTCCTGATATCTTAGTGAGAAGCAATTTAGTTTACTAGCTAAGGTGCCACAGGTGTAACTTGAGAAAGGAGACAGAGGAAAATGAGCAAGCCTGGACTTAGCTAAAACAGCATTCAGTGAGCCCCATGTCAGCAGCAGTTGTGCTGAAGCTTTGTTTTTCGAGAATCTTTGCTCTTAGGCAACAAGGAATCCCAGCAGTCTTGAGTGGTTAGAAAGGTCATAATGTTCCCTCCTCCTCTGGCAGACAGTCAGAGATGAGAGATGGACCTGGAATGAAGAGTGGACTTCAATGTTTCTTGTGTTTTCTGCATAATGGAAGGCACTGATCAGAGCAGCAGTGTGAAATACTGCCTTTGGCACACAGCACGAGCCTCCGAGCTGGTGAAGATCACTCTGCTGAGAGCACAGGGACAACTTCATTCGTCAAATTGCATAGAAACGAATGAAGAGTATATATTATTTGCTTTTATGTTTGCAGAGCTGTTAAAAATTCATGGCCCTGTTCTCCAGGAAATTCATCAGGCATGAATGAAACTGAAAAGTGAGTTTTATGTTTCATATGTATATCTCGAGGAGAAGTAGAGAGTGGTTGTAACTCATGAACTAAAACTGAGTTTGATGTGGTCAGCACTCTATAATGCTGCGTACATTTCCATGGAAGTCTATGTGAAGATGAAACAAATAGATGAGCCTTTTTAAAAGCTCTTGTTTTTATAAACCTCTGAGTATGTCACCAAGGAAGAGGTTTAGCAGACTTTTTGCTTCTCAGTTTGGGTTAGAATTGCAGACCAGGCTGGGAGGCTGAGGATGAAAGGTGGGGTGCACATTCGTTCTTTGCCTGTGGCTTGTGGAGATGCACAAATGGGAAAGGAAACGAGAAGATTACTCAAAGGATCTACTAGAAGACCCTCAAAGGATGTCTGTGTACACTTACTGATGGGGACAGAAGCTGATGTAATTTCCCTTGCATTGCTAATATCTCATACTGTGGTACAGAAATCAGGGAATTAATTACAGCACATGATGCGGTGCTTTCCATAAGAAATCATGGTCATTTAGCAGTTAATCCCTGAAGCTATCAAAATACATAAAATCAGTCCATTATATATATTAAATGTGTCATTTCAAATTAGATTTATATTTCAAGAAGACAAAATGGAACCTGTTTGCTTGAAAAACTAACATCTCCCCATGTCCTTCCCAAATAAGCCCAAAGAAACGCCACTGAGCAGAATGTCAGGTGTTACAAAAATAGCTGGAAATTGTAGATTTTAGTTAGATATGTATTCTCCAGTAAATTTTGGTCAATGCAAATATTAAGAGCATTAAATATTAAAAATATTAAATATTAAAAATGTCAAGTCATATTAACGATGGATAGTTTTGCAAATAAATGTAGAAGCACAAATAATTTTGAAAATATGAGTAATGAGATGTAACTTCCAGTCATTTCAATGAAAACATTTAGGATAAGAATTTAATTTGCTTTATGCAGTGTTACCAACAACATAATCACATTTGAATGTGGCATATAGATGTTCCTTTGTTGAGTTTTGACTATTCTTTTTATTCATATTTTATTTATGAACTCTTTAGACTTTTCTGGTTGTGTTCTTTTCAGTTGCAGTAAATTTTTTCTTGTTTTGTTTTATTTTGTTTCGTTTTGTTTTTTAATCAGAAACTGCTTCAGAATAGTTATTTTGCATAAATGTTCCTTAACTTTCTTTGTATTCCACTGCATCTTCTTCTTGATTTTCATAACCTACCTAGTGTCTGTTTTTCTAATATGGAAAGATATCCTATCTCAATATCCTCCAGTCTTCTGAAAAATGGATTTAAAATTCTTGAGGGAAGTGGGGTTTCACAGCAGCATGCCTGACTCTTCACTCGCAACTCATGCTTCTGAACGACTTTATTTGTAAGATGTTTGCCCCCAGGTCTCAAGATGAGGAACTTTTCCGCCTGACAGTCAGCATGCATCCCCCTGTTTGATGGGAAGAGAAACATGGCATTCCTGTGATCAGTTGTGTAGAAACAGAATGGCCATCCAGAGAGGAAGTATTCTGTATGACAACTATGTGTTACAGGAAATGTTAAGAAAGTCTCTGAATAACTTGCTGATTACCAGTTAGCAATAAAGGCTATTTCCCTGGGATCTTCAATTTTAAGGATTTACTTGTTTGTTTGAGGTCTTGAAGACAGTGTTGCAGTAGGAGAGCCCAGCGTTTCCACCAAGAAGATCAATGTCCCTGTAGAACAGCATCGTCTAGAATTTAAACTGGAAAGAGAGCGATGGAAGAGTGGCAATGAGATGTGATGTCACACAGGCAGAGGGGAAAAAAAGGCTGAGGGAGCTCTGAAATACACACCTGGCCCTACTTTAGCCGAATGCTGCTGCAGGGAGCTCCCAGCTGCCCTACGTACCCAGCCCTGAACCAGGAGGGACCCATGCTGCCCTGTCACTGCTGCCTGAGGAGATAAGTGGTCCAAATGAGCACCCAAGAGTCTTTCTCTTACTTTTAGTCATTTTCAGGAGAAATAAGAAATGGGATGCTGGAGGGAAAAATGGGCATAATGTGTTGTGGGGAGCTGAGTTCTCAAGAGGAGCCCTGGTGTAGATTGGGAAGCAGAAGTCTCTGGGTGGCTTTACCAAGAAGGTCTTCCAAAGACAAATTGCCTTCCACCTCCCGTTGCCGTGGAGATGGGAAAAGCTCTTCTGCAGAGACTGCAGCACGCCGGAGACCGAGGGAGAAAGATGTGTGACGGCACCTCTTTCCCAGACACAGCATACGTTGAGTTAAAAGGGAGTGAGAAGTTTTGTTTCTGTGTATTCCTTAAACATGAGGTGAAAACGTTCTGAGAGCTGTTATGTTTCTCCTCCCGGATATCCATCCTGCTAATCAATAAATTCTACAGCTGGTGATGGGAGGATGATTTATGGTGTGGTGTGGTATCAGAGTTACGCCGCTTTGTTGATGTATTGATGCAATGCATTATGGAGGCAGTATCCCGCTGTGATACATTGATTCAAACCCTGCTTGTAACCAGCAGCAACACTATTGAACAGCCTTTTGTTCAGGAAAGACTGTTTGACTTTTATTCTTTCTTTTTTTTAAGCCTGTCAGATAAAAACATTGGGGGTGCTGCCATTATGGCATTCCAGAAGAAAAGTTTCTCACTTTTTCAGCCAATGCACTGAAGGTGTTGGATGTGGAGCAACCAAATGGTGTAGAAGGGCTCTGGCCACCTCCTGCTTCCTGATGGCCCAGGCAGCATCTGCAGTCTGGTTAATGGAGGCTGCCTTAAAACAGTGGAAGCCACCTCAGCCATCCTGTTGTTTTGCCAGTGTGGTCTGTGTTTACTTGCTTCTCTCCCTGTCAGTGATCAGCGGTGTTTATTTTCAAGTGGTTTTGCTTTTGACACATTCCCAGCGAGTGAAGCGCATTGCAGCCACTGGAGTATATTGAGCAGTAAGACTGAATTAAGAAAGCCTCCTAGGGAAGCTAGCGTACCGCGGTGTTGAAATTAGAAAACATATTGTACAACGCAGCCTTGGATATTCAGATGAACATTTTTCCTCGAGGTCCCGTAGGCATATCCAAGTTTGAGCAGTGAAGAGTACAAACAGCTGCAGCCCTCATGAGCCAGTGGGCACACTGCTGTCACCAGCTACTGAAGTGTAAGTCAGTGACATGGGCGCACCTTGAGGAAAAAACCCTGCTACCCAAACAAAACAGCAGTTCTGACCAGGGGGAGAGCAGCGGTTGGAGGAGGTACAGGATCTGAATGCAGAGTGCTGAAAGGAGGTTTGCAGAAGGGAATTAAGTGTTCAGGTGTTTTACTTTAAATGCTTTTTTTTTTTTTTTTTTTTTTCTTCTCACTATCCACACAGATGTGCTGGCGTGCTCTGGTGTCAACTACTGCCTGCTAAAAAATTCTAACAACATTTTTTTGGGGGGGAGAGAAAATAGCAATGAGTTATATGCAATAACTGTTCAAAGCTTGTCATAAATTCAGGGAGCCATCAAATAACTAGACTACCCGTACACCTAAATCCTCAGTGTGCCTCTCAGACACAGTGATTGCTTTGGAACAGATGGAAAACTGATGAGCCACCCAAAGCTAAAGGGAGCACCTGGCATCCTTTCCAGGTCCAACATAACCATGTGTCTTTGGACTGTATACTCATACCTTGCCAGAGAGCCTTACGAGGCACAGCTAATGGTGTTAATAAACTCCCTTCCTCGTGAGGACCCTCTTAAAAAGGAAGCCACGAAAGTGGGTCTGCTAGAAATGTTGTTTACTGAGTAGGCCACAAAGCCCAAAATCAAAATGCGGTCCAGAGAAAGCCCCATTCAGCCAGTTTACCAAGTGTGACTGGCAAGGGCTGCAAATCATGTCATTCCCAGTGAGGACACTAAGAAATTTGTGTGACTCTTGGCTTTCAGGTCTCTAAAGCCCTAAGAATCCCACCTCAAAAAAGAGAAAAATCACCTGTTATCTTATTTTTTCCACAAAAATGAATCAAAGAACACAATGCTTCCATCAAGGGTGATAAAAGTTCCTTAGTAGCCCAGGTTGTTCAGGAAACACAGAAAAGAGATCAAAGTGGATGAATTAGATGTTATTAAGCACTTGAAATTCTCTTCACTCAGAAGTAGTTTACCATCCAGTTACTAAGCAGCAAACCATTTACAGTACTATTCAGTTGTTGGAGATTTTCAGAGTGGTTGAGAAATTCTGGTGCAGATGTCACTGTCTGTATCTATTTCTGGCTATGTTGCTGTGCAATTAAACTAGAACTTTTTCTCTACTCATCTGAAGGACAGAGAAGCAATAAAAGGACATAACTATACAGTATTTACTTTTGTGTGGACGTTAGCATTAGCAAAGCATTTCTTTGTTCAATCTATAATTTCATGTTAATTATTATCTTCTTAATTGGCACAAAGCTTAAATCAAGATTTTGATTTATGGCTAAAATTTCATATTATCACATTAAAAGCAGTGGCAGAATATGGCACATACCAGTGTATATCCTTCAAAATATGCCTTGATAGAAATTCCATATTGATTAGATACTTGGGCAAATGGCCAGTGCTTTCTGCTAAATGTAGGAGACAGAACATTCATTTTGTGATAGGCTTTTAAAAAGAATCCCGGCAACTTAAATTAGAAGATACTACTTGAGAGTTGGTCTGACTTGTGTTTTGGAAAAGAGAAACAAAGGAGGAAGCTGAACTGATGCTTTAGATTCAGAAGACATGTATGTTCCAGTACATTTTATTTTGATTTCTTCAGATTTCCAAACTACAGAACAAGTAAGAATTGCTTTTCTGAATGCTTCCATTTTGGGGAATGGTCCTTTGTGACAGAGCACAGAGAAGAAACACTGCTACAAATGTGTGCTGAAAACCATTTTTAACCATGACATGAAACCACTTAAAGGTTTCTTTTTATGCAGAGAAACTGCGTAACACTAAAGCTGCTGCTTATCTTGCCACATTTGTGTGAAGTAGATTTTTGTTTATACACTTTTGCTTGTTTTGAATTATAATTCTCTGGGGCTCAATGTACTATGAATACTTTTTTCCACAGTAAATAATGCTTGAAGTGGAACAAGCAGATCCTCAGCTGCTAAAATTGAAGATTCTTGTTCATTCACTGCAGACTTTTCCTGGAGTCCTTGCTTGCTCTGAGCAAAGGCATGAAAAGCAGACTCTAAGTAACAGGGCTCACTGGTTAAAAACTGATACAGCAAAATCTGCCCACACCTTCCACCAAATGGTGTGCCAGATCGTAGTGGTGAAGAGCAGCATCTTTTGCCAGGAAGGCAGTAGGCTGCTCACCAGGGAGGAATTCTGCCTTTATTACAGCTGTCTCCACCAAGATAGTCAACTAAAATAGACCATAAGACAATCCCAATTATGTCTCAGTCATCGACAGCCATAACAGCTTGTATATACTATTAAGTATTTTGTCACACATCACACTAGGCACTGAAAATATTGTGATAGATGCAGCTACTACTGTATATGGAGCTGTCAGAAAAATGGGAGATGTAGGGATTGTGCCTTCAAAAATAAGTTTCCAGAACTGTTACATCTAGGATGTGGGGTTTTTTTTTTCAGTCGAGAAGCAGCACAGTTCTTATGAAATTGTTTGGTATTCTTCTCCTTGTAGATATTTTCACTGTGTTTTTCCCCTGTCTTAAGAAGGTAAGACAAATCTAGCTCAGCAAATTCACCTCTGGTGTTTGTAAGAGCAAAAGTTCAGGTTTTCAGTAGTACATAAATGGTTAAAGCAGGACCATGGGAAAGAAAGCTTCTTGAGTGGTGGACTACTGCAGAAGAGCACTGAGTTTTGACTACAAGAAACAATATAGATTTAGGACAAAAGTTCTCTGCAGTAGAACTGTAAGATTTAATGTTCTAGGGTGAACACTGGGGACTGATATAATCTATCCCCATCCTATCCCAAGATGGATCCCAAATATGTATATACTGCTTCTGGTGGGTATTTGTTTAACTTACAAAAATAGAAAACTTACTGCCTCCTTAGGTGTTCTATTCTACTGCTTTTCTGCTATCATGAGAAAATTGTTTCACAAGTCCAACTTGCATTACTACTTCTTAGCTCCCCAGACAAAGACCAAGGGGGAATTCCTCAGCCACTTAGCTAAGGAGACTCAAGCTTCTATGAAAGCCAGTGGATGAAAAAGTGAACATGAGCCAGCAGTGCTTTTGCAGCTCAGAAGGCCAATAGTATCCTGGGCTCCATCAGAACAGGAGTGGCCAACAGGAAGAGGAACGTGTTTGTCCCTCTCTACTCTGCCCTTGTGAGGCCCCATCTAGAGTACTGCGTCCAGGTCTGGGGCCCCAGGTACAGGAAAGATGTGGAGCTGTTGAAGAGGGTCTGGAGGAAAGCCACAGAGATGATCAGGGGGCTGGAGCACCTCTCCTACAAAGACAGGCTGAGGGAGCTGGACTTGTTCAACCTGGAGAAGAGAAGGCTGCGGGATGGCCTCATTGCAGCCTTCCAGTATTTAAAAAGGGATTATAAACAGGAAGGGAATCAACTTTTTTCAAGGGAAGATAGTGATAGGACAAGGGGGAGTGGTTTTAAGCTCATGGAAGGAAAGTTTAGATTGGATGTCAGGGGGAAGTTCTTTACTGTGAGAGTGGTGAGGTGCTGGAACAGCTGCCCTGAGAGGTTGTGGATACCCCATCCCTGTAGGCACTCAAGACCAGGTTGGATGGGGCCCTGGGCATCCTGATCTACTACCAGATCTGGATATTGATGGCCCTGCCTCTGTCAGGTTGGAACTTGATGATCCTTGGGGTCCCTTCCAACCCAAGCCATTCTATGATTCTATGATTCTATGAAAGCTCTGATTCTATGAAAACTCTGATTCACGAGCACACAGCTGCTCCATAGTGGAGAACTGTCTTGAGCACAGACAGCCCAAAGAAGGTAAGTTACCCTGAGGGCTCTGAGTGCCCAAATTTCTCCAGGTTATTATTGAGAAAACACAAATCTATTTAGCCAACAAATTGAAATTCATAATGCACTAATCAAAGAAATATAATTTTGAACATAGGAAGTTCCATACTAACACACAAAACTTCTTTACGGTAAGGGTGACAGAGCACTGGAACAGGCTGCCCAGAGAGGTTGTGGAGTCTCCTCTGGAGATATTCAAGACCCTTTTGGATGCCTATCTGTGAGGTATATTATAGGGTACCTGCCTTAGTAGGGGGATTGGATTCAATCTCTTGAGGTCCCTTTCAACCCCTTCAATTCTGTGATTCTGTGATTTTGTATCTGACAGATTTCCTTGTATCTACATTTTGGAAATTCATGGGCATTAGCCTTGGAAAGGCACACATACTGATTATGCTTCTTCATATTTTACTTCTGAGAAGACATGCCTCTTCTAGGCTGCCTTGCCCTGCTAAATGCTTACCACGATGTAGGATGTGTGCATTTAATCCAGAATTTCTCATTTTAGCAGAAGATAGATCAGTTCTTAAAGTACCGTCTCTAAGTCTCAAGGTGTTTCCTCATTCCTTCCTCATTTAATTTCCTTTGTGAGTTCTTCCTTCATTGTACTGTGCTGCCTCCTCAAGCAATAAATTCATTTGTATGATGTCAGACTTATGTAGTATAAAATCATCTAGTGATCTTCAGAAGACACTAAACTATGCCTTCTCCAACAGGCTAATGCCTTTGCACCTGAATTTGGAAGAAGCATCAGTATTTCCAACTACCATCTTGTAGCATGAAGATATTCTCAAACTTTCTATTTGAGAATAACTTTGAATTAAATACCTCATTCTTTAATTCAGAAAAATATTGGTCTTGTGCTAAAATTATCCTTCATAAACTGCCTCTGCAAAAGCTCATCAATGATTCACTGCTATGCTCTTAACTGCAGTTATCCAGCTCCTCCATATGTAGTTGATAGTGATTGGTGTCCAGAAAAGTTAGTGCTGAATCATATCCTTATTGATTGGAACCAGTACTATCAATTGACAGCCCCTTAACAGAATAATTTTGTGCTGTCGTGTTTGTGTCTGTAACTTAACAAAAACTGAAAAATACTCTGTCATTCAGAGGTAGATTACAAGAGTGAATCAAAATCTGGAAAAATGACCTGCAGTGAGACACTAAAAAAAGGCACTATGAGGCAGTATAACCACCTGCTGTAAATATCAGTGCTGGAACATAATATACTGCTGGTACATAATATACAACTCTTTAATCTAATAGAAAAGACATACTGAGAAAAAAAGACTTGTAGCTAATGCAATTCAAATGGATATGATTAGAAAGATGTACTACAATTAATAATAAAGCCATTTGCCAAGGGGTACAGTATATTCACTGTCTTTTGGAGATATTTTCTAATTCTAACTTGAGTTCCCTGGCTCTTTGTTGGACCTGTGAAACTGTATTTTCTAAGCAGTAAAAGACATCAGCTTTGGTGTCTTCTTCAATGGTTCTATTTTAGTCTGTTGGTCTTTAGCTTTTTTTTTTCCTTCAATGACAATATCTAAATTTTTGAGTACAGAGTAGTAACACTTCTGGATATTCATCCTTGCAGATTATTTTTTTCAATCAAGTGTCCATTTTACTTAAAAAAAATAGGCAAGGTGATTTGTAACAGAGCTATTCTCACAGTAAACCCCTTTCACTACAGTCAGAAAATGATTGTGAAAAACACGTGATGTATTTTAGACTTCTTCTAAGTCATAAGCAGAAGATAATTAGGTTATATATGGCTGCTAGCCCTCGTACTTTCCACAGCTGAAGTCAAATTAATTGCAATTATCAGTTGTTTCCATGCCTTTACATACTTATAAATTCAGTGTATATTAAGCCAAATTGCAGCAGAAATCTTTTAGAATCTTTTAGGAAAAAGCTCAGTAGTATCAATTTGTCCTTTCCCTGTATCTCTAAATTTTAACCTACTTCCCAGTTCTTCACATTATGCTAGACATTTGCTATGTTTAATTAGGGACATTAATACGTTTCTCAGTGTGAATCACCCTTGTGACTTTTACATTAGACACAAATAAGTTGAATTTGATAGCAGGAAAAGGAAAACCTCAACCACTGACATCATTAAGGATTATAACCTAACCCAAGGTTTACAGAAGGAACTCCACACCTTAATTTGAATTGATTATCTAAATAGTTTCATTAAAGGATTCTAACTGAATCAAGCTCATTTTTTCGCAGTGACCCAGAGCAATGACTTTACTCGCTTCTACAAAGGTAAAATGTCTGTACACTTTGAAACTGGCCTGTGAATTACATCACTTTGTTAGTTAATATTTGTTAGAGAAATGAGAAGCGTTGCTTAACTTGTGTCTGAAAATTAAGTGGAGAGAAAATATAAACATACAAAAAACTTAAAATTAAGATGCTAAAGAAAGAAAGAGTCCAAGGATATCAATGTATCGTCACAATGAAGAACAGAGCCGCAAGTCAATACATCTCTTCAAACAAATTCAATTCGATGTCAGTATACCACTCTTTTGCTTCAAAATTCCTGTAACTCTAGATTCAGTGCAGAATTCATTTTTGCAGTGGTAAGAAAAGGCAGGTACATGTAAAGATTTTTGAAACGTTGAGATCTTTTTACTGAAAAGTTAAAATAAATATTTCAAATGTCTTTATAATATAATTATTTTTCCTTTTTTTTTTTTTTTTTTCCTCAGTGAGGTGCACGCAGACATCTCCCACACACTTTTTGGTAAGGTCTGTCACAGGGGGAGGATAAAACTATAGTTGGAACAGAGTACTCATTGGATGCTCAGTTTGTATGTCTGAACCCAGGATGAAGATGTGGGAGCCTGGAAGGAGACATAGGGCTCGTGGTGTAAGGAGCTTCATGGTAGTAGTATGTGGTCCACCAGTATCCATAGGCTTCTGGGTTAATGCTCATGTACTCTGACACATCGTAAGAAATTACTTAGCCACATGGATAAGACAGAAATTAAATTTACATGAGGAGAAGTCAGGTGATGAGACATAGGTCTGGAGGAGGAAAGAGGGGAAAAGGTTATGGAAGTAACATGAGCTGAGAAGCAGAGTCACAGAAATGACTGACCACTCCTTGCATGAAGAAACCACTCCTTTTCTTGAGTATTTTTGTAAAAACTGGGCAGGTCCTGTGCATTAGAACAAGCTAGTAGGAAGGAGGGAGGTGTATAGGGGCAGGGAGGAAGTGATGGAGCATATGACAAAGCGATCCCCTGTGAGCATCGTGGCTGGTGCTGGAGATGCTGGGAGGAAGAGGGCTTGCTTTCTCTTTTCAGTGGCTTGTCCCTTCCTCAGGACAATGTATTTTGAGTACAGTCTTGAGACTCAAAACATTTGAAAATGTATAGGCACATGTCAAAATTCAGTGGGTGTTGAAGGAAAATCAACATCAGAAAATCTCTAATGTTTTAGTTCTCAGGCTCTGAAATAGGAAGTTATATAGCTCCCTTAAAGCCATCCTCGTACAAAGAGTATCTAAATGATGCTCAACTCACTGGATTAAAAAAGATAAAAGCTTCTGATAGTCCTTGCACTACATTGCAACAACTTTTTTCTTTTTGCAAAATCGAGACATGAAACCAAAAACACTTACTTAAGAATCTCCAGCAACCTCAGAACAACAGAATTTTTGTCTGCTTTAGATCATGTCAAACAATCTTCTTGAACTTATTTCCATTTGCGTCAAGAATACAACTGTCTGAAGAGTGACCTACTCTTATTGCAATATTTGCTTTGCTTTTAATTATAGCAATTATATTGCCCCAATCACTGGCATAATACCCTGAATGTTGACTCTTTTTCTTAATTTTATTGTTATATAGATTACACATTCTGCCAGCACAGTGCCCTCTAATTATTCAGCTGAAGATGTTGCCTGTGCCGCAGAGATCTTTGTGCAGAGGAACTCTGAAGATTTCTCGGGAGGCTGCTGTGCAGCAATGATCATGCATGGACTCCTTCAAGGGACAGGTTGAGGCGCATGTTTCTCCTAAAATATCCTCTTTTTTTCTTATGTTGTTCTTTCCACCTTTTCAAAACTGCCTTCTTAACAAAGTGTAATGTATAATAAAGATAAAACAGCCTGGAAAGCAGAAAATAGTAGACAGCATGTATAACACAGCATTTTTTTTTTCCCCACTGTTTTAGACAGATGAGTTAGTAAGCTTTTTTTTTTAATTACAAGGTTATTGTATGTCTTTCTATTAACTACCTTTTTGACTAATTTCTGTCTTTATTAACTCATTCAACTTAGGAACTAATAAAGGATAATTATTATTATTTAACAACAGAACAATTTGTATGTGGTTGAAAAGATTAGGTAGGTAAACCAATCTGACTGTCATTAAAATATGGTATGTAATACAAGAGAAAATAGGTGCATTATTCTTCTGCTCCACAAATTGATCCAATATTTCCTGTTTCACAGTAATGAGTATTTCGGCTTAGAAAGGCAGATAGCTGTAAACATTACTTTTGCCAAATCCATACTAAAGATGGAAAAATATTCTTGCATCACACAGCACAAATAAATCATGGGAGTGATTGCATGACTTGGTTGATGGCAAACTGTTTTAAGAACCTTCCTTTGGTACAAAATGGTGTTATTATTGCATTTAAGTCTTTCCTTCATCTCTGTCTACAACTCGACTCTGTCCTGATTCCTTATTAGATCCTTAGAAGACTCATTCCAAAAACAGACCAAAGGCTATGTGCCTGGACGAGAACTATATCATGTACTGGTGTGAAAAGTCAGAGAGCTGCTGGCAAGGAATGGCACAGCCAGACACTTGTGATAGAGTTGTTTTATTGTCCCTGTGCAAAGGAGACTTGATGTGACTAAAAAGTCTGTCTCTAGTTTAACAGAATTGGTGGATGAGAAATAGTTAATTGAGGATGCTTTTATATTCCAAAATGGAATTGAAGGATTGCTAAATGTATTATTGGAACTATATTGGAATTGCTGGTATCTCTACACTGTCTAATAATTACCATTACGTGAACCAATACATAATTGCTCACGATGAAGAAATATAAATTAGCTTATGGGATCTCTCTTTTGGAATAAACTGATGCATTCCCATTAATTAAACAAGCAAACAAACAAATCAGATAACAAATGAAAGCAAAAAGCTGCGTTTGCTTCTGCAGGAAATCCAGCCCCGGGACTTCTCCCAACAGGCAGTGTGGAAGGATCAGTCCCAGACTGGCTCCATTTGCATTTTTTTTCTTCAACACTACCATGGCAATTTTTGCACCTCCAAATACCCCTTGCCCTCATGCCAGATCTCAGGACATACACTGAGTACCCAATATTTCATGCTGTAAAAATAAAATCCCAGAGGAATGAAGCACAGCTCATGTCACTTCAGAAATCTACATCTGAAATAAACTACACATGCACAAAAGTAATGGTAACTGATGGCTAAAAGTGCACCTCACACATCTGAGGGCTGTCGCAAAGCTTTGTGTTTTACAGGGTGGACCTGGATGCTATTACCTGGAGGGCACTCCAAGGCACTGTGCTCTGAATTGCTTCACACTACTAGTCCAAGAGCTGGAGATTGTTTCTGAGAGACAACAAAATTTGCCATGTAGGCACAGCCATCAAGGAGTACCAGCTGTATTCCTGCCTTTGCGCCAGCTTTGATTCTTACACGAGATGAGCAGGATATGCTTGCATAATGCTATTCTTGTTCTGGTCAACCCCTGAGACAGACCTCAGGTACACTAAAATACCTTGCTTGGGGACAGTGGGTAGCCTAAAACTGCCAGGTCATGTCGTGCCCAATACGTCCTGATGCTCAGTACCTGCAAGTGCTTCCTTGAAGGGAAATCTGTGGCCTCCCTTACCCTTTTCCTACCTATGTCGAGGCTTTCAGAGGGAGGTGAAATGAGCAGTTCAGGTTAATATGAGTGTCCCACCAAACCATCTGCTCTCGTGTCTTGACAGACGTCTGCCCCCTCTCTGTTCCTTTCATTTTAGTTTGCTTTTATTGCTATAAATGAATGCATATTTGCCTACTTGTACATGCCTTGTGACATGTTTCCACTCATCAGGGCACAGCCAGTCCCTTGGTTTTTAAGTAGCAGTGTTACATAATAAAGATTCAAATCCTATGAACATGACAGGAGGCTTATGACAGTTATAATTATATTCCACAAGGCACGAAGTTTTCATTGTGTTCTGTTCATGATAGTTTTTTAAACTGCAAAGGCAATTTATTCGGTTGATTTCATCCATTAAAGAGATGTATTCCTTTGGGGGGCTGTGAAAGTTTGACCATCTCTGCAGACATAAATATGCTGTGGAAATTAATGGGGGATTGATTTTATGTAAATAAAACAGTGCAAACACCTATTTAAAACAATGCTGTTCTTCACAAGGTGCCTGTGTTGTGTCACAACATACCGGTACAAGATGGGGATAAAATCTGTTTCTATTACAGCTTTCATTCCAGAAAGGAAAACAGAATCATTACAAATACAGGTCCCACAGTTACTTCTACATATTAAAAATCTTGTGAGGGTAATTGGCTTAACAGAACGTCTTCCTGGTGTTAAATGTTAAAGTGTGCTAGAAAGCTAAATGATTGAATCTCTGTCTATACTCAAGAAATTGGTTTAGTTTAACAAGTGTCTGTGTGTGAATTATCTTTTGATTTAATGATGATTGCTCTTTCCTTTCTTAACCCATTTAAACATTATTGAAATAAACAATTCCCGGGACAGTACAAATATTTTATTTCAATTTCATTAATCCAGTCTAAATTTAGCTCATATCTGAATTATCACAGCTCTCATATCCTTATATACTTAATCCTTATATACTTAAGTGAGATAGGCCACTTTATTTATTTCCTTATTTATGGACATAATTTCATTTGCTATTAAAATTAAGTTATATTAGACAAGTACTACAAGTAGCCAAACATACTTGATAATATCATTTAAGATGAGGGTATTTTGAAGAGAGTGGAATAGTTGTGATGCATTCAACTTGAACTATGGTTCAAATCTTTCATTCTAGGAGCAGTGTTTTGTTGCAGATTTTGTTCTTTCTGCCCCTTTATGGGGAACTTCACCACTGCTAGATTCTCTGTTCCTTGACTGTTTTTCTGCTTTGGGCTCACCTGGGTATGATTTGTCTAAGTTCCTGTGGCTGGAAAACAAAGCAACTTTCTTCAAAACAATGCATTATTTATTCAGGATCAGAGGAAGAAAAGAACAGTGTCGCTTTTGTAGTTCTTCGCAATTCTTTGTAATACAGAGCATTCTGGGTTCAAACCCAATTTCCCCAACCCCAGTTAGGAATAGGTAAGAAACCCTGGAGCCTATGTCAATGTCTCTTCTTCAAAGACGCTACTTACTGCCCACACATGCATCTTCTATGGCAAAACTAGAAAATCTGACCCTCAGACGCTAGGCCTTGGCCTAGAGAGAGAAGACGACTTTGTTAGCCTTGGATGGACTAGTTTATCAGCTCACACTGAATGGCTATATTGTAAACAATAATTGATAACACCATCTCTGGTTTTACTTCATCTCTGTTTTTATTTTACTTCCTTTTTTTCTCACTCTGCCAAGCTCTAAAAGGCTCCTTTTATTTCACTTTAAGCATCATACTTTTATAAAAGTAATAAGTCTCCCTCAGTTGGCTCAGGAGTTCTGACTGAATTGGTGAAAAAAAAAAAAAAAAGAGGAAGGGATGAGAAATGGTACAGAGTCCTGAAAATCACTTGGGGACACTGGGCAGCTTTAGCTTACCATGCAGTCAGAAAGAACAGCTCTTGATTGACATGACACCAAAAACCTAGAAAATAGTGAAGATTCTTAAGTGGTTTTCATAGGGAAAGTGGTGCCTCCTGGAAATCTTTAGAGAGACACAGCCCTAAAAATTGCTCTCCATATGTCTGTCTAACTTAATTTCAACAAGAGAACGGCCCAAGACAATTCAAAGAGGTTCAGAACATCTCTTTCCTTCCTCCTATTTTCTGAACTTTTAATGGATTCTCAAAAATAGGAATTAAAATATGGGAAAGTAGACAGGGAATGTTATTTTCCAAATGTATTAGAATGCTCTGTCTGTGTATGTCTTAGCTCTGGCTTGTTTTGTGACTGTATTAGAGCAAACAGAATCATAGAATCATAGAATCATAGAATCATAGAATCATTAAGGTTGGAAAAGACCTCTAAGACCATCTAGTCCAACTGTCAACCTATCACCACCATGCCCATTAAACCATGTCCCTCAGTGCCATATCTCCACATTTCTTGAACACCTCTAGGTTCTTGAACACCACTTCCCTGGCATTATGTTCCAGTTTTAGACCACTCTTCCACTCTTTCAGACATATACTTAGCATTTGTGTTTATATATATTCAAAAGTCATATAAATATTTTTCCAATATTTTTCCACATTCATTTCAGGTTACCAACTGATATGATGACCTTCTCCTTAGAAAAGAAACTGATGAAGAATTATGGCTTCCAGTAAGATTTGTGATAGAAATAAAGACTTAATTATGAGATTGCCATGAAAAGGGGCCCAATCCACTGCAGGTTATTTGAAACTCATTATTTCTGTTTAGCTCTGTGCTGAAAACCATCCTCAAGTGTGCTTTGCAAACAGTATCAAAGATGAACCTTCTCTGTAGAACATTTCCATGAAGCGGTAAGTTTCATTTGACATTTTATGGTCCTGCTATTCTTACTGTAAGGTGCGGCTGGAGAAAAGAGAGATAAAGAGGTTTATCAGGGATGGCAATGATTTGAACCAAGTTCCTCAAGTTCCAGTGCTTCTTAAGAAAGCAAAGCACATATCCCAACAGGATGTTTATGAGCTGTCTCCTTAGTGCGTGCACTGATTTTCTACAATCAGTAGCTGCTGGTAAAATATTGCTAAGTGAAGCACTATTCCTGTAATCCCACTTTTCCTAAAGCTCAGTGTTCGTAGATGGTTTGGAGAAATACAGATAATATGTAGCTAAAAAATCTATAATGGATATGGGTCGCTGTAAAATTTTTATTACAAGTTTGAGATGCTTTCATTAGTCATTGCTGACATTTCTTACACCAGTTCTAAGACAATCTTTACAGTCCTTCACATCACTATATAATGTTTACCCACAAAGATTTTTAAAACAGGCATTATAATCCATTAAAGCCAGATTTTCCTAATTCTTTTCTCTTTTTCATTTCTTACAGGCTTTGGAACTCTTACTGATACCAGGCAAGGGATGGCTACCACTATAGCATGAAGTTACTTCTGACAGTGATGAATGCAATGGCCATTTTCTGGGAAGAAAAGGCACTGTGACTCTGATGGGAACATACAGCGTAATGTAAATAACTCTTAACTTAAAATAAGAGCTTTTCTCTTTCTGGGTAGAGTTAGAAATAAGTCATGAAAAGTACATTTTTATGTGTGACTTTCTTCTCCCCATTCAAATTAATGGTATGTTTATTGAGATTGGTCAGTTTTTACATTCTTCAAACCTCCTCATTACTTCTCATAGTAAATAAGGTGACAATATAACTGTTCGGGAAAATGTTAACAATTTTAAAGCTTTGCAGTACAGATACTGCAAAAGGAGGGGACTTCAGCATTAAACTGAAACAGGGGATTTAGATTAGATATTAGGAGGAAGTTTTTCACACAAAGGGTGGTGACACACTGGAACAGGTTGCCCAAGGAGGCTGTGGATGCCCCATCCCTGGAGGCATTCAAGGCCAGGCTGGATGTGGCTCTGGGCAGCCTGGTCTGGTGGTTGGTGACCCTGCACATAGCAGGGGGGTTGAAAATAGATGATCATTGTGGTCCTTTTCAACCCAGGCCGTTCTATGATTCTATGGTGCTATGATTCTTTCTAGCAAAGTGATAAATACTAAGATTAGATTAGGAAGACAGAGTGATAGCTTTTCAGTTCACACCTCCTGCAGCCCACAACACTTGATCCAATTTGCTCTCATCACTAACTCTGTTTATAAATGAAGAAGTCTCACACCTTAATATTTATAGGTCAGAGCCGTGGGTCTATGTAGTGAACTATGAAGGAAATCAATTGTATAACAGTAGAACCAGAGATAACTTATTGTCAGGTAGCAAAGATCTCTTTTAGATTACTTTTATCTCTCATCTAAAATGGATTTGTTGAGAGGATGGGAAAAGTACTGTTGGCAGTCTCACATGAAGCTTTTTGTGGGCCACCAGGAACCATGACATGAATTATTGTAGTGATTTTTTTTTTTTTTCCTCTTTCTTTTCCTATCTGTCTAATATATCTACCATGGAAATAAATTGTGCAATTTCATCCATTTTTGGTAGATTCAGAAAGAAAATGCAACCCAAACAGGAGAAATATCAAGCTCATGTTATGACAACTGCTTTTTGGACCAGTTTCTTGCGAGCTGTTTAACAGCTCCTGTTTTAGGCATACAGGTTTGCTCCAGCACTTTGCAGGTTCATCCAACAGCTACAGCAAAAGGAATAAAGTAATACTGATCTTCCTTTCCTCTGAACTGTGTGTACCCACTCACTCTGAGTTACAGAATCACTGGTAGTAGAATGAACTACCTGATTTGAAGGAAAGCTGGATTATCAAGCCGTTTTTTTTCCTAGGATTCCTTTGAATTCAGTATTGCTCTTAACTCTGATTTCATATTTGTCTTCATGTGCCAGCATTCCCTGTCGGTAGCAGGGATAAAGCATTAACAGGAACAGCTATATGATACTTCATTCTGGGCATAGCATCGTCCACAAAGCCTCTCACCACTTCACGAGCCTTCATGGATGGACATGTAGTAGCATACCTGTGTCTTGCTGACAGGTGTTTGAAAGTGAGTACCTTGGAAAGGTCATCATTGTTTTTGCAGCAGCTGTATTGTATGTTTTAAGAACTGAGCTTGGTTCTATTTTTCTCTGTTCCCTTTATAGCACTGCATTTAATTGTTATGATCGAGGTAGTATTTGTATCACCCTAGAGAGTAATAATTGTAGTTAGAATCCTATCATATCTGGAAAAGATAAAACGAGATAATTTGATTAAATGTTATTTATCCAAAAGACAATTAATTTTGGTGGATTTGGACACTACATTTTGGAATGCTAACAGCTGCTGGCCAGACTTTGTTTCAGAACATACTGAGGTCTGGGAACATTTAAACATCAGATTTGTTTATTGAATGGCAAAATCAAGCTGAAGGATGTCATGCTAATTGGTCACAGTGGATTCATGAGACTTGATTTTCGAAAGGAAATTCAAAGTTGATTGAGTAGATGTAAACCAGGAGGGCGTGTACTGCCTTTGTTTAAATAAGCAATGTATAGAGCATTAAATATGAAGTACCGAATAGCCTTTAAGGAAAGGAGCCTTCTGTTTCAAAAGTGGAGCATGAATTTCATGATTAATTATATGTTAGTTATGGAAGAGACCTTTAAACTAAATTTCATGTCTGGCCAAAAACTGAAATTTGCTTATGTTCATTAAATACAGCATTGGAATAAGAGCAGCTGTATGGTTATAGCAGAACTTTGGTACACTCAGCTAGCACACTTGAAAGGTCCTTGAACTTTTTTTTCAGGTCATGTCAGCAATGAGCCAAAAATATGTCTTATGCTATTGAAGATCTTCATTCTTTATTCTTTGTATATTTCTACATCTCTTGGGCACAGAGCAGTATCTTGAATGCATTGGGATTTGAGTATCTATGTAAGTGAACGTGGACTTGATGTTTAAAATAAAGGGAAAAATAAAATAATTAGAGTGATATACGAAGAAAGTCAAGAGTACTAAAAGAATAGACAAGAAAAAAAAAATTCTAGCCTCAAGTTCTCCTAAACCACAGAACTTTCTCCAAATAAACCTGGAAAAGAACGACATTGCTGCAGGCATCCAGGCATCTAGGCTGGACTTCTGTATGTAAATGGCATAATGTCTCAAAGGTAGCTGTATATATTGTTAAGATACTTATACACACAGTGTTAATTCACATAGAAGGAACTATCTGACTATTAGACCTCTGAAAACAAAACTGGAAGATATCTGTGGCAGGAATTTAAAGCTAGTAAGTGCCTATTAACAGTAGTTAATGCTATGATTTCAAGAGTTGATAACCTCCATATGTGACTTGTACTTTGGGAAGGAATGGAATTAGTAAATGACACATCTCTGAGGGGAGAGTTTGATGTACTGGTGGGTAGAGTTGCCATTCACAGGAATCCCAACAGTCTGGAAGAGTGGTCTGAAGGAAGATATGAAATCCAACAAACTAAAATACAAAATCCTATACTTGAGACAAGAAGAAATCTGTGTAAAAGTGAAGTAATGGTGTACAGGACTATGGAGTTCTTTGACCAAAGAGATCCTAGGAATTCCAGCGTACAGCAGACTGAAAATGGGTCAGAATTATGACTGCCACAGTCTGGACTGTATTAGCAAGAATATAGCCAGCAAGTAAAAGTAAGAGTTTCTCTTTCCTACATGGCAATTATGAAGGCGTGTCTAGGATATCCAATTTGGGACACAAGAAAGACATCAATAAGCAGAAGAGATTCTTTGGAGGGGCACTGTGAAAGTTCATGGGGATGAACAACAAACATGATGAGTGGGATGGGAATGGGGCATCTGGCCTTGAGAAGAAAAAAGGTCTAACTGCTTCCTTTACTGTTGAAAAGGGGGTGTATAGGAAAACAGACAGGCATTTTTCCAGGCACACAAGGGCAAAAGGCAGTGGGCACAAGCTGTGGTAAGGGAAAGTACAGTCAGATACAGGGAAAAAATTTCTTTCCATGGACATGAATCAGCACTTCACAAGGTTGTCTCAGGATATTCTGGATCAGGTTGGAGACTTTCAGCACCTAAGGGGAGAAGGCCTTGCTCCACCTCACTTAACCTCGAAGCCAGTACACTTTGGAACAAGGGACTGGACAAAATGGCCTCCAGAACTTCCTTCCAACAGAAATTGCCCTGACTCTAGAAAAATCAGAATGACAAATGATATTATTACAAGACAGATTGAGGATTCTGCAATAGTTAGAAATTAGCAGGTTTCTGCAAAACGCTGGAATACTTAAAGTGACAGTGAGGAGAAATTGTAAATATGTACCAAATAATTATAGCCTAAGGAAAATGGATGAGAAGCTCATAACAAAAATAAGGACACTGAATGAAATATAGGGTGGTAAGCTCAAAACTGATAAAAGCTGAGTTTTCTGCATTACGAATTATTAGATAATGCCAAAGCTACAATTTTGAAAGACTGATACAGGTGTTTGGAGAGCATAGGGAAAAATAGATTAAGAAGGGCTTTATTAGCTAACAGTGCTAGAAAAGAGATTAGAAGACTGATAAAAGTCCACATTTTGGATTTTAAAAAGTTCTAACTGCAACTCACCTGAGGCTTATATCAGGAAAGCTAAGACCTCATTTTTCTGCTGTTGAGGTTTGTCAACTGTCCCTGGCAAGAAATCCTATTTTAGGAAATTCAGAGTATTACTTCCCAAAGCAGTGGAAAGTCATGCAAGTTTTTGTAGAACAGGAATGATCTCTTCCTGGAGAAGGAGATTATATTCAACTCTATGGAGTGTGTATTATCATAGACATCATCAAAGAACAATCAGAGAAGTTTTTCTCTCATTGCTTTCTAACAGCTATGTTCAGAACTTTTCATTTTTTTTTTAGTAAATAATTGATTTATCTGAATGACTGTAATCTTTCTGTTTCTCTTAAGATGATGCTGAGACCTTTAAAATTTTCCCATGAAACATGAACCCAGGTGTTGCCAAACTACATCAAAATGTCGTATGTAATGTTGTATTTCTTAGAAACATGGCTAGCAATGGCACTCCAGCCTTTTGTCAGTGTGTGCTTTGCCTTTCCCAAAATGAGCTGAGTATCTTATCTGGGGAGAAACACTTCCACAGACTGCATCTGAGCTCTGGGGCCAGGACTGCTTTCAGGTCTTAGGACGGGGGTTCCTGGCCATGTCCCTGGACATGAAAGGTCCCAGATTCTGAGCTTGAACTTTCATTAGGTGACATCTAGGTGTGTGGGCAAAGGACAGAGGCATTCTCCCATGGGTATTTCATTTTGCAGAACACTCCAAACCACCATCAAGGGATTGGTACCTGAAGCACATCTCCCTTGGAGTTAAGATCAGCCACTGTTAATGATTCCTTCTTCCAGTATAAAAAGTAGTGTTGTTTTTATTTAGTTTATCAGAGAATTTAAACATAGAAAAATTTACATTTGTGTTTAGACCTGGAGATAGCATGAGAACAATTTAAGTGCATAATAGAGCTATTCAGACAAGTGATTTACTATTGCATACGTGGCTATTTCTTCATTTGTTATGCACAGAACTGTATGAAAACAATAGCAAAATAGAAACCAGTAACAAGCAAATAAATAAAAAATTACAGGCATATAAAAGCTGGCAGGCAAATGTGCTGAATTCCAACTATATCTGGTGAAGAAGGCAGAGGGTTTTGTTCTTTTTATTTGCTACTACTATAAAAGGTGAACTGAAAAATGAAGTCATGCAAGCATTAGCCCCACAGCACTGCTCTTCATAACTGGCTTTATAATGAGGCACCACAAACATCTTATTGAATTTCAAGTTATTTTCAAATATTCTATCATTACCTATTTATTGGTCTTACCTAAATGAACAGCCTTGGTCTGCTTAGCACATATCTACTGCAGATGAAGTAAAAAATGAAATTATAGGAGCAGCAAATGTCCAAATCAGTATAATAACTATGAGATTTAAAACTCACTAAGATACTGCAGTAGACTGTTTGCAGGATTCCTCATACTTGTTCTTTGAACTGGTGTCTGAAAGAGTTAAGTAAAAAATGATAGAGTTCAAAACTCCAATAATCTCATGTTTGTATGTAGACCTCTTGCTCTGATGGTTGGACATACTGTGTTAGTTTAATTAGCTATGTAGTGGCAATTTCCACACCTTTGGAAAAAGAACCATTCAAAAGAAACAGGTGAGAAGTTTACATATGCATTTACGAATTACTGTAAACGTGTCTAGAAATTAATCTGTGCACTTCCCATCTTGCCTACAAATAACTCTTCAGTCACACTATAATCTTGAGTGCTCTGTCATGAAGCTTGCCACATACTTCACCTAAATAAATACATCTTTTTGTTACTAGTATCTCATTAGAGAAGGTTTCCCACACATGCTGTTTTTAAATAGCAATTTCAGGGAAACACATAGCATTACTTCAAGCAGAACAAAAATTCTCTGATTTTTTATTAGTTTTCCTCCTAGTACCAAAATATTTCTGGAAGACAATGACTATAGCATCAACATTAGTTCTGCTGAAAGACAAGGCAGTACCTCAATTAATTTTATAGCAATTTTTTCAGCATTTTGCTTAGCAGTCATGCAGAATCCCTTCTCTTCTAATTTCCCGTGCCCACCAAAACTAAAATCTAACATACGTTTGTTCCTTCTGTCATGCCCTCATTTGACTCTTCTCATTCTTTTTTGATTCTCATTGGCTCGTGAGATTTCTGATAAACTTCAAGATGCCAAAGGTTCCCAGTTTTTACTGAAGATGCTCTTACTTTTACAGTCTCTGCCCTTGTGGTGAGCATTCCCTGGAGAGAGATGTTTCGGGCAATTGGAAGGCTCAACATTAGGACATGTAAATGTTTAAATTATGCTTTGCAGATCAATGACAAGAAATAGGACATCTATTTCTGGTAACATTGTGGATTTATAGTTATGAGTCAAGGCTAATGCAAGGTGAACTCCTCCCTTTATGATCACTGCCACAAATGCATTAGCTCATCCGTGAATTTAAAAATCGACCTCCAGACAGTTAGTTGGCAATTTGGCACCTTGCTTTGATTGTATACAATTTAACAAAAGAACATCCAGCACTAATTCAATAGTAATATTACTTCTGCCTTTCAGGAATGATTTATTCATTTGGATATGATATCCAAATCACATTTCCTTAAGGAGAGGGGTTTACTTTGTTTGTTTGCAGTTTATCATACTGCTTCTCAAGGACAAGAGTAAAATTGTTGCCACTGATATTAGGTTCAATGTAAGCATGCTATGAAGATGGTCCTCTGCACAGAAAATCCAGGTAGTAGATGGGTGGGAAACAGGGTACAGATACATGGTGGAGAGCATTTCAAAAAGAAATTGTTCTAAGAAGATTGTTACCTAATTTCATGTAGCTAAAAGTCTAAGACATAAACATCTCTGTAGCTGTGGATCTCACATCTACTGAATATGCGTTCAGTTCTCTCAGCATCCCGTGTTGGGAGATCTGAAACATGTGGAACTGAAACAACCTCCTGTGGCTGAAGGTATACTTTAGGAGGAAGTATATTTTCTTGGATTTAGTTCTGTCCCTTTGTTTCCAGGCCAGGCAGATAAGTAGCCCTATCAGTGAAAAAAAAAAAAACAACAACCAAATCCAACAAACAAGTTAACATGGCTATCTGACTCTACCAAATCAGCTGTCAGCATGGGGTGATATAAGGTGGCCAAGCAGGCATGTTGTCATTTACTCACAGAAAAGTGTTAAGGTTTTCCAGAATAGCTAACAGTGCTGCAGAGGTCTGCTGGGACTACCACTGTGATACACGAGTTGAGAGACCAAGCTATTCATAAATATGTCAACTAGACATATTTACACTCATTAAGTAAGCCTTGATCAATCAGAAATGGAGGTTAACAGACATCTGTGGCTGATGTCTTGTGTTATAGTGTCTGAAGAAACTAAGGTTATCCAGCAATCATGTACATACAGTGTGAGTGATCTGAGGCTTTCCTTCCACTGATAGTCCACCTATGGGCTGCCTGTGCCAACCAGTATTTTTTTTTCTGGAGTCATGATGCATTTGATGGCAGGCTAGCTGGGAAGATAGTTCAGCAACCTACTTGGTGGGATAACTAGACTAACAGTTGCAGACTGATGGGGGAAAATGTTTAACTGGAAATATGACAAAATGTCACTGCTCATACACGTGTGTTTGAATCTCAGCATGCTCAGTGATGCTCTTACTATGGGAAAAACTGAACACTGAAAGAATTTGAGTTTTGAGTTGGCTGGTATTTCTGATGTTCTCATAGGGCTGGTGCAGGTATCTGGTGAGAAGATATCTGAAAGGAAACTCCACCTGGGACAAGGCAATTTCTGATTGGGAATTATACTGTTGCTGTACATATTCTCTTTTTCCAATGGTTGCACGTGTGTAGAGAAAAACAAGAACATTTTAGCCAAGTAGTACTTTTGTTCCAGTGGTGCACTGACGAGCTCCTTTCCCACAAATGCTATTTATGTGACAATGTGGAGAATATCCCAACAAGGAAAGTGATAATGTTTCATTTTGATCAGTTGAACTCAAATTCAGTTGTCTGATTTTAATCACAGGTAATAGTACCACTAAATGTCACCATACTCAATTATTCAGAGAAGGGTCATTGTGGCATTCTTTGGTTTGGTGCAAAGCTCTCTCCTTCCTTCTGTTTCTCTTGTTGTTGTTTTTTTTTGTTGTTGTTTGTTTGTTTTATTTTGTTTTGTTTTTGTTTTGTTTTGTTTTTTTCCATTCAATTTTGTTCTTCACTTGCCTTTTCAGGAAATCAGAGGGATTTCCATCATGAAGTTAAGTAGCACTGGGGATCCTTCTCTTGCCCCTTTCTGCTCCAAAGCATTTCTTGAGATATTTTCTTGCACTCTGTAACCTTCCAGTAAGATGGGAACTGAGATGCTTTGCCACAGAAGTGCATTTGTGATGCCTTATCTTTGCCTTACAGTTTCACAGAAAATTAGCTGAAATGGGCAACAGTATTAGAGAATCTACAATGAAATTAATGTCTTGATTCTCTCTTCTGCAGTTTTAAAGCTAGGAATGAAAAATCGCCGCTACAATATTTCCATCTTTGCTTTTGCAGTAGATGTCTCTTCATTCCCACACATTGTTCATATCAGGCTATGTCACTTCTCTATGTACAGTATCAACTGCAAGTTTAAGAGTTTTTGCCTTCCTACAAACTCTTTAATAACAAGGGGATTGAAAGGGAGAACAGAGGAGCAACTGAAGTGGAAAATCCTCCTACTCTCAATTGAAGCAAATCTCATTTAAAAGCACATAGCAGCCTCCATAATAGGAAATAGATTAATTATGAGACTATAACATGAAACTACTGCAGTAAGAGCCCTTGTGCTAGGCACAAAGGTAGCATCTCTATCCCGTCCACTCCCTAAACTGGAGACTTCTCTAAGCTCCCGCTGCGTTCTGTCTTGAACAGGTCTTAAGACCTGCCCAAAATTTCTCTGAGCTTCTTTTTGGCCTTTGGCCCACAGGATAACTGCTATGAATGCTGGTTGGTATCAGAAACTCATCTCAAAAGTATAAGAGGAGAGAGAATTGTGAGAACTCTGTTTTTCAGAGAAAGGGAAGACAGCATGGTGAAATTGCAGACTTGACTTCGGACTTGAACTGCAAGTATGTGTTCATCAAGTTTATTATTGGCTTTGTGCCCTGAAGCTCAAATTAATGAAAAATTCCTTTGTCTGAAACTTGGAGAGGACCTTCAGCTGATTTCAAGAATAATAGCATATATTCTCCAGAATAGCCTCACAACTAGGGATAATTCCACCTCCCAGTTATTTGCTATGTGCCTACGATAATCTGAATTTCCTAGAATACAGCTTCTATTCTGAAAATTTGTTCATTTTTGTCTACTTGGCATGGATGTTAAATTTCCAGCCTCCATAATGAACCATTTATTAGAATTGCAATTGAGTTATTTTAACTTCGAAAAGAATTTAGTAGACTGCAAAAATTGCCCTTCTCCTAAAGCAGGGCCAAAGATGGCACTGTCATTCATATTCAGGTATAATTCCTGCTGAAATTAAAGAGTGTTTTACTTGTGAAAGGACTAAAGTATATGCACAGACTCTGGCAAAATGACAGCATTACAGGCTGTTGCTTTAAAAAAGTGAACTGCCTGAAAGGGAATTAAGAATAAAATCTCCATGCCCACACCTTACGTGGGATGCAAGTATGCTGTCCTGGTAACATTTTCTCCCCATAGTTTAGTTTTTATGGTCAGGTAACTCATCAAATAGCATTTCATTATGAAATCACTTGACTTGTATTTCACTGAGGACTGCACTAATTATTAAATTGTAGTGGCTGCATTTTCATATTTGTCCAGATGCTACCAAGTCTTGTATTAGAAAAGCCTCTGGCGAAAATGATACCTATTTGTTGTTTTTTCTAGAAACACTATGTTGACAAAACTTAACTTTCTATTTTGAAAAAAATCACACTGAACAATTCACTCTCTCTCATTTCTTCAGAGTTCTTTCATGTGCTGCCATCAGTTCACTCTGAACATCACAGCTGCACTTGAAGATCCTGGCTGTCTTCTCAAGCATATTACGTTTGGGAATCTCACTACTATTTATAAGTACTGGAGTAGCATTAGAAGTTGAATCTATTTCATGGATCAAATAGTTGCAATACGGAAAGTATTAGAATTATCTTTTTAATGACTCTTTTCTCTGTGGTGCTTGGATCGAGACTTCTTGCATAAGCAATACAAAGGGCTCAAGAACACAGAGCAATATGACCACTTCATATATACTGTCATGTGCTTTGTCATATTTTATAATTTTATCAGGTAATTTCATCATCTTGTGTAGCTTTATTTTTTCTAGCCTGCCATCTATAGTTATCACATGAGAACTGTAATGTATCACAGGAGAAAGTAATGCCTCCTATTTTATTATGCTAGCTCACAATGACAGAGAAGCAGATGTTGGTAGGATGGCAGTAGAGGTTGAACCTTCCCACCAATATTGTTACATTTAGTTGCCATGTGACAGATGGCAGCAGAGGGACAATCTGATATAATGGCATCTGACATGGAAGAGTGTATGAAGCAAAGGTAAGGAATTGAATTCCTACATGTAGAAAAAATTGGCACCCATTGACATTCATCAGGGCTTGTGAACATTTGTACATCAAACTGTAGATGTGAGCATAGAGATGTGATGGTGTGTACATTTCAGCACCAGTGACAGCAAGGACAATCCACATTCCAGACAACCATGCAGATTTTTACGCGTGGCATGCAGGCTTGTGTTCATTGCTGGTGAAAATGCATAGCTAATGGTGGTGACAGTATTGAAAAATAGTAGTTCATAGCTGGGAATTTGCTCTATCAAATAGTCAGGCGCTGGAATGGGCTGCCCAGGGGGGTGGTGGAGTCACTGATCCTGGAGGAGTTCAAGGAACATTTGGACGTTGTGTTGAGGGAAATGGTTTAGTGAGAACTATTGGTGATAGGTGGATGGTTGGACTGGATGATCTTGTAGATCTTTTCCTACCTTGGTGTTTCGATGATTCTATGATTATTTTGCTCTTTGTATCTGTTGTAGTTTCCACAGAAATAAGTAGGAAGCATTATTTTTGGAGCAACTTATGTACATAGATGGACAAAATAGTTATCAGAAAATATATATGGATATTATTGGCCTTTAATCCCAGCAGGTTGCACTCCTATTAAAACAAATGTCTTTTTAATCAGCTGACACTAATTAAACAATAGCTTTTAAAATCATATTGATTCAGCTTTACACTTCCATCTTTACAAAAAGATGATGCTAAGCTTAATTTTTTATATAACTACAGAAAAAAAAATCAACTACAAGAGCTATAATTAAATCAAAATAAGAAAATCCATCTAAGCCTTTTGTTCATTTTTGGAAGGCCACAGCTGTAATTACAGATGGAAAGGAACATTCACATTCTGTAATTCTTTACACTAATTGACTTTATGAACTTTTTTTTCCCCAAAGGTGTTATATTCTGAATTAGCAAAAAAGAAAAGGGAAATGTCAAAGAGTAATTCTCTACAACCTTCAACTGTATAAATAAAAATAACATATAAATGAACATTATATATGAAGCAATATGTAATCTACTATAGAGTATAACATAAAATATAAATATATAATTCATATTACTTAATTATTACATATTACTTAATATGTAATAAATAAGCTTATGTACTTAATGATGTATATCTTTTATCATATATCGTATGTCTTCTATCGTATTCCATATGTTGTATGTTATACACATCCTACTGCTGTATCCTACATTCATATATGCTACAAGGAATCCTTCAGCAAGGCTTAGGACAAGACTCAACAAGACAAGAGCCATCATCCCAACGTGCAAACAAGAGGAGGTGAATTTTTTTTCACTAGTATTTCCATTAAATGGAAAAAGCTGGGAATAACTGATTTTATTCTCAAAGAAAATATTGCAACAAGGATTAGCGAAATAAAGAATAAAACAAAGAAAACAAACAAAAAATTATAGCAAGGAAAATATTGTAGGAAATTCATAAAATAAAGACACTGTGACATTCTGGTTAGGAGTGTTTAGGGTGAGGAGATCTTGTGAGTGTGTATTTTTGAGTCACACATGAAGCATCTGGGCAGCAAGTCCCTTCATCTGCCTCGGGAGTCCACCTTCATCCGTGGAATATGGACACAAGTTGGTTTCCCTAAAGGTGAACCAAAGCAAGAGCTTGATATAGGTTATGTTTATTGCCCTCAGGAACAATGCCTGATTCTGCCCTCTGTAGGGGACTTACATGGGCTGTAGTCCATATGCAACCATATGCACCTGAAAACAAAGGAAGAGGGGATGAGCTTCCCATATGTGCTTCACAAACTCCAGCTTGTGCCATGGCTCAACAGAGAGAAAGTTAGGTGCTTGAACCTAATGCACAGAAAATGCAATGCAGAGAATGTCTATGAGTGGTGAAGAGAGGTGAGAAACACATGTCATTCATGCTGAGCTGTGAGAACAGACTTGGCGCTGCTTGGAATAGACAATGTCAAGCCTCTTCCAAAGGTAGGTGCTTGTACTGAATGCCTTCCCTTGTACAAGAGCAGTCAGACCTTTATTTTAAAAGCTGTGAAAATTTCCCTTGTATCTTTTTAAAGGAAATATTTCCTTTCACAGATTGCTTTTAAAATCAAAATTTACTGTATATTGGATATTTTAGTCCAAATTCAATTCATGCTTGAAGGCAGATGGATGTTTCAAGGAATATCCCAGTTTCCATTTACTAGCGTCTTGTAGAGTAAAAGAAACTCTCCTCCTTTTTTTAAGTCTTTTTGATTAATACATTGTACTTACATGTTCATTAGAGTGAAGCCCAGAACACAAGTCCTCCCTTGTACAGAATTACTTTAGCAATTAGCCTTCAAAGACCTCCTCTTGTTCTCACATGAGCGTCATTCACTGGCAGGACACACACACTCACATGTATGCATACATACCCATTTGTCTCTGTCCCTCCCCTCCTTTAACATATAATTCAAAATTTTCTTCCCCAGCATCCTATACTGAATCTTGTACTTGCATGCAGTCACCCTCCATCTATGTTTGACCTTGGAAGAGTCTTTCCCACTGACTCAACTTGATGTGTCTCACTCAGCCTATGAGGTCGTTGAATCCAATGATATCCAGGAGCGGACTTCAGTGTGTCCCATGACCCCCCTCCCCACCTCCAGATACACATCCTTGGGCATCCCTGCTCCTTTTCATGTCTAGAGATAAGTCTTTTATCACATAACTTGAAAAACTGATAGTGGAAACATACCATGGCCATGTCTATTTTCGGAGGTCCTCAAGGAGCTGCATGCTTCACTGGAAGCAGGCAAGCAGGGACATGGGGGCTGAGACCTCCTTCCCAGATTGGGAAACATTTTGTGTGTGCTAGTTACGTGTAGATATTTAAGTTAGACTTCAGCAGGTGCTTAGTTTGCTAAGGCTTCCATGGGAATTGGGGCTGGTTTAGGATCCTTCTGGGGGTGGGAACTGATGAAGCTCCATGGGGCCCAGGGCACCGCTTGGGATCAATGGAGACTGTCAGAGGGAGAAAACAACTCTCTATAAGAAGGCAGTAAAAGCACTAAAAATAAGCATGCTTTTTTGTATAACCAAGAGAAAAGAAAATCCTTGGGCACTGTGAAAACCTGCTATCAGGAGACAGGCTTTGATAACCTTTCAGTATTGATTAATCTGCTGCTGCATTCATTTGAAACAAAGCCTACGGCTTGCTTAGGAAGTGGCAACACCGCAGCTTAGTAATGTCCAAAATACCATATCACTATCAAGGCTAATTTAACACTGATGAGATCAATAAGGTTCCCAGGGCTAGAAGTAGATGAGAAACATGGCTCATTACATGCTGCTCTATTTCTCCATGGGAAAGAGAAAAATCACGCAGGAGGGTGAGAGGAGAGGGATGTAGAAACTTTACAGGAGACCTCAAAACTAGGCAGGTACTTTCTGCTGCTTTACTGAATCATTTGAACTGACATCTCTCCGAAGCAGTGCAATGAAAATGGTTTCTTTCTGTCTCCAGCTTACTTAGGTGTGTCCCTTGACTGGAACAGGATGAAAGGTAATGGCCTCAAGTTTCACTTGAGGGAGGTTCAGACTGGATACTAAGAAAAAAAATCTCGAAAGGAGTGATGAGGCACTGGAACAGGCTGCCCAGAGAATTGGTAGAATCACCGACCCTGGAGGTATTCAGGGATGGTGTGGATGTGGCACTGAGGGATGTGGCTAGTGGGCATGGTGAGAGTGGGCTGGAGGTTAGACTAGATAACCTGGGCACACTGCTGGCTCCTGTTCAGCTGAGTGTGGACCAGCATCCCCAGGTCTGTTCCTTCTACAGTCTTCCAGCCACTCTGCCCACTATAGCATTGCCTGGGGTTGTTGTGGCCAAAGTGCAGGATCTGCACTTGGACTTGTTGAACTTCATTCCATTAGCCTCAGCCCAGTGATGCAGCCCATCCAGATTCCTCTGTAGAGCCTTCCTACCCTTAGGCAGATCGATGCTTCTTCCTAACTTGATGTAATTTGCAAACTTACTGAGGGAGCACTCATTGCCCTCATCCAGGTCATCAAAAAAGATATTGAAGAGGACAGGCCCCTGTACCAACCCCTGGGGAATGCCACTCATGACCGGTTGCCAGCTGGATTTAGCTCCATTCACCAACACTCTGGGCCTTGTCCTCCAGCTAGTTCTTTACCTAGCGAAGAATGCCTGCCAAGCCATGGGCTGCCAGCTTCTCCAGGAGAATACTGTGAAAGACAGTGTCAAAGGCCTTGGTAAATGCAAAAAAAACCCCACACCTGCCCTCTTGAAAGTCAGATGTGATAATGCTTACCAACTGCAGTGCAATGCAGCCTCCCTGTCGGCATGCTGTTCTGTACCAGGGGAGAGACTGATTTTGGAA
This sequence comes from Chrysolophus pictus, assembly GCA_037305975.1. Classification (NCBI taxonomy): domain Eukaryota; kingdom Metazoa; phylum Chordata; class Aves; order Galliformes; family Phasianidae; genus Chrysolophus; species Chrysolophus pictus. The sequence goes on from CM074576.1 coordinate 65,051,888, forward strand.
GATATAAAGGCAGCAAACTTTCTGCAGCTGACCTACAATCAACAAGACAAGTGGATAAGCAACAGGAAAATATAAGGAAAAAATATGAAATCCTCATTCTCTCTGGGATGGAAAGGTCAGACACCTGAAGGCAGTGGCTACGTTGTCCTGTTCAAATAACCGAACAAGGTTAAGGCAGAGTGCAAGGCTGATTCCTTTGGTTTTTCACAGTTGAAAAAGGAAGGAGCCTCTGTTCATATACTAGTTTAACAACTGAACTAGCAATCTACATAGCACTGAATTCTCAGCTTGGGTGTGGGACTAATCAGAGTCCTTTCTTCTGTGTTGGAAAGACGTCAGCATTATGTCCCAGCTGCCCAACACCACTGTGAGCATCACACTCCTGCATATTCTTTCTTCCTCCAACCTTGAATTCCTTTCTTGCAAGAGGCACTTCTGCAATAAGACAGATTGAGAATGATCTATATAGTTTGTACCCCATCTCACAATAGTGCTTTATTGCAGGCCACTATCATCAGCTCTTTCTCTGGAGTGCGTTTTAGTAGTGGAATCTGCTAATTTAATACATTTATTCTGGCACTCAGCTTCAGTGGTTTTCATTTTGTAATAATAAAAATAATGATAGAAGTGATATTAAAATAATAAATAGATTTTAATAGAAAAGGAACAGTACAGTGACAAAGTCTGTATCTTTGTTGGACTCAGGTATGAACTAGGCATGAAACTGCTCAGACTTGTCAATGCATTTCTAAGACAAAGCAATTTAAGCTTGAAGTGCTCATTTTTGGAAAGAAAAAGTAGATAGAATTCTAGCACTTTGTTGGTTAGATGAACAAAGATGACCAGAAGAACATCTTAGGGCTTCTAGTCCTTTTCAGAGGGTGCAGGAAGTTTCTGCACATGTTCAAGTATATAAGTTGAAAAAAAGTTGAAGGAGTATTCCCTTCTGAGTTGCAGGTTGACATCCAGCCTGTCATTGCAGTGATGAAGAAGGAATTTCAGATGGTCACTGAGTGATTTATTTGGGAAGTGTTTATTTATACATTCCTATCTGGCACATACATCATTGCCACTCATATTTCATGGTGATGAGAAAGACACTGTGTGTAATTATCTCAGCCAGGCAGTCATTTCCTCCTTTTAGAGAAAAATGAAGCATTTTTAAATCAAAAGTATGGCATGTCCTCCTTTCCAGAAGTACTACTTCTTTCTATTGTAAAATTTTATGTAGTTCAGGTAAGAATCTTCCTGTCTGAGAAAGTTAGCTGAAAAATGCATTGTAGTCACAATTCGTTTTCATTGCCAAACACCCAAACACAAGCAATGAGGAAATTCCAGGCAATATAATATAATATGATATTTTTGTACCTTACTAGAGATTATCTTTTTTTTCTTTTTTTTTTCTTTTTTTTCCATCCATCCCAAGTAATCAATCAGCAATATCACATGAGTACACTGGCCCAAAGACTAGGTGATCCCAGAGTAGTTCCAGCAAGTTAGATCTAACTGGCTGGAGATGTCAGCGGCACCAGAGCACTGCCTCCCCCATTAACCCTTGTCTCCTCACTTCTCCCAGAAGTTGTGGTGCTGGAGGTTGTGGAGGCTCTTTCATCAGCCTCATCCCAAAGCAACCCCATGGTCTCTGAAATCTATGTCAGCATCTGAGAAGTTGCCCTTAGCTGAATTATACTGGCAGTGGTCGTCTGCTGCAAGCCAGCCCATACCTCCCATGATGCTGTGTCCCATTAGTGCCATCCTGTGGGATCCTTCATTGCTTGTGACCCTTTGCTAAAAATGGGCTCAGCATCCCCATTCCCACCAGCTTGTGTACGTGACTGCTTTTTGCATTTTTCATCTTAAAAGCACAGACTACTTGCATAAATACAGTTTAGAAGAGAAGGGTCCTACAGACACCCGAGTCTTTCTGAACGTTGTAGCCATGGAACGATATCCTAAAAGAGAAAAAATTCCCTGCAGAAGTCATCTCCAAATTGAATGCAGAGATGTATGCAGGAGCGTAAGGTCTCATCCTCACAGTAATTTCCATGAGAGCTAACTTGCAGTCAAATAACACAGTCAAAGTTCAAGCCAGAGAAAATGAGCTCAAATAAAAAAATGAACAGAGCTCAGCTAAAACTAGAATCAATAAAGTAGCAAACTTAATGACCCGTTCATCTTACTATCAGGTAATTGAACCCAAATGATATTTAAGCAGAAAGAAAATTGGCCTTACTGTTTGTTAATAATTACTCATATTCCAGTAATAAGACTGGAGATAAGTAGAAGAATTCCCTTAAACACGTGATGTGGTAGCATTAGTACCCAGCTCCAGGAAAGGGTATCTGATCAATGTCATCCATAAGAGAAGAACAAAATCCGAGTTAAATATTTAATAGTTTTAGCACATATGATGGAAGTAGACCTAGAAATTACAAAAAAAAAAAAAAAAAAGGATCTCCAAAATAAGGACAACTTAATTAATCAGCAACTTAGTTTACAGGTTTCCAGGGTCTCTTCATTTGGAGAGTTTCACAACAATGTTGTATCCATTGGAGCATCTTGTCAGTCCACGTTTTTGAGCCAGCTTTCCTGAAGCAAAAGTGTAGATAACATTAAATGAAGGTGCATTGTCCTTACACAGTACAATTTGCATGCTTTCAGTCTGCTAATAATTTCATTTTAAGACTCATGATAGCTTACTTGCAATTAGCTGGCAACACAAAATAATATAAAACATTTTATGAAGTTACAGAAGAGTATTTATTTTTTTTTAGTTGACAGTGATGAATGAATTCAGTGAATCTAAAATACTCTGTGAAATACATGGGACTGATTTGGAAAAGAAAAAAATATATTTTTCAAGAAAACCTACACATCTGGCTGACATGACCTTTTTCTTGATGATGAGAAAGAAAAGAGAGCTTATTTCTCTCTTTGGAAGCTAGAAAGATAAAGCTGAATAAATATGCAAAGAATTAAGTTGGGGGTGGGTTGAGACACGGACATATTTAGTTAGATTGTTAGGACCACAGTGAAGCTTTCTGAGGTAAGCAATCCTTTGAATTGATTCCAAGGGGATATTTGCTAGAGTTTAATTCTGCAATTTCTTTGTGCTACTGACTGAGCTTTCTTTACCCTTTTGGAAGAGTAAACAAAGTCTTAGCATACTGAGATATGCACAGTCTGAAGTAACCAAGATACCACCTCACATCTGGAAGACAATGTTCCTGAACTGAGATACAGTGCCTGGGCCTTCAAAACCCATTGGAAGATAATGTAAAATTAATTATTTAAATGAACAGTAGTCTTAATGGAACTGTTAGTGGAATATCAGTTTTTAGCGATCTGTGACATGCAATATTTTGCATTTTAAATCACATTAAAATTTCATAGCAAGCAAAATAGATGTTGTGAGACTGTTTAAATCAACAGCAGAGGAAGCAAACTGTTTTTCTTTATACTGCTGAGGGTAAGGAAGATACCACATCCTTGCTGAGGAAAAAGGAATCTTCTTGCCAAAGAAGACAAGTTCTCCAGTAGTTTTAATTCAACTGTTTGAGCTCATGCAAAGATATCCATATAAGAACATCAATATTTTCATTGAATTGTAGATCTCAACAATCAAACATTGCATTTGCAGTAAAACTTAGCTCTTTTAATCACACTTTCAAGGTCTCCTTTCTCTGTTTGCCATATAAATTAAAAGTAATTAAATATAATTATAATTAAATATAAATATAATCAAAATATAATAAAGCAAAACCAAGGTGACTGCTGTTGTTGAAAACTGTTTTCATGAAACTCAGTGTACGAAGAACTGATTTAAAGGATATGCAACTATTTAACAGAGGAAGTATTATCAAATTTTCTGTTGCACATACCTTTTGGTATGCTGGAATTTTATACAGTGTCCATTTCAGAAGTCCTCACATTTCTGTAGATAATCTGACTCAAGCATGAGGAGAAGTTGTTTATTATATGAACAATTCTCCATCTAGAAGAAGCTTTGTTTATCTCTGCTGCATTTTATTATCCAGGATTTTATATCTCATGTAAGAAGGGCAACATCCAACAAAAATATTTTACAGCATAGTTCTCAAATACAATCCTGTCTCAATTGCAAGACTCTTCTGTTGTAACTTTGATTGTGGAAAATCAAAATAGTGGGGAAGTAGCGACGAACATTCATACATGAAACCTAGGGGAAAAGCTACCAGCAAAATGGCTACTTTAATTTTTTTCTGACTGACTAGGTGGAAATGAATAAGAAACGAAGAGGGCAGCTCCAAAATAATGCCTCCTATTTTATTATATTGGCCCATGATATCAGAGGCAGAGGGCGGTGGTATGACATTCATCAGTGCTTGCTGAGAATTTATGGAGACCAAACAGTAGATGTGAGCACAGAGAAAGTTGGACTGTGTGGGCAAGATCTTCCTAGCAACAATGCCATTGTAAGAGCTGTGCGCGATTTTCACTGGTGCTGATTTTTACTATCATGGTTCTTGTTCACTTTTGGTGAAAATGCATAGCTAATGGTGGTGACTATGTTGTAGAATAGTGTTTTATAGCTGAGAATTTACTCTATCAAATAGTGTTTTCATGCTCTTTGTATCTGTTGTAGTTTATGGGAAATAAATAGGAGGCATTACTTTCAGAACAATGTAGGTATATATGGTAGGCAATATAGCTAAGTGAGACTGTGAGATGATGGATGTTATCACTGCCAGGAAAAGAACGTGTAAGGTCATTAGATAATGGTTAGAGAAGTTCATACCTATTCTGACGACATGCAGAGAATGGACTGGCAGATGGTGTATCTTTGATTTGTATCTTTGACAGAGGCTTTTCTTTCCTCTCCTGCCCAAAGACAGCAAAAGCATCTCCTTGTTTAAAGCTAGCTACACTGGACTGAATAAAAAACAACAGCGTATTTTATTTGCATAATATGTTAGAAATCTGCCATGGATTTTTTTTTTCCAGGAATTTCTGGTGGGTAGTCTGATGATTAGGATTCTTCAGGAAATATATAAAATATTTCTTTTCAAGTTTTTCTTTTGTAATGGAACAAAATCTTTCAGTTTCTAAATTGGGACTACTTTACTTTTTTAATCAAAATATTCCAGTGTTTTTTCATCATAAAGGAATCCAAAAAAACCTTTGACAACATTTTGTCCACTAACTGGTATTTCTTTGAAAAGAATTTATAAGTGAATCTACATTTGCTGGTGGAAAATATCTCATTTTTGAAAAATGTCCAGCTACAGCTATTGTCTGTAGACACTTCAGACATCTGCAATACCATCTGGAAATGGGCAGAAGCAGATTATTGTAGGGACTAGATCTTTCCCAAATGACCATCACTTAATTTTAATATTTTTACCATGTAACCCACGTAGTTTCCAAATGCACAGGTGCTCCCATCAAGGATCCATGGTATGCAAAGGACAGAGCTTCCAAACAAAGTGTTTAAGCAAATTGACATGGTTTTAACCTCTAATTCTATGTTGGAGCCTTGAATTCATACTGGCATTTACAAAATAAGCAACTGCAATGGGTTTATATATTACAGACATCTAAAAAAAGCTTCAAGCTTCAGGGTGAACACTTTTGGGACATGTTATGAAGAAGTTTGCTATATAAAAGTTACCTGATATCAGAAATAAAATCATTGTACTACGCAAACTCTTCCTGTGTTTCCAAGAATTGTTACCATAAAACCGATGCTTGTATAGACTGAAAGTACACAGTCACCAAAACAGAAATTTCTGTTTTCTCCTGATGAGCTTAAGGTCTCCAGCCTCATCTATATAGGTCTGACTTTTTCATATTTCATTCTGTACTTTCTACATGAATTTGCTTTTCCAGAGACTGGATTTAAATGCTGGATTTGTAACATAATCCAGCCCAAATCATAAGAAATTTTGTCATAAATCTGGAAGGGCCCCATATTAGGAGCCCAAGGTTCATGTCCCTGAATACCAAAATATTCAGCTATTTTATCTAGCTTAGTTTTTTAGTTGCACTGATCACAGTTTGTCATACTAACATTTCTCCGATGACTGGGACGAATCGGACATGCGGAAGACCAACAGAAGTTCTGTGTCTTGATAACCAGCATGCCTGTGGTTCTGAAAAATTCTAAAATTCTAATTTCCATCTAAATGGAAAAATCTCTCCCATCTATGAACAAGAAGCAGGAAAATATTAAAAATGACAAAGGGAAGAACCAAAGATGCTTGGTCCTTGATTCAACAACTCATTTTTATTGAACAAATCATTGAGTCCAGTGGGACTAATGAATGCATTAGTGCTCTTTTGTGATCTGAATGAGATTGGTTTTGTACTTGAAAACAGAAGTAGGCTCTGCCAAGATAGAGTTGGATCTAAAGATCTGTCTCAGAGACTCAGCCCATAGCAAGGCAAGATAGTCTTACTAAATGCTTTTTTTTTTTTTTGTTTTTTTTTTGTTTTTCTTCTGAAAATAGCAATGAAGTACTTTTGCTCATTTCCTCCATCATTTTTGTGGTTTTCACTTTCTGCAAGCTTCTCTCAGTTCTCAGATTGGTTGGGAATGAAGATATCTGTCTATTTTACTGATCAAAATGGAGTCATATTCTCCCTAGATTTTCATTTTTTCCTATCTAAACTGTCAAGGAAGTAGTCTATCTAATTAAATAGGAAAACATAGCACTATGGGTCAGGAACCATCCCAAATTCCTTTGACAGAACCCAGTACGGTGAACTGTGGTCTGTGTCTTGGATTTAGAAATTGTCACATTGCAAACAGTGATGAAAAATTCCCCAAAACAAAAAAGGATGAATTTTGGAAAAACAAAGCAAAACAACATCATCAATAACAAAACAAACAAAAACAAACAAAAAAAACCCCACCACTCAATAGAATCTCTAGTTTGTTCATAACACACAAAGAAATATTTTTATCCAGATCATTTACCACCGGCATAAATTAATGTCTAGCACTCTTGTCAGGGAGAGAAAACAAATTTACAGGAAGCACTTTGATGTATTTGTTAACTGACCCGTTTCTTACTCCCTTTAATTAGAATTTCAGGTAAAATGTATCATTTGTTTCTGATTGCTACATCCTAAAAGAGCAGGGAGCAAGTCATTTTAGAACAAGCTTTCACACTTGGTCCACATATAGTGGCACTACATCTACCTCACAGCAAGTTGGCAGAGAGGATTAAGGAAAAGATAAATTACTGCACCATTTATTTGACTATAGCTAAAGCCTATATCCATAGTGGGATTGAATGAGAGAAATATAGGTCTAATTTATTTCTCATTCTGTTGTTTTTCTTACATTGTTTCTCTAAAGATTTCTTGTCATCTTTACCCTATAAAGAAAATAGACAGGGAAATAGAATTCTTGTATATAGTCTTCTCTGGACATGGTTCTACAAAGGACTGAATAGCCACATGAAAGGCAAGGGCTCAACTTTGCTACTGCCTTAGTGAGAAAGTAAGTCAAAGAGATATTAATGTTGAAAGGCATCCTCCCTTTGTCCCACAGTGTTGTGCTCATATAAACCAGCTGCACAGGCCCCCCATAGCATCTGTCTTGCTTTTAAAGAGCTGAGGCACCCTCCTACCCATGCACTTCCTTTCAATAAAACCATTTAATAATGTGTACTATTTCCTTTGGTTATTGATGTTTGCAGTCACATGCTACTTATGACCACGATGATTAGCCTCAAGTGTCTTACTCTTCACAAATGGCTGCTGCTTCTATCTTCCATAGTTTCCTGGATGCCCTGGGCTCTGCTAGTGGCAACTGAAACCCATCCCTTCTGGAAAAGGTGTAGAGAGGCTCAGAATACTTCAGCAGAGTATATATAAAGCCATTTCCTTATCACCTCCCATTATGCATAAAAAGCACAGCAGTGTCTCTGAAGGCTACTAGAAACCCAGTGAAAAAAGTTCAGGAGAACAGTTGCTATGAAGGGAACCATGCACTCACAATGAGTACAGCAATGCAGGCTGTAAAAAACACAATCCCAAACCATCTTACTGTCTCTTGTAAGTGAGTCAGCAAGGAAAAGATTAAGGATGACCTGTCAAAGACTTCATAAGTGCTCTTTACTACACGCATTTCCTAAGAAATCTTTGCTGCCTTTTCATTACCAGCTTGTACCACATCATAGTTGGATAATAAGGCCTACAGATTTCTGAGAACCTGTTCTAGAGCTTTTGTCAACAAAATGTGCCTCTCCACTTGAGGCACTCATTGTGTCTGTTTCTGGGTGCTGCTTGCATCACTTCACATTCCAACAAGCATTACTTAGATGTCATCAAAATATTTACTTAGAATGAACTGGACCATTCCAAGTACTGTGATATTTACCAGGGATGATGGCTCAGATGTACAAGACTCACTATCTGCATTTTCCAGGGAAAAAAGAATAGCTTGTGAATCATCTTCACAGTCTTCCTGCTCTGAGTTAAGAGAATGAATTTGTGAGGGGATACAGCAGAACTCTAAACCTCCTACAGAACACAGAGGGAAGGAGAAGAATTAATTTCACCTCTGAATAAATCTTCCCTCAGATTCTGGCACTTGACCAAGGAGCCAAAGTAACCAGACTCAGTGGAGGATACACCTCTGAAGGAGCTCATTTCATTGGAATGACTAAGGGCTTGGGATCATCACAGGTGAAACTAAATTAGATGTCCAACAGTAAGTGGATTGGGGAATCTGAGCCAAGGAGACTGAGAACAGAAATTTTACCATCAGTTGAGGGATGAAAAAGAAATATCATGTGAGAATTTGTAGAAAAGTCGCCCTTATAAATTCATTAAAGGACAATGAATTTAGTTTGCAGATATGACAGTTTCTCTCTTTGAACCAATTCTCTGTTCGATGTGGCATTTATGTGCCTCTTTGACCACCCTTAACACCTCAGTGTCCAGAAACTTCTATCCCAAGAGCTCAACTGATACAGATAAATTTCACAGTTTGATGATATCAGGAGAGTCATTATTTCTTATTGGTGAGTGCAAAAAGTACCTCAAGGAATGAAGCAACCCTGGAGACCACCTAATACCACCAAAAGGAAGTGGAGAAGCAAAACATTATAGTCTTCAATTCTCCCATAAGATACTGAGAAGATTTTGGAGGGGTCTGTCCTTCACTAACTTGAAATAAAGAAAAGGTTTTAGCCTAGGTAAAGAAAAGATAAATACCCCACTGAAACATCTTTATAGAAAGTTTATAAATGCTAGATAAGATATTCCACTTTTCAACCGTGCACCTTCTCTGTCATCCATTTTTTCCTTTCCATATTCCTTCTGTGGACTATTTCAAGCAAGCATTGCAATTCGATGCTGCAAAGACTTCTTCAGTTGTGTGAATGTGAATAGTACTGTATTCTCTACAGTACAAGGCATTTCCCAGAGCAGTTGAATTTAGTTATCAAGTGTCCCAGAAAGTACATCTACCATTTCTCACAGGAATACATGTCTCAGTCTAATAAACCTTCAGTAATAGGCAGGTTAACTTTTCTTGCTCTAGTGTTGTCCCCGTTTTTGGCTATAATCATTCATCACTTCACAAAATCCCTCTTCAGACTTGCCATCTATACACTGCCTGTGATTACAACACAAAACATTGGTTTCTATGCATCTTCATATTTATGACAAGATTTTCTGAATAGGATCCATTAAGACTAGGTTTTGAGAGTGGAGACTAGTGCTCTTCTACGTGTTGAGTATGACATCAAGTGTTGTTTGGATCCCAGCACTTTGGTAGACACAGCAGTCAGCCTTTGGTTATTAATTCCTTTTAGGCAATCATATCACTTCAACTTACCCTCGACCACATCTCACTGGACTGACACTGCAAAAGTGGACATAGGAGGTAAATCTTCTGACAGGTGGAAACACAGAGTGAGAATGACTGTCATTTCAATGCTTTTGTGAATTTCTTTATCTCTCCCACACTTATATCTCTCTATGGGAGAGAACTCAAATTTGAAATTATTACATACTTCTATCTGGAACAAAGTCTCTTGACCTGGTTGTTCTTTTTTTTTTTTTTTTTCCAGAACTGACGTTTTCCATCTGGTAGATGTTATTCATTACTTGAACACAGGTACAAAAAAGCCACTTTTCATTCATTTCCCATTTTCAAGTTCTCTCACATACGTCTCTCCTGATTCTGTGATTTTTATACCAGAGTCAGAAAGGGAGAGTGCTTGAGATTATGACAGAAAAGGTGCTTAAGGCAACTTCAGATATACACACAAATGTAATGGACTCATCCATACTTTAATGCCTTTGAGAAAGAGAAAAGCTACAATTTTAACAGAAAATTTTCTTCTATAAAATCTTGGCAATTGAACGCTTAGAAGAAAAATATAGATGGGAAAATTAGAAGCTCTTAATACAAATAGATCTTTTCCTCTGTGAAAATCACTGTCTGGACAATCTCCTCCTGGGCTGAGGACAGGCAGAGTGAGGAAGGCAGAGAAAGGGACGAGACACTCAGTCAGAAGAGAGCTGTGAAATTCTCAGCATTGGGTATATTCAATTCCACCCTTGAATCAGTTCCACCAACTGGCACACTATTAAAGCATAATGTTAAAAAATAAGTTTGAAGAATGTAACTGAAAAGTTTTCTGCATTCTAGAAAAGAAAAAGGGAGGAAGGAAGGAAGGAAGGAAGGAAGGAAGGAAGGAAGGAAGGAAGGAAGGAAGGAAGGAAGGAAGGAAGGAAGGAAGGAAGGAAGGAAGGAAGGAAGGAAGGAAGGAAGTTTAGAAGCAATCTCAGTAGTTTTGCTCAAAATCATCTGCTGACATCTGGAGTATGAGATATTTTTAAGTCAGGAATTTGAAACTTCTAGTGAAAGTACTCTTCTATTCAAAGGTGATAGCCACAACTGGGAATGAGATATAGTGACAAAATCCTCTCTGCAACCACTAGCACCTTTTCTTTCTTTCTTTTTTTTTTTTTTTAAGCAGTCATTAGTGTATAAACAAAGATGAGATTGTTTTTCTTTGTCTCTAGAGATGAGATACTCTAAGGATCTATAGAATGAGATTGGTAGATTGCTTAAGAAAGAGGAAAAATATGTCTATAAAAAGGCATTGGTGTCTTGCAAGTATCTGATCAATCTCCACAAAATTTCCCCCTCCCCAGCCTTTAGGTGCCATAACAAGGAAACAACAAATTGTTTTACCCCTCTTCCCATGAGGTAGCTCAAGGGACCTGCTACTTGAAAGATGCCCTGCACACTCATGGACTTGGCTGCACCATGATGACAGCATCCTCCCACAAAGTGATGCCTTCACCAGGCATTTGGCTTTTACATCTAGCTGGGGCAAACAGCCATTCTGGCAGCATTGTCTGATATGGCCTTGATGGTTAATGGGCTGTGAAAGCCACCGGAGAGGTTTTAACCCAATCTTTGCTATTAGGCATCTCTTTTGCCATGTGCTCTGGGCCTTTTCTTTTCCTGTGACTTGTCAGGATGACATGTGATACTAAGTGTCTGATACTACACAAATAAAGAGAACTGGGAGAGCATAATTTCCCAGGAAGCAACCTGGGATGGCACTATTAACTTCCCATTATTAAACGCAAACAACAAGTACCTGTTGCCTAATAAAGCAGGGGCAAATATTCACAGCTGCTACAGGAAAAGGGCACTGCTTGCAATAAGAAGAAACAAGAGGCTGATGGGCTGTGTAATAGAATTACAAATCAGTACAGGATAACAAGCCCTTATTCTGACAAGCTAGTGTAGGTACAGATGAGATAATTGTGACCAAATAAATACCACAACAATAAAAATTTACTGAGAGGGTAGTGATAGACAGAGGCAGGCCATGGTGCAGAACTAATGATCAAATCATAGCTAAAATTCTGCTCTCTCTAGCTCAAAATGGAGATTAATTTGCTTTGTTATAAGGTTATCAGCTATTAAAGGCTTCATGGACATACAAGTATATTGCAATGCAGAGATTGTGAAGAGAGATTTCTGTGTCAGATTTGTACTTCAATAATTATGCATGAGGCTTTTGTATATTATTTTTGAGAGGCTCAGATTAATAATGAGCAAGAATTATTTATGTATCTTTCAAATTTACATTCTTCCTTACAAAACTGATTAAGATGCACTTTCTGTCTTATTTTCTCCCTCTTTTCTCCTTCTGTCTCATTCTAGACATACCAATCAATGGATAAATATTGTTTATTCCACACATAACGGTATCCAATTGCATTCTTAGAGAAGTGTAAAAATCATATCAATCTGCCAAACTTTTGAGATTGGCAAACCTCATTATCAGACCAGAACAACTCTATTTAGCTGTTATCAGGTGTTTAGAATCTTTTCAGAAACACTGAATGTATATCGTAGCAAGAAACTTGGCAATAAAGGATATGCCAAGTGGAAAAGGAACATATTTCAACATCACATCACATCAAGATCACTTCCAAGTGCAAGGTCTTGCACCTGGGTTGGGCAATCCCAAGTGCAAATACACACAGGGTGGTGAATAGCTGGAGAGCAGCCTGTGGGAACTGTTGGAGTGGGTCGAGAGGAGGGCTTTGAGGATGGTCAGAGGGATGGAGCACCTCTCCTACAAAGGCTGAGACAGTTGGGGTTGTTCAACCTGAAGAAGAGAAGGCTCTGGAAAGATCTTACAATGGCCTGCAGAAAAGATGAGGAGGGAGGCTATCAGGAAGTGTAGTGATAGGACAAATGATAATGACTTTCATCTAAAAGAGGGTACTAGGCTGGCACACCTGACCAGACAAGCGCTAAAATCACAAGAAATTTAAGTCTGGGAGGGAAACCTGAAGATGATCTACTCCAGCCACAAATCTGAGCAGGGCTCGTTTCCATATTAGAGCAGGTATTTCAGCTAACAGTTATTTGCAGGACTTCCCAGATTAGCTGCAAGCCATCTGCATCTGAATATTCCTTTCCTGTCCAGCTAATCTTGAATACACAATTTGTTTTGCTTTCTTTCCTCACTCTTGATTTTATTTCACTGTACACCAGAGCTGAAGTCTCTTTTTGCTCTGGTAGGTCTACGTCCACCTTGATGCCACCTCCTTCTTTCAAGACTTTCTCAGTATGCTGGCCACAGCTGCTGTGAACATTATTTCTCCTCCATTCCTTTGCTTTTCCTCTAGGCTCTTTTAGATAGGGAATAATTTGGGACATTGTCACATCCTAAAACCTCTGTAGACTGTCATAGAATATCATGGTACCATCCAGCAAACCAGTAATAATGAGGATAATGACTTCTTTCATATCTGTCAAACTTACTTTGTCAAGAACTCCATTTTCAAAGATACAGAAAGTGAGATGTTTGTCTTGCCTTTCTGTCAAAAACATAAAATTTCAACTGAGTGTGAATTTCACTTATTATCATTATTTTCACTCATTTATGTAATAAATCTTCAAAAATGTTAGATATGCAAAAGCACATTAGATGACATGTCAGTTTATAACTGGTTTCATACTGTTAAAAATAGTGATTTTTACAATGTCTAGATCTCATATTGTGGAGTCTTGCTAATACCTGCACTTACCCACATTAGCTTAATGGAAATGCCTGCTGTTTCATGACTTACCTGCTTTCTCTTTAAAATATTTTTGTCCATATCAATTTAAAAACAATGTGAAAAAATATTATGCTTTTTTTTTTTTTTTTTTTTTTTTTTCTGAAAGGGTTTTCTTTTCTTATCCATTCCAGGATAGTGTGTTGTCCCTAAGCCAATGTAGTTTTCTGGAGTGTTTAATCTTAGAAGTACGCTTGCAGAAATCTCTTTGGCTTCATGGATGTAATTTCATTGAACTTCATATGTTTTTTTCCATGTAAATGAGAAAATGATATGATCTGTAATACATATAAATAGAAAATAAGCTTGAAATAATGAGTAAGATAAAATGTTTACTACTCAAATAAGCTGGCAGTCCTCATAGCATTACTTTTAAAACTTGAAGAAAAAATTACAACTGTAGTTCAAACATTTTATTTTATTTTTTAAGGACTATTTTGTAGAAAACAGGACGCAGTAACATCTGTCTGATAATTAAACATTCATCATTGTACAAAATACTGAGGAATAACTTCAGAAGTATATAAGCAATGGCTTGTTCCAGTAGATGAAAGTGGATTTTGCTGTTTTCACATATCTGATTAGCCATAAAGCATCTTACATAAGAGGACGTAGATACATTTCATTCTTTCTTCTATGATTAGACACAGGATCATCTCATTATACAGCTGAGTGAAACCAGAAGAGGCTCTTCAGTTTGTTATACAACTCATAGTTGGAGCCTTTTTTTTTCCCCTCTTCTTTCCAAAAATAAGTGTAAGCTCATTGTAGAGATCTGGAAAAGCTCTCTGCAGTCCTCATCCAGTAAAAATTGTAGAATCATGGAATCACCGAGGTTGGAGAAGACCTCCAAGATCATCCAGTCCAGCCATCCACCTATCACCTCCTAAACCATGTCCCTCAGTACAGCATCTAAACTTTCCTTCAACACCTCCAGGGACAATCACTACACCCCCTCCCTGGACAGCCTGATCACTTTTTCAGAGACTATTTCCTAACGTTCAACCTGAACCTTCTTTGGCGCAACTTGAGGCCATTCTCTCTAGCCCTGTCAATCACTAGTTATAAGAGAGAAGAGGCTGACCACCACCTCACCACAATCTCCCTTCAGGTCATTGCAGAGAGCAATAAGGTCTCCTCTGAGCCTCATCTTCTCCAGACTGAACAATCCCAGTTCCCTCAGCTGCTCCCCATAAGAATTGTGCTCCAGGCCCTCCACAGCTTCATTGCCCTTCTCTAAACGCACTCCAGGGCCTCCATGTCTTTCTTGCAGTGAGGAGTTCGAAACTAAAACAGTACTCAAGTTAAATCAGAACATCTGAAACAAAATACTTGGCAAATTGCCAGTTTTTGCTAATGAGCAGTGTTAGAGTTATATATACAATGCATTTGAAGTCCTCCAGCAACAAATGTTGCAAGCAAACCTCTTTTGGTATGACAAATTGAACATACTTATGGTCTCATCTGGCCTTAGATGTTTACTTTGTTTTCTTCATTGCTCAGGAATTGTGCTCATCACAATCCTTTTGCTTCATTAATTTGTGTGATTAGCCACATTAGTGAGCTTGGCTCAGTCCTCCCATGACATTTAGGTGTCAGTTTCTAGGCAGGCTCCAAACCTCTGTGACTTCAGGAAAGTGAGGCTTCTAGATAAAGCTGAAGTGGATGCTCTGGTGCTTAATTTGGTGAGGGTCTGGAAATGGAAGTCATGACTTTTACTGATGGAATGGAAAGAAGAGCACCCAAACACTTTACTGTCACTGGGCAACAAAGGTACATCTACATCAGCAGATTAACCAGTGCCAGAGACTATTGTCTGGCCCTGGAACAAGAATCCCTATGCTGTACTGCTTAGAGTTCTGGACACAAATCACAGCATGCCAAGCAACCATTCCTTGAGGATTGTCTGCATGCAACCACAATCTTTGGGGCACAGAGTTACTAGTATATACTTGGGCTTTTCCATACCATTTGGACTCAGTGCTACATAGAGGTCTTCAAATCATTATAGACACAGTCCAACAGAAATCTAATCAATTCATTTTGGCATCATTTCCTTCTCTTTAGCCTAGCTTCTTGATGGATTAACCAAAATTGAGTAATAACTTTCAACTTGCCTTTTCACCACTGGTTTCTTACCTGACTACCTAAATATTTTCTTTATGTTTTGCGTGGCATAGTATATGAAGCATCAGTGCTTAAACCATAAACCAATCTAGAGTATCCTAACACCCTACTGTTTAAAAATGAAAAATGACCAAAGCCAGGCTGTGAACTCATCTCTCACAATTTTGAGAAATTACTCACTGAAAGGTCCTCTTTGATTTCAGTGCAGAAAGTGATGGAACAGTGACATATTAAAATAAAATTTTCGGACTTTGTGTTATTATCAAATATTTGTACAGCTCCTGCATGTTAATTAGACCCAGTTCTAAACTAAAGATGAAATTGGCATTTTAATTAATAACATTTGTTTTGAAATGTGTATGGGTAGCATTATATATGACATCTAGATACAAATGTTCTGTTCAAAAATTAAGAATTAAAGCCAGAAAAGTCAGATTTTTCCAGAAACGAAATAAAATCCTTTAATGAAAGAACACTTTGTATCTTTCAGTACCCTGGCACACTACTAGAGCTAGTAGAATCTACTGGGTGAAATTAAAAGCCCAGAGATCTCTACATACCACCAGGTTTGCAATTATTTTGTTTGCTGTGTGTCTAGAAAAGCTTCCACCACTTAGTTGCTAAGACTAATGATTTTTCAATATTCCACATCCTTTTGAAACTGAATTTCTGTGAGCTCCATCAGTCAACATGGACTGCTCTACCATTTATTGTGTTTACAAAAGCTGCTCTGGCAACTATCTCGTGTGGTAGCAGGAGGAGCAGCTTCTGCCTATAAATCTCTTACTAGCTCACTTTTAAGATGTACATATTAATATATTATGATTTATGCTTCTGGATTGCACGGTGTAGTGCTCTTCAGTATGGAAAATAATTTATCAGCTTCAATAGCCACCTCCAGAATCTCAGCCCAGATGCGATCTGCACTATATTTACTTGTCATATAACTCACTTGTAACCACACAATCAATCTGATCCAACAGGAAAGCCTGAAGAAAAATCAAAGCCAATGCAAAGATTCTTCATATGATATTATATGCCCATTCTGTCCTAGAAGAGAACATGGGGAAAAAAAAAATTGTCCAGCCTTTCTTTGACTAGTTACTGTAGGACAGGCACTTTTGTCCTTAAAATGCCCTAAAAACTTGGATGGTATGAATTTATAGCATTGTCTTCAGAAAGTTCTGGTCTGTGCTGCATCTTTAGCTGCAGCAGATTAATTTTGCAAAAACTGTTAACTAATGTTTTACATTTCACCTCGATGGCCAAAAAGTTGAGCTTTGTGACTGCTTAAAAAAATTGATTTGTTTGGAAAAGTGCCTTTGCCTGCTCCAGTATTTCACCACCCCCTTCACCAAAGACTTCATTCTGGATTTGTCCGGGCTGTGGTTTCTTTGAAAACATTCTGTTACATAAACAAAATGTGTGTGGAAATTTGCCATTTTAAACCTAGAGTGTATATCCAACATTGGCTCCTATGAATGCTTACCTCTAGTGAAGGAAAATCTATGAAACAAACTCTTCAGTCCATTAGACCTTTTCTCTTTCATGCCATTGCTCTGGATACCACTCCTCCCTTACTGCTTTCTTACTGATTCTCAGTGCATTTGGGTTTTGCTGCTACTCACTAACAAAGAATTAGGCAATTTCAGGAAGTGTGCAAGTTTTTCATCAGTACTGTAACATCAGTTTTATAAAAAAGACACATGCTTGAAAATAACTGCATGTAGTGTAAATATTAATTGCATCTAGCTAGTGCCACGGCCCTGAATGGATGGCTGGATTAGTCCTGCTACTGATATCAACATGTGCTCACTTCTTTTCAGCATCCTGGAGAAGCAAGATAGTCCCCACATTACAAAATGTCCTGCAATATCATACTGTAGATTGAACTCTCATCTTCTTTGTTCCTTCTGTGGTTACATTACTATAAATAAGAGTACCGGCAGATCTAGCGAGCAGGAATTTCCCAGTCTTTCTTAAATCTTAACATTTTTCCTTCCTGTACAGATTGATTTATCATTAAAAATATTTTCAATATTTCATAAGAAATACCTGAAAATTATAGAATATGTTGCATATGTTTGGCTCATAGAAACATAGAATCATAGAATGGCCTGGGTTGAAAAGGACCACAAAGATCATCTAGTTTCAACCCCCCTGCTATGTGCAGGGTCGCCAACCACCAGACCAGGCTGCCCAGAGCCACATCCAGCCTGGCCTTGAATGCCTCCAGGGATGGGGCATCCACAACCTCCTTGGGCAACCTGTTCCAGTGTGTCACAACCTCTTTGCCACTTCTTTAATTTAAGTTGGAAAATGCTCCTGGAAGTTACAAATCAGGAAACTAGAAAGTCACTTTATATATAATAGTGAGTTTTGAACTAATAATTCATCCATACATTGTATCCCAGAGATGCACCAGAAATTTTCTCTTATTATGATACAGGCCTCTTGGCAGAACAGCATAGTAGTTAGCTGAAAAATAATCTCTGCTTCATTTTGTTCAACCAAGGGAACTGCAGCAGAACCTCATTTAAGTATCGAGATCAGCCAGAAACCAAGCATGCTTGATGTTCTTTCCATTCCCCTGAACAAAGTCACGACCAGCAGCACTGAAATGCCAGAAGAGTTCTTCACCTCCATTCAAAATAAAAGCTACAGTCAGAATTTTGTCAGCTGGATCAGTTTTCTTTTGTGGAGTTTGGTTGTAAGAGATAAAGATGATGGGCAACTCATTTGTATATGTGTGAATTTAAGAGTATATAAATATAAAGAAGGAGCCACACTTGGCTGAATAGAATCAGTTTCCTCTGTCATTGATCATGATGCTACAAAGAATATGCTATTCTCTTCTTTTAAAAGTGACAGAGGTGAATACTAACATACATTAAGACAGTGGCCTAATACACATGATGTGTGTAACTTGAAAGGATCCATAGACACTTACACTGCTCTCTACAGCTAGAGAAATGTTAATTTCCAGTATTAAAATTAATTATTTTTTTCAATATAAAATTAAATTTAGCTTTCTATCTCTGCTGGCAAGTAATAGTGTCTTCCCTTGAGACAAGGAATAATAATTCCTCTTTAGGATCAGCAAAATAGAAAAAAAAAAGGATAATGGCACAGTGCCATTTTGGTTTTAAGATTTAGAGGGTTTTTTTGATTATTGAGCTACATATCTAGAAAGAAGTTCACCTGATCTGTACACAGATTATGCCTATTTAGCTCCCTTTTTCTTGTGTTGCCATATGGTTCCCTTGTGAATGCTGTAGTGACTGACACCAAGGAACTCAGAAATGGAACAGATGACAACTGGAGAAGTGGGAAATGTTTGCAACTAATTCTTGAGTCTCTGGGAGAGTTGTGCCTCTGTAATATTCCCTCCAACCTCTTTCATCTTCTAGAGAGAGTATAAATGAACAGCAACTATAAGGTTTATGAGAGAGAAGAATATTCAGGTTGCCTCAGTGTTGCTACATAAAGGGCAGTCTAGAAATAAATTACTGTTGAAACTGACTTATAGTGTAAAAAGATAAAAATATGATTTCATCAAATAGTGTACTTTGCATTTCTAGGGCTTGAATGTTCAGAGTTTACTCATACAGACTGTCTTTCACAAGTGTTACGGTGATCTGACAATTTTTATTTCAAGGTAAATGTTTGCTGAATTCAACTGGTAATTTTTATCACAGAATCATAGAATTGTAAACTCATTTGAGTTGAAAGGGACATTTAAAGGCTGTCTAATCAAAATGCCCAAAGCTCTATCAGGTTGCTCAGAGCCCTGTTCAGCCTGACCTTGAGTGTTTCCAGGGACGGGGATCCACCACCTCTGTGGCAACTTGTGCCAGTGCCTCACCATCCTTATTGCAAAAAACTTCTTCCTTATATCTGATCTAAATCTCCTCTCTTTTATCTCAGACAAGGAATCAAAGAGTATAGAAGTAAGAGCGCAAGCATGATTCGGTGGCAGTACTGAAATATCTAAGTAAAATGGGTCTACCTCTTAGCAAGAACTTCATAAAGAAATTAAAATCATCTTCACTTTTTATCTGCAGGTCTTGGGGAAGTGCACGAGGAGACAATAATAGATCATCACACAGAATTTGTCTTGAGATGGTCCTAACTGCTGCTGCCTTGAAGAAACAGGTAACTCAGGCAAGGACAGAGATGAGGTCATGAAGTCAAGCAAGGATATAGGGGTACAGCATCCTCTGGGAAACAACAGAAAGAGAATGATGAGAGAGTTGATTTAGAGAAATGAAAGGCTTTCTTTTCTCTCATCAGTAGCTGGATAATTGTCTGTACTCATGATATATAGTATATGAAATGTTCCCTGAGAATTAATTTTCTGAAACCGGATCATTACTGAGTGAGTAAATCCATGCAGGCAGTTCCAAGGGGACAAGGATTTTGCTATCACCCCAAAAAAAAAGATGCTTGAAATGCAAGTAGTTTCTCAAGTCAGAGCCTACTGCACTTGTGAACCTTGTCGGCGCTGTTGGCAGATCCAGTCTCTTCCAGGGTGTTGCACTGCAACAGACAGCATCAGATAGATGTAGTAAAGCTTGAGGACAGAAAAAAGACAAATCAGTGCAGAGGAAGTGGCAGAACTACTACTGATGCACTAGCATTCTAAAAGGAAAACATGGATTCAGTGTAGTTTTTAATTGTAAGGAAGTACAGTTACTTTTTAATCATCTTTTAAAATATTGTAGAAGAATTATTGAGACTATAAAAACCTACAATAGACATACTACAGTATTTATGGCTACTCATGAATAACGCTATAATGAATTTATCAGGCAAATGAGAAGGCCCCAAAAGCACAGCTTTAAAAGCTGAATGAGTTCAATAATACATAGAGTAACAAATGTGCAAAATATATTCACAGTTGCTACTGAGGCAGTATTAGTTACGTGCTTTTGTTTTCACTGTGGGAAACCAGTGCCTGAAGATTTTATAATAACTAGACTGTAGCTGTAGGGTTTAATATTTTTCTCTGAATAGAATGGTGTTCTGGCATGCTCTGAAACACGTGAGGTGAGGTGTCATTGTCAATTTTGTGTTCTGTGTTTTGTTATTTTTTTCCTTGGAATGTCTGAGCTTTAAAGTCTATTGCAAAGCTTATCACTTTGCCTTTGGTTTGTAAAAATGATGAGATTTTTTTTTTTTCTTTTCTTTTCTCTTTTTTTTTTTTTTTTGTCTCCAGAGCGTTTTAAAAGTGTATTTAAAAGTGTATATGGATATTGCTATTTTATTTGTGCTGTTTCTTTGATCTGCCCAGAATAATAAATAGAAACTTTTTCAAACAAGTGTTCATCCAGATACTGAATAAATGTCTAAAGAGGGGATAAAAAAAAAAACAAAAACAACCCTAATTCTGCTTCACAGTCAACATGTGCTGGAAAGACTTTTGCTTAGAAGCAGTGGGAAGAGACACCACTCCATTCCATAAGCAATAACTTTGCCTTCTGACTGCTGAGGTGGCTGTAGAGGGCTGGGATGTGGGGCAGGGGAGGGGGGATATCTCTCCTGGAAGCTCTTGTCTCCTTATGGCAGCAAGGCTTCTGATCCTCACTTTCACTTCTTTGTTCAGTCTCTATCTTTGGTCACAGGTATCATAGCTTGTCATCTCTGGGGCAGCAGTGCTCCATTTTTCTCACACTGTTGAGGCCTAGAGTTAGATCTGGGTGGGGGACATCAATTTTAGTCCATTATCCGCCTTTACCAAAACCTGCAGAGTAACAGCTCAACATCTGTTCTTACTGTAAAGCTCAGCTTATGAAGTTACTCTTATGAAAAAGAAAGCAAGATTTAAGCCAACAGTGATCTTATAGCTTCAGAACATGCTCAAAGGTGAAAGTCAGTGCAAACCATTACTGGGAAGAGACCATGAAAGAGAAGTAATGAAACAAAGATGCCTATTCTGCAGGAGAGTCGAACTGTATGGTGGAGCAGAGGATTCAGATGACATTAGAAAGCCAATTACAGGTATCCAGTCTCTGAAGCAAGCTGTGTGATTTTAATCAGATGGGGAAAGATGGGAGAGGGAAGGATATCATGCAGTCAAATAAAAGAAAAATTAAAAAGATTTATTTAAAAAAAGACACTAGGAAAAATATGCAGTGGGGCAGAATTACAATAGAACTGAATCACAAAAGACAGAAAATGAAAAGAGCTTTTTGAAAAAAGGTGTCTTAGCTGGTCTTTCTGAGGGGGCTGACCACAGAGAAGACAGAAAGAACTTTCCACAGGGAAAACTTTGAAAAATACGTTAGAGCTCTTTGGTGTGCTTTATCTTAGAAATTGAACTGTTTATCTAGTGTACAGTTTAACATAAGATATTCTCAGAGTTCATCTCATAGATTACTGTTTACTTGATGGAGTATTAAAACAACATAACAACAAGTACAGTGTCATAGTCTGAACAGATGCACTCGAATCCAACACCAAAAGTCTCTGTCCCTAATGTTACTCCAGGACAGAGGCATCTAACCTGCTTCAGTGCTGGTGTGTCCACACCAGCCACATGCCACAGTCCCAGTTAGATATATTAGGGTAGGTGCTGGAAGCAGTGTATTTGTGCTTACAGATAGTAATGCTAACTTACTTGATTAATTAATTGATATTCTCAGCAGTATTAATCCTGCTTCCCAGCAGAGCTGTGAGTTTAGATTCTGAAGCTAACAACTTACTCAGGGTGCTGCAAGGTGCTGTGCCTACACATATGAGCAAGCACATTGGTCTCCTACTCCTCTGAACATTAATGTCTTCACTTCGAATTGTAAGTGTTAGAGAAGAGTCTTAGGACACCTGACACAAACATCTGGCCAGACTTGAGATTTCTAAACTCTAGATTAGAGTTTATTTAGATTAGAGTCTATTTTAGGGTAACTTTTCCTCAGAAGTGTAAAGAAGATTTCAGACAGTAAAGATGAGGAGGAAGCTTCCTTCTCTACAACAACCATATAAGACACATAGGGCAAGAAGTTCAGTCATAGATCAACCATCAGATGCTTGAATTAGGACAGATGACTCATCACAACAAGTTCTTTCTATACTTAACAAGCAAAAGCTAGACACTTCCAGAAGGTAATTCACCCCACATCTTAGGAGGGTGTTTCTCTGTTCTAAAGATGAAAACAACAACGCAAAACTGCTCTAGAATATATATGTAAATTTCAGATAGCTAAAATTAGGTGACAAGAATCCTAAGGAAGTTAGATACATTCTTTTCTCCCTCTATGACTTCTATTTTGGGAATCTAAGATTTTTTTTTTGTGCGTGTTTCTCAGGATTGCTGATCCAGCTTGAGCGCTGTGTTCAGTTTTGGACTGCTCACTGCAAGAAAGACATTGACCCTGGAGTGAGTCCAGAGAAGGTCAATGAAGCTGTGAAGGGTCTGGAGCACAATTCTAATGGGGAACAGCTGAAGGAACTGGGATTATTCAGTCTGGAGGAGAGGAGGCTCTGGGGATACCTTACCTCTCTTTACAGCTACCTGAATGGAGGTCGTGGTGAGGTGGGGTTTAGACTCTTCTCCCCAACTGTGATGAGAGGTAATGGCTTTAAATTGCACAAGGAGAGGTTCAGGTTGGATATCAGGAAGAATTGCTTCTCAGAAAGAGTGGTGAGGCATTGGAATAGGCTGTCCAAGAAGGTGGTGGGATCACCATCTTTGGAGGTTTTCAAGAAAAGTGTAGATGTTTCACTGTGTGACTCGTTCTTAGAGTGATCATGGACATTGGCTGACGGTTGGGTTGGATGATCTCAGCAGTCTTTTCAACCTTAATGATTCTATGATTTATAGAAATTGTGTGTTCAAACAAGCAGTTTTACAGTCTTATTACCAATGTATAAGCCTTACCAAATATGAAGTGATTGTTACTTATTGCAGATGCCTATATGGTCATAAGCATTATGGCTTAATATTACTCTCTCTTTTTACTTCATATCTTCTTATTCATCCACAATTTAAAATATAATTCTGAAATAGAGTGAGCAGTATAAACATAAGCTTCATCATAAATATTCTCTTTGTGAGTGTTCTAATGCTAAAAGATGGAATCTAGTAGTGGGTAGACATTTACATCCAGGTCTCTAATGCAATATGAGATAAATATCCTGTGTTTGGTGATGAGTATCCAGAGGATTCATGAAGCAAGGAAGAAGCAGTCTTTTCATCTACCGAACCCTGACTGCTTTCTAACCAAATATCAAACTGCTGGAAAAGTGATGGCAAACTTGGGGGTTTCAGAGAGGACTGGAAAGGGTGCTAAAATGTTCAGTGCAGTGTGGTAGAACAACACAGGGAAGACAAAAGCAGTGATAAGAAAAAGAAAGGAGTTGTAAATTGTATGATAGACCCGTCTGGTCTATTATGAACAGACCTATCAAACACAGTTTTCCCTGCCTTCTATTCGGAAAATGTAGCAGAACAAAAGTCTCTTTTAAGTATAGACGACCCTACCTGTGCTACTAACTACTGCTTTATCATTTACTGTCTAATATGATTTCTTCCTGTCAGTAAGGTAGCTGGTTTTATGGCTTTCTTATTTACTCTAGTGGAATTACTGGGTTGCATATACAACACAGGCATCCACAGCTGCATAACTCCTTGCTTGCTAGGAAATGGGTAGGATATGCCCATCTTTTAACAATAACATGGTTAAAAATATACTCTTTTCCGTAAGGCATATATATAATCTGAATTATAAAGAACAGAGTAAAGCTTTTGGGATTTTTTTTCCAGTTGCCAGACTGAGTTCTCAAATTTCTCTTCAACAAAGATGAGAAACCTAAAATAACATGAGTATAAGTTGCACAGTTTAGTGATCTGAGGTCAATGCAGTGTATTCTAATTATCTGATTTGAAACTCTTGTTTTCATGGATAGACTACTGCTACTACAAGCATTCATTTTGGAATTTACAACCATTTTTTTTTCTAGAGTTGAAGAAGCTTGAGTGTCCTTCAGATTTAAAACCTGGGACTGACAATAGAAGAGGGGCTGGTAAGTACTAGGAGAAAAGTAAACAACCTCTTTATGAGGAAAAAAAAAAGATGAGTTTCTAAGCACAGTTTTTTCTTTTTTTTTTTTTCAAATTAAACAAAATACTGGAAGCACTGAGTTTATTTACAAAAATGTATTTAAAAAAATTATATGAATCTAAGCAATCTGAAATCAATGGCTATTTTTTTAGTATAGTGTTATAGTATCTATGTAAGCATTTAAAATGCAGTGCCTTAAGCTTTACATGTCACATCATTTATGCTGAGGTGTGAAACCAAGTCACATAAACCTAAGACCACAAAGTCAGTTTAAAAGTAGGAATAATGCAGAATTGATAAATCGCAGCAGTAAGAACAAGAAAAAGGAAAGAACTATCATAGAAACTTATGTACATAGATACTGATGAATATAATGGACCAAGAGAATCTGATTCCTCATGACTAAATTTGCTGGCTAATTTTAAGCTGTCTTATTTCCTATTACTGCTGACAGAGATCTAGCAAACATAAGCATGAAGTATAAAGGATTATTTACCTAATCAAAGCTTGGTGGCTCTTTTAGGCTGCAATAAGTTTCTTTCTACACTCTGTTAACTTATGTTGACTGGATCTCTTTTGATTAGAATAAAGCCAAGCAACTCATTCACATAAGGGTATTTGTATTGTAGCTAAAGAAGTCAAAGTGAGGTGAGCTTAGTCTCTAACCTGAGATACATTTTACGTTATTTGTGGAATGAGTGCAGAGATAACACATAAATAAAATAAAATTATATATATATTTTTTTAAGGGAAAGGAAAAAGCTGAGAATGTTCAATTATGAAAATTGGATGAGAGAATTAAAATCTGGGAAAAAATGCAGGAAATTAGCTATACTGGTGGAAAATAAATACTCCTCTCAATTTGATACCTGTCTGGAAATCCATTTCCATTTTACCAGTCAAGATTATTTCAATGGAGATGTGATTATACGACAATTTTTAAATTCAAGTATACATTTATATAACATGCACAACTAAATTTTATATTATTTTAATTATATATTTTTATGTTTTTTATCATTGACCTTATTCTATTAAAATTGAAGTAGTACCACAGTTTCGTAAGTCTCAGGAATTGTTTTTCTTTTTGATTTGTTTTTGTAGTAAGTATCACATCACATTAAGATATTATGGTTGCTTTTCTTTCTTTCTTTTTCTTTCTTTCTTTCTTTCTTTCTTTCTTTCTTCCTTCCTTCCTTCCTTCCTTCCTTCCTTCCTTCCTTCCTTCCTTCCTTCCTTCCTTCCTTCCTTCCTTCCTTCCTTCCTTCCTTCCTTCCTTCCTTCCTTTCTTTCTTTTTGTATCTATTCAGAAAGGAAATAGAATCTTTGATAATTAATAAACTTAAATCAATCATAATTACACCATTAAGCTGCACAGTAGACAAGTATCACAAAGCTATCTTCTAAAATAATATTTACTTGGTATAGCTTGAAGTTTTGAAAAACAAATTCGAACATCCACAGGTGGCTGATTGATGAACAGTATTTTTTGCAAATTCTAAGATTAAAACACATCTCTTATGCAATTAATGCATAATGTTTGATAACTTCGTCAGGAATTAGGAGGAAACACCTTTTGCCTTGGAAGGTGTTATGAGGCAGAGTGTTGGTGACTAATCTGTTATGCGGGTTTTGTACGCAAGGCTTTTGTATACAAACACATAGAGCAAGGAGTGATTTTGCTGTTGAAAAGCATAACTGAACTATCTGAAACATTCTTTTGTTATTCACAAGAAAATTAGAGCAGCCACAAGGCATGGACATGAAAATGGTGAGGAGTGTTTCCTCCACTGTTGAACTCAAGCTGCATCTACACGCTGCAAGGATTTAAGGAGTTACTTTACTAAAATGCAAGAATTTCAAATGTAGTCCCATAAATAGTAGAGCATTTTTTACAACAAAGCTGCAAACTACTATAACTACTGTCCACCAGCTTTGTCTGCAGTAAAAACCAGGAATGTTTTGCCTGGAAAATGGGAAAATTTGTGTGACTGACAAAGCATGAGACACCATTTCCCAAATCTCCTTGCTGATAGGTTCACTGTTATATAAAATACATTATGTTTTTTTTTTGAAAATGGTTTTATAGCTCTGTACTTCATATTTGCATCACCAACCCCAGTGTCAGAATGTATTGTGTGTATATCAAACTGGGTATCATGGGATGACTTCAGGTAGCCATTTACTTGGACAGTGCAAGAAGTGTATTGTCTTTTGGAAAGACAAAAATTTTGCGAGGGTTTAACTTGTGCAAAACTAATTTCAAACTCACCTTTTCCCAAATGACTGTTTAATCTTCTAAGATCCGAAGGCATACCATCTGGCCTTAGCAAATCATTACTGTGGTTTGATCAGCCTACGTCGGAGCTAGTGGTCAAAACTCATACTCAGGAATTGCTTCACGGATTCTATGCATAATGAAACATTTAGGAGAGCTCTCTTGCTGCTGCTATGTCAACAAGCAAGACTGAACTCCCTGAATTATCAAAGTTATATTCACAGATCTTATGCGTAAAAAACTTAATTCTGCTGGAATTATTTCTCTTGCTAAGATATTTTTAAAGCGAAGCGCCCTTTACCCAGAGACTAATGCAGACAACCTCCCTGTTAATTTAATTTTACAATACTCATTTGCCAGGCTATCACTTGTTTTCATTTTCCTAGACAAGCAGCTACAGTTCACCAGCCCATGCACTTGAACTGCAGATTGTATCTGCATGAAACTCATAATTCATACCACAACAGCATGCAGGAGCCCATTTGGAAAATGATGCCCATCAGGAAGAGATTCATTTCTCTGCATGAATTTTTGGCAACACTCTATTCTTCATAATTTGTACTGCAACTGCTCGCACTTACTGGCACCACAGGTGTATCTTTGTGTGTTCATTTTTAACTGCAGGTGATTAAGGAAAGAATATCTGTCAATGATAAGTCATCTGCTTCATCTTTATCAAATTTCCTAGTACTTGACTTACAGCTTTTTCAGTCTGAATCAGTATGACTATGGTATTAATGAGAAAATCAAGCATCATCAACCCTAAATCTTGAACAGATCATCTCACTGACATTTGGATGAGGAATGAGTACTATGAGTTACAACTAGATGTGACTAATCCAAGTACCACACCTTCACAGCACATATAATTCCTCCTATCTCCTCAGACAAGGCTTTTTAAAGAATTTTTGAAGGCTGATTTAGCCATACTTCATCAGTGCTTTTACTCAGAGATTCCCTATTTGAAAATGATAAACCATGAAATACCTTTTGTTTGCTTTTTATTCTGAGGAAAAATAATCCAAATGAAACCAAGTAAATAATCTTTACAATGGACTACCAGTCTCAAAAAGTAAAATTCAGAAGATGCACCAGTGTGCAAGAGGTCTGAGTTAGTCATAAGCACTGAGGTTAGGATGTCACACTGTTGAATTTGTTTCTATAGAGTCTTAAGTCGATAAAAGTGTAGGCCGCTTCTTTCTCTGAAGGTCTTCTAATCATAAGATAGTCAAGTTTTTAAGCTTCTTTTGGTCCAGTTATTAGAAACACTTACAGTAAGGCAGCAAATAAGTCCTCATGCATTTTCAGGACATGAATATACAAGTCTTGAGACCTACCATAGAATTATAGGATCATTTGAATTGGAGGGAACCATTAAAAGTCATCTGGTCCAACTGCCTTGCAATGAACATGAACATCAACAGCCAGATTGGCATGCTTAGAGCCCTTTTAATCTGACCAGTACAATGAAAATTGGATATGGATGTAAAAGTGTTAACAAATGTGAATTAGTAAACAAATATTAGCGCAGCTATACTGACTAGTTAAAGTTAGCATGGAAAAAAAATCACATCTTGCAAATAGATTATGTTCTTATGAATCTGAGGTACTTGCTGTTGAAAATCTTTGTTCACTTACTTGACTTCTCTCTTGAAAACTTCTGATGTTCTAGGTTAGTTCAGTAATACAAATGGGAGAATTAAACCCATAAAAGGAAGCCTGATTTTCAGAGAAGTGCAGGATAGAAGCAGAGTGGGAGAAAGATAATTTAGACCTGCATCCAAATTAAGATTTACCAGTCCTTTGGATTCTTCAGTTACAGGAGAAGCTTCATTGCATCATATACTATTTGAACGTTCTCTTTAAATCTCATAAATTTTGTTTTTCGCATGTTAGAAATGAAGTGGTAATCTTAGCATGAAATGGCTTTGATGGAAATAATGCACTGGAATGCCCTTCAGAAAAATAATTGTTATTTTGGTGAGATAAAGGGAAAAAGCATTTGTAAGCAGTTGAATGCAATGATTTCTAAGCGCTTAAAAGTATTTTAAGTAGGCACTCTTAAGGCTAAATCATAGGATGTGTGAAGGAAGTTTGAGGGAAGCACCAGGAAATCTATCTGGATACATTTGGCTTGAAGAAGTCCCACTAAGTTGTTTTGAGTCATAGTGGCACGCTACTGCAAACGTGCTGATTTGGGGACCAGAGCTGACCTATCTGCATAACACTGCACTATGCATATTTCTTTTCTTGGAACAGCTCAAGAACTTCTGAGGAGATGCAGCACCAATATCACTTTCATATTTCCACAGCTATAATTCCTGATCAAGTTTTGAATGTAGTTAGATGCAGTGACAATAGAAGGTGGGATTAAGTTGCCTAGGTTTTCATTCTACCTGCCTTATCATGCCAGGCCTCCAGCAGGGCATTTCAGACACCCTGATGTGGCTGTGACATCTGTGCTGGGCTGGCAGATCTAACACAGGAGATACTCAGCCTTTAGAACAGAAACTGGAGGTCAGAGGGTTATCCCACAGCAACTAAGCCACATTGAAGAACTATGGCAGGGTCCTGGAATCTTTCCCAATATGCAAAGTGCTCCAGTGCAGTGTCTTGCTTTGAAATTTATCTAAGAACTAGTGGGAGAATGAGAGAAATAAAAGTACTATTAAGGTGCTCTTTTTATCTTGCAATTTTGTATTTCTGTCATTATTGTAAATTCTGGGAAATGACAATTTTTAAGAACATATTGTTTTGTCCTTTTAAATTCGCCTTCTTAGCTACAAGGTTTTATTTTAAAATATTGAGGAACAGAAAAACAGCATTCATAAATTCAGGCTAACTATGATTTGTGTTTTCTTTTACCACTCTTCCCTCATTAATCTTTTACCATTCCCTTCAAATAATCAGTGGAAGATAAGAGAAATCTCATTGTATGCTTTGGCCTGTTGCCCAATGGACAGGACAAGTCTGAGCGAAGCACTGCTCTTGGTTTTTCCACTTCATAATGAATTGCTCTAATGACTTGGCTATGGGAAGAAAGGGGATCTGTAGCCCCTGTAATTGAAAGCAGTGCAACTCTCTCGTGCCTTAAGAAAACTACTGGTAGCAGCCTGCTCTTAGGATGCAACTGGGGCTCTGGACTTTACATGAACAGTGTCTAATAATCCTTATCAAGGATCCAAACTGTGAGATAGAGTTGTTTAGCACATATTTGTGCATGAAGGCTTTCCCTGAGAGTGCCAGCCTCAGGCATCAGTTCATCCCATGCACTCAGGTGGGAACATTAGCGTGCAGCACAGTCTGACAGCTGGAGCCTGAGCTAATGTGCAGTTGCACCTCTCTTTCATGTACTTTACTGGACTGGCTCCAAATCTTCAGCAAAGGTTGGTCTTGTTCCCATTAAAATGAGTGAAAGTTTTCCCACTGAAATCAATATAATGAGAATCAGAGTCATTCTCATTAACTACAATTCCCATAGATTTAAGAGCCCATCATTTTATACTGACTGTTGATCAGTCAGTATAAGAAATAGACTTCATTAAGAAAAAAAGCAAACCACAGCATTGAGCTTTGAATTTTCAAAGCATGGTTTAAGTATGAACGGATTAATTTCAAAGTTTTCACTTGATGCAGTAACAAATCATCACGGCAAACACAACAGTGCTAGTCATGAGTCTCACTAATTTGGTCCTTGTGCCTTAGAATTAAGTCTATTAAAATATTTTAAAAGAACTGAACTTCTATAGTTACAATTTATAAGGGAATGTGAATTGTTTGTGCAAACAAAAACAATGAAAGGATTTCATTCAGAAAGGTGTTTACCTTTCTATACCTTGATGTTAAGCCCCAGAAAGTTTATATGCTTTATATGCTAAGAGAAATGAAGGGAATATGATAGTTTCTAAACA
Source organism: Chrysolophus pictus (assembly GCA_037305975.1). Taxonomy (NCBI): domain Eukaryota; kingdom Metazoa; phylum Chordata; class Aves; order Galliformes; family Phasianidae; genus Chrysolophus; species Chrysolophus pictus. The sequence goes on from CM074576.1 coordinate 65,082,859, forward strand.
AATAAGCTCTTTTAAATTCTTCAGTGACTACCAGCAATTTTTCTAACTGATATTTCATAGGGTGAAAAAAATGAAGGAATCTAGTTATCTCCAGACTTCAGAAGTTTTTTTTTTTCTATTTGATTCTTCTACAATACTTCACATTTTAAATGTCTTGCTTAGTGCTTTCAAGAATGAAATTTCAGAATTTTTTGTGCATGTCTCCAAAATGTCACAGCCTTCTCTGATGTGGAATGAGCAGCCCTAGTCACTTCTTGCTTTTCTCAATGTTTTGGAAGCTGAATTAGCAAGAAATAACTCCAGTGAATTGAGAAAACCTAAGCATAATAAACAAGAGCAAATATTTGGAAACAAACAAGTAACAATAAAAGTGAGCCAAGATTTTCATGGCTTCTTTTCTTAAACTAAATTAAAATTGGTAACCTATGTGGTGATTCCTGATGACTGGAAAAAATCATCTGTCACAATCATCTTCGAGAAGAATGAGAAAGATGTGGGGAACTGCACATCAGTCAGCCTCACCTCAGTTCCTGGGAAGGTGATAGAGCAAATCCTCCTGGATGCCATTTGAAAGCCCTTGGAGGGTGAGGTGATAAAAAGAGCCAGGGCATATCATGCTTGACCAACCTGGCTTTCCCGGGCACCGGGAAAGCAGTAGATATAATTTCTGTTCTCTGCAGTGAGGTCTTTGACGTGAACTCACTCGGTATTTTTGTGGCCAAATTGGTGAGACGTGGCTTGGGTCCTGTGGACTATAAGATATGTGGAATATTGGACCACCGAGTTCAAAGGATTGCAATTAGCAGAACAAAACCCAACTGATTACTAGCTAATAATAGTGGCTGTCAAGAGTCAGCACTGTCCTGAGCAACATGGCACAACTGAACCTGTTTTGAGAGGAGTACTGGACTAGGTGACCACCAAGTTTTGCTGCTGTGAAAAAAGGACTGGAGCATGCCCTTTCTCTGACAACCGTATTGGAGATAAACTCCAGTACCTAAGAGTTGAGCAGAACTAGATGTTAAGTTACAGGCTTAATAACTTATTTCCCTGACTTTTTGTGCTTGTTCTTGTTTGCTGACAATGAGGGTTCTTTTCTGAACAACGCAGTTTGCAATCAAAAATATTTGTAGTTCTTCTGTGCCTCTAGCATCAGTTATTTCACTTAGCTTTGTCCCTTTTTTTCTCTCCGTACATTCATTTTTTACTCTCCATAAGAATAAAAGATTTTCCCAAGATAAAATTTTCAGCTTTTAGTGTCTCTCTTCAGATCTTAAACTTCCAAATAATCTTCAAAGTGGCAAATGGACCTACCAAAGAAAGGTTTACATATAACAAGGCATTTAACAAACACAGATGTTATTCCAGTGACAAGTTCTGAATGACACCCATGAAAGCAGGCTGACAGCCAGAAAGCATTCTTATTCCCCCAAAAAAGAATGATAATTCTATATTGAAGAGTAGAACAATCTGGAAAATGAGGGCTCCTTTATTTTACAGTTCAATATGGCTTAAAAAATGCTACAGAAAACCTGGAGCCACTTTCACTCTTCAAATTATAGCTTGCAAAGTCATTACTGTGAATATCTTAGTCTTTCTAAATAATATTCCCTCCTATGATATACCATCAAAATTGAAATTCAAGAGTAAATTTCTTAGCTGTGAAACATTTTCCTGCTGAATGTCATGATCTGCAGTATGTATATGCACCATTTTCCTGCTTCTTTCTATCTTGCATATGTACAGGTAAACTGTTGTAAACTTTACTGTTCAAATAATGATGTTTCTACTTGCAAAACTTTTTTTTTTTTTTTTTTTTTTTTGTTCCCTCACACTTCCCAAAAGAATCTGAAAATAGTTATAGTTTGTAAGTTTATAAAATTTGTCTGTGTCCATTATTTATGGAATTTCAGAAATTTTGAAGTCTGGAGGTGGCACTACTCTTGCTCTGTCATCTTAGAGAGGCTGTTATACTCCATCCCATTTTCTGAATAATGAAGATAGTCTGCATTTTAACGAAATAATTTATTCCAAGAAGAAATGGATCTTTGCATTAAAAATAATAATAATAATAATAATTTTTGTTTTGAATGATTTTTTCCTCAATCTTTTCCAGTTCCTCATTTTCTTCGACACCAGAAGTAAAGGCTTGTTTCTTATATTATTCACATTTGATGTTGAGAATACTTCTTCCATACTCTTGTTTATTTTTCCTTATGTATCTGTATGAAGATCACATTAATCCTTTATTCATATTTCACAGTAGCATTGCCTTTACTCTACCTGAAGGCATGTAAGGATATACCTGCTTTCTACATTATCATCCCCCCTTTCCTACACAGACTAATCTTTCACCTTAAATGCACACTCCAGGGGGACATTCACCTGACCAACTGCATTCTCCTGATCAAATCTATATTTACAGTACAGATGCTCAAACCTGAAATACCACTTACAATACAAAGATACAGACATTTTGAATGCCCTGTTCTCATTTTAACTTACTTTGACAACAGCTAAAGTAAAAGTAAATTGAATCAGGATTGCAAGGCATGCTTAGGAAAAGCTTTGCTGTAAATTTGTTGTTTAAGAGAAAGGAGAGCACAAGGGGTTTTTGTTATGAGTGCTGCTCCAAAAATAATGTCCCCCCGTTTATTATGTGGCCCCATGAAACCAGAGGTGGGTGGGTGGGTGTTGGTCGTGTGGCAATTGAAGTTGAACCTTCCCTCCAGTATACCATTACATGATGTTTCTATATGACAGATAGCAGTCGAGAAGCAGTCTGTCAAAACAGCGTCTGACATGGAAGTGTGGATGAACCAAAGGTGTGTCACTGAATTCCTCCTTGAAAAAAAAAAAAAAGGCACTCACTGATATTCATTGATGCTTGATGAATACTGATGGAGACCAAACAATGGATATGAGCACAGTGAGGTGGTGTGTTTCACTAATGTTACCATCACAGCAGCCATGAAACAGTGGGTCATTTCTGCTTGTGCAGATTTTTACAAGTATGGCATGCAGGCTCTTGTTCATCACTGGCAAAAATGTCTATCTAGTGAGGGTGACTATGTTGAGAACCAATGTTTTGTAGCTGGGAATCTGCTCTATCAAATAATATTATTATGCTCTTTGTATCTGTTGTAGTTACATGGAAATAAATAGGAGGCATTAAGTTCGAGTAATCTGTAATAATACTCATTTCATTAAAAGTCTATAGCAACAACAAAATCCATTAGTTGTGTTGCTATGCTTTCTTCCAGGTGAAGCATGAAGACATGAGTATATTTATCAGTAATGTCATTGGGTCTTGACCATAGATATGTGGTAGCCACCAATTCATAGTGCAGCAGTGAATTTACCCTCACCCTTCTCAAGCAAGTCTAGAAGAGTTACTTTATGTCATGCTGAATATGACATGAAATTAAATCCACGCCATCTAGAAATTCAAGCAAACTACTGTCTATATACAACTGTCAAGATCCATCTCCAAATAGATGCTACCAATGAATGCCACATATTATAATGGATTCGTTAGTCCCATCTCCTAATTATCCAACATCATTGCTATACTCCATTACCCTCAAACTATGAAACAAGAATCTAGCAATTTGCAAGTTTACAATTCCTATATAAGCACAAAGAATAACTGATATTATTTTAAATGGTGATTATTCTTTACATGTTTATGTTAGAGATTACTCTAAAACACACATCTTGTAAAGGACAGAGCTTAAGAAATCTGTGGTAGTAAATTTAGTGCTAGGAGAACAGGCTGTGTGTTTTTTAGTAAGTAACTGAGACTTCTATGACTTAGACTCTTATTTATGAGATACTGAGGGACAGTAGTGGATGTTTAGCTTGATGATTAGTTTGAATGTTTCTTACATTTTTCTGGTGTTCACATAGATCTCACTCAACTCTGGAGCGCCACTGGGACTTTTTTATTTGTTGAATCCTTCATGGTGATGATTTATATGAGCTGCAGTGAGTTGGATTCATTTCACTTAACTTTTTAAAGCCTTCAGTGTCAGTGTCCACACTTGGCTATGTCTTCCCAGGTCAGCTTAGAGTCACCGAGAGATAAAGATCTGATTCCCACAATTTATTTAAAACATTCATATTAAGATGAATTAAGTCACGCATCAAAAATTCTTCTTCTCTCTGCTGATGATATGCCTTGGACATGAAAGGCTACAGCACAGATCTGGGCATCTGGTCAGGTGAGTCTCACACGGCATGTGCCACTGCTATTGGAGCTGGCTGAAAGGCTTCTGTCAGTTCCCTGCCCTCAGTGGGATCTGGGATGGCAGGAAGAAAAATATAGGTTTTGCTTTGCTTTGAAATATTAACTAAATACAACAGAGAGTCAAAACAAACCAGCAGAGCCATTCTCAGTGAAAAATGTAAACCACTGAAATTCACAGCAAGTCTTCTCAGTTTCTTAAAACGAAGGTTGCTCACTTTTCAGATTCAATGTAGAGGTAGTATTTTCAGCTAGAAGTTTTAATTCAGATAAGTCTACACTCATTTTCTGTTCAGTATAAAATTTTTCAACTGACTTATTTAAAAGTTAACATTTAGAATCCAAATTCTTTAACTATGCAGGATGATTTCCATGTATTTCCAAAATAATTATTTTGGAATGATCTGAAAAACAGAACATAGGAATTTTACAAGGTGGCAGTACAGCTGAAACAGGCTATTCAAGCATTAAGGATTTATTTCAGTTCTAGGAGAAAAATATTTGTAAAGCAATAAATATAAAAAAAAAAAAATCACACAGCATTCACTAAAGAATAGTAGCTGAACCATCAAACATTTCTATTGCTTGGAAGCGAAAGATAATGTATGCCATTAGGCATGGTAGTGTTCACGTGGCTCCTATTTCCCATGGCTAATGTCATAGACATCAATAGCAGGTAATAAGAAAATGTGACTGTAAATGACTGTAAATGATGCGTGTGTGTGTGTGTGTGTGTGTGTGTGTGTGTGTGAGTCTAGCATCCTGATCACAGCAACATGGCAAAGAGGAATCTAGCATAGGTTGCTGGAGTGAGCAATAATGAGTCTCTGCTGCACAGGGACTTTTGAAACAAAAGAGTTGGTGTGAAAACAAGGGTAAAAAGCTTGGCACAAAGGGGAGAACCCCTGGATGTGATCAGAACATCAGTGACAAACTCAGCATCTCTGGGCAATGATGGACATGGAGTGCGGCCTACATCTGTGGTGGGGACTGTGTCAGTGCAGTGCTGGAGTTCCCGGGATCTCCTTATAGCAGGTCCTAAGGGGATTCTAAAGATTTCAAAGAGCATTTAGAAACTTGTGAGTGATTATTAACATTTTGTAGCTGTTTAGTTTTGTGATTTATTTGTTACATTACCAATATCAATTCTGCATGTATGGTTCTTAGACCACAAGTCAGTGTTACGTCATTAATAAATCAATATACTGTTTGAATTGTGATCTAACTCAAACAGTTCAAACTGAACAATCTTTCTTTGTGACATAAGAAGATTTGTAAATAAACATCTTACCTTGTACTCTTATCTCTATAGTGTCTCCGTGAACTGTTCCAAAATACCCTCACTCTCAGCTCCACAGTAAATGAGATTTAAAAAAAAACTATATATATATATATATATATATTTTTAATAAGACAAACAGTAGTGGGCTGCAGATCTTGGAAGAGAAAGCAAGCATGGGCATATTCAAGAGTAAATGGAAGAAGGTTGCTCTAATCTACATTTTTGCCCTTTGCTTCTCTACTGGTTGGCAGGGAACACAATCAGTACAACCAACCAAACACAGCCCAGATTCCCAAGGACTCTAGGAGGTGTTTTCCTCAGGCACAACTGACAGCTCCTTGAGTAATTCCTTCAACCAAGGCTGGACTGCTACCAGAGAGCATTTATGATTATACTACCAGTGTTCTTGTCTTCAATATGATTGTAGAATCATAGAATTGTTTGAGTTGGAAAGGACCATTAAAGGCCATCTAGTTCAATGAACAGGGCCCTGCAATGAACAGGGACACCTACAGCTAGAACAGGTTGCTCAGAGCCCTGTCCACCCTGTCCTTAAATGTCTTCTAGGATGGGGCATCCACCACCTCTCTGAGCAACCTTATAATAAAAACCTTCTTCCTTATATCCAGTCTAAATCTTCCATCTTTTAGTTTGAAATCATTTCACCTTGTCCTAGCAAACAAACCCTGCTAAAGAGTCTGTCCTTTTCTTTCTTGTTTCCCCTTCTATATGATCTGTGACCACAACAGAAAGTGGCTGATAGAAGCTTTATCTTACATCAGAAGAGCCTTGGAGGATACATGAGAATTTGGGGTGGGGAGGACCCAGACAGGTAATGTTTCTGGTGTCTCTGTATAGCTGCAGCAGTCCAGCAGTGATGAGCATAGTCTCTTCCACTTTCAACAAAACACCATTAACAGCCACAGTCACTCCTTTAATATCTTATTTATCAGTTTTTCTTTACACTCCAAGAATGGACATAGGTACCTAGCCAGCAGCCATTCCAGCATCTTGAGTCTACATTAACAGGTAGCAGTCTTTTCTATAAAATAGTTACGCTATTAAATCATCATCATCATCAGTGGAAATTTTATTTAATGATTTGTGGATTCCTTCCAACTCAGGACATTCTATGATTCTATGAAACTTAGGAAAATTTTAGCAGAAAATATAACTTAAACTTTGAGTCTTTTCTTGCATTTTCTGGTTAGATCTGTCTTCTAAGACTATGTAAGTGCTGTTTTAGGAGACGCGATTTGGGACAATCAGTGCAATGGCCTCACATGGTAGCATTCTTGATCGAGTGTATCCCTGAAAGAAAACTTCAAATTCTCACAGCAGTATAGCTGGTGCACAGTCTCTCTGCATACACAATACTCATCAAAGAAGCAGTATAGTTAGTAACTGGTCCCTGCATTTTGTCATCCAAATATAATCAGGAGTTTGCTTTACAGTTCAGGTTACAATTCTTCCTCCTTCTCTCACATGCATTTTCATGTCTGTTGGAAGACCAAAGCTGCCCACCTCCTTTCACACATACAACCATCATGTCCCTAGCCTCCCTCCTCCTGGAAATTTGTAGGTTCATGTAAATCAGGGTAGATTTCATTATAACACAAGTTTTTTTTAGTATCCTTCAGAATCAACTCATATATTTTTTGATTCTATATCTTCCCAGTGGAACAAGAGTGTGTGTACAATGTGAAGGTCTGGGCAGCATATCATTTGCATGAACTCAGCAGGACAGATTCTGCTCTGGCCAAAGCAAACAAACACTGCTGGTATCAGTGGCACAGACTGTCCTGACTAGGAATACATTGAATGACATAAGCACAGAATTTGTAGCAATGTTTGCTTTTGTGAATGCCTGGAGTTTCTATTTCAGGCAAATCTCGCAGACGATGATATTCTGCTTTTCAAATCAGGGAGAATTACTTTGGGGAAGCTGATGGAGCTGCATTTCTACATCATGGAGAGCAGAAGGGCTAGGATATGCAAAGTGGAGCACTGAAGTAAAGTAGGGCCCAGCTGCAGCCTGGCCATCCAGGAGATGCCATGTTTAGTATTCAGATGCTATATTTCCGAGATGCCAGGCTCATCGGAAGAGATTAAGATGTCAAAGCCTGACAATCTAGACAATTAAAAGCTTCCAGTACTGGAGCCCATGAAGGAGAAAGGAGGTGTAGTTGACGGGAGAAAAGGGAGGAGAAAGATTTAATGATTCCTTCAGGAAAACTAATTTCAATCATTAACTTTTGTATTTTTTTCCAATTTCCAGTCGACAAATGCATGCAGAAACCCCAGGAATTTTAGTAAGTGTTTATGACACCATTTTTTTTGAATGAAATTCAAAAAAATCTCATTAACCTCTCATGGGCCCTAGTAAAGGCTCTAAATCAGTAACCCTTTGTGAGTCTGTAAGGTAAAGTAGCAGCATGTGGAGGGGGAGAAAGAGCTTAATGCCTGATTTACATGACAGAAGTCACAGCACAGTGTAGCTTCTGCCAGCAGCTGTCCAACAAATATTTGCAAAACGCTTCCCCTTGAGATTCACATGCAGATATTTCAGTGCTGACTTAAAAAGAGGCAAGATATTTCTAGATACTTCACCACATTCTAACCATGAAAACTTTTTTTGTACTAATGTCAGGTTGGTGCTGCATTTGCTGAGTAAATTAATCTGAGTTTCACTGTTTGATGTATGAGGTTGCTGTTTCCCCCATGAAAGTCTGCAGTTCCTCTCTGGATGGCTCAGATCCTCCTCTCTGACCTCCCAGGAGAGCAAGCTCAATGCCACAGTGCAGTTTTTCACCTCTGCTTGCATAGAGAATAAAGCACTTGAACAACTCCAGGACCATTTACTTATACCACGGTCAGCCCCCAGCTGGCTGCCAAAGGCAACACTGTGGAGACAGACCCCCTCAGCCACACCATCCGAGCTCCTGAAAACTGCACATTTTGCATGTAGCTGAAGAGCTTCAGCAGAAGCAGAGAGCACGCTCCGTGCTATGCTGTCTGAGAATAAGGCTGGGGTGTTAGCTCAGCAGGAAGGAAGGTTTATGCTTGGGAGGCTGAATAATTCTAGCTGTGCTGAAGTTGTTCTCTTGGATCCCATTCCTCCTGGTGAATTACTTAACCTCTCAGACTGATGAAAAATTCACCACTTTGTTTTGAGGTAACTAATAAGGTGGTTTGGCTCCTCTGTTGCACTAATATTGACAAAGTCAAAAGTTTTTTTTTTTTGCACATAATTTCAGCCTTTTTTTTTTTCCACTACTCATTGTTAAGAAAACAGAAATAATAGAACAAGATCAAAATTCTCATCCAATGTATAGTGAGAACCACCTCCCTGGGCAGCCCATTTCAGTGCCAAACCACTCGTTCAGAGAATAAATTTTCCTTACATCCAACCTGAATCCCTGGCACAACTTGAGGCCATTCCCTATAGTCCAGACCACCACCTCCATTCAGGTGTTTGTGGAGAGCTATAAGGTATCCCTTGAGTCTTCTCCAGACTGAACAATTCCAAACATTTCAGCCTTCCAATACTTGAAGGATGCTTACAAGCAGGAAGAGGACTGACTTTTTACACAGTCTGATAGTGATGGAACAAGGGGGAATGGCTTTATTCTAAAAGAGGAGAGATTTAGGAAATTATTTTCTCAGAGGCAGTGAGTCATTGGCACAGGCTGCTCAAAGAAGCTGTGGTGCCCCATCCCGGGAGGCATTCCATGCCAGGTTGGATGGGATCCTGGGCAGCCTGATCTGGTGGTTGCAGTCCTGCACATAGCAAAGGGTTGAAACTCAATGATCTCTAAGGTCCTCTCCAACCTAAGCCAAATAAGATATAGCAGTAGAGTGAGAGAGTTTGTCATAGCAGAAAAATTTATATTGAATGATATTTTTTAAAACTGTACTACAGATTGATAAGCAAAATAGTGGTAGCTGGCAGAGTTGAACAAGGCTCTCATTTGAATTGCTGCAGTTGAGGGCAAATGTTACTCTGAAAACAAATGTTTATAAAATAAATTGAAAAAAAAAGACATGGATAAAAAGAACAGGTTTAAATTTATCATCCTCCTACATGTGAACTTTGTGAAATGAAGCAAAACATAACTGCAAACTGTCAACAGTCAAACAATCAAAGAAGTAGGTCACTGCATTTTTATGTATGGACTCCTCCTCCTCCAATATATGAGTGGATTAGCTAATTTAAGAACAAGTATTACCCATTCATATAAGTCATAAGCCTGCAAGGGATCCATGTGTACTTGACTGATGCAGTGTCATAGCCATGTAAGACACATGCTTTGACTTTCACTGGCTCTGCTGAGGTACAGATGGAAAATAAGGGCTTGCAATATGTCAGACAGCGAGGCAACGCACATTAGGAAGAAGGAAATGAAAATTTTGGTAGGTGGCTTGCAAGATTGCTTGTAGGAAGGCATCAGCTCTATAGGAATGCTCATGTCAGCTGTGGAGAAAACAATGAGAGAAAAATTGCAAGCATCGTGAGAGCTCTAAAGCTAAGAAGAAATAAATAAAGAAAAAAAATATAAATACAATAAATAAATAAATAAGAAACCCCAACATTATCCATTTTCAGTGCAAGAGCCGCTATTATTAGTATATTGCTAATGTTTCCAATTTACCTAAGTTATATGTGTAGCTCTTATTTTGAAACAGAAAGCTTTTTTTAAAACCCAGAAGTTAGGATTTTAAGTGTGACTGGGACTTCAGATCCCAGTGTATCATTTAATGTCTTCAACTAAGGATTAGGACCTTACCTAGGACCTAGGTAGTTTCCAGAATCATGTACTGCTTGAGATTTGAAGGGACCTCTGGTTCCTCCCCTGCTCAAGCATACTTACCTAAAGCTGGTTGTCCAGGTTGCTTCTGATTACGTCCAGGAATGGATTCCACAACCACTGTCAAACACTTAACTTTCACCTGAAACAAATCAAAATAATACAAACTGGAATCTCAGAACAATCATATCTAATCTGCATATATTATTAACTGTGAGGAAAAAAAAAAGACATTTTTTCCCCCCAAATTGTTAAGATTCATTTGTTTTGTAAGTTGCCTTCAGTTGTTTGCCAAAGTCAACAGAAGTTGGCAAGATGATGTGGGAGGTCAAAAATAAGACTAGAAATGTGAACATGCAGATCATTTTGGCTTCATACTGTCTCCATGGTATGTTTCATAATGTTGGAGTCTCTTTCTTTGGAGATATTCAAGACCCGTCTGGATGCCGACCCTGATGTAGAGAGCAACCTGATGTAGCCTGCTTTGACAGGGGCTTTGGACTCAACGATCCCTGAAGATCCCTTCCAACCCTACAATTCTGTGATTCTGAGATTCACATTTCTTCTCTAAGAAGTGAAATAGCAAACAAAATTTTCTTGAGGCAGTTGTTAAAACTAGGCTATATATATATTTTTATATAAAATTTATTTATAACCTCGTATATAAATAGAGCACGTGCTTTTGATTTAAATTTTCTATATATAAATGTATAATACATATATATTTCTTTTTTTACATTGCAACATTGCTCATTGGATCTCATCATCAGCTTCTCTCAGTTCGACCTGAATAACAAGTTAAGGTCTCCTAACTGACTTCTAATAAAGAAGTTGATATTGTCAGACTAAGGACTGAATTTTTAATTGCAAAGAAATATCTTTAGTACTACACCACTTTGCTCGGTCAGTTTAGGTGCAGTTCCACTGGAGGTGTCAAAGTCAGTTCTAATGAGCATCAGGTGTCCTTCAAAATCTTCCTCTTAAATTTCCATTTAGAAAAGGAAAGCACAGCAAAAATTCATTGTCAGTGAGCAGCCTTCAGAAGGAGTGGAAGAAATCCACTGACCTGTGCTGGCAGTCTGAGCCTCTCACACTGCGTCCTTCTGGCCAACCACCTTGGCTGAGCATTTTTGCCTCCTGATGAAGAAAGCCTCCTTCACAACTTCTCTTTGAGCACACAGCATGGCTTATCATAGAATCATGGAATGGCCTGGGTTGAAAAGGAACCCAAAGATCATCTAGTAGACGACTAGAACAGGCTGCCCAGAGCCACATCCAGCCTGGTTTTGAATGCCTCCAAGGATGGGGCATCCACAACATCCTTGGGCAACCTGCTTCCTTCTTGCTTCCTTCTCTCCACTCTGGTGCTGTGTCTGCACAGTTGTCTGCACCTCCACAGCCCCTGGAAAATCAGGCTTTTTTTTTTTAATTCTTCTTTTCTTTTTTTTTTTCCCCATGATCAGAAAGCAGGAAGTAGAAACTGAAAGGCATGAAAATACCTTTGTAAAAACCTAAATTTCTTAACCCCCGAATTTACAAGAATGACATGCAGTAGAGGCCATGTGGCCAGAATATGATCTACTGTCATGTTAAAGCATATAGCTTTTACTCATTGTTTTTGTATTAATGAAGAGGAATTAACTTCACTGAAGAAAGTATTAGTGATATTTAGAGATCTTGTGGGTGCAGTCATGTACTGTTCTTGGCAGAATTCCTTCATTATCTAGTTAATAGCTTTAGTTTCCTACGCTGTTGACCCAGAGATATCTTCAAAGGGAGATTGATGATGAAAATATATATTTTTTTTAATATTTGATTAAACAGGACAATGACTTACTGGGACTGATACAGTTATAAAATCTGTTTGAGGAGAAGAGGCTGTAGGAAGGGACAGAGAATCTTTCAGTCACAAAGCTTTTTCTTATGTGTTGATAGTGAAACAAACTTCTCACTGTGGTAAGTGGTTACCACAGGCTTTCCAGACTGAATGTCAGCTTCAAGACTGAGTTTAATCAATAAAATACTTTGTTCAAGAAGTACATCACAATTAATCTCGATAAGTAGATTCTAGCAGCTTTCTGGAATTGATACAACCTTCTATAAGGAATTTCATGAAGTTTCATGGCAATATGACCATTTTCTATGTGCAATCTTCACTTTAGATTGCCAGCTCTTAAGTTTGGAAGTGATATAATTCTGCTCTAACTGAAATAGAATCAAAACCAAAAGCCAAAACCAAAAATGGACACATTTTTTGTGTTATAAATCCAAAAAATGTTCTTCGAAAAGTAATAAAAACAACAACGCATTAGCATCTAGGATCATTTTACTTCTCTCTGTATAATGTAAAAGTTCCTACACCACTGAGATACTAAACAGGGCACTGTGCACAAACTCAGTGGTAGCAGTCCCATCCATTTCAAAGACTTTACTCTGAAAATTCATGTTAAATGAAGTGACTGTGTGCAGAGATCCAGGTGACTTTGATCTTGCCTTGCTGTGTTCTAAAAAGCTGCTGAATGCAGAAACCCCTGCTTTGTATAGACAGTGTTGGCCTGTTGGACATACTTAGGTAACAAACTTATCATAGAGAAGAGCTATAAAGGATCTTCTTGGAGAATTCTTGACCACTGATTTTTTTGTTTGTTCGTTTTGTTTTGTTTTGAAATACTGAAGTTATTACATTTGCCCCCCTTCTCTTTGCAATATGAAAGAGAACTGAGAGGATGCTATAAAATGAATATTTATAATTTAAGTTTTCTAGGCCCAACCCTACAAATATATATTCTTGATCACAGGATTTGTAATGCAGAAAAGCCCCACCAGATTGGAAGTAGTATAAATGATCAGTTAGATTTTAATAACCCTCCAATTCTGCTAAGTACTAAAGATACCAATATTGATTCAGTTTCTTGAGTCAGCATTTAAGTTAGCCACATAAAAATAGAGTGTAAATCCTTCTCAAATACCCAGATCTTTCCAAAGCTAAAATGAAACAAATCTCAAAAATGTCGATGATTTCTGAAAGTAAGACTTGAAGTCTTCTATTAAAATTAGATTTTTACATTTGTTAGTCTCTGTAAACTTAAATAATGTAAAATAAAGGAAGATCTGTTTGAAAGGGATTGCAATTATTTGTATGTAGGTAATTTCTTATTTTATTTTGGCAATGGATTTCATCATCACAACTATGTTCTCCTGTGCTCCTCAAAATGATATTTTCTAATTGAAAAGATCCAGATGAAATGTTTTGTATTATATCATTGTGCCTTTTCACTGCATTGTCTTACAGATTACATGAGGTTGGAGCAAACTCTCTGTTAGTTTTATCAAGTGACAAGGATGTAATCAAAAGAGAAAATGAATTGCTTACAATTTCTTAAAAAGTCTCATTTTTTTTTACAGGTTTTTGGCCAAGACATTCTGAGATAGATGCATGGTATTCTTAAAACTGTCAAAATAACTTGTATGAGAAAACAGTGGTCCAGTTGCATGTATGATTTATGTCATGTTTCATTTTGACCCTATTCTACACTCTGCTTCTCATTTGTATAACTGTTTTAAGGTTTTTAAAAGCAAAACAATGAACAGGGAATAACAACATCATTTGTTGGATTAACCCTGCATTAGCTATCTAAAAATATACAACTTCAAAAAATTTTGGGAACCAATATTGGATTTGGTGAGTGTTCAGCAGACAACCGACCAGGTGTTTGAAGGAAGCTGGGTAGCTGCTTATTTGAAAATTTTAAAACCATATTTTAATGTGTGACCAGCTATTAAAAATGAAATACAGAAGGTAGCTTGTGTAACACAGAAATGTTTTAGGCAGAGAGAAATGATGTGTGCCAATATTGTTGAACATTACACAGTCTCATTCACAGGGCTGAGCAACTCCCGTGTGATTCCAGACCTGGCCACTACCCCTAGGCATGGTCCTAGACACAGCACCATTGTCTGCTTGAGCACCTGTGGGCATACACTTGTTCCCATGACATCTGGCTTTGAGGGAACTCCTCAGGTAGCTTTTGTGTTCTTTTTATAATAGTGTAGAAGAGGATGTTTGGACAGTATAAGAATCTGCACCACATCAATGTGTATGTCCAACTTGCAGCAGAAAGTAGTTTAGGGAGAGGATAGATTGTAAAAGCTCCCACAGCACAACTCACTAATTGGTCTTTATGCATGCTGTTCCACAGCTCACAGCATTTCTGCTGAGAAATTCAGGAAAGGGGCAAAACACACTGCTGCTCCCTTTTCAAATAATGCACATTTTACATACAGCCCTTTCCCTTGCAGCATTTCCTAGAAACCCTGTTAGCCAAGACAACATTCAATACATTTGTTCTTCTGTATGCTGCTCTTTATTTTGCTGACAACCCTCACATTTTGTCAATGTTTGCAGCTCAGTACTTTAAAGAATACAGGTGACTTTGGCCATAGTTTTACAATCCACATGGAACAACACTTGGATGCCCCTTGAATTGAGTAGGAGAGTTCTAAATGCTGTGTTGGATTTATTTTTTCATGAGTGCATTTTATTATATGTAACTATCCAGAAAAAGACAACAATGGCAACAAATGTTACTTAAATTTCTTCTGAAAGTGTTTTACATCAGAGACGTGTCTGAAAATATTTTAAGCAAAATTGGCCAGAACATTTCCTTATGTTCAGAACCTTGCTCCTAGAATAAGTTCACAACTACAGAAAGAAAAGTTATTCCTCCTGAGACCATGGCAAGGAAATAATCATGCACTGCAAAAAGTCAGAGCATCATCTCAGTGTGCTGTTTGCTCACTTGCTTTCTTACAGAGTTTTGTGATGTCACTTAAAGAACGTTACCAACATCAAAGTGAACAATGTCAATTTTCTTAGCTGATATTTGTAAGCTTTCTCATTCCCTGCTGTGTGCTCTTCTTAAATAGCCAGCATCATTGATATCAGCAGCTCCGAGGACAAGTTGTTTCATTTGAACACCGCAGGAAACTGAAGCTGGCAAGAAATGTTCCCTAGAACTAGGAAGTTATTCATCATCAATTAACAACATACTTTGATGGGTTTCTTAGGAACATCATTTAACATAAGCATACACCCCAAAGGGATGTTTTCTGTGTTGTCAGACAAGAAGAAAGTGAGAAAAACTATTGATCACTATCCTGTTGGGTTCCAAATTAGAACAGATGAGACTAACAGTGTCAAAATGACATTTGGACTCAAAATGCTAGGAAATTCCATTCAGAATGAAATGTCCCTTCAGTTCCTCCAGTAGGATTAGCATCTAAAAGCATGATTCACTGAAGGGCTTCCAGTCACGAACTGTCAAAAATAAATCAAATCTCCAATCTTGAAGTTATAAAAACAAGATAAAACTGTAGTACCTGTTGGAGAAGAGAATGGAGACTCGAGAGGTCCTCAGAGCAAGGTAAAAGCATTCAGAGTATTTTTAGGGAAAATACAGAAGTAATCTGTCAAGAGACCATCTATTTATAAAAGAAATTCAATTTTGGAGTACCTACAGTTCTGAGGAACAACTGTTTCCATGATGAAAAATTTTCTGTCAATGCTTTAATTAATTTTGCATCTAGTATTTGCCACCATATATTCCTTGTTAATCCACTTGGATGTGGGGCATCCGTAACTCCTCTGAGCAGCCTATTCTGTACCTCACTACTCTCTGAGTAAATAATTTCCTCCTAATATCACTCTGCCTATGTAAAAACTTAGTTTCTTGGAGTTCAGACATCAATAGTTAGGCTCCTCGCTTATTAAATTAATTTAGACTGATCTAGCTCTTGCAAACACAGTTCTTGGAAAGCATAACTAATTTCCAGTAGTTTTCGTCAATTCTCTATTTTCATTTTTTTTTCTGAGATTCTGGAACAAGGTGTTAATGCAACATCCCTTCCATCCCTCTAACTCATCTATTCAAACAAGAATGTAGATGTCAAAAGCATGAAAAAAAGTTTGAAGAAATGGAACAATCCATGAATCTGATTTCACTGAACATGCAGGTGTACCTACCCCTTACTTTGCCTTCAAAGAGCTGCATGGATAAATAAAACTGCAAATGCAAAATGAGATTGATCAGAAGAAAATCCTACATTGCATTTCCTTAATTAGATTCTCTATACTTTTATGTAGCCAGATCCTACTACTCTTTTAAACAAATTGTGGCCAAATAGGAAGGGGGAAAGCATGACAGTTTGAAGAGTTCTTTTTATTCAGCACAAATGAAGGATAGTAACGGAAGGAGTAGACAGAATATCTTTACTGTGTCAGTCTCACCTCCTTCACTGACTCGACACATTAATAAATCTTGAAAATATGCAGCCATTTCATGTCATTTCTGTTAATGGGAAAAATAGTCATCAACTACACTCACAGAACTCCGCAGTGGAATCATTCGTTTTTCTCAGTATGGATGTCAATTTTATTTCATGTGACTAGCACAATTTTAGCAAATGTTGGTGAATAACTCATTTCACTCCTCAGTCTATTTGATAGTTACCATCTCAGTCCCTTCCCAGTGACCTTCCCTTTTCAACGCAGTCTCCCTGTTCCATATTTCTGCAAGCTGAGATCCGTCCTAGAACTTGCCACAAAGTTCCAGTTGCTCTTGTTAGTTTGTAGAATCTTAGAATCCTTAGAGTTGGAAGGGACCTCTGAAGGCCATTTCTGGAGGCGTTCCAACAGGTTGTCTCTCCTGTGCTGAGGACTCCACATCAGGACACAGTACTCCAGGTAAGGTCTCACCAGAGCAGGGCAGAGGGGCAGGGTCACCTCCCTCACCCTGTTGGTCACACATCATTTGATGCAGCCCAGGATATGGTTGGCTTTCTGGGCTGTGAGGGCACATTGTGTGAAGTCTTGATTTACCCAAATTCTATCACTTTTAATGGATTATGGAGGGGAAAAAATCATGGTAAAAAATGCAAGATTCTTTTATTTTTGCATATTTCTTTACCTTCTTATACCTTCTTATACCTTAGCAAATCGTGTTTCAACATTAAAAAAAATTAAAGAAAATTTCTTATGAATAAAATCTTCCAAATATTGTTTTTCAAGAACCTTTGTAGAGTTATGAGCAATATTTTCTTTTTTTGAAGAGATGGAGTTATCCATCTCTCCACAAGTTGCATTATAAAATGGTTATATTTCCTAGGGAGAGAAAGAAAAACTTTCAACTGAGTCTGAAGAAAACTGGTCATATTCTTTCAGTTATGAATCATTCCAGAAAGTCATGAGGTTTTGAAATTTTGATTTCTGCCTCTTGTTTTGGATTTGTATTACTTCCAAAGTGAACCTATATTTCCCATTAGTAATCCAGAAGTCCCTGTAGCCCATGCATTTAAATTTTTAGAGGCTGTAGAGCAAGCACATCCCCAAGAGACAGAAGTCAGCATAGCTCCAGGAATGTGATTTAAGCTGTATTGATTTATACCTGCTGAGGATACACCAGTGAATGAGACAGAAAAAGGAAATGTACTCCGTGACTGATAGAAAAATCCTGCTGTTTAAGAAGCTAGTTAAAGTTGCTAATTACCAACAAAGTATTTTTCTATTCTATTAATAGGTAACAAGAATTTAAATCACAAAGTAAATACTACCTAGGGATATTAGAACTGTTTTCTCACTCTCGAGGTGTCGTATGGGCTTGCAAATATTTTAAATGATCCTTTGTGCTTATCTCTTGAGTATGGTTTTGCCTGATTAGAAAAGTCTTTAAGAGTCTATTTTCAGAAAGATAATTTCATAGCTTGTGTACCGCTAATCATTAAAAAAATTAAAGGTATTCAAAGGGCATCTCTAGACTCAAATTCTGCCTTCAGAAAATCGTAGCCATTCAGCTTTAATTGTGGACATAATCATCTTTCTTAGCGACACTGACAATGGGATTGAGTGTGCTCTCAGCAAGTTTGCAGTTGACACCAAGCTTTGTGGTGCAGTTGGCACACCAGAGGGATGGGATGCCATCCAGAGAGACCTAGACAGGCTGAGGAGTGGGCCCAGGTGAACCTCATGAAGTTAAAGCCAAGTGCAAGGTCTTGCAGATGGGTTGTGGCAACTCCCACTATCAATACAAACTGAGGGATGTAAGAACAGAGCATAGTCCTGCCGAAAAAGGACTTGCAGGTACTGGTGGATGGCAAGCTGGACATGAGCCAGCAGTGTGCCCTCGCAGCCCGGAAAGTCAACTGTATCCTGGGCTGCATCAAAAGAAGAATGGCCAGGGGGTGGAGGGAGGGGATCCTGCCTTTCTATTCTATACTGATAAGATCTCACCTGGAGTGCTGTGTCAAGATGTGGAGTCTTCAGTACCAGAGAGATGTGGACCTATTGAAATACGTCCAGAGGAGGGCCACAGAAATGATTCAAGGCATGGGACACCTCCCTATGAGCACAGGCTGAGAGAGCTGGGGCTGTTCAGCCTGGAGAAGGTTCCAGGGAGACCTAACAGTGGCTTTTCAGTATCTATAGGGGGACTATGAGAAAGAAGGGATAGACTCTTTAGCCGTCTGCTGTGCCAGGAAAAGATAAAATGGTTTCAAACATATAGAGGAAAGAGTAAGAATGGATATAAGGAAGAAGTTTTTTACAATAAGGGTGGTGAGGCACTGGCACAAGTTGCCCAGAGAGGTGGATGCCCTTTTCCTGGAGACATTCAAGATCAGGCTGAATAGGGCTACAAACAGCCTGATCTGGCTGTCTGTGTCCCTATTCATTGCAGATGAGTTGGACTAGGTGGCTTTTGAACATCCTTTCCAACTCAAACGAATCTATGATTCTGTGTTTCTAATAAGAGACTCTTAAGACCAAATTGCTGCTCCAAGAAGCTTCATGGAGAGAGAATGAAGAATGTGTCAATATGAAGGCATAGTAGAGCATACAAAGAGAAAACATAAGGCATTTCACAAGTTAAAAACGTGTGACAGAAAAAGCAGTACCACAAAAGGTTGAATTTAGCACTGAACCTCCCTCTCAGATGTCTACATTTCTTGAAGACAGCGAATATGAAGGTGAAGAGAACATGTCACAGCCTGCTTCTGATGCAAAGAAAAAGCTCACATCTGTTGCTGTAAATTGAATAGGGATTGAAGGAATTTAATTTATTGAATGTATTTAATTGATAATCAGCAAGCAATATAATCAAGACCAGTATCAACACTAGAACAATTGAACTGTATTAGACAATTACAATTTTCTTATAAACACCTACAAGCTTGTAAATGCCTTTATGTAACTAATTCCTAGAAGTTTTAACACCCCATACATGTATACGCAGCTCCATGCCCTCACCTCTCCACTCCTCGTAGTCATGTGGTCACCAGCACCAACTCCTCTCCCTTGGGCATTTGTTCCCTCTTTGCCCACTGCCCTGTAGCAGATGGGGATGCTCTGGTTCTCTGTGACACTCCACACCTCTCAGCAGCCCACAGAACCCAGGCACAGTGCGAAGTGTGGGTCCCTTCATGCTGTACCCACAGGGCCAACCCTCTTGGGTGCTAGGTGATAATGTGGACACAAGCTATGAGACTATCTTTCTGAAAATAAACTCTTTAACATGTTTCTAATCAAGCACAAATCTAAATAGGCTGGCTATATACTTCTTTTCAAGCCAAATTCTCCTTTTCTCTATAGTGTCTTTGTTGTCCTTTGGATACTGCTTATCCTGGCTGATGACTGTCTTAAGGAAATCTGACACAAATTTAAGCAAATTTCACCATGCCTGAAGCAGAGGGTTGGAGCAAGATGATCTTCGAGGTCTCTTCCAACCCGAGCCATTCTATGATTTTATCACACTCGCTATTTGATTTCTCCTTAGTATTTCTAGATTTGGGGCAAAATCCCTCTCAAACACCATGGGGTATTATACTCACATGAACTGTTTACATTCCTGTGTGCATATTGTCAGCTGTTGTTAAACAAGAATGCTAGTCAAAAGTAGGTGATTGTGGATTACCCCATACTTCCTTACCCAAAAATCTCTAACGTAGAGTTTTTAAGTCCAAAATGGGGAGAGCAACTGATGGGAATGCTCACAAAATGGTCTTGATCTTATGTATTAATTTCTATGAATTGGAAAATCACAATCCCACATCCATTTAGCTATTTTTTACAGACTTTTTCATCAAATGTTTAACTGTTATCTTTTTCTCCAAAGCACACAGCAAACATATAAATATGAGAGAATAATACTGAAGACTTCTCTTAAAGTAAGGAATATGTACTGTCCTGCCAGATGTTTTCATGCACTAAAGTAGAGGCTCTTCATCCTTTATTGGAGGCAGCCAATAGATGGGAAGTTTTGTACTGTGTTGATTACTTTAAGCAGTGTTGGAGATACTAATTTTCATATCCACTAAGTTATTCCTCTGACTTAATAGTTTCCTCTTTTTTGCTAGTTATTGCCAAACTCACACAACATGACATATGATAGTGTTTCCCTGCTATATATTTAAGTCAGGTCTATATCCTCCCATATAAGATATGCCATATGATGATCAGTGCAGTCTGTCATGCATCAGCACAGGTAGAACAGCTGTGTTCATGGCCTGAAACACATCACTTGTTTACAAACAAGGGAAAGCCTCAGGGTACCCTGAAGCAATAACTCGCTGCCCAGTGCTTAGATTTCTTTCCACATGCTGTTCTCTGCTACGTTTCTCCTGATAGCTTCACATTTTCCTCAGAAACATGGAAACAGCATCTGGAAGCTGCTCAGTATGTGAAAACAAAAGATGGTGGTGACAGAGTGAAAACTGGAGTACAGCTTCCTTGAAGTAGGTACCTGAGTGCTATTGAAATGTTTAAGGCTATCTGGCTGATGCTGTAGGATGCAAGAGTCTCCTCTAAGACAGATAATCTAGGAAGGCATAGTGTCCTGTCTGTCAGGTTTTTGTCCCTGTCTGGGATTTTGTTCCCAAATGCCACAGGATTCCTTATGTCTCAGTGACAGCATCAAGCCCAAGTCAGTGCAGGCAGTGGAGCCTGGAGACCCATTCAGCTTCCACCAAAGTTAATGCTTACACCTAATTAGACACTTTGAGAAGTAACTCTAAGGTGAAGGCAGTGGGTTTACTCTGGTTTGAAAGAGCAAAATACTTGAAGTATCATTAGATGTAAGAAACAGTAAATACCTTATGGTACTAAAAACACAATTAGTCTTTTTTAGACATTGTGTTGAGGGACATGATTTAGTAGGAACTATTGATGACTGGTGGACAGTTGGACTGGATGATGTTGTAGGTCTTTTCCAACCTTGGTGATTCTATGATTCTATGATTTTGGGATTCAAATCATTCCGAGGAATAGAGAGAAATTTGTAAAACACATTCATTATTGCTGGAAGATCTATAGCTTCAGTGTGCCTTTCATTCCTTTTCATCTTGTTAAGTAAGCACTTCCGTTTGTTAGTGCACCTAAAATCTTGGTTCAGGAGGGAGTTGCATCTGATTACAACATACTTTATTTGCCCTATTTCAATATCCCTTTTTCACATTGGAATATTTAATTCAAGTGGGCCGAATTCTCAGTGATGCAAACTGAGTTAATAAAAAAGTTGTTCTACATCAACTTGGACAGCCAAAAATCTAAGCTGGACACATGGAATAAATACCTTTAAAGTTATTTCAAAGAAAAAAAAAAAGAAAACCTCCTGTCAGAGATGACTCATCTTATCTTAAACTTGCTGTCCAAGACAGATCTAGTGTACCATCTCTGAAGGTGCCCATTTTTCTCTAATAACTGCAAAAGTATCCTGCTGTGTCTGGACCAGGTGCAGACATCTAACTTTGACACCCCTACAGTGGATGAAATCTTCCTGCCCTTGCTGAGCTTGTGGCATCTGATGGTGCCTATGTATGTCAAAGAGGCAAAGCTGAAGAAATTGGGTTGCCAAGTAAGAAGAAATAGCATGTTTGAATCCCTCATGCTGATTAACAGAATCGTGAACCATACTACAGGTTCACAGCCATTGTTCTGTTGGAGACACGTCTGCTTTGGAAGCTGTGAAATGTCACTCACTTCCACTCCAGTCTTCAGGTGTCTCACATAAAAGTTCCCTTCTAACTTTACAGGTTTACAGAACTGTGAGAGGAGAGGAAATTGTTGCCCAGGTTTCACCGTGGCTGGTATGTTAGTCCCAGACAACAAGGACTGTCCAGTCTTGGCCTCTTGCTTTGTCAGTCCTGAAAAAAAGAGTGCTTTAATTTTGGGTATTTAGCTCTGGTGTTCCAGCTTTCTATGTTGTCTTTGTCTTTATGAAGTATTAACATTCCTGAAGTTTGCTTTGTTTACAAATACAAACAAGATTTATCTTAAACAAAAAAGAAGCCATAACTCTTCAATGAAATGTTTAAATCAATGAAGCATATTAAACGGAAAATATCATAGGATTTCGGTACAATTTCATAGGTTATTATTGCTTTGAAATTACTTAAGAATGGAAGCCTCAGTTAAGTTGTGAAGTCTCATTCAGTAAGAATCCCTTGCCAAATTACAGACACTCAGAAGAGAGACTGCTGCCTCTATCTATTTAAGAGTAAATTCATACCTTAGTATCTAGACAAGCAGTTGTTTACAAAGCAAGCATTTACAGAGTCAAATGCCAGGATTTCATTCTGCCTTCAGCGCACTGAAAGGAAATCCCAGTGAGACTGAATAGGCAGCATGGGCTTGAAGAGCACACACACCTATTTCAGGATCTCCAGATTCATTTTCCCTTAGCAACAGGGCTCTACTCTTTTTCCAGGAGCTCTCCACATCTGTGCAGAAGGGCCAGATCCTCTCTGCAACATCTGGTCCCTTTGGAAGGAGAGCACAAGGAGAAAGCATTACAAGTTTGGACAAATGCTGAATTTATATCTCCACCAGTAAAAAAAAGATACTGTAATATAGAGGACAGAGCACAGGGGAAAGCAGGAAGAAGTACCTATAGCATGACGATTTTCTGAAGTTCAATGACAGCATAGTACTGAGCAGATCTTTGATTTATTTATATTGCATCTGGAAGAACATCTCAGAAAGTGCTCTTATACGTGTCAGAGGGAGGCTTAGGCCTGAGGCAGGATGTACTCTAGGAAAGAGTGCTTAGTAGGTCATCTCAATTAGATTGTAAGAATTTTATAATCAATACTGAAATATATACAAATATATATATATACACACACACAAAGGATGAAATAATTTATAACAAAGATAGTTCTTTGTGTGGCAACTTGAAAGCTAATTTTGAAATGTCTCTTGATTGTTAGAAAGTTAACCTTAAATGGTAGTATTTACAGTTTTCACAACTGTAATTGTGTTAATAATGTGTAAGTTCAAGCCTACTGTGACTGATATTTTAAATAAATTTGTTTACTATTCACTAAATTATAGTATTCATTTTTTAAGACACTAAAATTGAGGTAAGTTATTTTTTTAAACTTCAATGTACAATCAGATTAAAGTAAAATTTGAGTGCTTTGATTCTCATCAGTGTTTAGTAAATACTTTGAGCCATTTTTTCTCTTTGGATTGGTTCTCTATGGAAATACCTTAGAGAAAGATGATGAGGAAAATCTTGGCCACTGTATTCAGCATTACCCCTCAGAAAATTTGGAGGTTCAGTGTAACTTCTTAGAAATACTGTTCTTTCAGAAAGATGGTAATAATCTTTCTGGAATGGAATAATCATTTTCACCTCTTCTAGGATGAGTAGAAGAAGAGAGAATCATAATATATTTGGAATTGTCTGGGGTCAACTCAACTGCTCTTGTTCTTCTCTATGTATATAATCCGTAAATGTCATTTTTAACTCCTCACCTCCTGTTCTGTGTCTTAATGGTCTCTTGGTGACAGGGACTCTCTCAAGGGATCCCATGACCTCTTCAGATACATCACAAGAGAAGACTGTTATTTATTAAGTTCTCCTTCCAGGAGCAAATAAAGCACTATGGCCATACCTGTGTGGTCTTTTTTTAGCCATGGCACAGCACAGCATGGAACTGAGCTTGCTGTGATATGTAGATTTCTCTAAATTACGGGTGCCTGTAGGAGCATGATCTGGATTAAGGTCCAGTTCTGCACACAAGCTTGTGCAGCAGTGGGTGGCTTATGTCTCAGAATAAACTGAGAGCAATTGTCCAGGCTCTAAGGAGGATCACAAATCTCAGGCCTGAATTCTTGTCTAAACAATTCTTGTCTCAAAAAAAAAGACTCCATACACTTGCAGGCCTTCCTTCGACTAACATATCTAGCAATGGTGATATTGGTCAGGACTTCCAACCCTGTAAGGAGAAAGAGAAAGGATAAAAGTTGAGGCCTTTATCTGGACGCTGTGAATCCACCCTTCTTTCTCCCATGTCAGCATTTCTCTGCTTCATTTTGGCCAACCCTACTGTCTAGCTAGCTTTTAAACTCGTCATTCAGTCATAGTGTTTCTTTTCTGGCTTCTCACATTCTGGCTATAGCTCAATACTTTTGATTCCTTTTGCCATGAGTTCCTTTATACATGATAACTCTCATCCAGGCTCCTGGTATCTAACATCTTTATTAGTACAAAATTGTTTTCATCTGCTTTGGCAAATCCGTCCTGTTGCATATCCATTCAGAATGCTGCTGCAAAGTGCAGTTCTATGAGTCATTAATTATGAGCATATTACTCTTGTCTGAGAAGCTTTTCACTGTCTTTTCTCTTTTATTATATACAGGCCACTTGTCATCTCTTCCAAGTATCTTCATATCTTTGCCTTTCCATTTCAGCTCTGTTCCCTATCAAAAAACTTCTTGAAAATTTTTCAGCCTGTAGCATCATTAGTATTTCCACGGTATTCCCTGGTCCCTCCTTCCCTTTCTCTATGAAGACAATATAGCCCTTGACAACATCTAGCTTGCTGATGCACCAGAGCCAACATATCCTATGTCTCCTGAGCACAGATGTTTACTTGATACGATAGCCGGTTTTTTTTGCATGCAGTATATAAACTGTTTGGAAAAAAGTTTAGCTTCCAGTCTTGTGCTTGTATTTGTCAGTCTTAGTCAATTTAGTCTTTTGTTACTGGACCTCCTACTCCCTGTGGATTACTGCCAGTTGGCCACATGGCTTTTTTAAAGCAACATATAGATAGATATGTTGACATAAGCCCAAATGAGAATACAACTACATTTGGTGTCAATGTGATTTGAACTAAAAAATACTATTTTACTTCCTCTAACAGTATAAGCAATTCTGGTATAAATACTTGACAGAGGTGAAATTGAGGCTTTTATTGCAGTTAATATCTCACAGACACAAAACTCCCTTATTTAGAAAACCTTTAGGTTTCTCTGCCTCATTTTCCTATCATATACTGTAAGGGTGGAAATGAAAATACACTGCTGTGAGATGCATCAGTATTATGACAGTGAGGGCTAGAAAATATATAGATATTTTGTACACAAGATTATACAGGCAAGGTGTTGCATTTGGGTTGGGGCAATCCCAGGTATAAGTACAGTCTGAGAGAAGAATTCATTGAGACCAGCTTTGTGGAGGACTTGAGGGAGTATGGCTTGTTGAGATGGGGAAAAGAGATGGCTTTTAGGAGACCAAGTTTATGCCTTTCAATACTTGAAGGGAGCTTATAAACAGGAGGGAGACTGACTTTTTATATTGTCTGGTAGAGATAGGACAAGGGGGAGTGGCCTTAAACTAGAAGATGAGAAATTTAGATTAGATGATAGGAGGAAATTCTTCACTCGGAGGGCAGTGAGGAGCTGGCACAGCTGCCCAGAGAAGCTGTGGTGCCCCATCCCTGGAGGTGCTCAAGGCCAGGTTGGATGGGGCCCTGAGCAGCCTGAGCTGGGGGGGGGGCAGCCCTGCCCATGGCAGGGGGTTAAACCGAGTTGGCTTTAAGGTCCCTTCCAACCTAAGCCATTGTCATGTTTTTAGGATTTTAACGGTGTTCCACATCAAAACATCATACAGTGTACTGGGAGCTAAAGAGTTAATTCTGCAGATCTGTGGATTGTCTGTATTTCCAGTCTCTGTCTCAGAAGAGAAGAATAAACTACAACTACCAGAAGACTTCATTTTTCTGTTTCCATTGTTTGGAAGGAAAGATAAAACTGACTGAGAGTCATGAGACTGCTCTCTTTGCTCTTTGCTCCCTGGCCATTTCACCTACAGCATTTGAGCAAAGACTTTGGTTTCGGAAACTCTCTCATTTTATTTAATTTATTAGTTTCAATTCCAATCATGTATTATAGTGTATTATCTCACATCCTGCTATGTTATTTAGTAAATTAAGTTTCTACTTATCTCGTTGCTGTTATCTTTCATCCAGGCCCATCTCCTTACTTTTTCCCCCCACCCCATTTCCTGGGGCATGGATGTTTGGGTCACTTCACCCCTGTGTCACAGAACTAGACCAAACCAGGATGAACCATGATAGCCATTCTATGATATGATTCTATAATTCTGTGAACAAAGATGTTAAATTACTTGAGAAGATTATTAATGTTTTGAGGGAAACTCCAGGAATTTCAATGACCAAAACAGATAGCCATTCATCTTGATCAGTTGCCAAGTCTATGAAATCTTCTTTCTTACTTCCTCAGCATGGATTAATGACTCAGAGAAAAAAGAAAGTTAATACTTAGTCACATGAGCTCTTCTTCTTTTATGTTTTAATTATTTTTAGGGCTCTAACAGTTTTTCATCAATTCTCTCTCACCAGATTTTTCCCCCAAAAAAACATTCCCAACATGAATTCCTTAAGGCAACGTTACAGGTGCTCATGACACTTTGCTATGACAATGAAATGCTAAAACATTTTTCCTCATAGTTGCAGTAGGCTTAGGCTGCCAGGAATTAATTTAGTCCGTTTAATCATGTGCCCATCCCTTAAAATTAATAAAATGGAATAACCCAATCAGACAGATCAGTTTAAAGAACTGGATTAAGTGTTGTGACTGGCAGGCTAGCAAGAGGAGGCACAACATTTTGATCTCCTCTAAACGCCCTAGTTGAAAATAGTGGAAACTTGACATGTCTGGAGATAAATCCCTTCACCATACATCAGTCTGTGAAACTGAACTGAGGCAGTAATAAGATTTCAAAAAAGTTCACGTGAGGTATAGAGCAAACGAAGGCAATGACAGAGCCTTCTTATTTGAGAAATAGGTGCTACAGGAAAAGATATCAAAGAGGAATTAACTCACCCCTCCTGGTAATAGTTTGGAAAAGGGGATGAGCTGAGGAATGTGACCCTCTCCTGTTCGTACTGCTGTGCGGCAGCAGAGAAGGGCAGGGGAATAAGGGGGACCCACACAGACTCAGATGGCATGGGAAGTATTGTGGAGACAGAAGGGGTGGCTCTAGATCCCCCCCTCCACGCTCCAGGCACTCACATAGTCACATAGCTCACCCATTGGTTCAGGCTGTGACCTTGGAATTCCACAACATGAGGGTACATCTGTGAGTTTTTGCTTTCACCAGGAGAGGTCTTCCCACACGTCCCTACACATAAATATGGTGGGGACTATACACCCTTTGTATAACATAATGTAATCAAGAAGCTAAGGCCTTAATTGAGCAATTTCTCTCTGTTCCACTCAGCACATATTCAAGTTACAGTCTTCTGTCTTTCTGTCTTTCTTTAGCCATGTCCTAATTAGTTACATGACAAGAAATAATATACAGCTGTGGTAAAGGAAGCTAAGAATTGTAGACTGTCATAGGCAATGATTGATAAAACCCTCTGTAGGGGTTATGTCTGCCAGTGTAACGGAAAAATGATTGGAGTAAAATTCTATTTTCAGCAGCAGCTCCAAGCCCTCTAATCGCTCCAGCTAAAAGTAACATGCTTGCTAGAAAACTTGGACACATCACTGGAGAAGGAATTAAGCCTACAGAGGTGAATCCAGATCTTAGTTACATACTAGCCAGAGTACCACTTTTTCTCCATATGGATATTGGCTGAGGCACACTGGCCCTGGATCCCAAGCCAGATTAGCATCTGTTTTGAGCATGGCATCATTTTTTTTTCAGCCTGAGTAAGTCTCTGGATTTTCTTTCCTTGGAAAAGTGACAAGCAGTTGGGCAGAAGGCTTGATGCACGCCAAGTCACACCTGCAGTGAATCCAGGACAAAAACACTGCTAAAATGCACAACTGCATAGAATTGAACCAACTTGAGCTCACCTCGGGCCAACATCATTCACTCTTCCTACTAGACAGTAGGAAACGCATGCCCCTGAATCTCACAGGGAGGGATGATGGAGTGATACCAACGCATCAACCTATTCCAGACAGAAATATTATGATAGTCAAATAATGAATTACAACTGCCCACCCTTCTTTAATGTGGTAAAAAACGTGGTGTTTTTTTTTTTTTTTTTTTTTTTTGACAACACTAAATCATTTGTTGCCTTTTCAAAATACTGTCGCATAAATGCCACTTGCATTATGGCCATTCACAAGAAACGTCACTTCAGACAAGCAAGCTGATGACTGTGGCTCTGTCATTTTCCATCCATTTTGCACAGTGAATCAGTGATAAAGGGAAACAGAAGGCAGACAAGTGAGGTAAGTGGGGAGGCAGTGTGCTGAGAAAGCTTGGCAGGATGGTTTTCTCTCAGCCTCAACCAAACTGTCAAATGCTAAGAGATTGCCATTTACATGAACACCATACCACGATCAGCTTGCAAATAAAGATTTGGGATTCACGAGCTGCCTCTGTCCATCAGCAAAAATATTTATAAGGCTGTGAAATATTGCGTTTTCAATGCGGCAACATTTCTGACTCAACACATGGAGCTGACTGTGTTAAAAATGGTTGCCATTTGTACCAGCCAAAGGACACCAGAATTATTTTGTCACCAGAATTACATCTCTATTCAAGGCCACAGGCCCCACTCATCTCCTCCACACTGTCCACAAATCTTCCAGAGGGACTGGAGCTCCCAGAAATTACTGAACCCTGTTCTGGGAGCCAGACGTTCTGCTGAATGTGATGGAGATGTTTGGGTGCCAGCAAGATGAATCCAATACTGCCTTTCCAGGTGCCAATAGCTAGTCTGAGTCTGGCTTCAGGCCTAATTGATGAGCCCAACACACAGGAGGGATTGGGCCCTATATGCAGCTAAACAAAAGGAATGAGAATTGAATGAAATAAAATGCACATTAAGTCTTCCCCAGCTTCCAGTAGCATAATTATAGTCTATATAAGAAATCTGAGAGAAACATGTATAGATAATTTTAGCTTATAAGATACTCACCAAGACTGGTTAATCACTTGAGATTTCTTCAGTGTTAGGAATTTGCTACCCATGTGGGTTAAGCAGACTTTCAGAGGCCATGTCAATCACACAACATCCAGTCAAACTTGCAGATTCCCCCCAGTTATATAAAACATTACTGAATTTGTCCCTGGAATTTCTTAATTCTCCTGATAAACTGGCTGGTGGATGGAATTTAGGGGCAGATAAATAATATATCATCAATTTTAGCAAGAACAGAAATTAAAATGCATGTTATATGAAATCCATTCTACCACCCCTACCCCTCACTGGATTGGTGTCTACAGGCAGATGGCTGATTCATCCTATAGGATGTTCCACTGTGTCACAGGGGCACAGTGATGCTGGAGATATTATATTAAACAGCCTGTCTCCCTTGTGGTAGGATAGGCTCAAAGACATCGTTGGCACTGGTACACTCATCAGAATGGTAGAACATATCTAATGAACAGACTATTTCACCATCAGCAGCATCCTTGCACAACATGGCTTTCTGAAGGATGGGAACCTATATCTTCTTTCATACCAACAAACATATTCTGAGACTAATCAAGAGGGAAGTTTTACATTGCATCCTGCCTTCAAGGAACACAAGACATACCTTCAGAAAATTGCATCTCTATGCGCATCAATATTATTTGTCGGTTTACTCCAGTCTTCACTAGGACTGCATCCATGCTACAGACTTCCCAGGCAATTTTTACAGACTTATTTAATCTCTTTTTTCTAACATTCCATTTGAAGACCGAGATTATGGTTTGTATTATTTTTATTATATTTATAATGGATGCTCTTCATAAAAATAGTCTGTTGTTTTATTGCATATACTATCTGAAGTCAAACTGATAATAATATCATCAAAATTAATACAATATGGTGTGATATCACCATTTGTTTAAATTAAGTCATAAGTTTATTCCCACTGGTAGTATCATCCTTGCTTTAATTATTTTTTGCATGAATAATTTTGGGGGGGCAGCATCTGACCTCCACAACACTCAAAAATAAAATTTGAAACTAACAATTAATTGTGGCTTTTCTTCAAACTCATAAAAGCTACAAGATGTTGCAAGCAAGCTTAGAGTGGTGAATTAGATGCTGGCTTTGCCATGAGCATTCTCTGGGGGAACAGTACAGTAGCAGCCTATTACACTTTATTTGTTTCCCAAGCAGAATTTATTCCAGGTGTGAGCATGATGGCATTTCACTGGATGCACCCAACTTCACTGATCAGAAAATGACGGCCCACAATGATTAGGAAATAGGCCATGACAATTTTTGTTGCTGATGTAGAGATAATAGAGACCATCTGGAATTTGTGAGAAATAGATGTTCTGTTTATCTCAGACTTTTAACTTGCTCTATTAGAGATGGATATAAAAGAATGGTTTCACAAGTGGCTGTCATTCTGAAAAGTGTGCTTTATATCTCTGTAATAACTTTTCCTTATCTAAATTTAGAATCTAGCAGTATCTGCATGCTTAATTCAGTGAACTCTCCTAATCATGATATTTCCATGGGAGATTCAGCCTATTTAGGACATATATGATACAGTCTGACCTTCAGGACATATACAGTAATACACAGCTTCTGAACAAATTAGGTACTCATCCAAAAGAACATTATTCCTAATGAAATCATGCCATTTTACCAAAATGGAGTAAGGGATATATTAGCATGCAGTGTTGCTGAGTTCTGCCTGAAATATCATAAAAGTCAACAAAATATATATTGTTATTTTACAAAAAAAAGAAAAAAAGAAAAAAGTGTGATTGCATTTGCTTTTACAGTTTAGTCAGTTTATTGTATAGCCTGTGTATCTTTAAGACAGGATGCAGCAAAGCTGGTTAATAAACATATGAAAATTTTCCTGAGTGTAGCTTACAAAACTACCTCATCTAAACAAAATACCTCAGGAGAAACTGATCACTGAATTTAGTTGGATACTCATTATGAACAGCAAAATTAATGGTTGTGTAGGAATTTACTTTCAATGCCACAGAGTGGCTGCACCTTCACTGAAACCGCACACAACTTTGAGCCATTTTCAAAATAATTAAAACTTTCAATTTTTCATTCCTAAAGGAAAATGCCACTGTTGCAAGCACAACGTTATAGAGACCTCCACAAATGACTTGAAATAGCTCTCCTAAGGACAGACCCTGAACCCCACCAGGCCTTTCAGTTTGAATTGTGTTATAACAGACATCTAGAGTTCATCCTAAACCTAGAAAGTCGAGTCCTAAAGTAAACTGCTAAGTAAATTCATGCCTTCTTATAGCTGATTGAAGTGTTGTCACAAGAGGAAAGCCATAGGCCAAAACCAGCTATAAGGTATTTTATAACTTCTTGGGGACAGGGAGGTATTCTTTAATACTGTGTTTTGGAAGGATTTTCTAGTCTTGACTGGGAGCACAATAATGCAAGTTATCAGCAAAGGCAGGTGCTTAGTTTTGGCTTGGCTGTGTTTCTGCAGAGCCTACTTCCGTAGCCTCTCTGTGCCTCACTGTCTGGGAAACCTTGCAGCAGAGAAATGCAAAATCAGGAAATCTGAATTTTCAGCTCTCAATAAGAAACTGAAAAAAGGAAAAAGGGAAAAATGTGTGACATCAACTACGATATGTCCATTAGACATGCAAGCAGAATTATTTTGATCAGTGAGAGCGTAGGGGAACAGACATCAGAACATCAGGCTTACTTTGTGAGTATAAATACAACACATTATATTTTGGCCACAAGGCTCGTGAAAACAGCGTGCAGTTATTATGGGCAAATAGCACTATGATGCGACGCATCATGTTGGCCTGGGAAGATATGATAGCATGCACCAGTGTAACAAAGGCACATTTGACTCACAAATTAGCCTCCTGGTCTTCAACACAGAGAAGGCAGAACAAATTCCTATTTACACTATAAAATAAAGTGACTGATTCTCTGCTCTGTAACCATAAATACCATGCTTTATTTACTCCTGTCTTTCTGCTCTCCCAAACCACTCACACTTCTTTTTGTTAAAGTTGCAAATGTTATGCTCACCAGAGAGTAAAGACAGCCACAAGAAGATTGGGTTTGTGGATCTACAGCTATATTGTGTAGTACTTTCTCCAAAAGTGAAGGGTTTTGAGGTGTGATCAAATGGATACATAATAACCTATTGGTCCTTAGGCTGTAGATACTCTATTGTTGCTCTGGCAAGAACAATTAAATGGCCGGTATCAGAAATAGTGCAGTCAGCAGGACAAGGGAGGTGATGGTCCCTCTGTGCTCAGCACTGGTGAGGCTGCACCTCAAATACTGTGTTCAGTTCTGGGTCCCTTATTAAAAGAAAGGCATTAGGGCCCTGGAGTATGTCCAGAGAAGGGCTGTGAAGCTGTGATGTGTCTGGAGCACAAGTCTTACTGGGAGCGGCTGAGGGAGCTGGGATTGTTCAGTATGGAGAAGAGGAGGCTCAGGGGAGACCTTATTGCTCTCTACAACTACCTGAAGGAAGGTTGTGGTGAGGTGGGTGTCAGCCCCTTCTCCCAGATAATAGAGATGATAGGGCAAGAGGTTCTGGCCTGAAGTTGCCCCAGAGGAGGTTCAATTTGGATATTAGGAAAATATTCGTTCTCAGTGAGAGTGATGAGACAATGGCATAGGCTGCCCAGGGAGGTGGTGGAGTCCCTGGAGGTGTTCAAGAAATGTGTAAATGTGGCACTGAGGGGTGTAAATAGAAGGAATAAATAGTAGGAATGGGTTGATGACTGGACTACGTGATCTTGAAGGTCTTTTCCAACCTTAATGATTCTGTGATTCTATATACAAGACTCTCTTTAGGAGACAGATATAAACAATATCTCTACATACCTCAGCTCTCTCCTGCAGTCACACATTTATCATAGCATCAATTTGTACAAGTTATAAATAAATTCAAATGTGCAGTGCTTTAGAATGTTCTAATCCATTAAGCTCAAGCCCTTCAAATGTGGAAATGCTACTAACAAATACTGAAACACTCCTGGAGGCTGCAGAATACACCACGGTATTTCAGTTAGTTCTGTCTCTGTGCTCTGAACAGCTTAAGCACAGGAATCCTGGAAAAGTAAATTTAGGGAAGACTGAACTAATTCCTAAATAATAAAAGATTATTTTGCTCCCCAAAGGAGATGGCAAACTTTATTAGTGAAAATCCTTGAATTTGTTAGAGACACAGGCACAACTTCTTGCTCAGGATATCCCTTCACTCAGAGCTTTTTCAGAACTGGTGGGGTCCTCTGAGGAGATACACCATCTGTACACCTTACTCTTTTGCCCTTGTCTACTCATAGAGTAAACATCTTGGGCTTACTGGAGTTTAGGTTGAATCAGGATGTCTGCTTTTCCTTCAGTTTATGCTATGTCCATGATGACAAATATCTGCTGATGTTTGTGAGCAAAACCGTTTCATCCCTATGCTGTCTCCCCTCCAGACAGCAAGCATTGCTGTTTATCAGCATTCCTTCTGCACTTCAATTTTCTAGGCCAAATTTAGTCCTGTCCTCTGGTGTCTGCCTAAGTTTCGCCATCATGAACACAACACCAGAAGTGCCACTCATGTCTGTTTTGTTTGGATGATGCAGTGAGCAGCAAGACAGCACAGCGTTCAGCAGATGGCTGGCCAGGCAGACACCATTACAAGCTAGCTGGGCAGATACTAGGATCCCAAGTTTCCCAATCCTGCATGATTTGCATAAATACATATTCTGCCCCACTGCCTTACATGCTTACTAAGTAGATTCAAAGCATAGCTATGTATTTGGCATGCACACTCTCAACAGTTTGTTTTTGACCAGGAACCTCACATCCTTGTCATATTAGGAGATATTTTGACATATTATGACCCTGTGATTGAATCTGGAGGATACCTGAGCACTTTGGTGATGACAACAGGCTGCCTAGGGAGGTGGTGGAGTCACCATCCTTGGAGGTGCTCAAGAAATATGTGGATGTGGCACTGACTGAAGTGGTTACTGGGTATGGTGGGGATATATTGGTGATTGGACTAGATGATCATACTTAATGATCTTTTTGAAACATATTGACTCTATGATTATATGATTCTGTGATTCTAAGTATGCAAGAATTACTACATCTTTCTGCATTTTCCACCTGTCTGTCCTCATAAGCATTCAAGCAGTACAGCCACACCCATTCTAACCACATTGTTAGCATGCCTAAATTCTCTAAACAGGAAATCAGATAAAGTAACTTAAGGTAAAAGACAGAAGCATGAGATCATGTGGTCTTTCTATTTTTCCTCAATATTCGTCAGTAGTTTACATGATAAAAAAATCATAAAAACTTTTAATAACAAAAATCTTTTCCCAGTAGTGCAGTTTTTAGCAAGTATTTTGGTACTAATGCATCACACCAAGGCTGCATTTCTTGAGAGAAGTATTCTTTACTGTTCTTCTTAGCCAAGGGAAGCTTGCTGGGAGTGGGGTCCACAGATCTGTCTGGGCAAGTACAGGATATCATGGAAACAGTGATGGTGGAAACCCTTGTAAATCTCCTTGCAGCTCTCCAACAAAATTCTCAGTCAGTGTTTTGACCCCTTCACTTACAACTACGGTATACCTATGAGGCCTCAGGCATAAATTGAAGCACAAAGACTTCCCCCCTCCCACACTCAATTGCTAGAATTGCTTGAGGTTAATCAGTCCCCCAGCAGACCTGGTCCCAGGCAATTGCTACAGTTACCTGCCTCTAAACATGTCTCTCCTTCTGCCTCTTGACTTTTATTTTGTACCTTGCTGGCTCTTTGGCTTCCTCCAGACAAGATCTGAATGTGTTAGAAGCAATGGCAGAAAGTGCACCTGCTGCAACAGAACCAAAGTGTCACCTGTCATCTCCATTTCTACTTGTCAGTGTTCCCAGACAGCCACGGTAGCTATGAGTTCAACAATTAATGTTTCATGTTTCAAAAACAATTATGAGCAATTGGCAAGTTAATTCTTTATTCTCGACCCTACCTTCAAAGCTGTAGCAAAGCCTCTCCCAGGAGCTCAGTTGAGAATTGAAGTCGGATCATGGCGTATAAGTATTTCTGGCAAGGAGGAAATGCCTATGAAGATATCAAATGTTCAAGGTGTTTCTGCTTCATGATTTCAGATTAAACAATGTGTATCCCCAGTGCTCACACAGTTGCAGGCAGTGCTTTTGGCTGTTGTCCTAGCGTTGTCTAATTGCCTCATGTCACATCAACATGTCAGGTACTATGCCCCGTGCTCCCTGTTGAGAAAGGCTGATTCAGTCAGTCAGAACAAACATGCCAGGGGACGTGTTTTTTGCTGGTTCAGAAGGGGCTCTGTTACTCTGGCTTTGGGCATTTTGAGGTAAGGGGCAGATGTTATACTACAACCAGAGAATCAGGTATTTTGCTAGAAAAGGAGATCTAGGGTAGGGAACCTTGTTTTCTTAATGTCAAAACAACACAGGACACTTCTGGTCGTCAGTTCATGAACGTGCAAACTGGCATTCAGGGAGAAAGCAGTCAATTTAAATTAATATATTCTGAAGCCTTTGCTTAACTATTAGCTCATTCCCTAGCCCTGTTTTGACCTGCTTAGATTGGCTGTCTTCCAAATAAATTTTCTATAAGAGGAATATAAACTTCCCACTCAGTGATGGCACTAGCAGCCAGTCTTTGTCCAGAGCTTTGAAAGATCTACAGATGCAGCCAGAGCAAGCCAGGCTTTGATGCTACTTGCTCAGCATTACTGCCAGTAACAAGTGCAGGGAGCTCATAGAGACTGGTGGAGAGGAAAGAGAAGGAAGGGAGGCTGCTATAGAGATAAAAGCACAGAGAACAGCACTTTGCATTGCACTTACAAGAGTGGCTGGGTCTCTGCATGCTACAGTGCTGCTAGTGGGTTGGAACAGATCACTGGCTGATTTTGCCACTCACAATAAGAAATGTTGGGAAAGTGTGACTTGTCATTCCTGGAAGGCAGACAGGAGGAGAATAAAGTCATTCATAGAGGTAGATAATTTTTCCACTTTTCCACAGATTTGTGGAAAAAAAAAAATACACCAGGCAAATAAACAAACAAACAAAAAAACCCCATGAACTGAAAAAACAACTCTTTTAAACCTGATAGTAAACTGTAGTCTAACCTGGAACATAACTAAGGGAGAAGAGGTTAGGATCATAGATCCCTGATGAACAGAGCACAAGGTTGTTTGAAAAGAACTTTGCTGCATTCAGTAAGTTGGTGATGCTGTGAGGCATGTCCAGAGCTCTGCTGCAGTTCAGGTCGCCTGTGAAACTCCCTGGTAGACCTTGCAGGTCAGCTTCAGATCAGCCACAGAAATTTCTGTGCATCTCTGTGTACTCCAGAAACCACATAGATTTCTGAAAGATTTCGTTCAATCCTGACATGCTATGAGGAAATCAGGAGTTAGTATAGATCTATAAACATGCTCAGAGGGAACAATTACTCCTAGAGTGTGAATGATAGGATCAATACATACACGTTCTGAGTAGCCTGTGCTCCACCTGCTTGGTGTGAAGGGGAGATCATTTCTAGCAGTGTAAATTGTCTGCCAAGGTAGATTTTTCTACCTTTGCCACAGTTATGAGGACTGGGACAGGCCAGGGGAGAGACATCTGGTGGAGAGCAAAGCTTTCGTTTAAGAGAGAAAGTTTGGACCAAGCTTGCAAAGCCAAAAGCTAGGTTAATTAAAATATTTCATCCTGTCATTCTGATGTTCACGGAAGCAAACCAAAATACTTAATAGTGCCCTTCAGGGTCAGACCACGCTTTGCTTCACTTCACTTTTAGCTGCCTCTCCCCGTCATTGTTAAGTGCAAGCCTCCAGTTCACAGGGTCGTCAGTTTTATTAAGCAGAATTCACATGAGACCACACTATATGGCTCTGGGTCCAAGGCTCACCAGGTGCTTTCTGCTGAGCACTAGCTCTGATACTTTAGTTTGATCATCCATTTTTGGGAATTCAGTGGAAACCTGTCATCTACAGTGATTTTGATAAGATATCACCAAATTAGGTGCATTACAAGCTGGATTTCATATTATCAGAAAGCATTTTTGGCTGAAAATCAAGTGCACTTGATTGGTGCACTGAGGAAGAAGGTTTTGAAACAAACCCTCCCAGTGCCCTCAAGTGATCGGTAGGAGGTTGTGGTATGAATCTGTGCTGTTTCTGCAAAGCATTAATTCCTCTTAAGTAAGTCCTAAGAAAATTTCTGATTAAAAAAAAATTTATATTGAATCTTCCTAAAAAGTCAGACGTCAGAATGACAGAAGTTAAACAATACATTTGTTGTGACTCAAAGCTAAATCAGTACCACAGTTTCAGTGACATGAGAGAAGAGCAGAAAAGAAGCAAAAAAAAGACTGACTCAAAAAAAAAAAAAAAAAAAAAGAGAAGGGAAAGAAAAAGAAAAAAATACATCATATTTGAGAAGGCAAGTATCTGAGAAAAAGACAAAAACAAGTCCTAAAACATTGTATATCACAGACACAGTGACTCCAGTGACTCGTTCAGGAATCCAAGTTGCTTCTCAGGTTCTCCATACTCTTCTGCCTTCATCCTGCTGCCCTGGCATTGCCTCTCCTTAGGCCAGACAGTGCTATCAGCTGGAAACCCCCAGTACATTTGCTCACATTAAATGTGACCTCTGAGCCACTCTTGTTTTGATATTACTGATAATGGGAAGTGTGTTGTAGTTGGATACTCTCCAATTAATGATAGTACTGGAGAGTCAGACACAGACGCAGAGAAGCAAGTGTTTTACCATTCCCAAGTACCATCCCTGAAGAAAAATCATTAGAAATGGATATATGTCACTCTAGGTTTATTTCTACAGTTTGAGGTGGAAATTACATCTTCCTGGAAAAATTTGAAGGATACATAGAAAAAAGAGCTCCAACTGTCACAGATTAAAGAAGAGTTTAAAAACCCAAGGATAGATATAATCTCTAAAGGAGATGCTTCTTTGCTTCCTTTCTCTTTTGAGCCTCATGATTCTTGTTCTTTCATAGAGATCGACAGTAACTAGGTTAGTCCTGACCATATTCTGCCCTAAAATTCAAAATCCATCTCCGCTTATATCTAAAAGCCATAAGGAACCTCTGTCAGTGTCAACCTTATTCATCTTGATTCACTTCTTTGTCCTCTCCTACCTCAAAACCCTGTACTCCAGTGACTCTCTCCCAACCACCAACAATTTTAGGGCAGCACTTCAAGAAGGAACACCAGAACAGATCTTTTTTTTTTTAAAGGAGGAAATGGGAATTTCAGAAACTTTGTTCCATTTGGTCCTCATCTCATTCTGTAATGACATGATGTAATTTCCTATTGTTCTCCTCTTATTTTTGTCTTTGCTTACCCCCCTTGTTGTAAAACTCACTTCTTCCTCAGAAAGTAATGGAGAAACTAAGCAACAGAGGGATGAGTTATAATTCAGTTTCCTTAAGACTTCATGTCTTTCAAAGGAACAAAAGCCATCGTTACTTAGCTTTTCAGTGGGACAAACAACTGTCAGGGACGCAACAAGCTCCTCCAGGAGTTTGCAAATGCCACTGGAAATGAGACACTAAGTTAATAAGATAAGATGTTGCTATTTTCTGATTTGGGGCTGGCATATGGAAGGACTCCTCCAAAGACTGAGCATTCTCCACCTGTCAAGACAGAACTGTGAAATGCAACACAGAATGTGCTGCCTTACCAGATCTGGTGGATGGTCCCTGCAGAGGGGGACATGGCAATGCACGGCTGTGGGGGACTCTGCCAGCCCCAGGTAAAACAAGTAACAATTCCATCCCTGTGAGTAGCCCACATCCACGTTCGTAGAACAGTACCTAAAAGAGCCTTGAATTTTTCTGCTAAGTAGAACTGCCGTCATAAAGAGAAACACACCAAATGCAGAGAATACTGCTTGCAGACTTAATGACACCAAAAGTAAGCCATGTCAGAAGAAGGTGCAAATCATGCTTAGATGACATACATACTCAGTGTTGCCAGTGTTATCTGAAAAAGAACTTTCTCATAAGTAGAGGAGACATCTGGCAGTAGAGGAGGGCATTTAAATTCAAATTATATAGGAAAATTTTTAGTTTTCCCAGCTCTTGAATGCCATTTTTGGCAAAAATAGTGGTGTTATTTTAGCTCCATGTGCTCCGTATAAGCCAATGCCTAAGTTAATGAGAGACAGTAAACACTGAGCTGCATAATGACATCTTTTTAACTGTAAGAGTTTGGAGCATTAATGCCCTTTAAAGAGTTTATAGATTTTGCTTACACTAGTGCTGTTTATTACTTAGTCTTGCATATGTTTGAATTTAAGCTCTACAAAGTCTGTGTATGTGGTGTGCGTATGTATTCAAGTGTATGTGCATAGATATATTGAGACATTGTTCCATCAGCTTACTCAGATGAACTAAAATGGAACAACATTTACTGTTCTGTATATATCTGTGAATGGCATATATATACCTATGCTAAAACATGCATATGCAGAGAGAAGGTATAGAGAAATTTCTCAAAAAATGTTGCTTTTTTTTTTTTTCTGCTGATTGTATTGCTGTACACCAAGAATGCATGAATGTGCTAATGTTCTTTGTAACTAGGTAACTCACCTAATTTCCACAGCATTTTGACTTCTAGTAACCCTAATTGGTGTGCCATCAAGCACTGTGCTGGTTTCACTTCGAACAAACTCTTCCAGTATACATCATTAATGACTACATAGCACATAAAATCATTCTGCACAAAGAAAGACAGATGGCTTCTTCATGTTTTTAATATTGGACCGCATTAAATCTTGCACGTTCTTTTATTCAATAAAATCTTTTCTCTCCTCTGCACTAAGATGTATTCCACTCTTTATGTCCTCACAACTTATTAGATAAATAATTACTGAATTTCTATCTATCACGAAAAGCACAGATATGCTATGAATACAGATGGGACTGGAGTGTGTTTATGAAACTGATAGATCATGTTTAATCAGTGGTTTCCTGGAGTGATCTTCAGAGGTATAAACTGCCACCGTCAGATGTCTGAGCCTGAAGCCTCCTGTGAAGATAACAGAGGTAGGAGGGGGCACATCCAGAGGGCAAATAAGAACAAAAATCATTAAGGCAATCTAAGTTGTTTTTTGAGGGGATTTGGTACGTGCCTAGGTACTCAGATCTAAATGGAGTCCCCATAAATACATGGTTTAACATGTACCTTCTCCTGAAAACAGGAAAGTATCAGAGGAGAGACTATCTTGGCAAGAGCTTTGGTTATAAAAGATACACAGGGGATCCTGTGCTTCTCCTTCAGCTCAGGAGTTCAGGATCTCTCAAGCACTCCTTGAGTGTTTTTCTGTAGCCTGTAATAATAAGTAAATAAACAAACAAACAAACAAACAAATAAATAGTCTCAATGGGGAGGAGAGCAAAAACTCTGCTGTAAAATAGAGTGCTAGAATAAAATTCTAGGTGACTGGCTCCACACACATCTCTTGGAATTTCCATTTGGACCTGCAACCCATGGCAGATATCACACAGAACGGTGTCTCCTTTCTTCGCAAAAGTATTTCAGAAAAAATCTGCCATTTTGTGGTAAGAACAGCACAGCTGTACTGAAATTGGAAGAGGCACATGTGCTTTTTCAACTCATGGGTGACATTTTGAGATCAAGTAGACATTCGCTAGAGTGTTGAAGGTAGGACAGAACAAAACATCACCTTCCCTCCCATCAATAAAAACACTAGCAAGAATGTAAAAGGTGGAACTTATTGGCACTGTGAGCAAGAAGTAGTTGAGGTAAATCACTGTTAGAAAATTCTGCTCCACCGAGAGCAGAAGAGCCCCCTTAGGGAACTGTTGTGCAGCCCCTCACTTGAGCAGTGGTTTTATTGTGGGACAAAGTCATTTATTCTTGAGGGAAAAATGCCTAAAAGACCAAATATTTTACATTGATATTTTCATCATGAATAGTCCAACATTAGCCCTAACTAGTATTTGGGTTTTCTTGGTCACTGGGAATAAGGACATCAAATGACTGGATCAAGGCTGGATGTGGCTCTGGGCAGCCTGGTCTGGTGGTTGGCAACCCTGCACACAGCAGGGGGGTTGAAACTAGATGATCTTTGAGGTCCTTTCCAACCCAGGCATGTGATATGATTCTATAATTTCCTCTAGATGCAAAAAACCTGTGATTCAAAACCAGGATCACTACTCTCTTTTGCAGCGGCATAACAAAGGCGTAAGACAGTTTTAAAATGTTGGAAAAGAGCATGAGAAATTCAAGCTGCTATTTTTGCAGTGGAGTCAGTTTTTATTTTTCTTTCATTTTTCAAATCCAGATGAAGAGGCAGCTCAGGCCATCTGTACGTTCAGGATAACCTGGACAACAGCTGTTTGTCTTACATCAGTGATGAACATTTTGTTCTCCTCTGTGATTTGTCATCTGTGTTTTGTTTGTCAGTTTCATATTCTACTACTATATTCTTGCCCCAGTAGTGAGCCCAATGAAGTCAGTGGTGTTTTGCTGGCGTGGAGATGTCATTTCCTCAGCGGAAAAGAAGTCTTTGGGCATTGCTTCCCTATGCTGTCACACAGTCTTCTGTAACTGTGCAGAGATAAAGAAGATAGTGATTTTCTGAACCAGCAATTCTAATATTTACTTACAAAATATAGCCATATGGTTGTTTGCCTCTTAGTCCTAAGGGTCTATATAGCTTTGCATGTTTTCTCTCCAAGGTCACCACAGATGAAGAGCACTTTGGGGACAGAAAACAACAATAGCAACAGCAACATTCACTTCAGTTGGGTGGGAGCAGATTTGCTCTAATCTCACGGGACTGTTGGGATCTTCCGCTCACTGGGAGGTTTCTAATTTTCGAGTTATGTAAGAAGAACATGTGTGTCAAAGGGAAAGAGATATACACAGAGGGAGAATTCTGTGCAATGCCTTTGTAAAATATGCATTAGCTGGAAACTGTGAAAAATGTTCTTTCACCTCAACTAGTATAAACTGTTTTGTCACCACCATTTTAAGCTGCATCTGTGTCTTTCTGTACAGCCGGGTAGAAGTGTAGGCATCATGGCTGCCGTTGATCGAGTGGACTACCTACATCCACCTTTATTTTTTTGGCTCATCCCATCTTTCTTTCATTCCTGGTTTACATTTGACTTTTCTTTAATTAAAGACATTCCTCTTTTTTAGATTTGACTTTTATTTAATGAGAGTACTTCTGGATTCCAGCAGGTTAAGGCAGGAGATCTGTGACTCTGCTACTTAAATCCAAACATTTTGGACTGCCTGTCAAATTGAAAATGAAGGTACCTAAAGATCTTAAAATTCAGGGAGGAAGATTAATGGTAGGTGGCATTCTGGATCATGCTTTCAAGTACTGCTGTGTGCATCTACAATCTTTATTATCTTCATTTGCCTTTCAGTCACAAACAGAAGCTCACTATGCTGGTCCTATTCCTCACACCTACTTATAAAATGTATCTCAGGGCGATGCCTGATGGCTTTTCTCAGATACACAGCTAAAGAAATGGAACCTCTGGGGAAAAAAAAAAAAAAAAAAAAAAAAAGCGCTTAACCATATTTAACCTTTTGAATTAGATACACAGAAGTCTTTGACCCTAAGGATGATCTCAGATAGATCCCAAATGAGATAAATATTCAGATAGGCTCTTGAAAATGTTGCTTTCCTGTAGCCCAGCCTCCTTGAATTTCCCTCCCAGCTCAGACTAGTTTGTGTCACATTTCATGCAAGCTATAATCTCCAAAGGGAAAAAAGCACTTAACCATGCTGTCAGGCTCTTACTTCAGGCTCTCAAAAATCTTCTGCTTCCTCTGAGTGCTAGTATATATGCATAAGACTTATAGATATTTTCTGACTAAACAAATCAAGCCACCAGCTGTCTCATGGGAACTCCTGTGATGGCTTTACTCTCCTGATCTTCAGAATGTCAGCACATCTTTTAATATGATTGAAAGCTTGTTACAAATGCCAACCAACGTGTTGTAGTTTGCAAATAATCAAATTAATGTAGG
This sequence comes from Chrysolophus pictus, assembly GCA_037305975.1. NCBI lineage: Eukaryota > Metazoa > Chordata > Aves > Galliformes > Phasianidae > Chrysolophus > Chrysolophus pictus. The sequence goes on from CM074576.1 coordinate 65,126,498, forward strand.
TAAACAAATTTAATTCTTTTGCCCTCATTAGACAGATTTTAGAAACAGTAAGTGGGAAAGTCTCTATCTACATTTATGAAATAACATATGTAGACGTATCTTGTGTAATATTGTATATTTATGAAATAGCATAGCAATATTACATAATAACATGCATATAGTTTTCCTATTGCTATATAAGCAAAAGTTTTAGGAACCCTGAAAAATCTGGGAACTCTAAAGGAAGGCAAATATGGCCAAGAATATAATAAAGCTATCCAGAATCATATTTGGAAAAACAGCAGTAAGATGCAACATCTCCTGCACTTTGGCCACAATAACTCCATGCAATGCTATAGGCTTGAGGATGAGTGGCTGGATGACTGTGAAGAGGAAAGGGACCTGGGGGTGTTGGTTGATGCTCGGCTGAACATGAGCCAGCAGTGTGACCAGGTGGCCAAGAGGGCCAATGGCATCCTGGCCTGCATTAGAAATAGTGCGGCCAGCAGAAGCAGGGAGGTAATCATCCCCCTGTACTCAGCACTGGTGAGGCCGCACCTCGAGTACTGTGTTTTGGGCCCCTCACTACAAGAAACACATTGAGGCCCTGGAGTGTGTCCAGAGAAGAGCAACAAAACTGGTGAGGGGTCTGGAGCACAAGTTTTATGAGGAGCGGCTGAGGGAACTGGGATTGTTTAGTCTGGAGAAGAGGAGGCTCAGGGGAGCCCTTGTTGCACTCTACAACTTCCTGAAGGGAGGTTGTGATGAGGAGGGGTTTGGCCTCTTCTGCCAGGCAACAGGACCCAAGGAAATGGCCGCAAGTTGTACCAGAGGAGGTTTAGGTTAGACATAAGGAAGAACTTTTTCTCTCAGAGAGTGGTCAGGCACTGGAATGGCTGCCCAGGGAGGTGGTGGAGTTGTCATCCCTGGCAGTGTTCAAGAGGTGACTAGATGAGGAGCTACAAGATATGGTTTGGTAGCTTGTGGTAGCAATGGTAATGGGAGGATGGTTGGACTAGATGATCTTGACGGTTGTTTCCAACTTTGTGATTCTATGATTCTATGATCTCAAATAGTGTTAATCAGCATATGAATTAAAACATACCTTGATGAACATTCCACAAGAAAGCAGATTATCTGGAAAAGATGATTCACAGAATAGGTTATCTGAAAAACTGATGATACACTGATGGATGGTCCACAGTATGAATATGTTACCATGTTAAAGAAAACAGGAATCTACTCTGAGAAGAACAATTAACCTTGTATGTAGACCACATAAATTAATCACATGAAGAGTCATCAAAGTAGACCATAGCTAGTATCTTAGGTTGTGCATACAAAACTCCACTGAGACACCACTGAGCTGTGTAGGTGTTGCTTTTCTAGTTATGCAGAATGTCTACAGATTTGCAGAATTCCTCGCTCTTATCATATCCCATATGATAACACTGTTACACCAGATTTTGTTTAGTAATATTAAAAGAAACAGATTTCTATTGCTGGTGTTTGGTCCTGTGCACCACCTTTGAGATGTGTCAGCAATTTGGATGCAATAGCAGGATATCGTAGAATCACAGAATGGCTTCTGTTGGAAAGAAACTCCAACTCCCTGCCATGGGCAGGGCTGCCCTCCAACAGCTCAGGCTGCCCAGGGCCTCCAACCTGGCCTTGAGCACCTCCAGGGATGGGGCACCACAGCTTCTCTGGGCAGCTGTGCCAGCTCCTCACTGCCCTCTGAGTGAAGAATTTCCTCCTATCATCTAACCTAAATCTCTCCTCTTTTAGTTTAAGACCACTCCCCCTTGTCCTATCACTATCAGACAATGTAAAAAGTCAGTCTCCCTCCTGTTTATAAGCTCCCTTCAAGTACTGGAAGACTACAGTGAGGTCTTCCCAGAGCCTTCTGTTCCCCAGGTTGGATAAACACAACTTCCTCAGCCACTCTTCACTGGGGTGTTTCTCCAGCCCTCTGATCATCTTTGTGGCCCTCCTCTGGGTGGCTCAAACAGCTCCACATCCTTCCTATGCTGGGGACCCCAGGCTTGGAGACAGTACTCCACACGGGGCCTCACGAGGGCATAGCAGAGGACGACAATCACCTCTCTCCCTGCTGGTTGGAGGGAGGTGATTGCCTCTGCATTGTTTCTGCAGTTTTTACAGACCCTATGAAACCACACACAGCCCTACAGAAATATGAAATATTGATCTGTTACTGTTTCTTCCTTTCTTTTTTTCACTTTCTTTGCTTCCACTCTTAGTTTTCTGGCCACTGCTGGGTTGCAGCTCACAGGAAAGCTCAGGCAGCCTAACAAACAGCTTGAGAACAAGCTCTTGATACAGTGCTCTTGTTCCCGACAACTCCACACTGGCAAACGTTTACAATTCCCCTTGGGTGTCTCTAATTATAATGTATGGTTCATTAAAAATGACAACAGAGTTCACCAAGCCTGCATTCTTGTGATTAATTGCGATGCTTTCCTAATCAGTTGTTGTTATTTATACCTCTGCCTTTATGCAACTGATTATACTGTACATTTGCACCATTCAGAGAGTAACGGAAGGGACGTGAGGGGCATGTTTACACGATGTAATGGAGCATGGTGTGGATCTGCCTGAACTAGAGGTGACCCAGGCTGTGTGCAGGCATGGCACCGAGCCTCACCGTGCTGGAGATACCACTCTGGGGCTCAACCTCAGAGCCACAGGGAAGTAATGCCAAGTGCATAAGCTCTGCCTTGCAAAAGGGTTTGTTTGGCTTTGTGAATAGCTTTTCAGCTTTCAGTTCCAGAGATGTCTCCCGTTGGTGAGCACTTGCAGGCAGCTCAAGGCAGGGATTTCTCAGAAGCTCCCTGTGAGTGTTTCTGCCTGAATCTGTCTGTACATATATATACAAGATATCAGATTTCAGGACCCAGAAGCTAAATCCTACTTTTAAGCTTCCTAAAAATATCTTTACAATTTCCTAGATCCGCTGAGAAAGCTCTGCTGAATATTGAAAAATCCATTGAACAAATTATAAAAAAAACCCTCTGAATATCAGCTCCAATCCAAAAGGAGGATCAAAAACACTGAGGGTGCCAAACTCCACTTTAAGTTGCCAGTGACCACCTTCAGTTTGTATTTGTGTGAATATAATCTATCATTTTTTTAATGATCTCAGTTAAGATGCTAAGAATTTGGGGGGCTTGCTATTGAATATCACAAGCTAAGACAGACATCAGTAATCTAATTTTTTGAGAAACTGCAGAGCGGCTATCTCTGGGAGTAAGTTATTCCCTCTTTGGGAAAACTAGATGTGCATACAAAAATTGTGGCAGTGATGTGGCAGCTTGTTTTTCAGGTTTTTTTTTTGCAGGAAAGCTGCAGACTGCCGGTGTTCATGCGGACCTTTCCAATGTACTACTCTTCAGTTTGCTGTTTGCTACACATCTGCTCTGCAATTCTCCTTTTCCTCGTTTTCAAGCTTTTGGTTGTAATCTAATGCTATTTACACAGCATTATCGCCTGGAGGCCCAAGTCAACTTTGGCAAGTCTCCTACTGGCATGTTATGCTAATAACTGATTGGTTTTGTTCTCCACAAGAGCAATTTGTTCCAACAACTGGGATTCATCCTACTTGCTTAGCGAGCACACAGCTACACTTGAGCACAAATATTAAAGACTGAGACCTTTAAAAATAGAAAGGGAGGGAACACCAGCACTACTACGTCCAATCCAATGGCTGCAGGCAATCACAGAGCAGCTGCTTATCCCAAACTGCACTTCCTCATCCAGTCCTTACTAATCCAGTGAGTGGCAGCACTGCCCATGGCAGGGGGTTGGAACTGGATGGTCTTTGAGGTCCCTTCCAACAAAAACCGTTCTATGATTCTGGGACCCCATAGTCATAGAGTCATTCCCAGATCCCAGGGGGAAATGTACATTTATTTAGGACTTTTAAGCTAAATAATTTTTAAAAGTTTGGCCCACAGTAGTATGTAAATGCTGAAGGAAATATCATACAGATGTGTGCCTGCAATTTGCTGTATGAATTCATATGCAGCAGTGGGAGTGAACATTGCAGAGAGAATGCTTCTCTGTGGTGTATTTGTTCTTCAGTATGTGCAAAGTATATCCCTAATGTTACAAGCATTTCTATTTGTCAATATGAGGATGCATGTCCAGAGTTTAAGCGAGGTATCTTAACTGCTTGATTTCCAAACTGAGAAGTTTTCAAAAGAACACCCCCAGTCAAACAAAAATCCTACTCACGGGCCATGAAAAATAGTTTGTGAGTTTCTCGTCACATGCAATTTGCATTTTTAAAATGTGTCTGTGAAATTTTACAGTCATTTGCATTTCAAGTCAGCAATTAGATTAAAAAAGCAAGCAACTGCAGCTGTGACAAGTACTGTTACGTGGAAAAACATAAACAATCCTCTTGTCCCCTGATAACGGCTCTGATGTGAATGAATTTTAGTGCAGCACTCAACTTTTGCCTCTTCAAGGTTGTTTTCATCCTCAATACAGTACAACTGGAAGCCCTAAAAGAATTGGAATCTTGGAGAGACATGTATTTAATAAAACAAACTGCTCTTGGTCCTTTACTGAGCATCTTTACAGGGTGTTGTTGGAATCAGCTGTAGAGCAGCCTTAGAGGCACAGCAGGCACTTTCCCAGCACATATACCCAGAGTTCTCCTTGGAGGGAAATAAAGGATGGATGAAAGTCCCCGGGCACATAGTCCCATCACCACCCCAGAGCTAAGAGCTCCAGAGCAGGAAGGGTGATCAACACCAGACACTTTCTTCCCCACCATCCTCACCTGCCATGTTGTTGGAAAGGGAGACTTCAAGGCTTTGTTTGGCAAAGAGAAACAAAACAAAACTTCAAATAAATAGAATTCTTTTTTTCCAGCTTGCTCAGTGTCAAAACTGTTGCTTTCTTTACTGACTTGCTTCTTACTCCTGACCAAGCATTGTTGTCCCTCAAGCCCATGAGTGTAGCACTCATGGACTGACCGCAGAGCTGCTGCCCTGCAAGGATCATCCCTGTCAAAATGCAAACCGCTGGGCCAGAAAGACCCAACCATGAGGTGACTCCAGTGCAGATTTATACCATGGCTTGGAGCCAGAGGTGCTTCCTTTTTCCTGCAATCATGAAGCAACAGGGGTGGCCCAGGTCTTTGCAGTCAGGGCAGACTCCTTTAAGAACTGGAAATTTGGTGTAGAGAGAACACTCACATGTGATTACATGACATCAACAATCTAATTTTTCATAGATGCTCAAGGATTAGATCTCTATACTGAGACCTTTCTCTTCAGCTCTTCAGCTTCCCTCTATCCCATCAAACCAAGTGTCTTCCTGGTTCATGTTGGAACCATCAGGTCATGACTGGCTGTAGGGTGGCAGCTTGTTCTGTGGCTTTAATTGCATATGACTTTTGACAGGGATGTTTGTGCAACATTGCAAGTGGAGTACCAAAAAGAAGAAAAGGGCAGTCAGTTTTAGTCATTTTAAAAAATGTCAGCTAGTATTTGGTGGGTTTTAAAACATGTCTCTGCATCAGTGGGAAATCTTCTCTGGCACTCAGAAGCATGTCTGCTGCAGTGTGCTACCAGCTGCACCCACAGGGCATGACCTGCACAGGCAACTTGGTGGATGTGTAAGGCACAGATCCATGCAGTGTTGGGTTGCTGTCATCACCATTCTGCCCTTGGTGGATGTCAAGAACAATGTCTGTGAGCAGGTGTTTGCTTATATGAGCTGGTGAGAATAGGTGTTTTGGTTCTAAGCCTCCTGGACACCATTTCCACAAGCACTGTGCTTCATGCATGGATGGTGGTGTTCGTTTCAATAATTGGTTCCAAGGTAATTCAGTGTGCTGAGTCTCCCTGGCAGAGGAGATACTGTCAGTGTGTGGAATATAGCCCTAGCACAGCCTGCTGAAGAAGGGGAGAGGTCATGCACGACTGGAGGACAGGACACAGGTCCAGTAGCCATCCTCTGGTCAGTAACAGGATCTGCCTGTAGCCATGCAGGCCGGATAAGGCCATAGCTATGCCTCTGACACCCCCCTCACCTACCTATGTCTAACTGCGTGTGGCCTAGTACTCATGTCAAGGGCCTGAGCTCTGACTGGAAGATGTCAGGAAAAAGAGAAAATGCTGCCTTTGGCAAGAACACAGAGACCATAAAATTGTGTGTTGATTAACGTATAAACAATCCCTCATGTTTTTGAGAACTGAAAACGAGGTCTTAAGGAACCAAGGAATTAACTTAAGGAAGTTTCTCTGCTATTTTGCAAAGTCGTGTTTTCTATATACCCTTGCTAGTATCTTAGTTTGTATACCTGGTAACAGTTAGTTCCCCTCCTCTCCCCCCTTGTTTATCACGGCAAACCACATGTAAAAAGGGTATAAAATCAGGATGCTGGAGGATAGCTTTCAGAGCTCCCCTCAGCCAGCCTGAGACCCCCCCGCTTGCAAGCCTCCTTCTCTTTGGACCCCATCCCACAATGGATGTATCAAGACAGATCATATCACCTTTCCTATCCTAATTTGCCTTTCCTAGGAATTTGTATAACCTTACCCAATCAAATTTACCCTTGCCTACTCTAATTTACCTTCACCTCCTGGCCCCCAGAATACAGATTAGTCATAGGCTAATACATTGTTTGCTTAGAATACATGTGATTATAGATCATAAGTGCAAAAACTTGCTCAGAATACATTTAATATATTGTTTTGGTGCATCTGACCTGTGACAGTGAAGTGCGTCATAGTCACTCTCTTCCCACTGGACAAAACAAACCAGGGAATGGGGCAGGACACAATGTTAGTGCTCACACCGTAAGACGTGTGTGTTAGACCTGAGCCCTGGGACTCTGTGGGGAGAACATGGCCCCTTGGACAATGCTTACCACCTGTAGACATCTGGATTTCTCTGCACTTCAAATCCTGTTCTCTTACCTCTCAGTGGAGCTCAATGAAAGATACAGAAGTCTTGGTCTCTGTTATTCACCAGTGAATAATACTCAAGAAGAAACAACCAGAAGGAATAAAGACAGTAGAAACAGTGCTTAATAGTTTGGTCATTCGTAATCCAGAATAACTTTTTTTCTTAGTACATGAGAGACTAAGATAGGGATCAGAGGAGAGAAGAGCATGATATGTCTGAAAATAGCTGAACTTTTAGCCCAGCAAACTGGAGGTTAAGCAAGATGTGATTTTTACCTAGAAAGAGTAAATGCTAGATGGAGAACTGCTATTTGAGCTAAAGGGCAATTTTGGCATGAAAGCAAATGGGGGAAAATCAGCTGTAAATACACTCTGCCTGGAGGACTTTCTAACCACTAGAGCAGTAAGCACTCACAGAGTTGGTCAGTCTGGGTGATCTGCCTGGCTTGGGCAGCACAGTGGCTTTGTTCCTAATGCTAAGGTCTTGTTCTGGACAAAGCCAACAAAATGAAAATGTGTGCAGGATATGGTGGCAGCCATTTAGTTAGCTAGGGCCACGAAGATGATCAGGGGACTGGAGCACCTCCCCTGTGAAGACAGGCTGAGGGAGCTGGATGAAGGGAAATGGTTTTAAGTTGAGGGAGGGGAGATTTAGGTTGGATGTCAGGGGGAAATTCTTTACAGAGAGTGTGGTGAGGTGCTGGAACAGGCTGCCCAGAGAGGTTGTGGATGCCCCGTCCCTGGATTTGTTCAAGGCCAGATTGGTTGGTGGCCCTGGGCAGCCTGGTCTAGCATTGAATGAGGAGGTTGGTGGCCCTGCATGTGGCAGGGGGGCTGGAGATTCATGATCCTTGAGGTCCCTTCCAACTCTGGCCATTCTGTGATTCTGTAATTCTGTGAATAAAGTTAACTGCAGTGAAAATTTCCTATTTTTGTGGTTACACCCTTGGACTGTTGGGCCGAGTTAGTGGGCAGGAATAGCTCAGGATTCAGGCTGTGGTTTTACTTTTGTATACCTGAAAGCATTTTCTGGCCAAAAACTCTACTTTCTAGATCAGGACTATCTCATGCCCTATGCTACAGTTATCTGGTCAACTCTTTGATATGGCCCATGCATTTTTACATAATTATTAAATAACATAACAATTTACATAATTGTTAGATAATCATAGAATCATAGCATGATTTAGGTTGGAAGGGACCCTTAAGATCATATATGATCTTCCAACCCCCCTGCTGTAGGCAGGGATAATATTCTAATACTATTAACATTATAATATCAACATTTGTATTATTAATGAATAATGATCTGTTACAAGGTAAAATTGCATTATCAGTGGAACAGTTGTGATTTCAGCTACAAACCTTCTACAAAGCCAGCACAAGTTCCCAGCCAGAAGCATAGCCACATTTTCCCTGAAAGCAGGTGCATGTCAGTGCTTTGCCCCTGACTGTTCCACTTTCAGTCAGGGAGAAAGTCGGTTTTTTTTGTGTGTGTGTGTGTTTGTTTGTTTGTTTTGAGGGCTTATCTTTTGTGTGAGGCCCTCTTTTGTGGACATCAGTAGAGAAAAAACAATGCATCCTGGCCATTTGCCACTATAGCAAATTCAATGTGCTTGATTAAACTAAAATTTCAAAAATGTTTGTCCTTTCTGCCCATCAATTTCTGGTTTCAGTCCCCTCCTGAGCTTTCCCACAAATTCATCAATTTAATGAAGATCTGTCTTTTTTTTTAATTATCTTTAATATTTTGTAATCATTTAAGATGTAGTTTTTTCCATCAGTCTAGCTAACATTAACTTCAGGTGGTATGCAAAACCTGCTGAAACCTCTGAGAGCTTTTTGTTGACTGTAATGGGCTTTGGATCGGGACTCTTAATAGCAGTCATTTGTTTGAATCTATTCTAGTTTAATGAGTGATTAGCAGATGTTTTTTCCACTCTTTATCCAACAGTTGATAAACCAGAGTCCGTGAGGAGCTGTGTACTAAATAATAGTATGATTTTATAACCCTCAAATTGCTTTAGAAAATAGATTTATAAATCATGCACACATAAGTAAAGGATATTGACAAATTTCCTGCTATAAAAGAGGAGACTTGCTGTGCTTTACGTGAGTCTCTCAACAATAAAGTGTTACCTGCCTTGGGACACTGGGAAAAACTAGCAGATCTATCTTTGTGTCTTGGGTATCTATCTCTCTTTTCTGTTCTCTTTTATTTGAGACAATTTAAGATAGTTTACATGTCTTCAGTACTCCAGCTCAGATTCATGCATCTGTTAGGATGAGATGTTTAAACAAAGTCTCTCCATGCAAGAAGAGAGCTGTGCCAATAAAAAAGCCCTTGATTTCCCAATTACTTGTTGTTATTCTTTAAGTCACCTTCCAATCCAAGCAGCATTTCTAGCACTGAAAGATACCGACTATCAGGATTTGTTCTACTCGACCTTTCATGATATTTAGGCATCTGGCTTTCCAGCTCAAGTAATCAAGATGATAATTAAACCTACATCTTTGTGAATGTCAAAACTGTCATCTGCATTCAGAATGTTACAGGTCTGCAAGAAATGATGATCAAGAGAAATTTAACATCAGTGAGGTCATTAGGAAATTGTTCTAGCGCTGGCTTCACCAAAAACTGCCTTGTCAAAGCAAATGAGATACATGGATGTATGCTATATTAACTGCTTATATAGAATACCTAATCAGTGTCACTATTAACTAAGATTACTCTGTAAATGTAATTGCTAACAGTACTAGATAATGCTCAAACAATAGTAGTGAGTTATTGTTCTCCTTTAGATTGTTTCATTGTTAATACCATTATGTCCACTTCTATAAGCATTTATTACACAGATTAATTGCTTTCCTTTCCTGCTACAAATGGATATCACATCTTTAGTGAAAAAAATAAAAAACTTCATTGCTTCACATTAGATAATGAGTTAATGGTGCAGTAGATTCCAACTGAGAATAAAGCAACATCAGGAGTGTGAAGTTCACATGAAAACATGCCTTGGAATTGTCCCCTTTTGCAAATGAAGTCATGCCAGTTTTCCAAATTCAATAAGCAATCAGAAGTTACTTCACAACAGCCAATACAGTCCTGAGCTTCCAAGCAAAGCTCAAAGTAAGATTTGGGGGGAAGGTGAATAGAACAAAGTGTTGACCATGATATGGAATCACTCACATTGCAGGCTTTCTTCATGAGCAACCTTTCAGCTTCAACTGAAAGAGTTTAGTCCAAAATATTATTAATATAGGCAAGTGAGAGAATTACTTCCATCTTTTTGCCTTGCTTACATCTCTCTTGTGCGCCTGCCAGATGGAAGCATCAACCACAGCAACTCCAGCTGCAGAGCACTGTGCAGCAGTGCTGCCATGCACCCAGCTCCTTCTGTTGCTACGTACAGTTTTCTCTGGAGGTTGGTTTTGCAGCTAATCAAATAACTAATATTACAAATGTGCGCTTGGAACTCTGTGTGTGGGCTTTAAATAGCCCTTAGGTTGGCAGTTTTTCTTTCTGTTGGTTTTAGCCGCAGTCTACAACAACTGAGGAAGCCTCAGATGAATGTGCCATATGAGATGGGACAAATTCAGCAGTGAGATGTCCTCTGCAGTGGCAGGGGAATGACAACTTTGAAGGGCAGAACAGGACATCCGATGTGGGATTGCCTAGGAAATACAACGCTTATGGAGAATCCAGCACCTTGGAGGCTACCTGGGACCTGAGGCCGTTCCATGACAGAAAATTCCCCCCCATCTCAGATGTAGTTGTATGCAGTGCTTTTGTTGGCTCTGTATGCCATAGGATGGTGCCTGAAGCATTTGCCTGAAGGATGCTCTCAGTATTGTCCTAGGGATTTCCATCCAAGCCATCCTGCTGCTCAGCTATGAGGAGCCATTAGGAGCACAAGAGCTCTTGGGCTGCCTGCAGTGGAGATTCATAGAATCACAAAATCATTAAAGTTGGAAGAGACCACTAAGATCACCTAGTCCCACTGTCAACCTCTCTTTCCTGTGTGCTGGTCCCTGCTTCCTCAATTGCTCATGTATTTTGCATCAGACATCCCCAGAAGAACAAATCCAGAAAGATTTCACCACTGACAATTTTAAATACTTTTGCATGTACCTACGTTACTGGTGTTTTGGACTGCAAATTTTTAAGAGTAGCCCTAGGCAGGAAGAATTCTGTACCAAATTAGTTCTGTCCCTGTGGATCAAATGTATAACCTGCAGCAAAATTCGATCCCAGTTGTGTGGAGGGAGATACTTAATTGCCTAACAGCCTGTGAATTCCCCTTTTTTATCTTATTTTTCAAAAGATGGGAAAATGGGGTCTCTAGTGGCAGTACTGGCATCTTAGACGGAGGAAGTGTGAAGCAGCAGTTAGTTGTTAGACTAATACAGCATTTTATCAGGGAAACAGTTTATAACAGGCAGAATGTGTTTCAGGTTTGTCTGTGGGTACAGATGAGCAAGTCATCGCTTGGCAGCATACAGCTGCAGGTTGGAGCTCCTGGTATTCCAGCAGGTGCAGTCAGCCCAGTGCAAAGGCAATGCAAACCGTGATCTCTGATACTGGTGAAGGACAGAGAAGATGCCCAGATGTTTTGAGCTCAACTGACTTAAAGTCTTTCAAAAAATCCCTATGCTCTGTCCCAGAATTCCAAGTATTATGCATATAGAAAGCATCAGCACCTGGAGAAAATAATGCAAACTCCAAGGTTAGAGTATAAACCGAAATGCATTTAAAAACCATATTAGAACAGATAACCTAAAGATTACTGTGATATATCACAGACTGAGTACACATGCTGTTTGCATCTGTGCCTCCTGCCAGCTAGGATAATAGCTATTTTATCTCCAGATATTTGCTGTGAGAGCAATAACATCTGAAAGAAGCCAAGTGCTAGTGGTAAGCTGGGGGATAACTCACAGCATTTAGCCTAAGGCTCCCTCTGTAGTCAAAGGAGAAAGATCAGTGCCTCCAAAGGGGGACTCAGGGCAGAGACTCGAGCAGCTTTGAGGAAGTCCGTCAGGGGAGATCAGGTGAAAACTTGCCCTGAGCAGTTGCTTTCTGTATTTTCCTGCTTTCAAGAGGGGAAAAAGTAATAAAAAATAATAATTAAAAAAAAAAAAAAAAAAAAAAAAGGAAAACACTATACTGATTTAAATTAGTTTGCACTGGTGGGACAAATGTATTTAGCAGCAGTACCTTGCAAAAGTTAGGTAAGCTGTCCAAACATATTATCCTTCAGAAATATTATGCTTGCTTAAGCATTACCTGAGTTTCGGTTACTGTATGGCTGATTTTAGGGACAGCAGTTGTTCTTCTTGTACTGCTGCATATTCCACCTGTGTGGATTGAGTTTTCAAGCATAGCAAGTGATGTGGTATGTAGGGTAAGCTGCTGAAGGACTTGACATGCATATGCCGGAGGAAGACGTATGTCTGATTACACAGATCATGGCCTCACAGGTAGGAGAACCACAGAAATGAAACACCCAGAATCTGAAATCTTTTTGGAAAAGCTCAGATCCTGTATTTGCAGGACAGTTTGACACTACTTGTGAGAGTTTCTGCCTTTGTTATTAAAAAACAAACAAACAAATGAATCAGTGAAGCCTTGGGTTTCTCTCCCAAATTAAATTTAAACTTAAATTAAACTTTTAGTTTAATTTTCAGCAGTCTGCCTCACTTCTTCCATCAGTAGGTAGTCCTTGCTGTTGTGACAATTCTGCCTATGAAACCAACATCTTTGGAAATAGTGTTATTAATTACCACGTTTGTTTGGAGAAAACAGACTAACGTAACTAATAACTCCTTTAATAAAATAAGTGGTACCTCATCAATCAGTACTGATATTAATTGGTAACATTTATCAGTACATCAGCTCTGAAATGCAGAATGAAGTATATCACTTCCCAGATAGCCCAATCACAAAGCTAAGGTCAGGACATCAGTAATTTTTTCTACTTTTATAGTATGTACCGTAGTGAAATAGATGTTACTTGTGATCTGGGAAGAGTTGCTAGAACTGAGCAGGACGTTGCTGAAGTCAGAGGGAGTTGACTTCGATGGCCTTGCAATCAAATTGGTAGTGCTGAATATTTCAGCTACTGCTTAAAAGTTGGGACATGTACCATTAGCTACTATGAAATTTAAGCAAGCTTCTGCTGCAACGTGAAGCATGGCAATCAGGTTTAAGAAAAATGTGCTTTCCAAATCTCCATTCATCCTCAGAGGGTTCTTCACAGAATTTTTGTTTTGAGGGAAGGGGTTGGTGAACTGCTAACAACATGACTCAAAAAAACCTTCTTGGAATCTGTCTGTTTCCTGACCCCTCTAAAATAGCTTACTAACAGTTAGCAGTAACAAGTGTGAGGAACACAATTAACGTTCCTGATACAGTTCCTGTAGCTGGAGATTTTTTGATTCCTTTTTGAAATATTAATGACTTGATTAATGAAGCAAATAAACAGGACACCAGTGTCTTCCTTTTTCTCCTGGACAGGTAGAGGTTACATGTAAAGCAGAGGACAAATTTTCTGCTTATACCAAGTAAACCTGAAGGTGGAAGAGAGGCTGGGTTGCCATTAAAAATCTTGTCAGGTCATGGCATTGGTTATAGTTTTCCCCTCTTCCTTAATCTACCATAGAAAACACTAGGTGATATCATAGTTAAAAGCACAGCAATTCGTTTTTTTCTAATTGTATATGAATTTTTTAAAAAATTCATCTATTTTTTCTTTAAATTTGTGTAAGATTAACAGTTGCATGACATTTAAAACCTAATTAAACATTAAAAATTAGCCAAGCATAGTCATCATACTCCCTCTATCCCCAGAAAAAAAAAAGTAAGCGATTAATTTTTAAATCCTTTTTAATAAATGAATATTCATTTATCAATATTTTCATAAAGCATCTCTTCATCATTCCATTTTACTATTCTTTTTTTTCCACTGCTGAAGAATAGCAAAAATACATAGATGTGCCTTAAGCAAAAGAGACTGGATTTTAGTTTATCTTTACAATGGGATGAAATCAACTTAGAGTTAAATCACCATAATATTTCTACTGCTTATTGACCCTTTGGACTACAACACAAATAGCTCCGGTTGGGTTTTTTTTTCATTGCCTTTTACAAACAAATGAGGTGTAAATGTTATTTATAGTTAGTGTGAGTTAGAAATGAGTTAATTAGCTATGTAATGCATTTCTCTGGCGCAATTTGATTGGAATGACCATCTTTTAGTCTTAAAGCCACCTATGGTTAAAGTCATACACTGCAGCTAGCATAAAGTGACAACAGCCAGAAAATGTGAGGTCAAGGCAAACACTGTTCTTAACACACGGTTGTGTGTGTGTCTGTGTGTAAGAAGTGGTGCTGGGACTGGAAGAAGGGAATTGGCAAAAAAGGCACAAAGATGTGTGTTAAGGATGAAGTGTTAACCTTAAGTGAGAATTTCCTGGCTTTTTTCAAGTCCAACCAAGACTTCAGTCTGTTCACAGTCCAAGCTGCTTGTGCCCCATGGAGCTTGGCTGGGCTGATGGATATGGAATCTCATGAAAACCTGAAATGTGCAACTGCTCACTTTTTGCAATGAGAGGGAAGGTGGGAAATAGTGTTTCCTGAAGGGGGCTACAATTATACACTGCTCTCCAGTTGTGCAAGGGGGAGGAGACTCAGAGACTCAGTTCTCTTGCCCACGTGGGGTGCTGAAAACACACATTTCCTCTTTTCTGAGACCAGTCAGTAATTTGTCCATCTACATAAAAATCCTAACTGAAGCCTCTGAAGCTTCTACAAAATGTGGAGCACATATTCACATCACAAATAAAAGCTCTTTTCTAGCTGTGATAGAGCCCTGCCTGACCAGAGCCCTTCTAGGAGCTGGAGCTCGAAGAAAGGAGAGAACAGTGACTGAAAACAGTGAGAGGGTGGGACCACTCTCTTCTTGAATTCCATTTTTCAGAATAGTTGTTTAGGGCACTAACCAAAGGACTTGCTCAAAGATATTTCATTAGGGCAATTTTTCCAAAGCAGAGCCCATCATTTTTATGTTTTATTAATATCATATTGTTTGTTTAATTATATTTTGCTATTAAGGTAAGAGCTTGGGAGATATTATCAATGAATTTACTAGATGTGTATTTGGGAAGGTGCTAATTGTTTTATTACTTTGACAATAAGGATGACAACACACTTTACAATCCCTTCACAGTTGGAAGAAATATCAGACAGCTCATAATATATTGCAGCTTACCAATGGGAGCTCATACTGAGGAGCTGTTCAAAAACAAGTTTTTCTACTCCAGCTACACGGTTTCCTTCAAGGCTTCTCATACCATGCAGTTATTTGCAGCTGCAGTGCTTAAGAGCTGCAGTTACAGCCAGTTTGTGCTAGTGCCAAGGATGCAGCAGGGCTGCAGTGCAGTCTTGCAGGCGAGGGCAGAGCAATGGGGATCACACTGCGGCTCTACCTCAAGACAGCTGAAGGAGCACGTTGCTGTTCAGTGAGCAGCAGCCCCCAGCATGAGACTGCAACTCAGGCTTTGCACCCTGCCCATGCTGCAGTTCAGCCCAGAGCAAAGCTTCTCAGCTCAGTTGCAGAGTCAAGGGTGGAAACAGCAACAGAGTTTTGCTGCACAAGTGCTCTACTCATAGGTAATCCAAGTACCGGTGAGAACACTTGGCTCGTTAACAGAGCCAAGGCCTTCTCATCATCATCCCATCTTGGTGCTTTTATCTTGGTAGGTGCATATCCACGTTTTTTTTCAATAGATGTCCCTAGCTAACATTCAAAGCTCTCTCTCTGACATAATTTCCTATTGATTTCCCCAGGAATTCTGCATATGGAGTACAGGCATGACTATGCCTAAATTCTTGTTTTAAATCTACTTATCTACTGCACCGGTTGGTAGTTGTGAATGTACATGATAGAAACACTGCTTACAAAAAATATATCTTCTTTTCTTTAGAAAGGTTGCTCTGATAAGTAACAAATTAAGTTTACAGATCTGAAATTGGCATACCTTGAATGACTACAATCTACTAGACCGAAAAAGTTGGAAACCTGCTTAGGGAATGAATGTGAATGAAAACCAAAGTGCTCACATTTGCATGAAAGGTGAGTCTGAACACTATCCTGAAACAAAACATACTTCTTGCTGTCTTTTGTGATCTGTGACTGCAGGACATGAGCTTCATAAGCGTACATGTATATACTTTAAGTATATAAATAAAATATGAAAATACTCCATTACTGAATCAAAGTATCAGAAGTGCTCTATTTGCTCAATTCTAAAGAATAAAAAGTTGTAACATCACAGAAACAAAAATATGACATAGCATGCAGTCACAATAGCAAGCACAGGAAAGAAAAACATTGAGAAAATATACTTATATGCATATTATGCAAATATATTTTACATTAACATACAATGTTATACGAATGTTAAATAATGTGAATGCATATTTAAAAAATGCTACAGCTAGGTGGTTTCATGTTGAAGTAGCAAATAACCTGAGACATCTTCTATGCTTTCACTGGAATAACAATCTTTAAATCTACAGCAGATGTAGAACACGTTGACAGTAGTTGAAATCTCAGCTACTTTACACTAAAAATGTGCTGTTCTCTTTCAAAATGACATGGCAGCTGGAACCAGTCCAAGGGAAGGAAAATGTGCCGCACATTTACAGTACTTACAAAAGATTCTTTTCACTGTTGATGGACATTTAAAATGCTTGTTTGAAATATTATGAACATGTATACATCTCCAAAGACCTACAGCAACGCTCCTATGATCAGCTTGCTTACTGCAGAAGAGAAAGCAAGAGACCATTAAAAACAGTGCCCATTAATGAGTGGGAAAAATGTGTTAGGTCATACAAAACCAAGAAATTTTAGCAAAGAGAAACAAGTTTGGCTTGATGAAATTGTTGTTCATGGTTCTGCAATACAAACAACTTACTTTAAACTTACCAGTGTAACTCTATCACTTTATGATTAGTGTGTATGGCAGCATTTACAAACAATGTTACTAAATACTGACTTTATACACCATTACAGCTGTTTGAAAATTTCTATGACCATCAAAGTTTTGAAGTGATAATATACAACACTTACGTTCCCAAGGCTTGCTTTGGACGACACTTGCCTTTCAAATTAAAAAGTTCCTCGGAAGTGCATTCTATGTTACATTGTCCATAACCTCAGAATGAATGCGTACACGTATGTGTGCATACATATACTTTTGCTCTTCAGTGTGTGCTCATACATACACACGATTCTTCGCTGTACGTATTCACACATACATGAGTATTCTCTACATTGTAAAAGTTCATATATATATATATTTTTACATATAAATATATATAAACTCTGCAGGCAAGTAGTACTTCACTTGTTATAATTGAAGTCCTTTAAAAAAGTTCAGTCACTCAGTTAACATAGTAGAGCCAGTAAATTAAGTTGAAAAGAGAAAATGTGAATGGAAACACCATTCTTGACCATCTGTCGATGGCATTCACATCTGTTAGATCAGGAATTTTTATCTTCAGTTGTGAAGACCTTCTTCGTAAATGGCCCCTCTTGCTGTGGGAGCCTGTTCTGTCTGATGAACGCCTTCCAAGGCTTTCGCGATGTGAGCTTTGTTTTCTGTACTGGATTCCTGAGTTATCAAAGGATATTGTTGAATTTCTGGCATCCGTAACGCTGGTTGTGACCTCGTTGCTTGCCACCTCGTTGTGAATTTCAAGAGATGTTAGCAGAATGTTTCCATGGGTGTCCACCTACAGGACAAAAGTGGAAATTTACATTGTTTCAAAAGATTTTGACATATAAAGCAAAGTGTGGGTGTATTTACATCTCTAAAATCATAGATATTTTAAGAAAGCAATATTCATTTTAAGCATATGACAATATTAGAAAAAAAGATCACAGAATCACAGAACCACAGAATCACAGAATGGCCAGGGTTGGAAGGGGC
Source organism: Chrysolophus pictus (assembly GCA_037305975.1). NCBI lineage: Eukaryota > Metazoa > Chordata > Aves > Galliformes > Phasianidae > Chrysolophus > Chrysolophus pictus. The sequence continues at coordinate 65,144,416 of CM074576.1, forward strand.
CTCAAGGATCACGAATCTCCAACCCCCTGCCACATGCAGGGCCACCAACCTCCTCATTTAATACTAGACCAGGCTGCCCGGGGCCCCATCCAATCTGGCCTTGAACACCTCCAGGGACGGGGCATCCACAATCTCTCTGGGCAGCCTGTTCCAGCACCTCACCACTCTCTCTGTAAAGAATTTCCCCTTGATGTCCAACCTAAATCTCCCCTCCCTCAACTTAAAACCATTTCCCCTTGTCCTGCAGTTATCTACCCTTTCAAAGAGTTGATTCCCCTCCTGTTTGTAGGCTCCCTTTAGGAACTGAAATGCTGCAGTGAGGTTATCCCGCAGCCTTCTTTTCTCCAGGCTGAACAAGCCCAGCTCCCTCAGCCTGCCTTCATAGGGGAGGTGCTCCAGTCCCCTGATCATCTTTGTGGCCCTCCTCTGGACCCTATCCAACAGCTCCCTGTCTTTTTTGTACTGGGGGCTCCAGATCAGAAAGATCAGAATATTCAGCTGCTTAAACTGAGACAGGTACTTACTGTTACAAGCAGGGATATCATACTACCAACTTCTACTAGACACATTTGGCAAAAGCAACCATTTTCCTCTCCATTTAAATTAGCTGTGTTTTAAAGGATGAAGTATTTCAGTGAAATCTCAGTATTACTGGCAGTGGGAAGAGAAGGTAAAGAAGGGAATCTCTCTCTGCGAGAGCAGAAATTAATTAAAACTAAAAAAGCTATTTTTTCATAGGAGCACCTCTCCAGTGAAGAAAGGTTGAAGGAACTGGGCTTGTTTAGGTTGGAGAAGTGAAGGCTCCGGGGAGACCTCACTGGGGACTTCCAGTACTTGAAGGGAGTGTATGAACAGGAGGGGGAATGGCTGTTTATGAGAGTGGATAGTGATAGGACAAGGGGAAATGGTCTTAAACTGAGACAGGGGAGGTTTAGGTCAGATATTAGAAGAAAGTTTTTCACACAGAGGGTTGGTGACACACTGGATGGACTCCTGGCCAAGGAGGCTGTGGATGCCCCATCCCTGGAGGCACTCAACGCCAGGCTGGATGTGGCTCTGGGCAGCCTGGTCTGGTGGTTGGCGACCCTGCACATAGCAGGGGGGTTGAAACTGGATGATCATTGTGGTCCTTTTCAACCCATTCTATGATTCTATGATTCTATTCAGGCTTTAGAAAAAAAGAAAAAAGCGCGGGTGAAATCACAATATGCTCCGTCCTGCTGAATTCCTTGTATATTGGATTTGCACACCTTTTTTACAGCTTTTCTCTTAAACTTTTCCTTCCATATACATTTTCCTGATTCTGTAATGATGGCAATGCATAATTATATATTTTTTCTACTTAGATAAGTAAGTGATCTTAAATAGGAATAACACTGCTAAACTGAGGAAAGAAGTAGCACTCCTCCCTCTAGCCTCCATCTGCAGCAGGACGTGAGCACAGTGCTGAGCACAGCTGAGGAACGTGATGCCAATACAGGAAATGAGAAGAAGGTTCTGATCATTTTCTGACCTTTGTAAACTCTGGACTTGATTCTGCAGCTCCCTCCAAGTAACAACACAGTTGGGTATAGTTCCCTCTGTCCAGAAAACTTCAATTTCCCAGGAGTGGGACTGACAGAAAGTCCTGAGTGCCTGCCATCTCAGGCAGCATTTGGTTGCTACAGTGGTGGGGCACTGCAACCTTTTGTGCCCCATGCCCTGCATGCTGGAGGATAGGCAGAGAACAAAGCTGATGCAGGAGTCAGCTCCAACTTCCCACCAGCTTTTAGGAAAGGAAATAAACTGCTCACTATAAGATAAATGCTCTGTGCTGGGTATTTTGAACTAGTTAACTTTTACATGACTGTTCAAATGAATGCAGTTTACCTCCCAAGTCAAGAAGAAACTGCTACACGTGGCATATACAGGATAATTTCCAAATCTATTTACACAATTTATTCAGCTACAATTCAGCCTGTGATTTTGTTGATTACTACCTTTTTCTAAATTGCCACCTGATTTAGCTAGATGAACTCTGTGGCACAGCTGAACATCTCATCCTGGAAACATAAGTAGCTGAGAAAACACAGTATGGTCATGACCTATTGAAGTTCACACAGCCATCCGAAACCAGGTCCGTTGAAAGCTTTGTGTGATGCAATAAAAATATGCATTTGCTATGTGTCTGTCCCTGTGCATTTAGCTTCTTACAATCCTGTTCAATTTTTGGAAAATTGATATTTCTTTAATCAATTATAGACATACAGCTTATCTTTTCTCTGGGAAATATATTTATAGTCATATTTACATACAATAATACTTTGGCAAGCTTCTTGCAAATGGAAAAAGAACACATAATACAATGAACAACACATAGGTAAGAAGAAAAAAAATTCCTAAGGAATCCAACACATCCTGCTGTTCTAGGCAACAGTACATAATGCTGATGAGTGCCTATAAATAAAAATAAACAACGTGAAACAGAACCATGAAGTGCAAAAGTCTCAGTGGTGATTAAGAATTTATTTTTCCCCTGGCAGAAACCTGCTGGGTAGAAAAGTATGAGCTTGAGGTTTGTAGAAATGAGTACGTGCTATTGAGCAGCATCTGCAGCTGGGGAATATACACAGCTGTACAATACAACCATGGACACCATCACTGCTTAGAGTCTCTGAAAGTCACTGATTCAGTTTGCATTGCATTGTTTGTTTTTTTTTTCCCTATAGTCAGTACAAATTATGATCAGGGTTTGTAATAGTGTTCTGCAAAACATCCCTACAATTTGTAACTTCCTTATAAAGATTAAAATTACATCTCTCATCCAAGCCCCTACTAAGCACATGTCACACCCTTTCCCATCTCCTCCCAGATTTTGAGAAACGTTACATGAAGTTCCTTCAACTTCCTCAAAATGCCCCAGCAAGGAACATTTTACTGGGCCATACTCTGGATGTACTGCCTTCTCTTTGCAGACTCTGTTCCCTTTTCTGTCTGCCACCTCCATATATGAAGACATTATCCAGTCCATAGGTACTTTGTCTTTCCATTGAGATCTGGACTGTTTTAAGTGAGGTGTCAGTTTGTACTCTGGAGGTTATATCTGCAGGTTTCTCCTACACAAGGAAAGTATTAATTTGATTCCACTTATTTCATTACACTTCATAGCCTGTTTCACCTTATCTGCCAACCCTGCATGCACCCCTAATGGAATTTCTGTCTCTGATCTCCCAGTGATACTGCCACTTTTCACTGTTAGTCACTGCGTCTATAAATCAAACCAGAGAGGTGGTCAGGAAAGTAGCAACGTTGATGTAAAAGCTTTGTTTGAGCACACAGTTACATCCTACGAAGTTGCAGGACAACATATATTTTCTGAAAATGTCCAAAAAACATATTTGGAAACAGTTGTGAAGTGCATCTCTTTGTTAATAGACTGAGATTAGCAAGCCAAATTCAAGGTAGGAGCAAATGGAGAGGTTTGCAGAAACTGAAATTTGATATGCTTGAGACCTATTCCTGCAAACTGTATTGATTTCCTCTGAGGTTTTGGATAAACCTTCAAACTCTCAATAAAGTTACAGCATTATATCCTAATACTTTGCAACAATCTTAAGTGATCTCGCAAAGTAGGAACACGTAATATATGCAACACATTAAAAAGTATTTGCACACGAACATGACTTCTGAGTGATTTGAGTAATGATTTAAATGACTTTGACAAATGTACAGAAGCACTCTCAAGGAATTAAGAAGCACAGTGACAGGCTTATCCTGTGCAGGTTGACTCAGGTTTGTTTGAATATACATGTAAGGAAAAGTCCCACACGAGTGCACAAGAGTATGGCACATTGGCTCAAAGAAAACTATTACTCTAGATACAGATACAGATTATGTAAAGCAGTTGAACTGATTACAGACAAGACTACACATGACAAGCAAGACTAACATCTTTGATGAAACCTCTGTTTTACTCCTTATGAGCCTTACTAGTTTTTATGGCCTGGCTCGGAACTGTCACAGCATGTGCACTGGAAATTCTCCTCGAAGTGTTTTCCGAAAAAGCCAAGCTTTGTTCTTGAATATTGTTACAAATTGGAGATGACAACATCTGGCCAATTTATCTTGCTTCTTATGATTCTATTTTAACCTAAAGATTTCTCTTTCTTGTCCTCTCTGGAGACCCTGGGTCTCCTGTGATCTCTTTTCTGCCTGAACCCACTCATTTCCCATTTCCCCATCTGCACTCCTGCATTCCCATCTCTTCCCTGACCGAACCCAGAGCTGGTTGTTCCCATTGTCTCCCAGTGAGCCCACAAAAGTAGACAAAAACAGCTGAGTGTCAAATCATTAATCAATTCCCTACTGAACAAGCATGGATCTAAGTACACAAAACTGATGCTCTTATTAAACACCATTCCTCCCACCTTTGAACAATTACAGCTCCTGCACCAGAAGGTGAATGGCACTCACATGACTCCATTTGGAAGCTGAGAAACTTGAAATGCAGTGAGACATATCATATGCTGAAAAACAGATCATTTTTGTAGGTTCACCATTTCTTAGCAATGTGGCAGTAGGCCTCTTCACCCAGGACAGGAAGATAGGTAATGGTCTCAAGCTGCATCGGGGAAGGTTCAGGTTGGATATTAGGAAAAATTTCTTCTCAGAAAGAGCAGCGATGCAGTGGCACAGGCTGCCCAGGAGGTGGTGCAGCCGTCCCTGGAGGTGTTCCAGAACTGTGCGGATGTGGCACTGAGGGATGTGGTCAGTGGGCATGGTGGGGATGGGCTGCTGGCTGGACTGGGTGAGGTCTGAGAAGTCTTTTCCACTCTTAATGATTCTATGGTTCTGTGATTAAACTAAACAGATTACACGGCAAATTAAGAAAATCCAAAAAACTCTAACTGCCATATATCATCACACAAGAATGAAGTACTGAAGTTAAAAGAGGAAAATTAGCAGACGGCTCACAAAGAAACTGTGGTCTTACTCTTGCGTGAACTCTGCTTCACCAATAGGCTCAACTAGGATAGCACATTGTAGATTTGAAACTTCTTTCATACCTGGAAACTCCACCATTTACTTTTTACCTCTAGGCAACAACATACTGGCTTGTTTAGATGTTAAATATTATGTTTTTAAATAGATGAATGAAAAGAGCTGCTATTAAATACCTCCCTCTAATTAAGATTCTTGGAAAACTTTAGTTTTAATGTCAGTTTGAAAACACTTGACTAGGGTCAGGAAACTACGAAACAGCTTGATTTACTGTGAGACAGTGTCTGAATTACTTTGGGTTCATTTAGTTCTCTGTTTAATATTCCATAAATTTTAAGGAGTACTTTAGTCCTTCTGTTCTTCCTCATAAGTCTTCCACTCTACTACACAAAAATAAACAGTGGAAGCATTTTGCTTAAACCCATAGGTACATTTAGGAGTTCATCAATCCCAAATTTTTAAATGCCGTGTAAATATTTTCCACTATATGAAGTAATATAAATGCAAATAGCAGGTTTAAATAAGAGGAAGAAAAGCTGTCTCTTCATTAGTCTTGCGCTATTTTACATCAAAATTACTATTCAATAACATTACCCCACAAAATAGATCTCCTCTTAAAACTGTAAAATAGAAATTACTTTTGGTAGTAATTGTAATCTAGCTACCTGACTGTCACCTGGTCTGCCTGGTGAAAGCACAAGGGGTACACTACAGCTTTCAACTTCTTTAGTTATGTGTGAATGACTTTCTAACATGTCAGAGACCAGGCCTTGAGTGCTATCTGTTCTTCAAGAAACACTGATTGACTACATTATGCCTGAGACATTTTAAAAATAATTTAAACTGCAAGCACAATAAAATTGATATTGTTGATTATTCTCACTGAGTCTAAAAGTTGATACCTTACTACTTTAATAAAATTGCTTATATTAATTAAGAGGATCAAAATAAATGAAAGTGACAGTTAAATTGCTGTCGACATAGTAGATGAAGCTAGGGTAGCCAGCAGAACTGGGAAGATGGAAAGATCTTGAAAATAAAAGAAAGTATGAAGAATAAGGAAAGTTAGAAAGTTGCAATCCAATATTACTGACAATCAAGTAAGGATGGAGTTCGACAGTCATCCTTGTTGTATTTGAACTAAGTTTGTACACACATGATCCCTCAGTGCACAATGAATGTCATAAACACTACAGAACTAGGGCTCTTCTCACAGGAACTGTGTTTCTCACCCTTGAGAGATATTTTTCAAAACTTGGCACCTACTCATCACACTCACGCTTCAGAAATATCCCACTCTTCAAAACAGCACCAAAAAAAAAACCATCCAGAAAAGATGAAGATGCACAGGAGTATACTGCCAGTTTTGCTATTCTCATATTTCCCAATTTAGACGGAGTGATAATTCTACCATAGAAGCTAAGAAGCACTCATTCTAAGAAGAAAATCCCACTTGTGAGAACAGTTGCTACCATTCATGATGCTTTAAAAGCAATAAGTAGATGTAAAGTGGCCTCCATCCTCAGTAGTGGCTGGTGGGCAGCGTTGCCTTGGCCAACAATCAGAGTCTGAACTGGGAACCTCTGGAGCTAAAAAACCACGCAGCAACTGCTGGCTAGAAGGGCCTTTTTACGAAGGGTTTTGTATTATTTTGTTCAAAGGAAGCTATTCCCATATGTCTGAGAGCCACAGGGGGTTGAAGCTTGAATAAGCTTGTGTGATAGCTACCCTCCTGATTGATACCCAGAGGCTGAACTTTTGGACCCACCAAACTGAAAACATAAATTGCCACAGCATGAGCTAAGAAGAAGTATTTTTAGCAGGGGACTGTAACAAATCATAACCTCTATGGATTGGCCCAGAAGGAGCAATGTCCAAAACACATGCTCACCAGCTGATTATGCCAGTGGCCTCTATCACAAGAGAGAACAAAAAGTGAGAACTGGATTGCCTTAGAGCTATCTCATGCTGATTTAGTTGTAAATTAGGCTGTATTTGAGCCTTATTTAAAATAAACAACTTATGTAGTAAAACTGAAAATGCACAGACAGCTGCAAATGAAGCCAGAATCTGCCAAGAGAAACAAGAGAAACAGAATTGATCCATAACAATAATGATCAATTTTCAAAGGAAAACAGGCTGCCTGTTTTTACAGGCCACTTATTCTTTGCTGTCAATTTTTCCACAAACAGAAGACGTTAATTTAGGCACTGATACCATAGGCAGAAGGAACTTTTATGAAAAATCAAGACCCAGTTCTTCCCAGAGCTTGTTCTTACATATGAACCAACTGATTGAGGTTTCCAAGAAAGAGTTTTCAGAAATCTACTATTAGACTATCATTTGTTTATTTCTGTGTTTGTTTGTTTGTTCGCTTTTTCCCAAGTGCCCTGAGCTAGGACTCTAAATCAATGGCAGAGAGCTCATGCATATGGTTCATTACAAGCAAATTCAATGACTAAACCAAAACAGAGAGATCAACCCACAGTGGTAGTCTTAGAGACAAACTGAAAGTAATGTATTTTTCCAGTTTTATATCTAAAACCTTTTCAACCTCTGTTTGCACATTTTTACAGTCACCAAATAGTAAGGGTTGTGACAAAAGGTGCTGACAGTTGAGCCCTTCCCAGGACATCCAGCCCAGCTATAAAGCAAGAAGCAAGTAAGTGCCAAGTAGCCATAGTTTCCATCACATTCACCAATTTTCAAGACTCACTGAATTTGAAGGTTGCACTCAGTGCCTCTTCAGTGTCCCTTGAAGAGTTTGCAAAGCTTTCAGGTAGTCTTCCTTGGCAAACTCCAGCATGACCACCTGACTTGCCTACATTGTCGGATGCCTATACAGCATAGTATACAGTGGGTGCAATCCAGAACTTGGAGGGTGTGTTCCTGCTTCAGGGATGTGATCTCTGACAATCCTAGTAATCTTTGTTCGATATATATTTTCCCTGAGGTGCACATCCCGAAAGCAATGGGACCTCTGATCTGCTCTGAGCAATCTCTTCTGCCTTGGATTTGCTAGTGTTTTATCAAATGAGAAATTAAGAGAAGACATTTGCTGAATGTGCATTTTCCATCTAAAAAACATTTTCTTGTTCAAAAGGAAGACTTCTGATCAGATCTATTTAAGGTAATTTCTGGTCATACATTGGCACTACATCTCTTAAGACACTGAATCCAGCAACTGCAGTAAAGTTCTGTTGACTTCACCAGCTGAAGCTGACCACGCTTCATTATTTTATCACTGATGTGTTTAAATAGCAAATATTCACAGACAGTATGAAGTAGAAGTATACAGATTTCCCTTTCACATCTGGAATTCCAAGTGACAAAGTAGCATACTGCTCTTTCAGTTCTGTTATGCTGCTCATGTCTTATGTTCAGTTCATGCTTGGTCAATGTTAAACCAGCAGAAAAGTCAGAACAGTGCACAGTATTTGCTTAGGATGGTCCAGAAAGAAAAGAAAAGTTAAAAGTGAGGCAGAAAGGTTGATGCATAAGGTATAACCAGGTCTGGTATATAAAAATGATGTGATGTGGGTATTAAAATAACACCTTTTCATTCATTAAGGAACTTAGACTACTTCTGACAATACAGACTAATTGAACTCTTTATTGAAGAACAGTCAGGCATTGGATGGTATTGAGTAACTAATGAATTCTATAAATCATTTAAATGGATGAGATTCACTAGATGGTTTTCATTGGGAAAACAGAACCTTAGGGCATACATCTGCATTACCTGCTTGCAGCTAAAATCTTCTCTATTGCTTTCAGTTGTGATATTCTTTTTTTCTTCCATTTGCTTTCTTATTATTATCACTACTTATTTTTCCAGAAAGGGGAATTCAATCTTCCTGCTAGCTTAGTCCTAGGCAATGCTGCCAACTGTGATGAGATCTTGGTTCCATAATAGAATGGACAAAAATGAATTTATTGCTTCAAAAACTATTTCACATATATGAATGCCAATAATTATGTGGAGTTCTGCATTATAGTTATTATGGCAGATAGGATCACGGGAATAATAAAATACAGCTTGAAATGACTTTATGATACCAGTGTTTAATAAATAGGTAGTATTTTTGTCACAGCGAGCTCTTCTAATCTATAGCTAATAGAAAAAATAAACTACAGTCTTACTCAACTGAAGTGAACGAAAAAGTCTCATTGGGAGCATTTTAGCCAAAATAATATGTTCTGTTGAAACTGACAATAGTTTGCTAATATCATATAGCGTTGGATATCTTGACTTTTTATTTCAAATGAGCAAAAGGGATATTTTTTGCACAAAGTAATACTTAAGGGGAGGAAATAGGACGGTGTGCAATCAGCACTGACCATAGCAATGCTATGATTCAGAAAGCCATCTGAAGGTTTCTCTGGGAAGCATAATTTTCTGCTGGCCTTTGCTAGCAGTAGATGATTGTGCCACACACACAGCATTTCAGCTCTGCTGACCAATTAGTTAGCATGAGCAGAACTAATCCTTTATCTGGTTACTCCCATTCTAAATGCATCTGCTTGAAAGGAAGTGAGAAAAAGTATGCTCAGAAGCGGGATTCCCTTGCATGAATACAAATTAAACTCTACTTGATTTAAGCATATAAGGACTTTTGTAGGTCTGGGCATTTAGTTTCAAGCTAGCTGCATTAGTATTGTTTTCCTCTTACAGTTTCTTGTCATACAGATCATACTCACTTAGATTTCTGCATGCTTACCTATATTCCTCTTTGCAGGTAATTGAATACAAAAATGCTGAAGTTTGACCACAAAAAAGAGATGTGGTTGGTGATGTTTTTACACAGATTTTTTTTGTTTATTCCATACAGTTAGCATTTGTAATAAAAGAAAGAAGAGACTATATATAAAGAATCCTACCCGGCTGCCTTCGAACCTTGAGCGATCGTTGTTTGCCTTTGCTGTTTTTTCCGCAAGTTTCTTCTGCCTTTGAGGGCCTTTTCCGAAGAAAATGTAATTGACAAAGGCATATTCAAGTAAGGCCAAGAAGACGAATACAAAGCAGCCCATAAGATACATGTCAATGGCTTTAACATAGGGAATTTTAGGCAAAGTCTCTCGCAGATGTGTGTTGATTGTTGTCATAGTCAGCACAGTTGTAATTCCTAGACAAAGAAATAAAAGAGCACACGTCTTACATATCCTAAGTGGATAATGCTTCAATTTTGTTTTCCTTTTTGGCAAATTTCCCTTGTCAGTGCGAAGAAGCTTAAAAATTTGTGAAAGCAGTCTCTCAGGTGACAACACTACAAATAAAAGCAAAATTAAAGCTTGATGCATCACTCTTCTATTACAACATTTCCTTCTACAGCTAGGGGAAATAATCAACAAGGGTCCCCGTCACCACCACAGTGAACTAATATAGCTTCAGAAAAGCCACTGTAGCTGTACTGAGAATATCTCTGGGATGAACAAATTGACCTGCAACAGGAAGGAAACATTCCGCAAAGCACTAAAATGTGTGCTCTTCCAGCTCTGCGTTAGCCACGAACACCACAGAGACAATTTTTTAAAGCCATAACAGAACTAATTAGGGATCTGGATAGACAAAACCATGTGAATAAATTAAGGCAGAGGGACTGTAAAGACATTTATCATCCAGAATTGAATTTCTAAGAGTTAAGTAGTTAGTTGAAGTTAGCCCTGTAGGGTCCCTCTGGAGTAGACACAGAGAGAGAGGCATTGCCCTAGAGCAGTTCATCCTATCTACTTTAGACACCTATTTCAGTATCAGACAATGTAGTCAGCTCATGAAGAGGAATTTGAGAGCCCTAGTTTAGATCAGTAGTCTAATTTCTACCTGGCTAGACAGAAGTGAGATGAGCAGTGAGAGACAGACAGGTACATAGATTTGAGGAAAGAAAAAGCCAAGAAGGGAGAGAAGCATTTTTATAGTGATCTACTGGACATAAATGAATACCCAGAAAATCTATTAGGTATGTCAAATCCTCATTTATTTGAGGATGGACATAGCACCCAAAATATATTACCAGAGCACTGTTTTGAAAGCCTGGTAAGAACAGCAAATTTATTGTCTGCTCAAATTCACAAGAAATTGCAGGTTCTGTATCTGGAAATTTTATGGGAATCTGTGATGGGAATCACAGAAGGCTGAAAACACTGATTTTTGGAATAAGTCTACATTGGTAAAAGAGGCAAACCATTTTAATAGGTCTCCCTCCTTTACTATTTTTTTTTCTGATTTTATAATTATTCCTTTAGTTTGTAAGTAATCAATAAAATGCTGGCAGAAATAAACAACAACTGGCAGAAATAAACAAGATACTGGCATATTACAAACCACAGTTTCTTTTAACAGAAGAGACAGAAATAAAGACAAATATAAACAAGACAAATATAACTCAAAATCAAGCTGCTGGTGTAAGCAGTGTTACCCCAAGGAACTGCAGTAACCTATGAGGTTCTATAACAGATATTTTTTATATTTAGTAGGTTAGCATCATGCACATTTTCCTCTAAACTGTGAAAAAAATTTGTTTTGATGTATGATGTTTTGTTGCTTGAAATGCAGTGGATAAAGGGAGCTTACAAGCAGGAGGAAGACTGGCTTCTTATGTGGTCCAATAATGACAGGGCAAGGGGGTCAAGTTTTAAATTAAAAGGGGAGAGATTTAGTTTAGATATTAGGACAAAATTTTTCACTCAGAGGGTGGTGAGGCAATGACAAAGGCTGCCCAGTGAGGTTGTTTGAATGCTTCATACCTGGAAGTGTTTAAGACCAGGCTGGATGGGCTTTGAGCAACCTGGTCTAGTGATACGTGTCCCTGCCCACAGCAGGGGTTGGAACTGGACAGGCATTGAGGTTCCTTCCAACCCAAACCATTCTATGATTCTATCATTGATTCTGTGATATGCAGCCCAGGCTTATTTAAAAATTGTATTGTGTGCAACACACCTAACTCACAGTAAAATGAAGACAGCATCTGATACACTGGGATTATTTTAGAAGAAATTTTACCAAGGTCTGTGGAAAAACCTCATTGCCAGCACATGGAATGGGTGAGAAGTCTAGAGGGTGGCTGCAAACACTATCGCATATTTGCAGCCCAAGGGATTGCTCTAGCCTGAATTACCTTCTTCCCTTGTAGGATTACATGTAATTGCTTCCCATAAGGATTCTGAAAATTACCTAAGACTGGATCTTATATCAGAAATCCCACAACTTCCTCTTTTAATACACTCTTGACATTGCACTGTCATCTCACAAATGTTTATCAAAGCCTTGATCAACAAGCAACTCAGAAGCACACACAGATGAGTAATTAATACCCACATTTTTAGTGTCTGTTCCCAGCTGTTGTCTAGATTGCAGAAATAATTCCTTAACCACCACATGGAGAGTTTTAGAAGCTCTTTGAGAGAGCCAGAAGATTAAGCGCACTGAATAGAAGGGTGATCATCACTAATTTAAAGGAAATACATCTCTCGGGATAACATCCTGGCACCCTGCAGGCAATACCAATAGTCATGTAGGATCAAAATCCCCCTTCTGAAGATCAACAATTTACTTTAAAACACAGCTGGAGGAGGAGCAGCTGAAACTCACCTATCCAAATAAGACAATCGTGTGATTACAGCCTTTGTCAGGAGAGAACTCTAAGATTACTTTGACTTCAATCAGAGGAATTAATTCAGGAACTTCTAAGGCTAAGTAGCAACAACTCTAGAGTTTTGAGCAGCAGTGCCCCAGATTTTATGTTTTTGAATATAGCTCTTGAGATCAGCTTGGGATCAGCCTCTATTTGCAGTGTCTATTGCCCATAGTCTGTGGAATGAACTATCCTTTCTTCTGTGCCTGGGTTTCTCTGTTGAGGAAACTTCTTGGTTCAGTACAGAACCAAGTTAGGTATGTTCAAAGGTGCAAACACTGCCTTTAAACTTCAATATAATTTCTTCTCAGCTTCAAGCTCATAAAAATGGCTACATAAAAGAACAAAGGATTAGGCCCATGGTACTGAACTTTATTACTCAAATATCAGATGATACAAGATATAATCATCAAGACACTAATTGTGTTCTGAGAAAAATCTATTAGATGAATTGTCATTCTCTCAAAATTACTTTCTATCATTTGGAAATGGAACACCTGAGCTCTTGAGCTTGTTTTGAATGTATTCTCTGACTTTTGTTGAAATATTTCTGTTATCACAGTATATTACTTGATGAACCAGGGTCTCTTGTGCTACAGACAAATAGACCACATGAGACTGTCTTTTCCCTTATATGAGGAAAAAAAATGTGTAAACCTGTTATAGGAAAAAAATGGAATGTCATTGGGTTTGATAACTTCCGTCTAAAATCCAGATGCTGACTGATGTATTCAAGTGTTTTCCTAATTCTGTCATGATATCTCCAGGGTAAATCTTTGGTATCAACAGTTCATTTATGAATACAACAGAGCTGTTTGGACCCTACACTACATCTCCCATGCAACTACTACTTAGCTGCAATATGCTGAACACGCATTGGCTCTCCAGTGGTAATGCCAGACTCTGTCGTGTATACTACACACGTATTCATCAACTAATCCACTTAATATGTAGAATTATTGTACCTATAGAGTAACTGCAGCTAGTATAACATATTTTCAGTCATAAAAGTTCAGATGCTAGGAAGTTATATGAGATACATATACACGGGTATAATTGCAGCTGCTCTCCTGTATATTACATACTGGGTGATATAGAGAGACATATCCTATGGATATGTCTTGGAGTATTGGTTTGCTGTGGTATATAAGAAAATAATGGAGCTAGGGAATATGCTCCAGTTTTAAGAAGAGAAGACAGTACAGGAGAAGTTATATTGCATGGGCTAAGAGTAAAGTTTTGAGTAAGAATGCATATGCCAGTGGAAAACAGAGTTGAAGACAGAATTTGGAGTGAGATAAGATGCAGAAGTTATCATAAGGATTATTTATGGATCCATTTTATCTTTCTTGTCCACAGTTATCTGTGAGTATGTTTCTGTAACAGATGAAATACTTCATGTGAAATATTTTGAAAATAGCCACCCTTATCTACAGGATTACTTTGATCAGAAAAGGTCTTGGACTAGGATCATCACCCTGTGCTAAATCCATGTTTTTCTGCCATGAGGTAAATGGCACTATAAGCTGTCATAAAAATGCACTCAGTGCACTATGCGTTCTGAGGGTGAGACAGAACGTCATGGTCCATAGCTGATGTGTCCCTGTGCTCTGAACTAGCACATGGTTCTTGAGGTCCCTTCCTGCCACTATCAGTTAAAGCAGTCAGGACCTCAGGTGGAGGCTTGGAGCTACACTTGTCTTCCCACACTGGCCTGGACTAAAAGCCCACACTGAAGCCCTTAGTGTATGATTCTGGAGCTGGTCCCCTTGATAAAGTTACTGACAACAACATTAAATTTGGTGAAAACAAGTCTGGGATCCACATGAGCAGCTCATGTCAGAGAGTTAATGGTAGATACATTCTTGCATGCAGGGGAAAACTTATCACTTTCGAGGCAATACTGAATGACATGATTTTGACGTAAATGATTTTGGAATATCAAAACACTGACAACATGTTGCAGTCTTTAACAACTTCCAAAGGCTACATTCAGTCTGACATTTTAATATCCCACTCAATCTCAGCACATACCAAGGGCAACTCTTGCTGCTGATGCATCATAATTGATCCAGAATGACACCCATGATAAAATGGTAATCAGTATGGAGGGCATGTAGGTTTGAAGAATAAAGTATCCAATATTTCTCTTCAACCTGAAGCTTAGTGAGAGTCTTGGATAGGCACCTAAGAGAAAGGAAGGAAAAATAGTGTTATTTATGCTGAAGCAAAGACACTTGCAGATACTTCAGTTTCCGTAGAAACTAAAGCATTTTATGGGGTACTATGACATCTGCAGAACATTAGGGAAAATGCCTTCACTGTATTACTGGTTGGTATTAAAAGAAAACTTGCAGAGAATATAGTGATACCCAAGCAATTTGTATTTGGGAAGAAAAGAGAGTAAGTTATTCTAAATTACTGAACAGATGGATAAGCACTGGTGAGTTTTCAAAGACAGATGCTTAGGTCGCCATGTAAAATGTTTATCTAACTGTACAATTTCAAGTCTTAAATGTGCATAGTTTGGTATTTATGTGGAAGAGTTGTTCTTGATATCATACCCCTTAACTACATCTGAACTATGAGAAACATGCTACCTGTAGTGTCGAAAATATAATGAATCCAAGTGAATGAAAACCTTTAGATCACCTCCAAAGGTCTCTCAAATCATTAAGGCTGAACAGAATTTTTCTTCAAAAAATATTTTAATAAAAAAATTGAAGAATGCATACGTATATGTACATAATATACACAGGATTTACATATTATAGAATCATTGTATATTGTTTCAACCAGAACAAATGACGAAATAATGAATAATCTCAATGCCAGTTTTTAAAAAACAAGCATTATATTATTTTAGCTTCAAATTTGTGCACTTTAAAATTAGTTGCAACCTAACTGAATATAGTTAATATATTTACAAAAACATTAAAAAAAACAGTGACTTCTTGTACAATGCAAACAAGCTAAAAACTGAGTGCAGTTGTACAAGAAAAAGATATGCGAATGCACACAACACCAGTTCCATGTCTTCAGTGTTTCTGTTACTAGTCTTAAATATGATACTTCTAATAGCTCACCTAAAAGCTCTACTTAAAACCAACAGTGCAGAAAAGCATTTCTGAACGTACCCTGTTCTTATCCTTAGAACAAATTCCACCCATGCTGCTGCAAATGTATGCTAGATGTGACAGAAATAAATCAGAATTTACAAACATCTTAAAATTAATATTAGCTTAAAATTATGTTCATATTTTTGCATCTGAGAAACATTTGGCCATGTATACACAAATGGCCAGCAGGGCAAGGGAGGTAATTGTCCCCCTCTCTACTCGGCCCTTGTGAGGCCCCATCTGGAGTATTGTGACCAGGTCTGTCAGCCCCAGTGCAAGGAGGATGTGGAACTGTTGGAGAGAGTCCAGAGGAGAGCCATGAAGATGATCAGAGGGCTGGAGCCGACCCCTGGAGGCGTTCAAGGCCAGCTTGGATGGGACTTGGAGCAACCTTTTCTAGAGGGACATGTCCCTGCCATGGCAAGGTCTTTAAGGTCCCTTCCAACCCAAATCTTACTGTGAATATAAGAACTATGAATTTCCTGAGAAAGAAAGCAGAAGAAGGAATAGAAAACTTCAGATTTCTCTTCACTGCAATATTGATGGGTAAGCTTTGGGTCATGCAACAGAAAGAATACTATGGAGTTTCCAGGCAGCGGAAGCATTCAAAGAGTGTCAAACTTTGCATTTGGTGGATACAACATCACCCCATCTTCTTGATCAGCAGGTAGGAATTAAGAAGGCTGCTCAGTTCTATTTCAAAAAACAGTTGATTAAGTAACTGATTTGAGCTGCATATATGTAAGCTAGGTGTCTAAGGTTCAATTACATTTACAGGAGAGCCAGTTCATCTAGTCAATCTAGTAAACGAAACCTAAAGAATTAGTTCACTGACTCCTGAAATAAGCTCCTACTGGGGGACTGATTTTGTCTCCAGAGTCTACAGACTGTATTCCCATTGATTAGATTCCCATCAACTGTAATAGAAGTTTAGACATCTAATTCAAATGCAGACACTGAAATTAATTATATTCACCTTAAACCAGATCAAAAAGAATCCCGGTCTCGCAAGTTTCAGAGTAGGTTCAAGGCAGTTTGCGGCTCCTGGGTAGTCTAATCAACAGTCTTGCTGGCATCACAGCTACTTATTGGAGTTGACACTTTCCTCTATTTCCAGAGGTAAATAGAGCGTCATGCTGTTTTGTGATGCTTTTCCAGGCTCAAAATTTATTGGGAGGTCTGGATCTCAGGAACTTTCAGAATGATTTGATCTTTGTGGAGTTCAAGTTGAAACTGAAATATGAGCCGGTAGCCTAATTTTTAGATACCATGCAGGCAAGGTTCTCCATCTGTAGCCCTCCCAGAGACCATGGAAGTTTGTATTACTTTAATTACTTTTACGCCTTCACAGATGATCTACTGGCCCTACCTCCAGACTGCCATCCCTAGTATCCTATCTCACTTCCAGCAAACAATCCACAGGAAAGGAGTCTGTGGAGAAACAAACAAACAAACAAAACCCTAAAAGAAGGAACACTGCTGTGAAGCTGTTTATTTACCCCTCTTTACAAGAAGGCTAAAGCTCACTGAACAGGATGGGTCATAAGCTACATGAAACAAAAATTGCAAGCCAGATCTTTATCTATCTAAAAAGGAATCATCTGGTACTTAGGTCACACCTGGAGTAATGTCTCCTATTTATTTCTATAGAAACTGCAACACTTACAAAGAGCACAATAACACTATTTGACAGAGCAAATTCTCAGCTACGAAACATCATTTTCCATCATAGTCACCACCGCTAGCTATGCATCTTCATCAGCAATGAACAAAAGCCTGAAAGCCATGCTTGTAAAAATCTCCACCAGCAGAGGTGACAGCTCTGTGTGGCCATCTGGAACGTCACTTATCTTTCGCATTGCTGCTGCCACTGCTGAAATGCGTTACCCACTGATTCACTGTGCTCACATCCACTGTTTGGTCTCCATAAACGTTCAGCAAGTGTCAGTGACTTCCATGTCAGTTGTCATTGTGCCAGACTGCCCCTCTGCTGCTTTCTGTTGCACGGCAACAACATGTAATGGAATATTGGTGGGATGGTTCAACCCCTACTGTTATACCACCACCATCTGCCTCTGATTTTGTGGACCAACACAATAAAACAAGAAGCATTACTTTCAGAGCAGCCCTTGTATAGTCTATTTAATAAAAATGGATTTCTTGCTTGTAAGCTCAACAATTACACACTGATATTTGCCTGATTATGCTTGGATAATGATTTGTCAGTTAAGGCCCTGTACATGTAGAGATTAATTAACAGGAAATTCTAGCTGCCAACGCTGCATACTTTGCTTTTTTTTTTCCTCAAAAATACTTTGCTGCTGTTGAGGGACAAGATTTTTACCTTTCTTTCCATCTCGTGTAACTTGTTGCTGCCATGTGCTAATTTAAATATTAGAGAGATAACAGAATTTGGCCTAAAGTATTTAAATCTAAAAACACTACTGGAAACAAAGATGTGAAAACAAATACTTAATAACTGAAGTCAAAGGGTTTCTCCTTCATATATTTGAGCACTTGGTAAAAAGTGATCACTTATTCCTGTTTCAATTTCATTAAACACTAGTGAGCTGAAATATCTAGCTCCAAGACTAGATTAGTCCCTGGCTGTTTTATGCAGGTATGAAACAAGATAAGAGAGCTGGTCAGTTACAGAATTCTTATATTAATCTGCTCTTCCGAGAACGTTCTTCAGTCCACTGGAAATGTACTCTACAGATTGATCCTTCAGAATATGCCAAACAATTAATTTTCAAACGTTTAAGACTACCTTCCTCCTAACAACAGGTTGCTCATCTGGCTCGGACTGCTATGCATTTTGAAGCTTTCAAGAGGCATGTTACATATCCCCATTCCTGTTCAGTTTCTTAGCATTCCTTGATAACATATATTTAGGAGGAGGATTCAGTCCACAGATTAGACACTACATTTCAGGTGCTTTCATGTGGATATCTACATACAGATGGTGCATAAACTCTTGGTATAAATCACACAGAAGTAGATGTAATAGCCATCAGATTCTAAGGGGATGGTTCATCGGCTTGCGTAGAGGTGTCTAATGTCATCTGAGATGTCTCCTATGACATTCAGCTCTATGACATGAGTCTGTATGGCATTCAGCAGATATTGGTCAAGCCAGACTTTTCTGCTTCACAGCAATTTAAATACTACTTCCTCTTAATTTCATCACGGATAAAGAGAATAGGTTATTCCTTCTGTCTTCATAGGTGTTTTCTAGACACATAAAGACTTCAATTTCTATTAGGTATTCTCTTTCTTTTTTAAAATTCCTGACCATATCTGGATCTCCTGTAATCTCACATATTACATTTTCTACACTTCTAGTCATTCTTATTAATCTCCCCCAGGCTTCTGTTGTACCACAGCTTTCTTGAAGAATTCTACCAAAAATAGTCAGCTCAAGCAATGCATGTCAGACTCCGCATAAGGATGTTTTTGGGTTTTTTTTCTCCACCAAAAAGATCTTACTGGTTCATGTTCAGTCTGAGATCAGCAGTAGGCCCTAGACTTCCAAGCAGATAACTCTAGTCTCACCAGGTATTTCCTAGCTGAATTTGGATAGAAAGAATTAGTTGCACAGGTGTTGTATCTCAAAGCCAAAACATCCCAAGCCTAACAGATTTTCCACAAAAATATACAAATCAGAACATAGGAATTTTGGTCTTGAGAAGAAATTTAAAAGTGTGCTGACTTTATCGGTCAGATTCACTGGAATGTTTTAGATTTAGTATTAGATTTAGTATCAGAATTAGGCACGAGGTTCTGAGAAACAAATGTGCTCATTCCTTTCAATGGAAATATTTGACATGAAAGTTCATGATCAATGAAGTTTTTTCATAATGTCCAAAACCAAAACAACAGTAGATGTAGTATTCTATCTCCATCAATGACAAAAATTTTATGCTTCAGAAGATGGTACAAGAAACGGAGTAATCTGTTCTTCTTGATTGTCTCTTTTTACTCCCTAATGTCAAGCTGCCTTAAATTCTGAGACATGAGTTTTTTTTTTTTTATCTCCTCCACAAACTTGTTGAAAAGAACTGTTACAAGTCTGAATACCTGGTCAGTTACACAAAAGTCTGCCCATAGTTTTCATTCTCTCTCACATTTTTCTCACAGCTCTTTGGAATTCTCTTTTTCCTGAATTTAACAAATCTCTTTAATCTTTGAATTACTTAGTCATGTCATTACTGAAAAATATCATACTGAACTGAAAGGTGGCTTCAGACTGAAGATTATAAAAGCTTCCCAGATATGTATTTCTCTGTATACTCATTGTTGACCAAAAGAGACATTCTAGAAAAGCATACCCAGTCCTGGGGAGGGGCAGATAAACCCTAACTGCCAAAGGTGACACTGGTTGCAAAAAAGAGCGATTTATGATCAGAGTATCTGTTTACCTTAAAAAAAAAAAAAAAGAAAGAAAGGAAAAGAAAAGAAAAAAAAAAGCCATCAAAAAACAGCCTCCCATACACAATGAGAAACAAAATGAGCAGCAGTTAGGAAAACCATCATAATAATTTCGATCCCAGCAATGTGTACATTTTGTACTGAAATATAACTCATGTTTCTGTGTACTTTGAAACAGATGCTGTGTCCATAGAGTGGGTGAAGCGATGCTTACAAACATCACAGAACTATGCTTCACTTGTTCTACTGCACTGGGACAGACAGAAGAACACATTTCTATGGTCTGAAGAGGACAGAAAATCTGGAGGTCCCAGTAGTGCTCCCAAACTTGCTGAAGGCTTTCTGTATTGCTTTAATCTTGTCACACACACATAGCAACATTTTCTCTGCTAGTACCGAACATTAAATGTCTAAATCAGTGTTGTACTTTGTCACCTGAAAACATCCAGTGCTGTGAGTTACCAGCAAACTGTATTCCACCTTCAAGGAAAAAAGAAGCAGGAAACCTAGGGATTACATTTTAGCATCTTAACAGATACCACAAAAGCATCAGCTATGTACACATTACCATATACTGATCAGTGCAAACAATGATTAAAAAAACCATGAATGTAAATTCTCTATACGACAGCAAAACAAACATGCACAGAAAAGCTGTAGGAAGGTACTCATCAAAACTGTGTTTTTTTAAATCTAATATGCCACAACATACTTTGGTACGATCAGTAAACTTGTAGGCTACATCTTTTAAACTGATGATTCAGAGGTGAATGACTTCATATTTATTTAGATCATACACATTTAGGCGTATGGTTAAGTATGACACACACGCACACAAAAGAAAAAGAAAAAGAAAAATGAAAAAGGAATGCTATTTCATGGGCTCCTGCCTCCAGGCTTTATTGAGTCATTTCTTCAGCCACTCACACAACACAGTTCTAAGATTATATATATAACAATGATTAATAAAACAATAATTGTCATACAGAAAAAAATTAAATACTGAGTAGGCAAATGATAATACTTGCCTGTGGCAAAGACAACATTCTTGGACACCAGTCTGTATTCCACGATGGAGAACTGAGGAAGCTCAATCCTTTCAACGCCAGTGACTGCATTATCTCCACCTCTCCAGTAGAACTCTATGTCATCAGTCGTGTAGCCATCTGCAGGCCAGGCAGGAGAGCAAGTGAGAAACAACAGCAGACAGGAGAAGAGCTTCAAACACAGTACACATGGTCTGTCCTTTGAGGCAATGAAAAGAATCAGAACAGTTGGACCAGTGTATGAATTTTTGTTCTAAATCTCTCCTGAAGATGTGCTTGCATTACGGTCTGCAAAGGAGTTTGAGGCAAAATACTGTGGTTTTTTTTTTTTTTTCTTTCTTTCTATCATTATATAATTCATGCTAGGATTAATGGCCCCTATAAGACAGAAAATACCACCCATTACCACTTCCAGGGATTGCAAAATCACAGATCAGTCTGATTTAAGACATCATACACATCTAGACTGATAACAAGTGCATATTTATATCGGTAATCACCAGAAAAAAATGTGGATTATTCTATAAGTACAGACAAACATAGCTGGGGCAGATATTTTCCAGTCACACTGAAGGGTGTGAGTCACACTGTTTCCATTAGCTTCTGCAGTGGAGGACCCCAGCTGAATATAGAGCATGTACTAGCACAGTCTCCAGCCAGTTGCAAAGATGGAGTAGGAACCCTTGAAGCAGAAACACACGTCTGAATATTGCAGTTCTAAGACATGACTAGGTGGAAAAGTGAGTCTCGTTCAGTGTGGAACAGACCTACAAACCATAAACGGGGCTGATTTAAGAGCCCAGGGGGTCCTGCAGCAAGACCATCCATGCATAAAAAAAACCACACTGAAAGAAAACAATATCATAGTGATCTTCTTTAAAATGAATCTGATTAAAATATGAATGTTCATTCTCTTGTGTTACAATAAGCATCCAGTCAGTGGCTCTGCTAACTCTGGCTGGAACAACAAACTGCAGCATTCTGTCCTGGACCTGTTTTCCTAGGATGGATCCTTCCGTAGAAACGTATGAATCTTTCTGTTTAAAAGGTCAAATAAATGAACAAAAGTACAGATGATAATTACTCGATTCACACCGTGCTTACAGACACCAGTGCAAATATTCTATATTTGTATAAATAAAAAACTACCCAACATATGTGCCAAGTTTTACATGCATCTTCTCATGTACGTACAGCTTTCTATTTCGAGAGTACAGTTCTGCTCATCTAGCGGGTATCTTCTCAAGTCCATCATACAAGCTGCAGTGGTTGTGATTCTGAAATACAAACACCAAATAGAATTGCTATACAGCTTTTAATCCCTTTTTTTTTTTAATTGCTCTTTTCTTTTTTTTTTTTTTCTTTTTCTCACAGTGAGGACTCTTTGAAGAATAGCTTTACCATAATCAAAAATCTGGTCCATACTTTTACAATGAGCAGCAGCTTACAACAACAGCAGATACACTGACCTCAACAGAAATACAGAGACTTACACTCATGTGACTAGCCCCTTTGGGGCTCAATGAACCTATCTGCATATGCAAATATTTCAAAAACCTTTGCTGAGATTAAAGAATATGACTCTATATCAGAAAACATGAGGCGATAAAAGTCTGCTACAAATGTCAAAATTATAAGAGCTGTGTGAATAACCCATTTATTGGTTCTGTGGCAGCTGGAGCAAAAAAGCCTGAAATGTTGAAAAAACATTGCAAGTCCAGCAAAATGCTTTGGTTTAAAGTACAGTTTATTTCTCCAGTTTTCAAAAGTAAATTAAAAGAGATTTTGCAATGAAATGTTATATTGAATTTTCAGTTTCCCCCCAACACAGAATACAGTTTTGTTTTTTTATTTCCAGTGCTGGCAATATAGCACACTAATGATGAATTTTTAAACCATTTCACTACTGATGAATCTGCATTTTTAATCCAACTCTTCTATATCAAGATGTCAGCAACACACACACGCACAACCAAAACAACTTATTAAGAGATTCACACAGCATTTGGCCTTTCTTTTCGAATTAATGGATTTACTTAATTTTACTTACTTTTAGAAAGATTCAGCTATGTGCACTAACTTGTGATTAACCTCCAGTGTATTTCAGAATATTGCTGAGTCATAGTCATCATCATAAATTTATGGATTATCTCTTATCAATCTCTTTTTAGTGCCTTTATATAAATTTCACATTATTTTCTGGGCCTCATTAGGTCCATTCTTTACCGATCGTTTTCTAATTTAAACAGGGCATGGACCTTGTACACAGTTAATTTCTGAACAAATAATATTCTGGTGATAATTTATGCTAATGACACAGAAGGGAAAAAGCATTAAATGCTCCTTGAAAAGATAGGACTCTCAATGTTAAGTTTTGCCCATGTGCTTTCTCTGTTCAGAACTTTCTGTTTCATCCCTCAGGCTTTTCAAATGACAGCCATCTAGTTTGGTAAACTGGTTTAAAATTCATGGGCAGCATTTACAGATGAGAGAAGTAGTTGTTTTTATTCAACTCTCATGCACATAAAAATAATAAAAAGCCCTTAGCAAATAGCTTATTTCAGGTAGATAACTTCACATAATATCCAAGGGAAGGGAGTTGCAATATCCCCTACAACCATCTCACAGTACAGTAGAAGTCACACCTCTATGACTGTGGAAGATGATTTTGTAAGAAAGCATTCTAATTTCTTTGTATGGGGGGAGACAGTTGTATGGGCAGAAAGGCAATGGGTAGGTCAAGCAACAAAAAAAAGCTCAAGGATATATTTTCATTTGTGTTCCTACCAGCAGACAGTGAGAAAGGCACACATCGGATCATTGTCCCTCTCAGCCTAGGGCAGGATTATGCCTCTGCCACTGCTGTCCATTCTATGTGCCCAAAGATTGCCCTTATATTAAGTCCCATAAGCTTTCAGGTATCAGGTATTGTGTTACAGGATGACTTCAGGTCAACCCACCTCCAGCTGTCTGCTGGGAGATGCCCTGATTCTACACAAGAATCTGCACACTCCCACTCAAGCATCTTTTTACACTATAGCAGTATGTAAGATTTTAATTTCATAAATAACCAGTAAGAAACATACAAACAAAAAGACACAGTTAGATATAGAAGGGAATAGGTTTAGCACACATTTACTCAAAGTAACTTGAGTGCTTAGAGGTCCCTTCTGAATGAACTTTCAAGCAACCAAATTTAACTTGCACAAATGCTCAACAAAAGCAAATGCTAATTGCTCAAACTTGTGCATGCTACCAAGAAGAAAAGGTTTATTATTTATGGGATGGGAAGCTTCCTTACACAGCAGGACAACAAGATTTCAAGAAGTCATCATTACAGCAGTGACAGGAAAATAATTACAAGCCAGATAAAGATAAAGCTAAACACAGATGCACATATATTTTGTTTGGAAGATATAAACACAATATATCTTTAATTGTTAAAATTCTCCATTCTGATTATCTGTCCTCTGGATTTAGCTTCTCTTACCTTCCCTGTTACTTTATCATAGAATGGCCTGGGTTGAAAAGGACCACAATGATCATCCAGTTTCGACCCCCCTGCTATGTGCAGGGTCGCCAACCACCAGACCAGGCTGCCCAGAGCCACATCCAGCCTGGCCTTGAATGCCTCCAGGGATGGGGCATCCACAGCCTCCTTGGGCAATCTCCAGTGCATCATCACCCTCTGTGTGAAAAACTTCCTCCTAATATCTAACCTAAACCTCCCCTGTCTCAGTTTAAAACCATTCCCCCTGGTCCTATCACTATCCACTCTCATAAACAGCCATCTCCCCTCCTGTTTATACACTCCCTTCAAGTACTGGAAGGACCCAGTGAGGTCTCCCCAGTCTTCTCCAAGCTAAACAAACCCAGTTCCCTCAACCTTTCTTCATAGCAGAGGTACTCCATCCCTCTTATCATCTTTGTGGCCCTGAACTGATCACCTTTAATATATTGGTAGTTTGTGCAGGGACACCATCTCTGATGTTCTAGGAGGTGCTGCATAAACAACAGAAGAATGCTCTCTGTACCCCAAAAGTTTACAATATAAATCAGTGTATGTGATACAAATACTGACAGATAATTTGATCCTCTCTTTATCTTAATTCAGAAATATATTCATCCAAAAAAGAACAAAGTCCAGCTGCAACATCTGACCAATCACAACTAACTTTTCCATCTTGTGAACATCTATCATGTTTTATGTTTGGGTGATAACTACGTGATGCCTTCCATATAAAAGAAATACATTCCTCCACTCCATTTATTTATTAACACTGTATTACCTGAGAACAAGAAGTCTACATATGACAAGTGTACAAGCAGTGGAAAAGACTGCTTTTAATTGTCAGTCTATAATGCCATTGTTTCTATTTTGATCTATTATGGAAAACGCCATTGCACAGTCCTATGTTTGTCTATTGTTCTGAACAAGGTGGGAAAAAAATCAGTATGATGCTCAAAGAAATTCCCCATAAACAAGTTATACTCCAAAAGGCTAGAGTTCCATTCCCTCATCTTCACAGACTTTTGCAGCAGTAGCAAACTGTGTTTTTCTGAAGTAGACATAAAACTTGGATAACTGAAGGTCAAGCATTTCAAAAGTATGATAAATTCTGCATTATTCAGAAGAGAACACAGAGCCCTCGTGGCCTAAGGATCACTTCTGCTACATTTCTTTTGAGGAACTGCTTTGCTCTGTGGATATTCTATAATTGGTTGCAACTCTCCAAAATTTCCTCTATTATTTTCAATGACCCTATATTTTGTGGCACATAAAACTCCAGGTTCTGGTCTCAGCCCACAGGATGAATCACTGTCTCCAGACTGCACCTTGAAACCCAAGGCCACCAGGATGCTCTCAAGCCACAGCGCAAGAAGAAAAGCTAGTGGTAGAGCAACATAAAACTGAGCTCTTTGGATTAGGAGTGCTAAGGGTTAGATATTTTCTTCCATCTGATCAAAGTGTTCTTTATCTTGCCAAGATTTAATTTCAGACTGTAATTCTTCATTAAGTAAATCAGCTGCTTCACACTCAGCAAAATCTGACCACAAATGCTGCATGTTGTTTGAGAGTTTGTAAAGAACGTTGCCACACATGAGACACTGTTGAAATCCCTGTCAAGAGAGTACAATCAAGTCAAATGTTTGGATATTTCCGTTTCGCAGAACTGGAAGCTAGCCTATTCAAATATAGTTTAACAGAAAATCCTTATCTGGATGACTACAAATATTTTTAGAGTGTGGCAGAGATACTTTTATACATTATTATGACCACAAGGATTCTAAACTCCATTATTTTTTATTACTTTGCTTTTGGGGATGATTCTTGAGATGCAATAATAAAAACAACAATATCTTGCATCTTTTTTTGATATTTAACTACCTGTGAAAAGAATCCTATGCTTGCAGTGTTCAATATTGCATATAAAGTACACAAAATGAAAAGCTCATTTTGCTTAAGTTAATTTTAAAGACATTTTCTGAACATACTGAGCTTATTTGAAACTTCTTACTAGGTTGAGACTGTTTTTATTTTGTCTTGTTTCAATTTTGTCTATAGATGTATGGGCTATAATATAAAAGTAGTTAGAGGTGATTAACCAAGACCCAAGTCAGATAAAGAGCTCACCCACTGATAAAAAAAAATAGGTAAAATGCTGATACTGTAAATCTAATCCATCTGCAGCACATTTCAAATCTCATTCATTTTTATACTTTGTCCCACAATTAAAAACGCAAGAAACTTCCTATGATGGAAACAAAGCTTACATTGCCAAAGACTTGTTTTGCTGGTATTGTGCAAATCACCAGAGCATACAGAATTGACCTGTCCAAAGAAAGGAATTTTTTTATACCATTGAGTGTTCCATCAAGTCTTTTTTCTTGTTTAATTATGTACATTAATTAAGGCAGGAATTTTCTGGTGCTCTTATTCATAAAAGTTATGATAGAAAACAAAGAAAATACAGACCAATACTAAAACAGTTAGAACACAGGATAATGTAAGGATGCTTTGTTGCTCTGGTTTGAAATATAAAACACTGTAGTGCTGATCTCTGTTTCAAAAAATTGCTGAAGGTACACAGAGGCATGGTCTTAACAGTGACTGAATCCATTTAACCAGAACTGTTTGTAGCTTTCTTTTTCTCTATAGAGAACATATGCACACACATTCAAACCTACTGCCTCTGTTTTGAACAAAATGTTCAGGTTTACAATTAATATTTGCCTTTCTGCTTCATGTAGCCACTGGGCTTTCCAGATATGGCAGCTCTACATAAACAGATAAAACCTGACTGAGGATGCTTCTGGCAAAATTAAGAAACATTGACTGTGTCATTTATTTTCTATGGGCATCTTTCAGAGTTGCAGGGAAGGTTACATAATATGCTGCACACTGTTTGTAATAACCTTGTACCAGGAAACAAATATCAACAATACATAACAATGGCTGTGAAATCTTCATCACGAAAGTACAGACCTGAGGCCATAAAGCACCGTTCCATCTGGATGAAGGCGAATCATTCGGTTCTTCACAGTAACACCATGCACAAATGATTTCTTGTCATTTAAGAAGTAGGTGTCAGGCACCCAGAGTTGATCTGCCACTCGATTATCAAGCGTCAGGTTGAGAGGTATGCCAGCATATGCCAGTCTCTTGTCTCTCCAGTACTGTTGAAAATACATAGTCAAAGTGTAATCCTGGTAAGAAGAAACAGAAATACAATAAATAGTCAATAACTCATGGCACAACTAGAAGAAAAAATATTTTTCTGTCACTTGTTTACTTCACTACTGCTTTATTTTTTTTTATAGGTCTATATATATAAAAGCTTAATCAAAATATTAAATAATCCTATCAGCTATTAAATGATTCTAAAAATTCAAGTATCTTTCTCGTCTAAGAAAGATTTCCAAAACCTTAAGAAATCAGCTCTTACTGTTATTTTATCTTCTTCCTCCTTTTCTTTCCCAAAAATTACCTAAAAATGATGATGTATGTGAAATGATAAACAACGTAACAGAAAAATACTGCAGTTTTCCCCATTTTCAAAACCGATAGACGTACTGAAAAACACCAGAAGTATTTGAAAACAATATTCAAAATCATATTCTAAAAGCTGGTTGCCAAGATGTTGCTTATGTATGTGCCTTTGTGAGAGACTGCATCTGGCAGGGACATAGAGCTTTTCTCACCAACAGCCGACATCTAATACATACTAATGTCAGCGCTTGGTTTTCATAACTTTCATAGAGTAGAGCTCTATGAGGTCAGCTGTAAGCTGTGATCGCTAAGCTAACTTGATATCCAAAACATGGATATAGAAACCTAAAAGATTCAGCCTGAAAATATCAGTTTTTTTTCAGAATATGCTAAGTTGCTTAGGTCATGTCATGATAATGCTCTAAAAGTCTTAGACAATATGCCTCACTCATGCTACTATCAAAACGTATAAAGATGCATGGGAATGCTTCCAAATTCAGTGTCAGCAGAGATGAAAATCTCTTGAAACAGCAAGATTTCCTGTTTGAAATGAAAAATCTTTGTTTTCTTTCCCACATAGTTTTCAAGGTGTGGAAGAACATTTTCATTTTTACACAGCCTTGTTTAAGCAAGAAATAAAAGAAATACACAACTAAACATAATACATTGTATATGGAAATGAATGTTTAAAATCAAAGAAAACGCTGCTCTTAAGTCTAATAATATTGCTGTATTTAACAACGATAGAAACGGGACAGTAAGTACAGGTCATTAAAACTCTGATTTTCAAATTAGAGAAGTGCTTTAAATGAAAAAACTCTTCCCAAAACACTGAGAAATTTATGCCATCTCCAAACACATTTAAATATTTAGCAGCAGGTGTGCAAACCACAGGATACCTGCATTTGCATCTGGTTCTACAAGCTGGTGATACAAAAGCCCTCAGGCTGCTGGTTGTTTGGGAAAAGGCTGCTTGGGGTTTTTAAATACAACTGTTGGGAACAGACCATTCCTGTAATGGGTCTCATGTGGAGACAACCCAACTTTAGGCAGTGATCCGACTCTGTTTCCCTCAGCCCCTAAAGCCGCCTCTTCAAAGCAAATGAAACTCCAGCACACCTTTCACTCTCAGAGACTTTGCACTGTTTATTCAGTGATTCATTCTCTCTAATGAGGTAGCTGCTATAGCTTTAAGAAATCAATTTTAATTGCTTAGCAAATAAATCATTATGGTTATCAAGGGCAAGCTGTTCCTATTTTAACAAACCTCTGAAAAGAAAGGACCAGCGATGGGAGAAAGCAGCCCACATGGAACTGCGTGAATAGGAGCTCATCCTTTAAAACCCAGATCTGAGATGACTGCCCAGGAGTACGTGTGGCAGTGCCTGTTGAAGGCTCTCTGTGGTGGGACTCACTGTCAGTGCCCATCAACCAAGCAGCTCTCGTTGTGCCTGCCCTGCTCCATTAGGAGGAGCTCAGATCCATGCAACCAGCTTGTTGATGCTGATGTACTGGAATGAGCATCCTTCACCAGTTTCATTTGGGCTTAATTAAAGCTTGTTTCTATTAACATTTTGAATTTGCTGTGTGTTTGAGTTTTGTAACGTTTGCAGTCTGATATCAAGAAAGCTGTAGACATAAAGCTCACTATGTATAAATGTACAAAATGCAAGGCAGAAATAAAGAAATAAGGTGTCCCCGTATGTTATTGAAAGGAGTGAACCTAGATGGCACTAAAATGTAACAGAAGCAGTACATTTGTACACAGGAGAGTTTTAGGCTAAGTTCCTTTTTCCTTTGAAAAAAACAGTACATGCTAACAGGTAATGAATGGATCGATTAACTAATTAAAATATGTGCAATAATATAAGCAATGACATTTCCTCGTTTTATTTATTTAACTAAAGTTTACCATGTCAGGGAACAACAGAGAAAGGAGTTTATGAATTGAATAGAGGCCATGCTTGTTCACCATCATTGTTGTCCTGATAGCTTATAGCTACAAAAGCAGCAGCAGCAGCAAACATACCAGAACAGCACTGAAACTATCTGGTTGCACAAGCAACTGTAAGTGAGCAGGCTGGCCCAGTTCTTTAGGGCAGCTCTACCAAAGGTACTACTGGAATCTAAGCATATTAAAACCTACAAGGATGTCATTCTTTGACTAGCCAATTTACAAGGTTCTGTACCCATAAAGGAAATTTTCTCCTTTTTCTGCACTCCAGATGAAAATGATGAAATGTTTGAACATGGACTGAAAAAAAATGCAGGTAACATTTTTTCAGGTAAAATGAGAAAATGGATTTACTCCTAGGTAAGTAGCCTAAAAAGTTTATTTAGGATCACCTTCCTTCAGGGATGCTTATGATGACTACCTTTGATATAGTGGTCAAGAAGGTAGATGTCTAAAGCCAGAAGAGATTAATCCCACCACAGCTTCTGTTAAAGATGATACAGACCTTCCATCTTTAGGAAATTCTAACTACTGCACAGAGCAGCAGTCAATTTCCTCAACTGCAAAGACCTTCATAAATCATATTTTTTTCCCTACAATACCATAACACATTCAAGGTCCACCTTTCCCCCTCTCCAGTTCTTCATACTAATAGATAAGTCAGGTCAAGAATGATAAAAACAAACAACAACAACAACAAAATAACATTCAAAGCCCCGACAGAAGAATGAACACAATGTTTCTGAAGTACATGAAAGATTTTAGTTTAGATATTAGCAAGAAATTCTTTACCTATAGGGCAGTGAGGTGCTGGCACAGCTGCCCAGAGAAGCTGTGGTGCCCCATCCCTGGAGGCGCTCAAAGCCAGGTTGGATGGGGCCCTGGGCAGCCTGAGCTGGTGGGGGGCTGCCCTGCCCATGGCAGGAGGTTGGGGCTGGGTGGGCTTTAAAGTCTCTTCCAGCTCAAACCATTCTGTGATTCTATGAAATGTCTTCAAAATGGGTAAAGCTTGACTGCACAGGCAACAAGAGATTTATTTTAGGTATTCAAAGACCACGGATTGTCCTACTGCGGTAATGTCGCTAATGTAAGGAAATACAGATACATTGTTGTTTTTTCAACAGAGTTTCCTTTGGGAAAAACAAAAGAAAAAACTCAAATAGCAGATAATACTTGGAAAAAAAATTAGGTAGAATGGTAAAGAGGCATCCAGCGCAATTTAAATAGATCATAATATAGCTATTTTTCATAAGCATTATCTATGATTTCCAAATATCTTAAGCAAGAATTATATACTCACAAATGTTATAAAAGTTAACTGTGTTCAAATAAATGTTTAAGTCTTTCCTACTTCATATTTGTCAGATTGAACATAACTTGTATCAAGTACAACTATGACTTAACTCACTTCAGACAGGCAGAAACGTTGCACTGCACTCCAGAATACCACCTTACTGCACTAACCACTAATTAGCTGTCAATACTAATACAATGCAATATTAAAAACAAACCTGTACCATCACAGTGTTGCCTACCTTTAGCTTCTCTGTCCTCCACTCAACAAAAAGGAAAGAAAAAATTTAAATGTAGTTTGTTCATCAAAATAAAATTAAAAACATTTTAACAGAAACTGGGATCTAAAATTGATGATCACTGTTTACAGTTTGCTATGTACTGAGAATGTAGAAGTTATCCATTAGCTATAAAAACGTTTCTTCAAAATGACTGCTCAATAGAACACTATGATTAATAATTATAATGGAATACTATAAATATGTCAGTTAATCAAAATAAATTATTCATTCAAAATAAATGTATTGAAAATTACTAGAAACATAACAAAAGAGTTATCCAAAGAAAGAGTTGTTCAATTTCTTGAGAATACAGTCCTACATACACTTGATAATGCAAATTTCTGTCTTAGATTTGCATTTGGATATAAATTCACATCGTTGTTCTCTTGACCATCAGACACCATAATTATTAACATCAGCTAATAGACGATTTTTTTTGGGCTGACCTAAATAAATACGCATTCAATGGATAAAAAGATGTAAGAAAATCCATGCTTTAGTTTCCATGAAAGTAAAAAATACCTTCCTTTACATTCCATATAATTCCAAAAATTAGATATGGCCACTGCAGTATAAAGAGCTATTTTAGAAGCACTGATGATTAAGTTACTTTCTTTCCAATAAGTCCGAAGTGAATTGCAAAGCCAAACTCATGAATCCTACGCATGACAAGACAGCTGTAAATCTGTTCCCCCACTATACACAGAAAAGACCTGAGAAATAGTTCATGCACACATTAATTCAGTTACAGTTAAACATGAATAATAAAGACATTCAGAATGGCTAGCCTTAAGAAGTCAGAACTTACCAGCAATACTATTCAAGTGTCTGAGCTCATCACTTAAACATTTTTTCTGAGAATTCAAAATGTTCTAAAAGGTTCAAAAATATTCACACTATAGAAAAAACATTATCCATTATATTTTACCCATTGACAATTCGATTAAGTTCTTTACAGAGAGAGTGGTGAGGTGCTGGAACAGGCTGCCCAGAGAGGTTGTGGATGCCCCGTCCCTGGAGGTGTTCAAGGTCAGATTGGATGGGGCCCTGGGCAGCCTGGTCTAGTATTAAATGTGGAGGTTGAAGGCCCTGCATGTGGCAGGGGCATTGAAGATTCATGATCCTTGAAGTCCCTTCCAACCCTGGCCATTCTGTGATTCTGTGATTTTCCCAATACAAACTGTATATTACTTTGTCAGTTGTCAGTGAATGCCTATTGCTTTGCAAAGCCTTTTACAAGAGAACTTTCTGGTCAGAACCTTGCATGAGACTGGTGTTAGTAGTTCACAAGCACTCGAGTGAGGGAGATGGACACATGCACACAGACACACACAACATCTTCTAACATTTTGTAGCCTCCCTGTTATATTAAAGATTCATCTCACCTATGAGATCCTGATTCAGACTTCTGTCCAACACCACTTGAAAACTCTACAGTAATGACAGGTTGAAAACATGGCACATTTTCTCTACCATGTGGATAAAATATTCTTCTGTTAAGAAAGTACAGTGTTAAGGTATCTCAGTTACACTAATTTCACTTTGATCCTCTATATATCCATGTTATCTTCATATCTTTTATACCGAGTGACCATTATTTTTTCCTACTTCTACTGAAGCACAGGGAGTTATAGATAGGTATAGGAAATACTTAGCCTTGAAGAGCCCATTTGATGCTTCAAAATGTAGTTTTCCAAATAAATAAATGATAGTCCGCATCACTCTTGTCCTCTCCCAGCCTTTGGCACAGAAATTCCCATCTCCAAGGAACCGGTTCCCCCACTGAGCATCTCTTGGTGCTCTGAAGAGGTTGCCATACCAACCAGCACTGGGCTTTCTGCACACATGGTTGACATAGCAACCAGCCCCAGCAGCATTCTCCCCAGCTTTCTGGGGAGAAGTGGTGGTCACTATCAGAGAGGAGAAGCTTCTGGGTAGGAAGAAAGGGAGTAATCAGGCAGCGTTCACCTATGGCTGCCTCACAGCACGTTCCTGCTGCAGCCATGAGAGCTTACCCTTCAAAAGCTGGACATTGGCTTCTCCCCTCACGTGCAGCTCTGCACACAGTAAATTTATGGTGATGCTATCCTAGTCTTGGGATGCTCTAGAGCACACTAGCTGCCATGAGAGCAAGCACTTGGCTAGAACTTTGGCAGGCAAATATAGAGACAGAAATAAGGCTCTTGCAAATATTTCAGTCCAAGGACATAAGTCACAACAAGAAGACAGTCTAGGTTATCTAATTCTTCACAGGTAGGGGGAAGAGTGCTTAGAACATTCTTTCTCTGATTCAGAGTATTGTAGGTCTCGACACCAGAGACTTTTAAGTAACCAGGAGCTTCCATTCCCAAAGGGCCGATCAAAGGAAAGCTAACATACACAAAAAATTTACACATTGGTGATATAATGCCTTCCGATATACTTGCAGAAAGCTAGCGAAAAGAAGCATACTATATCCTTCCAGAGCTGCCCAAGATTGTGTGGAAAACTGCAATCAAGACCCACTTGATAATGGACAGATGAAACATAAAAAAATCACCATCTGATGGAGTTCTCAAAATAAAATAAAATAAAATAGAGGAAAAAAATAAGAATTTTTAAATGCTTATGTTATACACTCAAAAGATAACAAAAATGAGATTAATTAATAATATATATACACTCTAAAAAAAACCCAATCACTTATCAGAAAGAAAAAAATAAAAATAGGCTTACTGGAACACTGAACCTGTTACATGCAGAGCCAATTTATTTATTTTAGAGCTGACAGGACCTCAAGAAAACAGGTACATTTAATTGCACTAATTGAAATCCTGCTAACAACCTACAGGGAGGAAAAAAATCAACCTCTATTAGCTGTCAGCTGGTTCCCACGACTGAAGCAGCTGACCTTACAAAGATGGGAACTGACAGGTAATGGAGTGTTCCTCCTACACAGTCACGGGATGTGCCACCACTGAGTTACAGAACTGAGCTAGCGCCTTAAAATCTTAAAGCTATGGGATTTCTTGCCAGCTATGAGATAGGAGCAGAGATTAAAAATTTGGGATCTATTTGGTACTCATTTCAGAGAATGTCACACTTCTATGTTATTCTTTCCAGAAATACGTTGCATTATAGCCCTCTTTGACATTACCTGAAATATCAGTAAAAATCTGAAGGAAAAGTGAAATAAAGAAAGCTCTACACATTGACGCTACTTGTCATATTTCTTCACTGCTTTCTGTTGTACATCTAATCCGTTTAGTGTCTGTAAGGTGTCCCAGGACAGCAGTGATGGAATTAGCAACTACCTCCATAGTTGTATGTACACAATTGCATTTATTGTCACAGTATTCAAAGCACATAACTGTGCCATTCTTATTTGCTGTCACTGAACATGAAAACCATCTAAAACCATCTTCAGTGAAAGCCATATTTCAGACTGAAAATTCTGCAGTCTTTTTTCCACTACGGAATTGTCAAAAGACCTTTTTAAAGAAACTTCAGAACTTGTGTAATATTTTTTTAATCACCGAAGCGTTAAAAAATAAAACAACACTATATTTAGGAGCCGAGGGCTAAGGAAAACATGCACTTGAATGAAAACTGAAATACATGTCTGTTCTCATCCACACTTTTTGTTTTAAAAAAGGAATATTTACTCCAAAACATCTTAAATTTTCTCACCTTCAAATCTATTTATTTTCTGACTTGGGAACCAGCCAGTCTCACTGGTGCTAAAGCATCAAGGCTGATGCCCAAATTTCTACTTGCTGTCTGTGATTATCTGAGCCACCAAATATTCTTAAAGGAAATCCTGTTCAGGAAAGGCAGTATGAACAAAATGTCATTTGAGAAAGCGATTGAGAACCTACTGGCCATCAAATGGTTTTACAATGCATAACTTGAAATATTCTCCATGTACATATCAATACTGCAGCACATGCTGTGTGGCTGTGGTGGGCTCAGAGGGCACACACAGACCTCACTGTACTCACTGCCCAGACCTCCATGTTGACCCAGGCCCTCCAGCCTCTGCCCCAGGAAGGCCACAACAGGGCTGGGTTGCAACTCCTGAAGGCTTGTCCTGCCTACCATGGCCTCCATCAGGGACCAGCCATGGGCTCATGTCCCATCCTGACCTTGGCCTGACTCTGTCTCCGGGGGCTGCTCAGTGCTCAGTGCTGAAGCTGCCCTGCTGCATTCAACTATCTGCTCCTGCTCATGGGGGTTGTGGGACAGGTCTTGGCTGCCAGGGCAGACAAGAGGTGCTCAGTCTCTGTCCATTCTGTCAGACTAATTACTTACAATTCCAGCTTCCCTGACTTCATTATTTCACCCTATCAGTAATGTTAAGTCCAATTTCACATTTTGCAGTGATAAAATTGGGATGCATGGGAAGTCAAAAGAAAACGATGCTTTTTCTAAAATCTCATTACTGCAAGTAGAGTAAACAGATCATGTGACAGCGGTACTCTTAAAACTTGTTAAAAAAATGCAAAATAAATTAGTTAAAAAAAGACAAATGCTGCATCCAAAAAGAAATACTGCAAGCATACGTGATATTCAACCCCCACACAAACTTCTTGCTTGTGAAAGAAATGGAAAAGAAAGTGTACCCTGCCAGTGCCCTTTAAAAAATTAGGCTGAGATATTTTAGAGGAAAATGGCTTGCTGAGGGGATGTTTCCCCTCTTGCATGTGATCTGAACACTCTGCAAAGAGCTGCTAATAGCTTTTGTAATTAGGGAAGCAAGATGTATCATTGCAGAAATAAGTAAGGAGGGTTTCAAGCTATGCTGTTGCCCAAGTTCTGAAGCCACAAACAGAACAGTCTAAGCGATCAGCATGCAACGCATATTTAACAACTGATCTTCCAAATTTCCAGTTTTAATACCATGGCTTTTTAAAGAAGAATTCTCTGATGACAGCTGATGCTCCCAGGGGTTTGCATCTACTTTGAACACTTAGAGCAAAACTGATCCTGCTGTGGATTGTATGTTGGTTACTTTTCTCTTCATCTATCTACAGTAAATGTATTTTCCACAAGACTATTTTCTAACACTAGCACATATGTGCAATACAGGACATCTGCACAAAGGAACGTTTGTGAATGCATTCTGCAGTGTTTACTTCAAGTGATCAAACGCAGAAAGCACTAGATGTGTACTGCAGCTTTTCTCTTAACATAGTACCAACTGGAAGGGCAGAAGTAGATATTCCTATTTCCCTGGCATCTTTGTGAAAATATTGAGAACTTTGTACTTGGTCTCTATATTTCACTTACACAAACAGTTTTTCTCTCACTAGACAATTAATCTGCTGTTTGTTAACACTTTTCCTACAGAAAAATTACTTGCATTCACTTGAGCTAAGTGGATGTGCTGATGTCAGTGACAATCTTCAAATGCAAAATAAGTCCAGATATGGAATAGCTGGATTCTTCCTACCACAGGTACAGCCTACAAACACTGTTCAGTTACCTACCTAATTCATACGCCATTGTCAGATCCTCAGACACAGCAAAGCACATTTAGGAAGCAAGAAATCATGTTCCCCATTAGGCCTTTGGGTGAGCAAAAGAAGTATTAGTAGTGTACATTATATGATGTTGCTTTCAGCCTGAGATTAGTATTCTGCAGAGCACTTCTGTTAGAATAATCAGATAGCCTCCTTGAATACGACAATTATATTCTTGATCATCTATCTCTGCTCTTGTTTCAGCAGTGCTTTTTCATGCTGGCAGTAGAATCAGTCTCTCAGACATCAGTGTGAGGATGAAAGGTTTAGACACAACTTTTGGAACAGACTAAGTCTGTATAGCTAAACAAAGTTCAGATAAAGCTGCTGGGACTGTAAAATTGGAAGTCAAGAGAAGGGGGCTGAATTAAAATGCAGAAAAAAATCTAGCTTTGAGTGATGAATCATAAAGGGCTGAAATGATAAAATATTTATGTCCTTGAGATAGAAAGGAGATGGTAAAACTCATATAGGACAAAAGTTGAGCTTATCTTAAACTCAAAAATACTATTTAAATATAGCATAGAAAAACAAGCAACCAGCAGCTACTGAAATGGTACAGTAAAATGAAGGAACTAGGATAACTGGTTGGAAGTGAGAATACTGATGTAATATGAACATCAGAGATTTAATAGAAGCAAGCAATTAATGAGAACACAACACAAAACAAACTATATAGGCAAGAAAAAGAAAGATACATTGATAAAGAATACTTTGCATATATGATTTGTATGGATTAAACTCCAGGCCTACAAAAATAATAGAAATAAATTGCTGCTGCCTAATCAAGATGACAACGGTGTCACTGAGGTGCCAAGAGAGATCTAAGAAGCAGTGAAAAAACAAATTAGTAATGAAAAACTTCAGTCACCCTCACATAGACTGGATAAATGTCAGGTTGGAGTGTGATACAAGGCTAAATGATACCACTGATGACTGATTCGTTGAAGAGTTTTTGGTGAAACTTGAAACAAAACAAGACTTGGTTGTGAGCAATGCATAAGTAATGTGTCAAAAAGCTGCTAGAGACTACTAATACCATAACCCTGATGGAATTAGGAAATAATCTTTTAAAACCAAGAGAAGTCTGAAGTTTTGTGAAAATAATATTTTATTTCAAAAAGTAAATCATATAAAAATTAAGAAACTTGTTTCCAAATTGA
Organism: Chrysolophus pictus; assembly: GCA_037305975.1. Taxonomy (NCBI): domain Eukaryota; kingdom Metazoa; phylum Chordata; class Aves; order Galliformes; family Phasianidae; genus Chrysolophus; species Chrysolophus pictus. The sequence continues at coordinate 65,182,806 of CM074576.1, forward strand.
AGAAAAGGCTGTAAAGTCATCATAACATGGGCTTCTGTATATAAAAAATTACTTTTGAGTAAAAAACAAAGAATGATTGAAATTTCACAGCATAGTTGAGATTCAAAAGAACCTCTGCAGATCATCTAGTCCAGCCTCCACTCTCCAGGAGGGCCCTCTAGGTCACATATTTCTGAAGTCCAGGTAGACAACATCTACTGCTCTCTTCTCATCTGTACAGCCAGTTGTCCCATCACGGAAGGCAATGAGGTTGGTTAAACACAATTTCCTTTTGAGAATCTATGCTGAGTACTCCTGACCACCTTCTTGTTTTCCACATGCTTAGGGATGGCCTCCAGGATTACTTGTTCCATCACCTTTCCAGAGATTTAGATGAGGCTGACTGGGTCTTCCTTCTTGCCCTTTTTGAAGACTGGGCTGACATTTGCTTTCTTCTAGTCCTTAGGCACTCATCCTGATTGCCATGACCTTTCAAAGACGAGAGCAGCCTAGCAATGATGTCCAGCAGCTCTCTCAACACTCATGGACATCCCACAAGAGCCATGGTCTTGTGGATGTCAACTTTGCCTAAACGATCTCTAATGCAATCCTCCTCAACCAGCGAAAGGCCTTCTCTCTCCAGACTTTCTCCCTGGTCTCTGGGGACAGGTTTTCTGAGGGCTGTCTTAGTAGGCAAAGATTGAAGCAAATACAACATTCAACATCTCTACCTTCTGTGCATCTGCTGCCACCAGGGTGCCTGCTCCATTCAGTAGTGGGCCCCCATTTTCCCTAGTTTTCCTCTTTATATTGATGTATTTGAAGAAACCTTTCTTGTTATCCTTGACATCCCTAGCTAGATTTAATTCTAAATAGGCCTTGGCCTTCCTCATCACTTTATCCATTCCTACATTCACCCAAGCAGCCTATCTTTGATTCTACCTCCAGTATTTCAGTTAAATAATTTTATTATAAGGGAGAAATGCATTTAAAAATATGAAGTCACATCTAAACAAGAAGAAACAAATAAAAAGATAAGTAAAAACCAAACAAAATCCAAAAACAAGCCAAAACTACAGTAATGATCTGCTAAGGGCTTATAAAAAAATCATCAAATGGTCCCTGTAGAACAACAAAGCCATGGATTAATGACCAGACAAAATAGAAGAAACAAACATCAGAACCTAATAGTCAGTTTTCACAACAGCAGAGGTCACAAGCAGACCTGAATGAGGTTCTGTTCAGGGCTCCATTCCAGTCATTATCCTCATAAAAAGCACAGACAGGGGATGCGCATTAAACTATTTATATTTGCTACGGTATTTCTCAGAACAGTAAAAATGAAACATGCAGAAGGATAGCAACATTCTGAATGCTTAGTAATTATAAAGATAAAATTCAATACTGATGGAAAGTGAAGGAAATAGTGAAAAAAGTAATCCTAATTACAAAAGGAGTAGTAGCTCCTGAACTATGATCACTCCAGAAAAAAAAAAAAAAGTTGTGTTATCAATCAGCAGTTTTATGAAGAGATCAGTTCTATATTCTGTGAATTCAGAATAAGCAAACAGGTTATCAAGGCTGTTTGGAAAAGAAATTTTTTCTAAAATAAATCATTGTACCACAACTTTTCTGTGAATTTATATACTAAATACTGAATGCAGTTATGGTTCTCATCCCCAGCAGGGCAGAGCATAACAGTGTCCCAAGAACTGCCAGAAAGGATAATGAAAGGTTCAGAACATGTCCTACATAAAGACAGAACAAAACACAGAGGGACTTTTCTGCATGGAAATGAAGCAGCCAAGAGGTATATTGTAGACGTCTGTACAAAGATCAATGTTGTGGAAGAGAACTGCAGAATCGCAGAATCACAGAATCACAGAATTTCAAGGGTTGGAAAAGATCTCAAGAGATCACTGAGTTCAACTCCCCCAAAACTTCCACATTTGTAAAAAAAACAGAGAGGAGCAGAAGGAATTACCAGATGTCGAGTTCAAAACACGTGAAAGGATACTCTTTCTTTTCATACATATGCATACGGCTGCATGTGTTTAAACTGGGCAGCTCTTACCCACTACTTGACATCAGAAATATGCAGAGGTCTCAGAAACCCTTGAGCTGTTATATAGTTTGATGCCGAGCAAATATCAAACACCTACCATGATTTATTCTAGTCCTATTCTTCTACTCTTCTTAAGCCTTCACCATTGGTAAGAGTTGGAAATGAACTTTTGGTCCAAATCAACAACATGGCTCCTATGTCCTTATCTTCCTGAAGTACTCTATTGAGTCAGTTAGGATTCTGCTGTTTGTGAGCTGGTGTGATTATCCCACGGTGTTAATAAGCACTGCTGTCAGGGCTGACAACTTGCTATTCCAGGGTGAATGGAAGTAGAAACTGTGACCTGGAACACTTACACAATTCATTTTTCATTCAGCTGCATATGAAGATAGTTTTGTACATGAGATTTTTGCAAATAGCATAAATATGCCAATGCAGAATATTTAACTGCCTGTCAAAATTCAGAAATTATTAGAGTTGCTTCTTTAATGATGTTGAGTGATAGTTACGTTCATCTTAATTTGTCTAACATCTGCTCCTGGCAAATGTAAGCAGATGCATCTAATTATTACCTTTCGATACCCGCATATGCATAGCATAAATACGATCATGAAAAAATTGGATTTTGTGAAGTAGAGGTAAAATGCCTTTGAAGCAAACGACACGGTAATGAATCAGATAGCTAAAATATCTATTTTACAGTTGGGAAGTTAGCAAATAAACACAAGAGATACATTATTCAAAGTGAAAATACTGTTTGAAGATGTAGATATATTTAGTCTATGTGAAATTTAAATTAGTTGGGAGATTGAAGCCAGCACTGTGTTCATTCCAATTTATGTTGATTGATAAGGCTAATATTCTTGACCTTATTTTCCTACTGCAACACCATTCACATTTTATTTGAGTGATTTTTTTTAATTGGCTAAAACCCCAACTAAACTGCATTTTCCCTTTTCAACACAACAAAACGAATACAGACAGATTCCTGGTCTCCTTCAGGAGATGGCAGTTTAGCTACGAATCCGCTGTGGCTCCCTTCTCCACATCTGTCTCCTTAAACTCCTCCAACCTTACAGCCCCTCATACAGCCCCTCCGCCATCCCCACCCATGTGTGCAGCCCCTGATTTAAAGTTGGCTGTTAGCAGCACAGCTCTTGGACTTGGCTGCCTTGCCACAGGACAATGCATCACCCAGCTGGCTGCTGCTACCATGCAACTGCCCTGCAAGCCTCCAGGCAGACCACACTGTTTGCCTGACATGTGGGGTCTTGTTTCTGTTCAAGGGAGAAGCTTCTGGCTGTGTGTCTCTATTTCTGACAGATCCCCGCCTGCTCTGATCCTGGTGACACTGCTGGGTCCTATGGGGTTATAAAATCTACTGCAGAAAGAGGGTGTGATGGGTTTCTAGGGAGATGCAATCAGGTCAAAATGAATGCCAACAACTGTTGCAGGAGCAACATCATCTGAAGCAGATGAGGAAGTTGCATTATTTACACCGAGTGTCAAGTTGGTTGGGTTCTGAGCTAGTTTTATATCATCTCTTTTATGAGATAACACACCAGATTATGTCCAGCTTCATTTCACACTTCTTCATATTTTCATATTTCTTCTTATTTGGCCAGCTTTTATACATTATCCCCAACCCAGCAGCTCACCTTCAGTGTAAGAGCTGCTGGAGGATGTTGAGTACATTAAAGGATCCGATGCTACACTGGGAAATACATTTTTTACTCCAACCCTACAGAAAGAAATGGATCTATTTGAAAAATATGGCTGATTGGTCGTCTTTTACAACTAGCTGTAACAAACACATTTGCACTAATAAAAGAATTGACTTTCTTCGAATTCAGACCCTGTTCTCCAGTAGAGTGATTTATTTTATGCTTAGAAAAGGCCATTAGTAAGAAATATCGATGTATGTGTTGTGATTAGAATAACATGACTTGGCAGAAATATTACAAGTGGATACATAAAGTGGGTGCCTGATAACATAAATACACACACATAAATATAAATGATTTATTTTTCTTACTTACAGATACATCGATGATACCTGCATTTGTACGTGCAGGCATGCAGGCTTTAAATCCTGGCTCTGTACTAATGCACATGAGAGAAACATTCAGTGGCTTCCTGTCACACTAACTCATGTTTCCAGTAACCTCACCTAAGCGTTGAAAAATCACTGTTTTACAGTTAACGTTACCATTTCAGAAAAGTAATTTGTTGCTCATTTACGAGCCACCTGAAATACATGAAGTCTCAGTGATTGGAGCAACTTTTTCAAGGTCTTTACCCGAAGCCATGAATTCTAGAAAACTTACTTAAAATTGATTTGAAAAATATCAGTAGGTAATATTGACTTTTTGGAATCCAAGAATTTATTTTAGATACTTTATATTATCAGAATTGACTGACTTTCCTTTGACTACAAAAAAAAAAAAAGAGGACTATGAAATGTGAGGTCATGTGGTGTTTCTAGTAATGACGGATGCAAATTATATCCAGAACTGTGAAAAATTAACCATTGCTTTTTATAAGGTTAGAACTGCATCAACTGTCATACGTTCACAACGTATTCCAGTTACTTAAATTCTCTTTTTGGCGGATATGAACTTCCTGAAGAGGATGAAGCAGTCTGGAGCAGAGCAATGAGGAAGTAGCAGTGCCACTGCATAAGATAACAGTTAAAATTTCACCTAAAATAAGCTATGGATACCTTTGCTCAAAAACTTCAATTGGGAAAGATACAGAGAAGGGCCAGTGAAAGTCCAGGGGAAGAGAGCCTGCTGGATGGATAAAACACTGGCCTGTTAAGCTCAGTGAAATGAAAAATGCAATAAACCATGACTTTCTTCCTGCACATTCGCTGATTTCTTTCAAACTGGGTAGTATGAGGGAGCAGGGATGTGTGCACTTATGTCTTAGCTCAACAAGCAGTCAGGATGTGTCTGGACTGTTTATCCTGCTTCTAGGGAAGGAAATACTAAGTCCGCATGTTTGGATGTATTCCAAGGCAGTTTACAAGTGACTGCCTGGGGAACTACTCAGCCATGCTGCCTCATCATTCTGCACTAACCTTTCCCATGCAGACTTAAAATGAACTCCAATTCATATAAAAATAGGCAGTGGGTGTTTTTTTTTTTCGAAGGTGTCAAGGTGCAGTTATGATATGGGCTCCCACATTACCTATGATCTTAAGCATTTTCCAAAAATCTCATCAAATAAATGGTTCAAATTTTAATGGGGCTTAATCATAATAAATTAATCAGATTTTTTCTAATTTATGGGAAGAAAAATGTATCAAATGCATTTGGAAGTATCAGTTTCATACTTAATTCTGGTCTGATTCAACGGTCGCTGTCATTGATTGTCACGAATGAAAGATTGAAGAAGTTTATTTTAGATAAATTATAGTGCTAAAAGTAGAAACTGAACTAAATCTGAAGTTGTGGAACCCGTCCAAGTACACTTAGGGCTAACGCCACCAAGCAGTTTATGTATCTCAGTTCTATTCAAGTGCATACTTTGCAATGAACGCATACACCAGTGTGAGCCTGGAAATTGAAAGATGCACCTCAAGAGCATGTGAAACAATATGCACTGTGTCCTGTGGTATTGGAGAGGTGATAGTGCCAAGCTACAACTGTATGGTGTGTGGAGATACATGATGCCATCTGCTGATGGGCTGCCTCACCAAAAAGAAGCATAGAAGCCCAGGAGTATAGGAAATGGAGACAACAGTCCACATTGAGACTGGACTGAATGGCTGTAAAAAGGAATCAGAGACTTCTATGCTTTTATGGATCTGGAGCTTGCAGTTTTCCTAAAGCAGACTGATGCCTCAGTTTCAGGATGCAAGTGTGATGCGTGAAAAAGGCCAGCGAAGGAAAAAGACACAAAGCAGAGGTGTAGCTCTGTTTTGGCAATCCTGAGTCTCGGAAAAGGAGGACATAGGCTACAGCCCAGGCATAAGCAATTGCTGCTTTCAGACTATTTCTACATCATCATGTTAATGCTATCACAGTTTTATTTAAAATATACTTCTTAGTGTATTCAGGTATTCTGTACTTTTGACAAAGAAAGCATTAGGAGAAGAAATACTGAGAAGACCTTCAAAAACAGTGACAGTGTGCAGTTTACATGTATCTGCAGTTAGTTGTGAGCATTTTCAGGGGTTTAATGCACCAGATCTATGACATATCCACGCCTGGATAAGTGTTCTCTAGTATAGAACTGTAGGAGAAAAGCTGCACAATTTCCGTTGAGCATTTCAGATTCTGGACTGAATTCAGACAATTTATAAATGATGGGCCAGGGTCAGCGAACATTATGCTACTACATATTTTGATGAGGTTGCACTCATGTAAAGGAGATGTCATTTTCTCCCAGTAAACAATAAAGTAATGATTTGTGTAAAATGCTCTGATGCACGACCAAATACAACCCAGAATTGAACATGTACACTTCCCTCCTTTCAGAGTGAGACTTTTCTCTCAGAGTGAGTCAGAGTGAGCCTGCAAGATATCACTTTTTCCTTCTGTAAACTGAGTTAGTTCTCAGGCAAAATCTTAATTTATTGTTCTTTTAGTATTCCACCTACAGTCAGATATTATATAGTTTATGCCACTGGAGCTTCATCCTCTTTTCTGTATTTTTGTTGTTGAGTATATCTGATTTGGTCTGTGCTCTTAAATGCTTCCCATCTTCTACAGAAATCATACTTCTTCCTCCAGATGTATTCTTCCTTACTTGCTTCTGCCCTTATGCACCATTTAGATTATGCTTGTTGCCACAATATCATCAAATCAGATCTATAGATTTCTCCTTATTTTTCTAATGTGAACTTAAGAGTTCACACAGATGTAACAGTGCAGAAACTGAAAAACAACATTTCAAGGTGCTAGAATCAGATTTTTTTTTCTGCAAGCTAGCATTTATGTTTACGTGACTATGTTTTAATAAGTATTTCTTCTCCTTACAAAAGTGCTGGGAATAACAAACACTCCTGCAGTTCTGCAGGGCTGGTCTTCAGAAATTTGCTGATTGCTGTGCATTGCCTCTTGTCATACTGCTGTGCATCAACTTCATTTACTGTTAGATGCAACCAGTTTACACCTCACTAGCCTAAATCACTCCAAACCTAATTAGTAAATTTAACTCCCTGCCTTGGAAAAAAATACAGATCATTGAAACCACCTAACATCTAATACTTTTATCGATATGAACACATTTTCACGTGCTATCTGTTTCATCTAGGCTCAAATCTACCAGCTCACAAATTCAGCGAGCAGAAACAGAAGGAAGAGGAAAGTTTCCAAAGTTCAGCTAGAAACATTCTGATTATCCTGATTTACACATATGAAAAAACGGGAGACCATGGGTCCCTCCCTGGTACTTTCCATGGACTGATCATACTATATGTTTTAGCATTGTGTTACAGAACAAAAATATTCATAGAAGAGAGAAGCAGTTCATTCATGTCTAACCACATGGTTACTTAAAAATTAAGGAAACACCACTTAGCCATTTGGAATTTCTTTGAATTACATAGGTTTCAAATCAGTTCCTCAAAAGCATCTAAAAATAACTATTGGCAGTAATTAAAGTTATTTATTAGCAAGAAATGAGTCACAGTAGATTTCAACCAAACTATCCTGATGCAGTCATTCTATTTCCTTACTTGCTTCTCTCATACATGGCACACATTATGTTTCTTCCAGGCTGCTCAAACTTCCTTCAGTTGTTTTAACCAAATTCTTTTTAAGAAATTTCCAAAATTTACTTCTAAACATCATTTTCCTATTCTGAATATTTCATCTTAACTGATTTTTTTATTCTTTCATTCTTTATAGGCAGAAAAAAACCCTGACACTCTTAACTCAAAATACTTATTACTCAAAATATTCATTAATATTTTGGGGTATACTCACTTCTTCTCACTGATCACTACAACTGTGAAGTTAGAAGAAAATTTTAAGCAGAAAATCCTCAGCAATCTTAGTCCAGCAATATTATTCTCATTCTTAACGTTTTTACACTTGACTGAGTTAATTACAGAGTTCTTCATTGTTTTCTCCTCAGAAGAAAACATGAACAATGCTATCATAATACTCTACAGTCCTGACAGGTTTAAACATTTACAAATGGGAATGAAGTTGTTAGCAAGGCCTCCAACTATAATGATGAAACCATATTCATTTGAGGCAGCTGTCACTACACAAGAAGAAAGCACTTCACACAGAAACATTGCAAGTGAGTTTTTAACCATTTGTATGGGTACAATTTAGTTTAAGTATTGGAAGAATCCATACAGTGGAGACGAAGATGATCTGAAATGTTCTGCTGTGATGAAGTCTAACAGTGGTTTTGGAATTGTAGAATTGTTTAGGTTAGAAAAGATCTTCAAGATCACCAAGCCCAACCATCTACCTGATCTACTGACTCCCAATACCAAACCACATCCCTTAGTGCCACACTCAAATCTCTTAAATACCTCCAGGGATAGTTAAGTTACTTCACCACCTCCATTGGCAGCTACATCCAATGCCTGGTCATCTTGTCCATGAAGAAATTCTTTCTGATATACAGTCTAAACATCGCCTGGTAGAACCTGAGGCCACTTCCTCATATCTTTTCATATCACCTAAGAAAAAAGACATACACCCGCGTCGCTGAAACCTCCTGTCAAGTGGCTGTAGAGAGCAGTGAGGTCTCCCCTGAGCCTCCTCTTCTCCAGACCGAAGAGCACCAGCTCCCTCAGCCATTCCTCATATGTCTTGTTTTCTAGTAACTTCACCAGCTTTACTGTTCTTTGCACATGCTCCAGCAACTCCACAAATTTCTTGTAGTGAGGGGCCCCAAACTGAACACAGCACTTGAGATGCAGCCTCACCAGTGCTGAATACAAAGGGATGATTACCTCTCTGCTCCTGCTGGTAGCACTACTTCTGATATGAGCCAGGATGCCATTAGCCTTCTTGGCCACCTGGGTACACTGCTGGCTCACATTCAGCCAGCTGCTGACCAGCACCCCCAAGTCTGTCTCTGCCAGGAAGGTTTCCAGCCACTCTGCCCCAAGCCCACACCTCTGTACAGTATGAATATGTAAATACTGTACAGAGTGTAAAGTAACAACAGCCCAAGTGCAGCATTTAGCTGGGTTGAATGTGCGCTCCCTCATCGGGCAATAGAAGAAGCAAACAGTACAAACGGATTATCTATTACCATTATATGATACAGAGTCACTAGCTGACATATTTGAAACCAACATAAATAAAGGGAACAGAATGAGACCCATATGCATTAGAGATTGACACTATTAAATAGTGTCAATATTAATATTAGTGTTAATAATATTAATCTGTCATTTCCCTTCACTGAAAGTAGAGGGGAGAAGAAAAGCAAAAAACCCTAACCCTAATGAACTATCCTAAGAATCTTGACAAGTACTCTGATCTAAAGGAGATGCAGTATTTGCATAGATACATTTTCACTAGAGAACCTAGACTTCTAATGAAAGGATGGAAATATTTCCAAAGCCAGAAAGAAATATATATATATTAAACAGGAAAGGCTTCAGTATCAGCCCCTGGGGAAAACCACTCATTACTGGTCACCAGTTGGATTTAAATCAGAAGCTAGACTTTAATCTCATTCTAAAGATCATAGAATCACAGAATTGTAGGGGCTGGAAGGGACATCCAGAGATCATTGAGTCCAACCCCCCTGCAAAGCAGGCTCTCTACAGCAGGCTGCACAGGTAGGCGTACAGGTGGGTCTTGAATATCTCCAAAAAAGGAGACCTCACAACCTCTCTGGGCAGCCCATTCCAGTGCTCCATCACCCTCACTGTTAAGAACAGATACATATCAAAGGATGAAAGTACCATAGTAAAGAGAAGAACTCTGTGTATATCCCTGGGGAAAGCCAAGACTCATCTTTTTTTGGGGCGGTAGAGTCAGTGCAATGACTGACGTTCTGCTGGATGTAAGGGAGATTCCTGTAGGTTGTGCACAGGAAAACAAGATTTTACACAGAGCCTTGACAGCGTGCATGTCTTTTGTAAACAAACAAAACTGGACAAACAACAACAAACTCATTAACTTTCCTTTGTTTGTAATAAAGGTAACAAGATGCTATGTGTTATCAAACTGCAGGAGCTGTGGCATAACACCATACACAGCAACATGTGCTGTTACAGCTGTAATGATTAATTAATTAATATTCATAAAATCAACCTAGTTAGTATTTACAAATTTGATTCTGTATGAAATAAACATTAAGTACCAGATGAGTGCAAAAGCTGAAAAGAAACATGCTCAAAGGCAGCTTTAATATTGATATATTTTTATTATGCACAGAAAATATGCTTTAGTAAAAACTCTGTGTTTATCTTTAACTTTTGAGATTTGAGCCAGTGTTAATGTAAAAGTAATTGACACTCTGTGGATGTAGAACAAGGAAAGATAATGTTATTTATACTTACAATATGAAAAAGAGTAAACAAACGAATTCCTAATTGCCTCTGTATTGAACTCAGGGGCTGAATCAGCTCATTCCTAGAGCTGCAATCCCATTTCAGTTTCCAATTCAGGAAAACATCAGTGCCTAACTGACTAGAGTCTGTGGTTAAAATCCCAGCTTTGCTCATTTCTTGTTCATACAAGTGCCAGCATACGCTAAAAACGTGAATGTTTAAAGATTTTATTACTATTATTTTTAGAAACAAAATGAATCTAGAAAATAGTCTGCTCAGAAACAGCAAACCTCTTCAGCTTAATGCGTTTGCTGGGGGTAGCAGGTGAAAACACCTCTTTCTTTCAGAATCACTGACTGCCATTTCAGACTGCAAAAAATAGAAAGCAGTAAAATGTCAGCTGACACAATGAATATCTGTATAAAGGCAATGATACAACTTGGCTAAAGCCAGGGAGATGTATGAGATAGCTGAGGGCAGTAGAGCTGTCAGACTGCTATGCAGATTTTATTGTATTTCTCATAAAAAAAATAGTAACATCGTTTATATTATGCACTATTGATGCAATATTTTTGCATTTTTAATGCTCACCTTCCTATCAGCACTTTCACTTTGCCACTGACAAACATCGGCAGTATTAGAAGCTGCAGAATGCAACAGGACACAATGACTTTGTTAACTGGTGTCCGCTTGCCTACTCGTTTAATTAAAGCAGTTCAATGAAAGTATCCAAGTAAACTTGATTTAAAAAATAACTTTATTTAGATGTAAAAAAATTACATTAATTAAAATGAAGTGTTTGCCAAATTTCCATCTTGTCAGTTTTAATGTAGAAGCAACCCAAGACTACATAGGCAGGCACTCTGATGCTTCTGAGGACATCTGACGTACACGAGTGCACATTATTTGCATCCTCATAAACATGGGATAAGCACAATTCTTTCACGCATCTGGCCTTTTTGGTAGTTTTGGACTATTATGTGATCTCTGTCTACTAATATAATCTGGCTGGAACTAATTCAAAGAGTGCATTCCTGCCAAATAGTTTTCCTTATGACAAAAAAGCATCACATTTTCCCTTCTGTACTCCCACACATTTTTGCGTCCATCTTTGATAGCCTGTGGGCTGTTGGTCCCTAGAAAACACTCAGAAAGTTTGCAGAAAATGAACTATTTAGCTCCAGAAAAACTATTTAAGAACATTTTTGTTGTTTTAGAAAATATTCCAATATTCACAACATCCTTGGCTCTCAGTTTGCCGATGCTACTCTTGTTGGAAGTATATATAATCCTAGGATCTCACAAAAAGCAGATGAGGATAAAAAGAGCCCTCGGAAGTAGAATAGAGTTTGTAAAATGGGGCTGCCAATGAACAGCACAGTGAAATCAAAATACATTTCACTGGTATACAATGGTGATCTGACAGCAGATATGAACACTGAGACCACAATAAATTATGCAAATCCTTTTAAACTGATGCCAGTACAAGCTCTCCCTTTGTCTTTCATGAAATAAATGACAACTGATATAAACAGAGCAGAAAAATTAGTAACAGTGATTTTATTTCCTTTATGACTTTTAATGAAGAAAAAATGCAAATGGAAATAAAAATTCTATCCCAAAGACACTGTTTACTTACAGCCTGTGCAATTAAACATAATTTTAGCTAAGCCTATATTCTTTGCATTGTTGCTTTGATGCTTGTGAGTACACATCATTTGAAAGAACACATTCATAAAAATAAAAGATTCTTTGAAATCTCTGAAGAAATCATGAAAGCCTATTTGTTCTGAAGTATAAATATTACAAATATGAGAAAGCCTTTTCAAATCTAGTAATAGAAGTACTGGTGATAATGAGATAAATTAACATAGACAGTGGATAAGTATTTTTTTTTCTAGAGCTAACAAAATAAATAGTACTTACTGTACAAAGATTTCTTAGGGTTTTATCACTGGCTTTTTCAAAATAATTCTAGTCCACAATATAGTATCTTTCAACATGTTACTTATAGCTCATTTAGTGCTCAAGGTTTTGTTTTTTCAGAGCTCTCAAAATCTGGCACTCAAACACCAGCTTGCGACCTTGCAATGCAGTAACCAATCTCCCATCTTTCAAAAAAAAGAACATTTTCACTCTACTGGAGTCCTGACACAAGATGACTCATGAATTGTACGCTTAGTAACCGTAGGCAACCAGATTTAAAAAAAACAACAAAACAAAGCAGAAGCAAACTCTTCTCTGAACCTTCCAGAAGGTTGTTGACTATACAGTATGAATTAAAATTTTCCCACTCTAGACCGCTGTTTCCTTTTCCTTTACTCTTTACACTTACTCTTTTCCTTCCCTTCCCCTTTCAAAGAAGAGAGGGTCCAAAATTTTAGCCATTAGACTGTACGAGCAGTGTAAAGACACTCAAATGGATGGTGGACAACATCTGACTTCCCAGGAATGGGACCCCATGACAGTTTGTCCAAGACACTCTGCTGGATTGTAGTCCTAGTGTATTGCATTCATAATGGAGTATTCAAGCCCTGGACCCCCACATCAGTGATGACTTGTAATGCAGGAAGATGTGATTGCACATTCCAGTTACAGCTTCCAAATTCTGAATGTTTGTGAGATAACTGAAAAACTCCTTTATAGCCAAAAATAAAAAAAAATACTGTTGGATTTTGAAGAGGCTTCCATGGAAATAAATACCACACACTAAAATAAACATCTGAACCATAGCCAGCCTTGCATTTTGTTGCATAGATAATAACTCTAAGTATGTGTTGTACGACTACCATATTTTATTTTTCATGAATGACATGAAAAAGAAAGCATCTATTACTTGTTTAAAGAGCAAAAGTCCTTAGTCCCAGGCTCATCCTGTTGAATATTAGACACGTATATGAGCGAGACACATAATTGGCCTAGACCAGTGGGGAAACACGAGATGCTCTATAGGACCATTTAGACCTTAGGCAAGCTGAATCCCCTGGAGGTGCACTTCTCTTTCCATTGACTGTGTATGCAATGTAAGACAAATACACTCATAATTCAGGCACTTCATGTGAACCTCCTGATTCAGTTTCTACAGGCAAGTTACTCAACTTGGACTAATTAGGGCTGAAATAAAGTCACCTCTGAGATAAAAACCTCAGAATCTTAAATGTCTATTGCAAATGTATTGCTGCTATTCCAATGTTCACCAAGTAACTGTAAGCAACACTTGACAACCATTTCAGCCCTTCCATATATTCATTCAGCTAAAAAGCTGATATTTGTTTATAATGGGTTTAGAAAAAGTGCTGTGTTTACATTCTTGCTGTCTCCAAATGATCTGTAAATAGGATCACCTATGATTTACTTAGTACTCAAGAAAGTATCTAAAAAGATTACTAGCCTCTTCTGGCAGACTACATGCCTGTACAACATCTTCACTCAACACATTTGTCTGTAGAAATAAAGTAGGAAATAACATACTTCAGCTAGAACTGTTTCAGTTCTAGCTGCCAGTTAAGGCTGCCAGACATACTTGCAGACTGCAGGACAAGCATTTGTGTGCTTCTGTCATCTTACACTCAACATTTTCATCCCACGGTGGTAAATAATTTTTTTGTACTAGCAATCTATTAGCTTCAAAATTAGCTTCATTTTGTTAGACCATCTGAAGCTGTATTTTTATATTTATTAAAAACTTTCTTTTTTAATTTACAGCAGGGGAAAAAAGAATAAGTGAACAAACAGGTCAGTGATGAAATAATTCACATTATAGAACAAATTAAGATTCACAAGCAGATTGTATGCCCAATCCAGGTTTCCTTCTATTTCCAGAGATAAATTAAATCTCTATCTGGAGGATTTACTAATTGAAAAGACAAGCAAGTATGTTCATACTAGAGGGATAATTTTGAAAACACACCAACAAAAATCCTTCCTAATAAGCTATTCGTTACTATAGGCGTTAATATATTCACGTGAATTGATTTCTAACACGAAAATTCATTTTCCTGGAGCTAGCATGTTTCTGCAGTCTGGTGTCTGTGGTCAAACTTGATGGATCTAATCTTACACTTCACCACACCTTGCCATAGTGCTTTTGGCTGTCTGGCTATGTTCCTTTGGTGCCTGTGGGCAATATTCAGTTATTAAGATACAGAAACCTACTACTGTTGTAAATCAAAGGCTGCCAGATAAGGGACTGGACCATCAGATGACCCACTCTCTTTCTGGTACTGTACCTGGAGGCCAGATGGGATACAGGCAGGATCTACAGGGATGCTAGATGTCTGTAATTGAGCACAGGGCTCCAATCCTGTACATCTATTACAAAACTAACACAGACTAGAGGAAAAAAAAAAAAAAAAGAAATAAAAGAGATAAGCAAAAGTTGCAGATATATTAGGCTGAAATATCTGACTGAGTCACAAGTAGTAAGCAAAAACAGAGGACACAAATTTTGATGTCAAACAAATTTTATGTGTAACTTCTCCCACTTTCTGTTACATTTTGCCTATTTAGTCATAGAAAAAGATCCTGCTGTTTCTCTATCAGTTTCATTTTTTTTTTCTTTAAAAATGAGTCAAAAGAGAAATGAGATGAAAGATACCAGAAATACTTAACTGATTTGATTCCTTTTCATTCTTTCTCTGATGTTCACTTGCAGTTTTCCCACCTAGATACCCCCCAAACAAGTTATCAGAATGGGAAATTCAGCTCCCAAAGCTGTAAATTTCAGATAATCACTCTTGACAATACATGCACTGACAGATATCGCTCACTCTCCCAAATAGCTCATTGTCAAAGTCTTCAGAGAGGTCAGGATTTTACCTTGATTAGGTAGACCTATCAGTTTCTAATATCTCTATGATGTACAGCAAATGACCAGCTATAAATAATATCTTCACAAAGAATGAATCCTGCTGGCACAGAATTTTTCTTTTAGAATTATATGTCTGGCCTCTGTGCTTGTGCAACTGTGGACTTTCTGTTCAAGCATTAGTTTTTTCCAAGTGTGAAGAGGAATCAAAACATAAATATTACCATACTGTCATGTCTAGTACTTACATTGTGACTTAAAACTGATCAAAGGTATGAGTTTAAGTATTCAAGTATATGTAGATCTGGAAAATACAGGACCATTCACCTCTTGCATACAGAGGTAATCTTTGAAAAGTCCAAACACAGAGACAAAAAGTACAGCAGGAAAAGATTCAGTCATTCTAGTTAACTGTATACAGAATTAATTAAGCAAATTAATATCAGAAATCTATCTGTCAGATCACTGGTTTTACATAGTCATTAAAACCTGATGTGAGAAATTGGATGGGTAGCAGAATAGCTTTTAAACAGAAGGGCAAAATTATACTCTGTGAAAATTATTGTTCAACTAAGGCATTTTTAAGTATGATTTTTTTTTTTTTTTCTCACAATAATTATTGAAGAGCCATTGAATAAACTTTTGGAATTTATAAAGGCAATATGATTTAATTCTGGGGCAAAGTATGGCCAATATTCTATAAACTCTATGCATCCTCATGAGGAAGTTTAGTGAGGAAAGATAAAAAGAAGCAATCCTATTGGGAGTGACCTTTAGAAAAGAGGAAAAGCCACTCCAGCCCGCTGTTCCCGAGTATGTTAGCCTGGGGGCATTTGCTCAGGATAAACATACTGAAGAGCTTCTTGCCTCTGCTATACAAGGCCAGTGTGAGAGCAGCCATCTATAAGTGAAGCTGCAGTACAGACTTTTCATGAGATCCTGGCTTGCAACAGATTCAGCTCTGAGCTAACTTCTTTCTGCTAGCGGCTGCCAGGAGAGGGAGGGAAGGACAGAAGGAAGGCAGGAACTTCAGTAAGATTCAGGACATTGTAGCCAAGGAAATCAGAAACCCCACATAGATTATTCCAGTGCAGGAGCTTAGAAAGTTGTTAGTAATTCAACTAGTGGGGATGCAGACTAATTCAGGTAACAAACTGAAAATAATGCTGTCTGATACTGCAGTATCAGTACAATTATAGTTGTACAACAGCCACAACATAGTTGCTCCTGCGCAACACTACATTTGCTTAATGCAACTAAGGGGAGCTTTCACCAGTGCTCTGGAGAGAAGAAATGCTTAAAGCCAATGGCTTCAGCTGAAAACAAATTATGAAGGAGCGTGCACACAGCACATACATTCAAGTACAGAGTAGTTCTTGAGGAATACCCAAAGAGAAGTGCCCCTGACCACCTTGTGTTTCTAACTTGGTACAAGGCTCCCATGTTGCCTGCAGTGCGCAGAGCATGCTGGCAGAGAAGTGCATAACCCAGAACATTGCTATAAAACATGCTTTGCAGCAGAGCACCTACAGGCAAGAAGGCCAGCTAGAAAACCAGAATCTGAATTGTACCTTTGTTTCCAACCTCACGAGGAAAACGAGGACCAGCCTAAATATGAGGAGATGAAGATAGGAGCTAAGATACAGTTTCACCTCTCTCTGAAAACAGGTTAACATAGGAAGGCTTGCTGCATTGATGCCAAGTGGGTTTTTGAAAAATCTGTAGATAAAACTGAAGGCTTCAGGCAAACCAAAGAGACAAATGCATGGCACTGTTCATCACTGACTGGTACCTAGTCCCAGGGAAAACCTAACCAGCCAACCAAACAAAAGCAAACAAACCTGGAGGCAGGATTTGCTATGTTTTATGCATTAACTGTGATTGCTACAATTTCTTTGAGGTCAGATATCCCAGCAGGGATGTAAGACAGAAGTAATACAGCTAAGCAAAACATAGATAGAACTGTGCAAAGCCTACAATCACAAACAGTACATTTGTAAGTAAAAATATAAATTTACTTACACAAATGTGATTTATAGACACGACTAAAGAACTTTGTAAATTTCTAAGGGAACATTTTTGTGTTAAGATTAGCCATGCTAAATGTAAAACAGTTCTGCCCTTTCTCCTTACTTCCTCTTTCACAATACACAATATCTCTTAATTCAGAAAAAAATGTGTGAGAAAAAGTATCTCACTTCTGCTGGGGGATATAAAAAGACAGCAGTGATATTGACTGTTATTTTTATCAATTCAGCAAGAAAACCAAGAAACACCAACGCTTTGGAAATGTCAAGATGATACTTCAGAGCTCCACTTTGCCTTTTTCCACTGTTTATGTATAGGGTTAGCCCAGACCTAAGAAACATTCACAGAATGTCAGAATAGCTGAGGCTGGAAGGAACCTTTGGCCCACCTGCTCCAACCCCAGCTCCAGCAGGGTCACCCAGAGCAGGGTGCCCACAGCCACGTCCAGGTAGCTGCTGAAGGTCTCCAAGGAAAGGATCCACAACCTCTGGGCAGCCTGCCACTGCTCAGTCACCCACACAGCACAGGATTGCTTGCGGTGTTCAGAGGGAGCACTGTGTGCCAGTTTGTGTCCATGGCCTCCTGTCCTGGCACTGGGCACCACTGACAAAAGCCTGGCTCTGACTTCTCTGCATCCTCCCTTCAGGTATTTGTAGACATTTCTAACCTCCTCTTATCCAGGCTTTACAGTCCCAGCTCTCTCAGGTTCTCTTCATAGGATGCTCCAATCCTCTGATCATTTCAGTGCCCCTGTGCTGGACTCTTTCCACTATGTTCAGATCTCTTGTACTGGGGGACCCAGAACTGGACATGGTTTCGCAAGTGTGGCCACACCAATGCTGAGTAGAAGGGAAGGGTCACCTCCCTTTACCTGCTGACAATACTTTGCCTAATGCGGCCTAGGATACTGTTTACCTGCACTGCAGCAAGAGCGCACTGCTGGCTTGTGTTCACCTTTGCATTCATCAGCAGCCCGAGCCCAGGTCCATTTCTGCAGAGCTGCTTTCCAGCTGTTGGGATCACAGCATGTCCTGGTGCCTGGGACTGTTCCTCCCGAGACACAAGACTTTAAATTTGTCCTTGTTGAACTTCCTGAAATTTGTCTCATCACATTTCTTCAGCCTGTCAAGGTCCCTCTGAATGGTAGCACAACCCTCTGGAGCCTTTCCTCCCAGGTTCATGTCATCAGCAAACTTGCTGAGGGTTCATTCTGCTTCGTCATCTAGATTATTTATGAAAATGTTAAACAATACTGGACCCAATATTGACCCCTGGAGTACTGCTAGTAAACTGGCCTACAGGTACGCTTTGCATCACTGACCACTACCCTCTGAGCCCAGCCATTCAGCCAGCATTCAATATCCACTATCCACTCATCCAGACCACACAGCAACACTTTATCTAACAGAATATTATGGGATCAGATAGGTTCTTTGCTGTGTATCACCCCTGAATGAGAAGAACAGTGATTTTCAGCAACACATGCTCTTCTGCAGATAGCTTCTTCTTGCTGCTTTTCTTAGTCTCATGGAACTGTTGGAATTAAACTTTCAACCACTTCTTCTTCCCCACCCAAACTTGCACAGAAGAAAGAGCCACTCAAATCTTGCTCTGCCTCTGTCTCTGCCTCTGTTCCAGTACCAATATGTATGGGAGTCTGCCCATACTAGCAGTAAACCAACATATACACCAACAAGTTGCTTCTCCTGAAATTCCAACCTGGATTACTCAAACTATAAACTCACAATTAGAGAGGATGCTGATGAGCTAATGTCACCTGCTACTTCAAACATTTTAAATCCATTCTAAGTAACAGAAGTAGAAAGCAAGACCTTGAAATACTACCAGTACAGGAAAGAAGGAAAACAATGGGAAAGGTGTTCATTTTTTATCCATTAGGATATCCAACAGGGATGATAGCTGGCTTTAGTTGTAGAAGTCTGAATTAAGATCTCTTGGACAAGTGTTCCTGACAGTGGTAATCTGAAGGGTATTTTGAAATACCTTTAAGTTGCTCCTATATTTAAAGCTTCTTGTTCTTTTACTAGATTTAAAATATTCAAATACTCGTGCATCCATCGGGAAGTAAACGTGAAGTTAATTCTGTCACCAGATGATCAGGACATTCACCTACAAAACAAGCTTTTCATCCTGCTCCAAGGAACGCTCAAGTGTTACCCACAAAGTACATCATCATCAAGTAGGAGAAACCAGCAGGAACCCACATGAGTAAGCTCACAGATAGGTCTTTGAAAAGGTAAATCAACAAAGAAATATTACCTGTTTTTTTTCCAGTGACACAAAATCATAGTAAATCCCAAGTATGAGTCTTGCGTAATCCTGAAGCTCATTCTCCCTCGATAATTTAAGATATAAGAGAAAAAAAATCACCCTATTTACACAGTAAGTAACTGAATTTTACAGTGTGAATGTAGGCTGTTTAATTTGTTTTGAATCACATGCCAAACACTGCCCTTCTCTCTAGCACCATGAACCCCTAGATGGTCCAGTTAAATAAAGGGAAATGGAGGTAACCTTTTCCTGATTGTTCAAACAGCTCTGAAATTGCTTACCATTTCCTATCAACCTGCTATGCATACCTTCACCTTGTCTTCCTGCTTTTTTGGCCAAAAATAGCAGCAAAATGTAATATAAGTTATTTAATAGTGCTAGGGAGGTGAGGGAGTTGATGTGACTTGTATTGGGCTTGGAAGCAAGGAACATATTGAACTACAATGAAGAACATCAGAATCTTCATTGTCATTTATTGCTATGCTTGTCTGTTTCTTCCTCACTTACTTGATTGTGAAGAACTCACCAAAGTGGATCATTTGTAACCATTTTCTCTTTCCTGACAAGACTAATTACTATCTGGAAATTTCAAGGAAAGGGTTTTCTTTTTTTAACACTTTATATAAAAAAGGTTCATATGGGAAATATCCTCATTATAGATGAGTTTTTAATATTTATACGATCTACATTTGTAATCATTTTTTTATAATTCAGTAAGAAAATGGGGGGAAATTTGATAATACACCACAGGAAAA
This sequence comes from Chrysolophus pictus, assembly GCA_037305975.1. NCBI lineage: Eukaryota > Metazoa > Chordata > Aves > Galliformes > Phasianidae > Chrysolophus > Chrysolophus pictus. Next base: position 65,203,214 of record CM074576.1, read on the forward strand.
CAAAACAAAGCAAAACAATAATTTTAACATTTGTACCTTGAAAATAATTTAGAGAGATTTAAGAATACAGCTTATAAATAAATGCATTGTAACCATTCAAAGCAACACTGGTCTGGGGAAGGACATACATCGCCTTGATGTATTATTATAGGGCATGTGGTAGAAGACTGACCTATAAAGAATCAAAGCAACCTGTATAAACGTTCATGTCTTGGCGTGTGGCAAGCAGCATATGGCAATCTTTGGTTGACAGCATCAAACCTGTACATTTAGATACAGAAAGGGCAACATCATTTTATGACAACTACATTACTCAGATACAGCAAATCTAAGTTTCTAAAGCCTTCAGGGCTCTACAGTATGTCAAACATAGTTACATTCTCCTGTTTAGTGGCCCTCAAATGTGTATCCTAATTATGTAAAAACCTACATTTTACATAAAACTCCTCAAGGACTACTGGCAGGAAAGGGGAAACACCTTTTGTATATGCAAAACCACAGAATGGGTACCACTCTTTCAGATCTTTCTAACCCAGGATGAGCTGGAGGAAGATACGTTGTGATTGAGCTGCCATGAGCAGAAAAAGGAACTTCCACTGATACTTTTCACTCACAAGTTCAAATAGGGTATACACGTAACTTCTTGCATGACCCAGGAATCCAAAATGTTGCTGAAAATGCATCCAGTTCAGCCTAGATATAAATTAGCCACTGTACATTCAGTTATGAAGATGACTAAGTCAGCTGAGTATTATTTATGGCTGTGAAACCTGCTCTCAGCATTCACAGCTGATAAGCATATAGTGGATGGCCTTTTGGCTGTCTATATTTGTACCACTCTGCTTAGAAGGCTTTGCGTTTGCCTAGCATTGGTCAGATCATTACATCAGGCATCAGTGCTTCCCTGTGAAACAGAATGACTGCCTGGAGCAGTTTTAATCAGTTTGTAACTGGAAATGTTCCATACAGGTCAATGGCTATCAGCTGTTGGAGTGTGCATAATGTAATTAGCATGGGCTACAATTGCTATTTTTAACTTAAATGAGGGGCCTTTTTGCTCAAGTCCGGAGATTTATCTGAAAAGATACTGAAATATCTCTTAGATCTAAGCTGTAGTAGTAGCATAGTCCATGGAGGCTTAATTCTACGAACCATGAAATTCGAACTGTTTAAAGAAATCCATTATGCATAAATATTACTGGAGGGGATGCAGGAAAGGTTGTTGGTTTTTCTTCAAGTCAATATCCTGCTGCTCTTCCTCTGCAGAATTTAGGAGTTGCCTTTCTCTTTTTAATCAATATGAAACAATTATTGATTGATACATGTTGGACAGCATGAAAGATGTTGTTACTGCTAGGACATGCCCTGTAAAGCCCTCCACAGACTGTTCCCTACTGTGCTATGCATTATTCATAGAATAGCAATTTTGGATTATGAGCCTTCTGGACTTGGTCATCTTCTTTCAGCAGTCTTGAAAAAGTAGTTCCCAGGTTCTTAGGTGTCTACAGCCCTAAAAAACTGTTTTTCCTGAGAATTAAAAGGGCACTGCCCTTCCTACAGCTCCTTCTAAGCCTCCTGCAAGATGCCACCAGCAGCTCCTCCTCAGCTAAAACACTGGCTGCTTTCTTCTGTTTCTAGGTAGCTTAGTAATTGAATGGTGCTGGCTTTGAGAGGCAGGTCATGCAATTATTCTGAAGCAAACAGGACAACTTCTCCAGGCTACTGATAGCAGCTGATTACATATTTAAAACCCAACTGCTTCTATTGCAAGGTAAAATTAGCACTGAAGCAGATAATTTTTAAAGCATCAGTTCATAATGTTAAACAGAGCAACTTTGAATTTGCATGCTAACATCCATCCCTACAATCTGAGCATTACTTGTTTTAAATGACAATGGGTGGAGAAAAAAGCCAGGGAGACAAAATAGCAGCAAGCAGTAACAGTGAACTGAAAGGGCTTTTAGTGCTACCAGTTAGAAACAGTCTTCTTTTATTATTATTACAGTTAAGGTAGTAGTTGAAAGTATTGCTTTAGATTAGACTGTACTTGGTAACTACTGTCTAGAACAGACATGAATAAAATCTTCACCACGTAGAGCTTATGCTCTAAAGCACTGACATGCAAAAGGATTCTGGGAAGAAATACATATTCAGCTGATTCTACTGATACAGTAATATCTTTTTGTATAGAAATAATGGCCAACTGTTCTTCAGCCATCATCTTGTCAGTCCATCAAGCTCATCATTCATCTCCCTTGAAAGCATGAAAACCAGAAGTTGTTTCACTGGCATCCCAGAAAAAGTGACTCATGCACGGACTTATCTTGACAGTCTTACTTGTAACAGAACTACATTAAAAAAGGTGTGGGAATTTTTGTTTAAGTAGCAGAAGGGTAAGGCAGACAAGGATAGCTTCCTTTCTGGAAAGGTAGAAAGCAAACTGATACATAATACAAAAGCAAACCAGCCAGAAAAGATATAGCTGTTTCCAGAGGACGAAAGCTAATGTCATAAAATAGGCAGCAGGGACTGTGGAGGGATTCCCAGTGTGAGAGTTTGAATTCAAAGTCAGTGGTAAAAAAAGTTCAGAGCATCTCCACTTAAAAAGAAAAGAAGAAAAAAAAAAGAAGAAGAAAAAGAAAGGGAAAAAAAAAGATAATGTGAAGAAAACCAGAAAAGGAAAGGCAATGTCACTGAAGGACACCAAAGTAAGCTTGGATCACACAAGGACACATTTTGGAAACATATTCTGGAGATGTATTACCAGTTACAAGCAGAAAGAGAAGTAAAATGAGCTGTAACCTTAAATGAACACAGAATTTAAATGCAAAGGCAAGCCTGGGGCAATATATTTATCTAAGCATTGTTCAGTGCTGATCAATGCAACCAAAACCTCAGGATCCAAATGACAGCAAGAATACAATAAAAATGTACTCACTATAGTTAGTGCTTGTTCAGACCTAGAAAAGAAAAATCCTGAGAGGGTTTAACTACCACACACACACGAATGGAAATATTTGGTTATAATTATTATGGAAAGACAGAAATTCAGCCATAGTACCTTGTCTTAGTAGTAGCCACTGCTGAATACATCTGTCCGGCCAACCACATTCTGTGTAACTGAAACTTAGGGTGTATTTGTTGCTTTATAACTGTTGGTTCTCTGACATAATTATCATTTATTCAGTGCAGGTCTCTGTTGCAGAGAACTCTCAAGTCTGTTTCAGATGATGAGCTGCTGGAATTACAGGCCATTGCTAATTTTTTGTTCACCCCACTTCAGTGCAACCTTGATCTACTTCCTTTCCATGATCTCTGCAAGCTCTTTGTCCTATTCCCATCCTGTTCTTGGCAGAGAAGTGGGTGGATATTTTGAAGGCCAAGAATGAAAGGAAATGAAAAAACATATTTCCAGTCCTTTTTCCCCATGCTAAGCTAGATGGACAGTGTTATGGCCCCTACATGACTTATCTACATGCAGCTTAGGATATACTCTCTCATTTCTGGGAGCAGAGGGAAGGTAGCCTTTTGTGCTGGTACCTGGTGCCTATTCTCCTTGTCTGTTTATAGACAAGGCTATTTGTACCAGCACAGCGAACTTAGGAAACATCTGCACTTCACAGGTCTAATGTCTTAGAGGCAAAAAAAAAAAAAAAAAAAAAAAGGTGGGGAGCGGAATCTGAATAGCATTTTTACCAAAATATGCCTACAGACATTTTTTGCAAGGTTAGATCTAAATGTAAACTTAAAAAAAAAAAAAAAATCTAAACAAGCAAAACTTCACAGCAGGGAGGCTTCACAGGAGTAAGGACTGCACTTCCAAATATTGATTATAACCAAGACCAAAATGCTAAGTTTCATAGCTGAAGTCTGTTTTATAAATTAAGTAGTTCATGGCAGCTTAATTAGTATTGAAATTATCTCATTACTATGTATATTTCTCAAACAAAAGGAAATTTGTCTACAAGTGCAGGGTATATTTATGTGTATAATTAGTATAATTGTAATAGCTGCAAATTGAAAACCTGTAGAAACACTCTAGAATAAACATGGAGCAACTGATAACAATCACCATTTCTATAGATGCGGTGTGCTAACTGGCTGAAGAGCTTCTTACTAGTAACTTTTTATTGTGTTTAGTGTTAGAAAGAGCCTGAAAAATGAGCATCTCAGATCTTTCACATCGTGTGTCCTTTCTTTATACCCAGTGCAGGTTATAAGAGAGAGATTCTCAGTAAACATGTGTCCAACCTGATATCTGTATGTCTTTGTTGCCTTCTTTTATGCTTTAATTAAAAAATAAATAAATAAATAAATAAATAAAAGCTTTGTTACTTACATGCATTATCTATATTACATATTTGATATATGGCCCAAAACAATTCCTCCTCAATCAATACGACCAAGAAAAGCCAAAGGAGGTTAGACACTCATGTGAGTAACATATAAAGTGTGGCTTGATATAGCTCATACAAAATATTTTGTTTTCCTTAGAAGGGAACATGACAAACAGAGTTAAGGCACCAGTGCTGAAAGATGCTTAAAAGCACTTTTTTTTTCTTTACAAAACTGGCTAAATAAATTCATATTGTCCAAAATATTTCAGTACATTCTTAATGTTACTCCTGGGCAGAGGTCACACTGCAGTAAAGGGGACAATGTGCACACTCCAAGCCAAACACACACCTAAGTGCTTTGTGGAATCATGCCTAAATTACACCCTTGTGAGGAAGCTCAGCTGGGGGGCCAAAACCAAGGAGAATAAATTACCACTTCACCCTGGGACATGGCTTCGTTCTGACACAAACAGAATTATATCAGCAGGGGCTGTGGCAAATTTTGCTTTGGTGAGAGGATAGGTGCGATTTTCTACACCATCTACAGAGAGTGATAATACGGCAAGCCCCTCTAATACATCCATTGGCACCCCAGGGGTCCCGGGCTGCTGAAATTAGTTCCTGAGCAGGTCTCAGCCTGATTCTTCATGCTCTGTGTAATTATACTGCTTTTCAGGATGCTGACGGCATGGTCTTTGAGCAAATTAAAACTTGAAAATCCATAGACAAAATGCTGATTGTTTGTTTTATTCAGGATTTGAAGGGTTGTTTCCTGAAATTGGAGCAATTGAGGGAGATAGAAGCTCTCTTAGGCAAGAGGAATAACCTCTGCTACTAAGGCCTTTGAAAACAGCCAGCATACAGGACTTCTGTCTCAAGGTACAATTCAATCTCTTTTGCTTGAGAGTGATGTCCTTAGCTCTAAGGTACATGGGAGAATGGCATGAGTTTTTGAATCTACCTGTTTTGTTATGAAGTGTTGAATCAATGATATGATCCGATTCAGTGTTGATCACTGAATCAATGATCAACAAATTAATGGAGATCGTTTATAAATAAACAAGTTTTGGCCACAAAGTATTCTCAACTAACAATATTATATCACATCAGCAGCTGCAAAATAAATAAATAAATAAATAAACCATATTATTTCCTCAGAGACACACTGAAAGAAACAAAGAAATATTCCAGCAGACTTTATTGATCACACATACACGAGTTTCCTAACAGTGCACTTTCTAGTATCAAAGGCATTGGGAATTCCCAATTCCCGCAGCACTCCCGTGTCTTCACCATCCTTCCTTCCTCCCTGCATGCCAGCTTCAGCCATCTCCAACATCCCGACAGCTTCCTCCCTCTCCATGCTTCCTTCTATTTGAATTCCCTTAACTCGTTAAGAACCCTTCTTTTTCACGTGTTGTCAGTGGTTAATAAGGCTGGGGAAGCTCCATCCACCCCAAGCACTGCCTTGCGTGTCTGTTTCCAGATCTTCCTCAACACCTCCCTGTCAGTTTTGGCAGGGAATGGAGATATGCATCCTGCTCCAGCTTGAAGCTCAACTGCAAGATGGCCAGTCACAGGAATGCGTGGTCCTTTAGCAGCCTGGGCTTTTGCTTTCCCTTGGAATCAGGCTGTGAGCATGTGAGAAGCTGGAACAATTTTTCGCTCAGAGCTTGTTCAGCAGCACCCATCTGAGACATAACATGCTCAGCAAGCTTTTGGGGTTAATGGTTACCATGATCACAGTAGCAAGAGAAACATATACTGCTGGGCAACCAGGAGAAACCTTTTTCTGCTGTTGCTCCCTTTGGGCATTCTAGGTGACTTATAGAGGTCATCTTGGAGGGGAGGACCACCATGCAGCCAATATGCATACCTAGCAACCCACCATACGACCATCTCATGATTAAGTGCCAGTTACCCAAAGGGAGGAGCATGTGCAACAGACGTGCTGTTGCCCCTGATGAAGAAAACATAAGTAGCCCTGACAACTAAAGCAAACCCTGATGAACCAAACAGAAGAGCCCCTGACAACCAACTGCTGTCCCAGCAATCAGGATAAAAACCTGAAGAGTTCTGAAGTAGAATGTGTACCCCCCCCTCCACCGAACTGCAGCCATGCTGGTCAACAAGACATCACTGCCAAACTTGCTGCCCTCTATGGACCAACAAGATGCTTCTGGATCCAGGGTGGTGACTATCCCCACTATATAAACTGTTTGCTAGGATTTCCCTCCTTATTATTGCTTACTTCCCCAGCTTCCTTAGTTGCTTAGAATTTGTAATACGTCAACTGGACAGCATTTGGCCTTGTTTGCTGCCTTAGTTTCACTTCGGGTACATATACGTTGAACCATCTCCTCCAATAATTGGAGTGAGACAGAAGCCATGTCTCATCCTGCTCATCCTAATCAGTGGCACAGGATGGACTGCTGGCACCTATCCTGGGCACAAGCAGAGAATGCCTTCCCTTGGGACTTGGAGTCTGCATCCTTCACAAGCAACAAACGCTGTACTATAAAGTTATACATATACATTCAAAAAGAAGATGACTTTATATTACTGATCAGTAGCTCATAGGTCAGCCCACGTCTTTGATATCTAAGATGACAATATTCATATTTCTTTTGTCTCTGAGAACCAGAGTACAGAGTTACCCTAAGGAGTTCTAAATAATTTTCTGCATATCATATTACTGGAGTTATATTCTAGTAGAAAACAAAAGTCATTCCTTTTCTGGCACACTCCAGCTCACAGGAGATCAAGCCCATTGTGTGAACAAGAATCCAGAGAAAAAAAAAGGAAGTCTGTCTGTTTGATATTATAATTAATTTACCATAACAAACAGGAAGAAAAAAGATTTGACAGGTGGAGATGGACTGAGCTGTGCTGTTAGCAAATTTTAGTTTACCCTCAGTAAGAGCATGTTCACTGCCTAGTAACCTTGAGTTCACTTTGCCAAAAAAACAGTTGAGAAACAGTCTGCCAGCTGCAATAGATGGAGCTGGCTATCGCTGGTTGGCCTGAAGTGCTTACTTCAAAGTGGTGAGCTGGCAAAGCTGCTTCCCATTCAGGGGAACAGGACCAGGCACCACAGTTGATACGCCTCTAGTCTGTGGGTTGTCCTCGATTCTTTCCACTGGGCACATAAAATGCTAAGCAGTAATAATCTAATTTTATCTGAGCATTTATGTTTAATGAGGTCTGTGTTGTTTCTTCCTGTACACAGAGATGTGCCATTTGCCAAAAAAATAAAAATGAAAATAAAAACATTTAATTGAAAAAAGAAACAGGAAGTGAGGGCTTAAGAGGGGAAGGACAACAATTTAAAGGAAAAAAACAAACAAAACATAAAATATTATTTGACCACCTAAAAGAATGCCCCACCTGAGAATGCTTAGGTTTCCTACAGGCAGAGTTGCTCCCTTGCAAGTATTTTGTAAATCACAATTCTGCTGGCAAACAGTATGTAACCTGTTAAGCTCCTACAGATGTTATATCTACATCAGTAAAGAATAGCTCTATTTTTAGCCGCAAACATGCTCTGGTTAAAGAAGAGCAAAGTAGAGCAATGGCAATTAAGCTTAATAGCTGTGCAGCTCTGTCAGGCTGCCTCTCCACAGGTGAATGGAAAATGCAGAGGGACTAAAAGCCCTGTAGCTGGAAGGAAGCACACAACTGGGGTGCTTATACTGCTTTTTAGGAGAAGAAGTTCTACATTTGTGATTTTCTTCTAATGGAAAATATCTCAGTGGAATTTTGTTCCTTCAATACTATATCATATTTGAGGAACTGGAAATACAGAGAGTTTCAATTTCTTAGAGCATGTCCTGCTACAAAGCAAAGGAACAAAAAGATGCAGTCATTCCCCCTTTGGCTCTTTGCTTTCCTTCTAGTGTTCTCAACTCCGCCTCTACTCTTTAGATTCTCCAAAAGAACCCACACAGATGAGAAAAACAAACAAACAAACAAAAAACAACTACAACAAAACAAGCAAAAAAACTCTAACACAAAATGCTCTTGTTTCCTTTTCAGATATTGCAGATATTTCTCATTAACAGACCTTGGGCCCAAAATTGAGAGTCGTTGGTAAAGCCACTTATAAGATATGAAGCTCAGGATAAATAGGTGTTAATTAAGTTTTGAAGAGTCTCTTAGCACTTTTTGCCGTGTTGAAACTCCAAAAATTATCTGTTCCAGAAACTTCAAATAAACCTCATCTGAAGTGAGATGTAGTTGAAAATGGCCATCAGAAGGAGCAGAAGGGCATTCTGGGACAGTGTTTGTTGGTAATTAGGAAAGTATGAAGGATGTGAGATGACTAAATAAGACTTGGAATCCTAATTGTTATGCTTAACTACAGGCTAATGCAGCTTCAGATAGCACCTGAGAGTAACAGGATTCCTAAAATGGTAGAAATTAGCTCTTTCCCACACAGTTGAGAGACAAAACATTCTCAAGGCAATATGAGAAAAATTTTCCAGCCAGCAGGGCCACAAGATGACAACTTCAGGAAGACACTAGTGTCTGGATCAGATTTCTTTAAGTCAGCAGTGAAAAAAATGGAAGCCCACTGAACTGGAAGAGAACTGACATGAGAACTGAACTGTGCATGTTAAGTCACACAACTCGTGCAGTACTGGGATGTATCACATCTGCCTCTTTCTTACATCTGAACAGACAGCCCCAAGAGCTCTTCCAGGTGTTGCTCTGAAGGTGAGAACATAATCACAGTGTCACCAACCAGGCCTCTTCACAGGGACCAACATTCACATCCTATCTTGGAGTCTTTTCTCTGAGAATAAGATATTACATTTCTTCTGTTCACGAGCTGTGATAATGATCATATGTGTATAGAGAGAAATGGCTGATCAATGGCAAATCCATCTGAAACTGGGGCCTCTGTGTAAGCTTTTCCTTTGGGGGAAAGGAGAAACAGAAGCCTTCTGCCAAAACCATCCTTATGTATGGTTACAGACACCAGATACTTACAAAGAGTGGCAAAAAGATTTCAAACAACAGCTAACATAAATATATAATGCATACACATGGATATAGATCAAGATACACACATTACTATTCCCTCTTAAAATAAAGAATCAATCTCTCGTTCTTTACGATCTCTGAACAAGCCTAGACTCTTATTTAGGCCTTTGAGACTCTCTGTACAGTCTCTTCTGTATGCAGTCATCCCATTCCTATGCTTCAGCAATGGCTAGTCTCATAGAACAAAACAGCATTTCATATGACATTCTGTCTTAGCCAAATAGTTTGCTTCAAGATCAGTATCAAAAAGATTTCAATTTTTGTTTCTTCGGAGAGCATGCACTGCTACCCAATCACACCTTGAAACTAAAGTATCTCTTCATCTATAATAAAGGCATATCACAACAGTGACAGGTAAAGATGCTGTGTTAATGAACAGTGAGGACCACAGCCTTATCTCCACCAGTTTTGTATTTCTGAAGGTCTGCAAGATGAGAAAGAAGAAATCAATGCATGCAGACCATGGGGACACTAAGAAACTGCAGATGTGGACAGGTGCAACTGTCCAAAGGCTCAGGGAGAGGCAGCAAAAATGGAACACTGTGAGGTAGTACAGAGAACCCACAGACCCATGAGAACCCATCTTTTAGGTGTTGTGTCTCAGTGCTTGGCACAGAAGATACATAAAATAAATTCCAAGAGGAAAAGTCTTTATTAAGCTAAAATATGTTCAGAACCACATTCAAATCTGATTTCAGTGACTAAAGGTAGTGCAAAAGATCGTATTTCAGTAACTAAAGGTAGTACAAAATATTTCCCCCAGAGTCACATAATCATTAAAAGAAGAGGAAATTGAGTGTTAAATACAACTGGAATTCACAGATGCAAAAGCACTGAAAAGTGCATTATCCACATATCTATAGGTCTGTCCAGAAGCTAGCCATGTGGAACAGCAACACAAGCAATAATAACAAAAGAAGACCTCAGTCAGTAAGTCATGAGATTATCCTTTCTCATTAGAATAGAATGGGTTCATTTACATCAGCGACAAGGAAAAAATAAAATTACTTACATTCAACTTCTAAATTTTTTACACCATTAACATCTTCTGGGATCCAGAAAAAGTTCCAACAAAACTTGTAACCTATATCAACCAGACTAAGGATAGAAGACAGAAGCAAGAGTTCCAAATCTTTTGTTCCAAATCTTTTTTACTTAGAACTCTTCCATTATGTTACAGAGTTCAGCATATACTATAAAGGCACAGAGGTTACATGAAAGAAGACTTCAGGTTTCTATGAAGTAGCAAGAGTAGAAAGAACCTGACCTTAAACTGTTAATTTAACAAAAATACAATTGTGCTCTTCAGCCTGAAGCCAGTATCTGAGGGAAAGTGTGCTTACATAAGTGCAATAATAGAGAAAAATGGTTTCCATGCAACATAGCTAGATAGTATATCTATCTGAATGCTATTTTTAGTTTTCAAGAAAAATGATTTTTTTCAGATGAAAGCATCACTTTCGCTGTACTCAAAAATTACTTCTCATCAAACAGTCATAAGTATAATGTATACCACCTATTTACACATTTCACATAGGATTGATACTTCATTTATTTCTTCAAAATCAGATTTTATCAGAATACATGTAATTTGATCTTCAAAGTAGAATATTTATATTTAGATCCTATTAACATGAATAAACAGAAGATTTTCCTGGAAGACAACTGTGTTGTTATACACTGTGAATAAAAACCAGTGATTTTTCTGTGATATTAAATATAATTTAAAGGCATCTGTGTAATCATCTTGTAAACCAATTTCTCACAATGGTGTACAATAGCACAATTAAGAATTTTTTTTTTCAGTTTATTCTTTAAGGGCCTCACTTCGTCCATTTAAAAACTCCTTTGATACACTGAATGCATGGCACTTAAATGCAGTTCTCACAAGAGAATTCACAAGATGCTGTTATTTTCACTAATTTGTATTAGGACTGCACTGTAGGATTAATTGAAAACAAGAACCCCCACCAGAAGTCTCTGAGTCAGTTTCTAAGTTCAAATAATTCCTACACCAAGAAGATTTAAAGAAAAAACAATCAGAGTGAATCAAAGAATGGTTTGGGTCGGAAGGGACATCGAAGCCCACCCAGTCCCAACCCCTGCTGTGGGCAGGGCTGCCCCCCACCAGCTCAGCTGCCCAGGGCCCCATCCAACCTGGCCTTGAGCACCTCCAGGGATGGGGCACCACAGCTTCTCTGGGCAGCTGTGCCAGCGCCTCACTGTCCTATGGGTAAAGAATTTCTTGCTAATATCTAACCCAAATCTCCCCTTTCTTAGTTTAAAAACATTCCTGCCTCCCACAACATCCTTGTTATGAAACTTAGAAAACGTGGGAAAGATGAGTGGACAGTGAGGTGGTTCAAGAACTGGCTGACTGGCAGAACTCACAGGGTGGTTATCAGCGGTGCAGAGTCTGGCTGGAGGCCTGTAACTAGCAGTGTTACCCAGGGATTGGTTCTGGGTCCAGTCACCTTCAGCATCTTCATCAATGACCGGACAAAGGGATAGATTCTACCTTCAGCAAGTTTGCTGTTGATACAAAGTTGGGAGGATTGGCTGACACACCAGAAGGCTGTGCTACCATTAAAGAAGACCTGGACAGACTAGAGAGTTAGAAGGAGAGGAACCTGATAAGGTTTAACAAGTGCAAGTGGAGAGTCTTGCATCTGGGGAAGAATAACTGCATGCAACAGTATAGGTTAGGGGGTGACCTGTGGAGAAGGACCTGGGGTTCTTGATGGACAGACAGCATGTTGGTCATGAGCCAGTAGAGTGCCCTTGTGGCCAAAAAAGCCAGTGGTATCCTGGGGTGCATTAAAAAGAGTGTGGCCAGCAGGTCAAGGGAAGTTATTCATCCTTGACTTGATGATCTTGAAGGTCTTTTTTAACCTGATTCTATGATTCTATGATCCTCACCCTCCACTCTGCCCTAGTGAGGCCACATTTGGATTACTGTGTCCAGCATTCTGGGTTCCCAAGTTCAAAAAGAGCAGGGATCTCCTAGAAGGAATCCAGCGGAGAGCCACAAAGGTGATTAAGGGTCTGGGGTATCTCCCATGTGAGGAAAGGTCAAGTAACCAGGATCTGTTCTGCTTGGAGAAAAGAAGACTGAGAGGAGATTTAATAAATGTTTATAAATATCTAGAGGGACATGGGAAGTAAATGGAGGAGGCCATGTTCTTCTCGGTGGTGTGTAGCAATCGGATAAGGAGTAATGGCCTAAAACTTGAACACAGGAAAACTCGAACATAGGAAGTTCTGTACTAATGTGGGAGAATTTCTTTTCAGTAATGATAACAGAGCACTGGAAAAGGTTGCCTAGAAGGGTTGTGGAGTCTCCTTCAGTGGAGATATTCAAGACCCATCTGGACGCCTACCTGTGCAACCTAGTGTAGGATACCTGCTTTGGCAAGGAGGCTGGACTCGATGACCTCTTCAAGTCCTTTCCAAACCCTGCGATTCTGTGATTCCACTTTGTCCTACCAGTGAATAGCACGACAGCCACAGAACTCTTGTTAATGTTACAGAGATACCATCTACATCTAACACACACAGAAGTATGACAAAAACAAATAAACAACAACAAAAAAAACCACAAACAACAAAACAGATGAAGACACAAATGGAAGAGGAAGAGCACAAATAAGACATCCACAGTAGTTGGCTTATGGGTACCACTGATGTATGAAAGCTGATCACAAGAGATGAAATTCCAGTGATTTCAGATGTTACTCAGTAACTCAACAACTGCTCTCAGTCCAAACCACAGTGAAGCAAAGTAGTATAGAACTTCAAACCAAGTGGCTTTACCAACAAAGCTTACTTTACAGACACACAAGTAGGACTGTAGTGCAGCCATTTCACAGTAAGGTGCGGTGGAGCTCCTCCATTACAGCTCAGCATCCTCAGCAAGTGCAGTACACTGCTGGTTGCGTGTGCAAAGCCCACACCACCCCAAGCTCTTTTGTGTATCCTGATGTCTAGACTTTTGCAAGAGCTAGGGATTGCACAGCGATTGTTCAGGTTTATGCTTCTCAGTGATGATCAGTCTGCATGCGTACCTTAGGAAGATCAAGGACTTAATTCATACATCTTCAGAGATAATACTAGAATCCAACAGTACTACACAACTTCTGTCAGGAAGTTATTAGTGTGAACATTTTTCTTGCAGCCCAAAACAAACAATTAAAAATGCTGACTAAAAATATTTCAAAAGTAAAGCCCCTTCAAAAAAAGACAAAAATGGGGGCAATAAACAAACAAAATCAATTGCCCTAACAACACTACAATTCCAGTGGGATTCAAAAGTGGAAATACTTCTAAAGGGAAAGTTTGTGAGAAGTGCTTGGGGGCATATGAGGGAGAAAACGGCAAAGCCAACTGTGTTTGGAGAAAACAGGGCTGATACTACCTCTCCAGCTCCCCACAGAAGTGAGTCCACTTGTTACTGAAACAAAATGTGAAGGCATCATCCTCAGTTTTTAAACATTACCAGGAATCCTGGCATTTCTTCACTAAGAAATACTATGTCCAGCAGAGCAATATATATTAAATGGCCAGACTTTGGTCTCTGTTGAGTGAATTTCTAAGATAAATTACTATTTTCAAGCATTTTGATATCAAATACACAAATGAGGATATTTTCCTTCCCTTATATTCATAGAATCCTTAGAGTTGGAAGGGACCTTTAAAGGTCGTCTAGTCCAACTCCCCTGCAACGAACAGGGAGATTCACATCTAGATCAGGTTGGCAAGAGCCTGGTCCTGATTGATCCTGAAAGTCTCCAGGGACTATGTATGTTCCTATATATGTTAGAAAAAATCCTACCAAAGAAAGTATCACTCATGTAACAAACCACCACAATACTTTTAATGGCAGTATACAAAAAAATCCAAGATAGACAAATTTTGAAGGAAAAGGAAGAATCAAAGTTAACAAAAATACAATCCTACTCATGAACCAGTAGGGAAGAAAAGGATAAGGTCACTTTTTAGAAAATAAATTTTACAAGATATTATTTAGAAGAACATATAAAATGTAGATTAAGTATGTAGAATACACACATTATTTCACCTGAAAAATACTGTCTCCATGGCGTTAGTTTTAGTCATCGCTCTGGGATGAAAGACAAGCTCAAAAAAGATACATAGCTCTGTCAACAAAGAATAGTTTAACTGTCAGCAAAGAGAGCAAGAGCCTCTGAATAAGCTCTTTGTGCATGTATAGGGAAATCTGTTTTTATGAGTCATGGTGCATTCAGGAGAAATCTTTCAGTGCCCAGTGCCCTTCTGTTCCTGAATGTGTAGTAAGGGAACTAGTGGACTGGTCTCCATTAAGATCAGGTAACCTGGAAAAAAAAAGGCATTATCTTTTGGGAACCTTACCCTCGAAGTCATTTTTAGAATTCATAGCAAACCACTGAGTTGGTCACTGTTGTCCACCAGGTCTTTATTTTAGGGGTTCCTCTTCTGTTTATTTTTGGTTTGGTTGTTGTTGTTGAGTTCAAACAGTATCGTTTAGCTGTATTTCCATTGGATTCAGCTTCAACACTGCTTCAGCATTGCTGGCATAGTTTTTGACCAAATGTATTTGGACTGATTCAACTTGGTCATTTAATTTAATTAAATTTGTCCTCTCTTCTCCCCTTTTCATCATGTATAATTTAAGATGCGTGTAGAATCTCAAATTAATGCAGAATGAGAAAGCAAATCTTTTTATTGGCAATTTCTTTAAGCAAGTTAATAAAGCAGAACAGGGACAGAATGACAACAATATTATGTTTAGTAGTTTTTAAAATGTTGCACATTTAAGGACTACTAATAAAA
Organism: Chrysolophus pictus; assembly: GCA_037305975.1. NCBI lineage: Eukaryota > Metazoa > Chordata > Aves > Galliformes > Phasianidae > Chrysolophus > Chrysolophus pictus. The sequence goes on from CM074576.1 coordinate 65,218,426, forward strand.
TTTATGGCTTGTATGTCAGTGCTGCTACTTTTTACCATATACTCTTCAACTGGCAAAATCTTCGAGCATATTGCTGATAAAGCACAATAGCAGAAATCATTATGCCACTAACACAATGTTGGACTACGCAAGCTTATTTCTATTATTAGCATTTGCCTCTTGATGCAAAATAATTTACTGCAAGAGAAAAAAAAAAGCTAAAGTTTAATCTGTGGCAAAATTCCAGTGAATGTACAGGAGGAAGACTTTGGACCAATGTAATTCATCAACTAAATCTGTTATATTATGTATGTTCACTTAAGCGACAAAGACTTCATGGTAAAGAGTGCTGAAGCAGCATGAAATAAGCAAAAAATCTCTATACAGCAGAAATTGCAATTACCTGAGGTACTTCTTGAAGTTCCTACCAAGTCAATCGTCTTTAATTGCTGTAGAGAGATTATCATGGAGAATTTTCTGATATTTTGCTCTTTGTTAATCAAGGGCACTTTTTTTTGGTTCTGAAGAATCATATGTTCTAAGCTAATATAATTCTCCAGTGCTATAGAAGCCTTATTTGTTGTTTTGCTGTCCTTTCGGCTTCCTACTTCAGTCTTAGAATAAATACATTTTCACGTTACCACCTTCCTGGACTGCAATACTGAGACAGGATTAAGGGCAGGTACGCATACCCATGCATTCCAATAAGAAGGGTCAAAGTTGCCTCCTTGCCTCCCATTTCAAAGAGTGAGAGTAAGCAGTATTCTGGCAAAATTTCTCTGGAAGCCTATTGACTTCCCTGACAACCTAGCAATCAGTAACAAAATAAGCAGGTAGCACAGCCAAGGCTAAAAGGTTGTTCTTACAATCCATTTAATCCTTGGGTTCACATATAGCTAAGCCCAATCTACCTTTTATAAATAAAAAAGAAGAAAAGGATTAGTCAAATACTCGCACATGTGTATAACAGAAAAATAGGGAATGGATGTTGTGAGCAGTGAACACTAATTCCTAAAACACTGCTGGAACACTAAAAGTGTTTAATTACTATTCTATGTGTTAAACAACATGTATTAAGCAGCATCAATACACTGTGGACATTCCACTTCCAAAAGAAGAGAAAAGCCCCAAACAAAAAGAGCAAAATCTGATCATCCATGGTATGTAACACCCACAAAATTTTGTAGTAATATATGAAACTCCATTGCTCTATTACTTTCAACAGAAATTTAGAAGAAATTCTATCTACCAGAGAGAAGATAACAATAATTAAACTTATTAAAGTGTCAGAAGTTTTTTGCTTTTCATGTTATTGATTAACTGCTGGCAAAAATTAGTTTACATGTCTTGGATTTTTAGCAGTGATCTAAGTCTACTGCCCTCTGGACAGTCTGGGTCTCTTAAATTACATCTACTCACTAAGAATTTTAATAACCATTTCAGTGATTGATACTTTCTGAATCATTAGAGGCTGAATGCAGAAAAAGCAGTACTTAAAAGTGTTTACTGTGAAAAACTGCATTAAAGTAAATTAAACATAAAAAGTAAAAAGAAACTCTCTGGGCAAAGAATTTTATTTTTCTACAAAACAGAAGTCTTCTAATGGGTTTTGAAAGCAGTCTTCACAGAGGAATACAGTCAGAACCGTTTTTGTGTCCAAAGGTATGTGTGTAGGAAGGAAAGATGGGAATCTTGGTGTCGCCAAACACAAAGACTTTGCCATTTGTGTTGCCAAATTGTGTCACAGAATGTTCATATTACATTACACAAACTTGCTAAAGTTACAAAAAACAGTTAGATGGAGGCTAGATACCGGTGTCTTCACACTGTTACTGTAAGCCAATCACTAACATATAAGAACTCCAAATATAAAACGATTCTGATCGCTACATATGTAATTTCTGATCAGTAAGGATAGGAATATCAGAACCTGACCTTAGACTCTCTCCTTCCACTGTGAAATCTCACACGTCTTGAAAAAAAAATGGAAGAAAATGTAAGAAAGTCACAGAAAAAATGTTTTTTGAAAAACATACCAAAGCTATTTGCAATTATTTAGATGTTAAACAACAATTCTCTTCAAGTTTTCTTTGATTTGTTGGCTTTTTTTTTCTTTCAAATAAAGAATAATTTAATAAAATATTTTGGGGTTTTTTTTTGTTAGATTTTTTTTTTTGTTTTTTTTTTTTTGTTTTTTAAATTTGCATGAGATGCTCTAGTAAAGTATTAGAAACAAAAGTACTGTACTATAGTTCACTGACTACTAGCCTGGCTTCTTGGCCCCTAAGAAGTTCTGTTGGATTGTGAGGAAAGCTACAGTAGACAGTCAATAACATAATAGAAATCAGACCATTTCAGCCACAATAAGCAGTTCGGGAAAGAGAAATAAGAACAGAGAGACAAGTTTTAATAGAGACTTCAATCAACGCAGAGGGCCATTGATGGCAATGGCCATGTCAGATCACATTTTGACTACATAAACATGCAATGGATGGCACAGAGAACAGGAATTTTCACAGCATAATGAAGCTTGAGAGGAGGAAAATCTGTGATCTAACAGTTTTGCTAGCTGATGTACAGATTAGAAAGGCCATTATACAAGATGAGCCAACATAACAAAATCACAAAGAAGCAATACACAGAGGTAACAAAAAGAACAAAGAGATAGAGTGGTTCATCAACATCAGGTGTACTGATCAGCAAAATACCCAACACAAACTCCAACATTTGCTTATGAATGAGGCACTGTCAAAACTTCTGTTTCTATTTTGTAAATCTGTCTTAAATCTTGCAGCTGCTGAACTGGCATCACCTCATCATCCTAGCTGGAATGAGATGACTGCATTGCCAAAGAGAATGATCTAAAAATTCTACCTCTTTTCTAGATAACCAGAAAGGATCCCCAGTGGCAAGCATGTTCTTGAGCAGGAGCTGTGTGCGAGATGAAGGACAAGGCAACACACATCAGCTCGTGCATAGACTGGCATCATGAAATGTTCTGTAAAAACTGTTTATTACACATAAACCTGTACAGGTGTCTGCACATCTCATCAGCTTCACTCATTTACTGCCACCTGGGTACTGTCAACAGCAAGCAGTCATTAAACAAACATCTTTGTTTACAGTTCACCTAGTATATTTCCATCTGTGGATTGGCTGCAAACATCTAATAAAAGCTTTTGCTACTGAAAATTTGTTACACAAGTATTACAGATCAGACTGATAAGTGAAACAATCTTAGGAAAATTGCTTCTAGAATGGAAAACCATAATTTGTCCGAAAGTAATGCTTTAAAAAAACAAAAACTGCGGTTTCTCTTTGTGGTTCTATGCATTATGATAAACAACACATAATCTTTGAAGAAACCCGGGCTTAATTATTTGAAGTTTGGTAGACCACAGTTGCAGCTGCAGGACTTTCTGTCTAGGTTAGTTTACTCTACTGACATTTTTTCCGTGAAGATATTTTCAGCATTTTGGAGTTCTGAGTTTTACTGGGGAAGGGAACACCTTTCATGACACAAAGCAATTAAGTAAGATTTAGCAAACATTCAGAGAATTTAAGCCTATGTGCTGGTGTTCACAACACTGTCCCTGAAGGTTAGATTTATTATTTATCTCTTTAGTGACCACATCATGTCAACTGTTTGTGTTGCAAAGAGTGCATGCTGGAGTTTTTTACTCTGTAATTGAGTAAAATACTAGTTGCATTTAAGTAAATCCATTAAAAAGTTTGAATAGAATAGAATAGAATAGGTCAGTTGGAAAGCACTAACAGAAGTGCCATCAAAGTTACTGAATCCTATCCCCTGCAATGACAGGATTAGACGTAGTCATGACTGTCTCCACTGAGAGAACTAAGAGTAAATTACTAACCAAAGGGATTAGAAGGGTGGAAGCAGGATCTCAAACTAAGGTTCAGCCTAAGACTGGTAGTGCCTTTGTTTTCCTACTCTACTACTAATCACTATGTAAAAGGCATGACTTCCAGTTTGCAAACTCAATGTTCTTAACATCACCACGCATATCTATGGGCAAAACATAAATTGCTTCACTGCTCATAAAAGGCACACACAACGAGGTACAAATATAAGCAGTGCCTGCTCAGTGCAGTGCAGCAAACAGTGCTCTCTCCAAAATTTCAGGAATTTCCCTTCTAATTTTCTTATCCCAGCATACCATCATCCTATGGAGAGTTATTTAAGTTATTTAAATGGTATAGAAATAAAAATGGACAAATTAGCCACTGTCATTTCCAGAATCTAAGGCCTTACATACAATTTGAAATGTTTGACGTATATTTGATAGAGACATCTTTATCATCTTCAGTGTTAAAACTGCCCCAGAATAATCTCCTGATCACGCACAAGGAAACTGTATCTTTAATATCCATGTGCATTATCAGTGAAAGCTGACAGATTAAAATTTGGCAAATCAAGATCTACTTGATAAGGTTATTTTAGTGTTAATATGCCATGTTGTGCATTCTTGCATACTCGAATTACAGGTGATATTTGACAAGGTCTGCCTCTGAAAGTAAACAGATGGACTGAAAGAGAGAAATTCTTCAGACATTGCAGGTCATTCTCAGACACAAGAACTCAGTACATTCTACAAATAGACCTGGCCAATAAGAATGGGTAGTTAAAAAGTCCCACAGGTAGCTCTTGTGCCTATGGTGCCTGAAAGCTGCAAGTTTAGACTGCATCATCCCACAGCAATAATAGCTAAGTCCTGAGTCCTGAAAAAACAGCTGTGTCAGGGTGGTGGCACAATCACACCAGTAAGCTCAGCCATTGCATGTTTCGGTATGTCCTTGGAGGTGAAGATCCTGCTGAGATTATATACTTCATGGAAGAGTAGAAACTTTTTCCAACCAGTTTTGACTTCCACAACTTGAGAAAGTTTCTGCACGAAATTGGATGGCTGTAAATGTAGCACAAATCATCCACATATCAATTTTGTGTTTGTAATCCAGTTTTTGTTCTCTGCAAAATAGAGGATATATTGTTCTAAAACTTACTTTCCCATATCTATACTATTACTGTGTTGTTCATTTGGAATGTTCTCTAAGCTAAAAGACATTATAAGTCCAATACAAGAAACTACAGAACTAAGTAGCCATATTTCAGGTGTGGAGGAAATTACTGGATATTTTATGATTGCATAAAGTTCAGAAAGCTTTGATATGTCTGATATTTTAAGAGAGTGGCTTTCAGATGGCGCTGAGCCAAGAACTTCCAAGTTCTACTACAAATTTTTGATGATTCATTCAATTTCAACAGGCATATTGCTTTAGCCAACATCTTCCTAAATGGGATATTTAGGGCTGGGCAGTTTTTATTTTTAAGAATTCTATTTTATATATAGTTAAGAATATATATAAGTTGTCGATGCCTATCATCTGCAGTATACATTGAGGTAAGTAAGAACTGTTAACTAAACATCAAAACTTTACTAAAGATTTCAAGAAGAAAACATTCTGGAATGTGATACAGCAGAAAAATGGAATGTATCTGCACCATTCTACAGTCCACTGTCAGCATTCTCAAAAAAAAGCAGCCCAGACTGAGCATTTATGAAGGCAATCATTCAAAAGCTAATTATATTTTATGAGAACGCAAATGATGGCACCATATCCCAACATTACTGAAAGGAGTACAAACATCATCTGTATGATTCAAAACACACAATCCTTATTTTAAACACTCCTCTATGGAGGCAAAATAGGCGGAGAAGACATTTTCATTTTAACCAATCCAAATGCCAGCCTGGCATAATCAGGATAATTGAAAGCACTCCTTTCATGCAGTCATTCAGTAAAAACCTTCTATATGTTACAGTGGTACGAGGAAAGGCAGAAGAAGTTCTGTACTAAAGACTCAGGTGAAATCTCTGCCACATTTAATCAAACATCACTATTAAAATCGTAAGATGTGACTGGTGCTATAATTAGACAAATCTTAAAGAGAAAAATAATATTTTTATCAGCATTAACTGTTCGAGAACTCTGTAAGCAATGAGATTTTTTTTCCTTTACCTTCTAAAATATTTACCATTTCCAAAGTAAACAATTTTAATTTGCATTTACATTATACGCCTATACAATATGTATCCCTCATGCCATGGACAACAGCATACTAAATGCTAACCTCCATGTTTCTGTTTACTAGGAACCTCCCCTCAGGATGTTTTCTTTGCAGAACTTCCATGTTTTGCAATTGTGAGCACCAGTAATTCAAGCTGATGTTCACTAAAGTAGGTTTTCTCACCTTGCTACGTGAAAATATGAAGTGGGATTTGTGATCTCACACTTGGAAATGTGCAGCTTATAACCCAGGTCATTTCTCTTAAACAATTAATTATACAGGGAAGCTAAACGTGTCTTGCAACCCTGATTCAATTTAATTATTCTTCATCTGTTAGCTAAGTAAGTTAAAATGAGTATTTTTATGACTAAGAAATATAGTAAGATTCCAGCTTTCAACAGTATGCATTTTCACTGCATATCGTATCATTTCATATCCATTCGGTAAGTGCATATTTAACTGGTTAAATGACCAGCAGTTCACTGAGTGGTCAAACATTGAAATGTAAACACTGAATCGAAGTATGTAACACATGTAGACATGACATGGACATTTATCAGTTCTTAATCTGGTTTCATTGTCTGAAAATGAGGGAGACAAATGCCCGCATAGAAATAAAATACTGAGTTATAACAAAAGATGTCTTCAAATCAAATATTCCACGTTGTAACCAGATTTCAGGTAATAGTGATGTGATGCTATACTGACTATATTTTTGATAAACAACATGCAGACTTTACAACTCTCTAATGAAATATAAAAAAAATAGGACAATTATTCATTTTATTTTCTCAGTAATATAAGGATCAACGGATTTCAATGCAATCTGCCCTAATGCCATTATCTGCAAAGTGTCTGAAAATTCAAATAAAATGTTTCAGCTTTAGTGCCGTATGGCCAATGAAGTCAATGAATTGGAAGGAGGAATAATGAATCATTACAACTTTCAGATAATTAGGACCTCTTATTTCTCCAAAACTTTCAGAGATACTTATTGTTAACATACAGCTAGAAATACCTACAAGAGGTCCAGACACACGGCTGGTAAGTAAAACTACTATAAAATTAAAGACTATACCCTTTTATAACCAAATACTCCCACTTTCTCCTCCACCAGAGGAACAGCAAATGAGCTTTCTATTACACACAAAGGCCTGACATCAGACTAAAGAAATTAAGCAAATATTTACTTAACAGAACTGGCGCTACTTGCTACCTTCATCCATTTATGAACTATCCACATTATCCCAAATTCATGTCAAGGACTTCAGAGGGGCCTACATAAAGATGTTCTAAAGGAACAAACTAATGAGTCAACTCAAAGATAATGCCTGCTTCATGGAAATTCAAAGGAAAATAGATCCTATCAAACTCCCGTGACTTTTACTTTTTTCTTTTTTTTCTTTCACATGTCACGAAACTTCCAACTTCACTCCTGCAATACCATTTCTCAATGCTGACTACCTACTTGATTTACTACCCCAACTACACACATATGGATGCCTAATGTTCTTAACTATACGAGCGCTGTTTAGAGACACATAACTTTTGACAGAAACTCAGAATAAAAAGGAAAGATACAGTGGAGCCGCATAAAGTTTTTTAGAATTTTCTAGTCTTTGCAATTGGAGAAAATGTGAACTTTCACTGCTCAAACTTAATAAAACAATAAAACACCCTGCTAATTATTTTTATATCTGGCAAGCACTAATACAACTCAGCTTTGTAATCGGTTCCAACTTGCAGTAGCCATCATTAGACTTCATATTTGGCCCATGGCCTTAAAGCAAAGCACAGCCACACCTGACTGCACTGCGCCTTCTGCCAGATGACTCCTGTCCAGCCCAACTCACAGATCCAGCACTGGTTCAGAATTTATGGGTGACTATAGATTTTGCATTGCCCCAGTTCCAAGCTGCATTCCTGGAGGTTAAGATCATATCACCAAAATGATTCAGATCTTAAGTCAAAAGTTTATTGAAGACAACAAATATTGGAACAGGCAATGAAGAAGAAATATTGGAAGTCGAACTTTTCCATATGGATAATGATAGTATTGTAGAAATATGTTTTATTCAGATGAGATATATACATTCTGAATTACTTAAATAGACTTAAACAAACTTAAAATTTCTTAAACTTTAAAAAGTGAGTTGGAAGAAACAAAATACCGAATATCCCAAAGTATTGCCATATGTTAGCACAGACAAGCACCCCAAAAATGCTGTACAAACCATGAGCTCCCATTTACCTGAGTTCTCTGGCCCTGACATTCTGACACAGCTCAGGACTGACCATCTTAAAGCTTCAGATCCCTCCAGAAGTTTCTTTTAAGTTGTCCACTGCTATTCATTTGATCTCATTCTAAATCTGAATAAGCAAGTGAAATTTACTGATGTCTCAACCTTGGAGCCAGAGCCTGTCAGTGGTGCAGAACATGATGCCTCCACAGCAGCCTGCATGCACAAATCAGTCAAAGAGGAAAGAACAAAATCAAAGGAAGGTGCACAGAAAAAAAAAGGGCATGAGGTAGATGGTATTATACAGGCTGAAAGAACAAAAAAAGCACAGAAAAAATCCTGCAGAACTAAGTGAGAATTCTTGTTGTTGTTTGCATACATACTGCAGAGAAGGCAAAATATCTTGAGTAATCCCACTAATCTGGTCATTTAACATTTTAAAATTGCTTCTCCATAACCATGCATGTTGGTACACAATTTACAAATGGAGATTTACACTGCTTAACTGTAAATCTGCTCCAAAGCCTCCCATTGACAGCCTCTCCCTCACATTTGTTCTAAACCATCACCATACAGATTACTTGTATGACATATTTATCTGTTACGTCTCCTTGAATGACACTGGATTGCTCTTTATCTTTTCAATATCTGTACACTGCAAGAAGAGATCATCTCAGGATTAGGGTGTTAATTTACAGTGTATCAGGTGGTCAGAGAAACTATTCTTGTGCTTGATCTGATGTCAGCTGAACCTTAAGTCAATCTGGTGTCGCTTCACTGAGCAGTAAACAATTTCTAATTAATTATTAGCAATTATTTCAACTGTATTTCTCATCTTCCCAGAGCATATTCACTTCTGGTTTTAAAACTGTAAATGGAAAAACACTGCGTGACATAAAACAAAGTGCCAGCTAGCACTGTACACAAGAGTGATGTTGCTCTCAAATGAGCAAATCATGAAAACAATGTAAGGCAAAAATAAGGCTTTACTCTTAAAGCATATATCTCTTTATCCTGAAATATAAATTCATGTATTAAATTGTATTTTTGAATGGACTGTGAATCTTGAAAATGTATCCAGTAAACTTTTCCACAAATAAATGCTTTAAAAAGAACCTTTTCCCCAATTACACCAAGGCAGAAAAGCATGTTTATTTATTTGTGTTTAGCAAGTCACTTAATATTAATAAGTGCTTAACTCTGTTGACCTCAGTATGCCTCACAGCAGTGCAGAATTTACGCCTTAAAATATCACTAACAGTTTTAACAATTCTGGCAAAGCTCTCCCCTTATTTTCCATTGATCTCTGTATTGCTGTACCATAATATCACTACAGATGAAGTAGAAGTATCTCCCAGAAAACTGTGACTAGAATTGGGCAGAATGCTGCCGTTATCTAGGTGTTTTTCCACAGACAAATCTGAAGGCAATTCTCTTTGAAGAAGGTAGGAAAGGCAGAGCTGGTAGAAGGGAAAGGCACTCAAGGACCACAAGTGCTGCAGCATCCCACAGCCCAGCGACATCTTGGTGCAGGACAGAGTTCCTTGGCATCTCACCCTTATGCCCACGTCCACCAGTGCCATCATCTCCCAAGCCAGTTCCCAAAAGCATTAACTGAGAGCCTCAGATAACCTCAGTTTCGTAGAACAGAATCATAAAATGGCCCGAATTGAAAAGGACCTCAAAGATCATTTAGTTTCAACCTCCCTCCTATGTGTACGGTCGCCAACCACTAGATCAGAGCCACATCCAGCCTGGCCATGAGTGCCTCCAGGGATGGGGCATCTACAACCTCCTTGGGCAACCTGCTTCAGTGTGTCACTACTCTCTGAGTGGGTCACCCTCAGTTTGATTTAATCTAGTGGTTCTGAGGGACAGAAGAGATTTCAAACTCTATATAAAAGCAGTGAAATTAGGATCGAAGGAAGAATAAAATTTTTCTTCCTAACTCTCCATTTCTCTGCTTCTCTCTGTTATAGAAAATACTAAAGATTGCAAGATAAATTTATCTTTTAAAATAGCTTCTATTCCCAAACAGTGATGCCACATTTGCTCATATTTCCATTTAAGAACACGATAAAGTCACCTAGCCAAAATGAAGAATTCTAGTCAGAAATCATCCTCACTTCTAAAAGATGACAACGAAGGGATTAGGAATTTATGACTACAATTGAGGCAGGTACTCTACATTAAAGAAATCATTTTAATTAACAGAGCAGAAAATCTACATAGAGCCTCCAGAATCTTTGGATTGCTGTGGGACTCTGAAAGTCAGTCACAGCATATTTAGATGTTTTTCCTTTAGTGGTTGCCCCGAGGCATTATCATATGCACTGTGTATTACCACAGTACCAAAACTTGTAACGAACCCCACTGACGTTAGCATCAGATATTTTCATTGAGCTCTCAAAGTATAAAAGAACATTTCAAATAACTGAGAGAAGGAAGAAGGTTAGAATTGCTGTAACTTTTATCAGGGTACAGTAAAAATAATGAAAACGCATACATTAGAAGTTTAACCACGACATGCTAGCAAGTAGAAATCTACAGCAAGTTTTAAAAACTTTTGATACAATAGTGAAACTGCAGGAAAGAGAAGAGAAAATGTTCTCAGTACCACTCCTCTGAAATTTGCTTGCATTCATCTAAATTGCTATTAAAAATATCCAGAAACACTAGTGCAGGAAACACAGTTCAAAATAAACACTGAAAAGACTTTTTAAAAATCTTATAATCGTATGGAAGTATTTAGAAAAATGCTCATGGTGGGAATGAAAACAGGAGTTAGCTTTACCAGCACCACAGGTCTAAAAGGATACTCCTTAATAATATTTAGTGAAGGCTCATCTTAATCCTCTCTGAGAACACAGAATTATCCATGATTTTCCCTTCTAAAATTCTAACTGGATATGCAGATACAAGTGCAATACAGAACTGGACTTTGGAGGCAAATGTCTACCTTACAAGGAGATAGTGTTTAGACTCTACCAAAATGCATATGAGCTGTTCAAGCAGAAACAGGATCTGCACAAAAAGCAAATGTCGTGTTTAAAAATTCAATGACAGCAGGACAGGACGCACTTATGTAAAATGTTCAAAGTCTTTGTTTATTCCCAAAATTATGAGATATCTTAAAGGAGAATCAAATGAAAGCTCAGATGACTCATGTTCTATTAAGCAATCAACAAGTTATAAATAATGATGAGCTTGTTTGAGCATTGTTACATGAATAATTTTTACATTTATTTTACCCTTATATGCACAGACTACTGGTAGTCTACAACGTTAGTTAAGATCAAAATTACAAAAAATAATTTTTGCTGTTGATATATTTTTAGTAGTCATGACATTTTTGAAGTTGAAATTTTTGCTTGCCTATCTTCTGGTATTTTGTGAAAAAATTCCAAAACTTACAATCTTGTAAAATATTGATCCTAAGATTGTTTTGCAGTTGTCACAGAACCATGGAATCATTTAGGTGGGAAAGGATTCTTCAAATCTAGTCCAACTGTCAGCAAACACCACCAAGCCCACTTACAAACCACATCCCTTAGTGACACAACCACCCATTTCTTAAATACTTCCAGGCATGGAGACTCAATAGGCAGCCACTTTCAATGCTTGACCACCCTCTCCGTGAAGAAATTCTTCCTGATATCCAGCCTGACTTTCCCTGATGCAACCTGAGGTCATTTCCTCACATCCTATCACTTGTCACCTGGGAAAAGAGATGGACACTGTCTTTGCTGCAGCTTTTTGTCAGGCAGTTGTAGAGTGTGATGAGATCTTCACTCAGCCTCTCCTCCTCCACACTAAACAGTCCCACATCCCTCAGCCACACCTCATCTGTCTTGTTTCCCAATCCCTTCATCAGCTTCAGTGCTCTTCTCTGAACACATTCCAGCAACTCCATGTCCTTATTGTAGCGAGAGGCTCAAAACTGAACACAGTGCTCTAGGTGCAACCTCCCCAGTGCCCGGTATGGAAGGACAATCACATCCCTGGTCCTGCTGCCCATTCTATTTCTAATGAAGGCCCAGATGCCATTGGCCCTCTTGGCTACTTGTTCACACTCCTGGCTTGTGCTCAGCCTGCTCTCAACTAACACCCCCAGATTCTTTTCCATCAGGCAATTTTCTAGCCCCCCTTCCCGTATAGCACTGCATGGGTTGACTCCGGTCAATTTAAACTGAGGAATTTTCCGGTACATGTAACTAACATAGATTAAGTGATGCCACTTAGACATCCAGTTATTTCATATAGAAATGAAGAAAACATAAAGCTTGCCGAAAAGAATAATCTGAACAAAACCTGGGTGTCAGAGGAAGGAGTGATTAACTAGATCTATAACTTTGTTCTGTGGCATTGAATCTAAACTGAGCTAGTGAAATGTAGCATAGCAGAATATGATTTTTTAATGCAAAAAAATTATATATGGCATCTTCAAAATACTAATTCCCAAATAACATGAAATGTGGCATCATTAATTTCAGAACTAAGATATTCTAGACAGATGCACACATGTTGGGTCATGGAATTGTTTCACCTATGAAACTACATGAGGTGCATGACAGAGGAAGCAGGACAAAGCCTGAGATGCATGTCAAGTGTTGGCATCACCAAGATGAAAAGCTTTGCAGCAATTCATGAGGATCTTGCAAGAAGTCATCTCACTGCTGTGTTCCTCTCTGCTGCTATAAGAAGCAGTCAAATTGGAAATCTCCACTGAATATACTGCAAGTTCAAGAAAGGCTTTCAATTTCAGTTACAATATTTACTTTCCACCTCACGATAATTGACTATTACATATGGCTACTTATGGTACTGAAGATATAGAATATATATATGGTGGTGGTTAAAGCATAAAAAATCTTATTAAATAAATCTCTGGGAAAAAGAAATTGACAAATTACATATGAAACAGAAGATTAAGTCTATATTTTATGAGTAATTTCTAATTCTGACCTGTTGCTGCAGCAGCCATTATTCTGATGCAATGACATGGTCTTTACAAATGCCACATTACAGTATGCACGTGGAGTTACTTTCCTAAGCTTGAACTGTAAGCAGGGGAATTTCAAAGAGTATAAAATTATCCCAGTATGGTCTATCCTGAGAGTCTAGGGCATTCTGTGATCGTTGTGATATCTGTGGTCTTACCTAGGAATAAGCAGCACAACATAAGCATGCATCAGTCAACAACTTTCAAAATCCCAGTGTAGAAAAACACAGTCTGTTTCTGTTCAATCCCCTTGTTGTGTGTTTAAGAGCTTACTGGTATAACTGCATCCACACTGCTGGCTGGTATAACCAGTTTCATCCTAGGCTTTACCAGACAAAGGGTGCTAACAGCCCTCCACAGCTGCACCTATCCAATGTGAAAAGGACCAAACATTGTCCCACCTATTCTTAATACACTAATTCAGCTAAATTAAAAGAACAGATAGCAGTTACAAATTAGTTGGCTTTTGTTGAGTGGGGTGTAACCTAGAAAAAATCATAAAGGTGTCCATAATTGGTTAATGGGAATGGACTGTAAGTATATTTCCTCAGAGAAATTTTTGATAAGTATGTAAGGTTTAATTCTCTCTAAACTGCAACTGGATCACACTGTGAGAGACTGAACTGTTCCACAGTAGCCTCTTGAGGAAAAAAGGTAACCAATAAACAAACAAATAAGTAAGTGTATTTATGCAATAAGTTGGTTTCAAGCAGAAATTTGCAAGACCATGTGATGAAATATAGTGACAAAGCACAGCTGTGATCATTATATGCTAAATTTCTGATGTTAATTACCTTTACTGTAACAATAAAAATATTAACAAGCAAGCTCAGGCTTCAATATGCTTCTGCAGACATGGAGCTAGCTCTGCCATTGCTACTACATGGTATTGAGTAAATAAAGGCTATTCTGAGTCTCTGTTTTCCAATTTGTTCTAAACAGATTCAGCAGGAACACCTATGCCAGTTTTTTGTTACATGAGCAACTTCAATTTGCTTGAAGCACTTAGCACCGTAATACGTAGACTACAATAATACTGTAGTTTCCTGTGCATCAATGGAAGTACTATGGCATCAAAATGACACTTTTTTGACACAATGTATTGATTTTTTTCTGTCATTCAGAAAGAAAAAAAAATTAAATATTTGAAGAAAAGCGCTGTTTTATTCAAACATTAGTGTGAATATTTTAGTATGATTTCATATAAAATTAATCCTACTTCAAACAACAAAAAAAAAAATGCAATGATAAAATCCCTTCTGACTGATCCCAAGAAAGATTTTTAAAATATTCTGTTGAAAATATTTACTTTTTTTTTTTTTTTTTTTTTTTTTTGCTGATTCTAGGCAAAAACAAATAAAAATGCCTTTAAGTGGCAGTCTGGTTTCCTCATAACTGAGTTCAGTTCGTGTCTGGAAGCAGCCTCAAGAAAAGACTTTGTATGCCGTTGTCCTTTTCTACACTCCAGCCATCTTTTGGAAGGTTTCTACAGTGATTCTTCATACCATGCAAGAGTAGGGACTCTAATTCCTTGACAGAAACCTTGTCTGCATCTCCGATACCAGCAAGAATCTGCACTGCAGTCTGGCAACACGGGGAACATTCCCTGCACAACTCCATCAGCAACTTTTGGCAAACTAGTCTTGGAATACCTTGAAATAATCCACCAGAGAAGAAACGGAGCAGCTCACAGCATCACGGCAGAAAGAGAAAATTGCTGTGAGGATTAGCTTCTCCCTTTGCCTGCCTGCTCTCCATTCTCCTCTTGCTCTTCATCTTAGGCTGCAGTGACTGACTTGTCTGAAGAAATCTATACTGTTTCCAGTGAAGAAGGTGATGAGGTGAAGAATGTGAGGAAGCACATGCTGAGAAGTTAAAACTGCAAGTCAGTGAACAGCCTGCACGAGTAGTGCACATCATAAATGGTGTCTATGACACCTGTGATACCTGGGAACTCATGGCCAGCCCTTGGATAAGGGCACAAGTGCTCAAGTGCCCTACCTCAAGAATGTCTCGGACACAGGAATTATATCCTGTCTTCCACCTTTTTATGTTGCAAATAAAAATTATATCGTCCATCTCAGGAGATGTGATATTTAATCCTGATCTCTAATCGATTTCCTGCCCTAGATTTCATGATGACTTAGTTCTGAACCTTTGTCTTTTGAAAAGGAAGCAGTCACAAGTTCTCGAAAGAATATCACATCTTCTCTCAGTTCCCATTCTGTATTAAAAATACAGATTCCAACAGCTTTCAAAATGTATTACAGTTTCTTTTTTTAAGGTTTATTGAAGTCATCAGAAACTCTCATCTCAGGACTTACACAAACCTATACTGTATATTCCAGAATCCAGTATTGTAGGCAAAAGGAGCTTGAAGAAAAGCAGTCTCAGACATAAATTAATCCATGACTGAATATCCAAAGACATTCGGATTTTCTCTTCTCGAATTCACAATAACGTAATTCAAACATTGCTTCAGAAAGAATTTTGAGCACTAGAAGCAGCAGTTCATTTGCTTTAAACTGCACAAGATTTCTGAACTGCTATGGTTTAAAGGAAAGCTTACATTACTTTGCTTTTAAAGTCACAGATACACACACAGTATTTTACACTATCTTTAAATTAAAGTCTTCTAGCATTCACAGGAAACAGTTGATGAAAGCAAGAAACTTCCAGAAATGTGATGCAGTGATAGGACGAGGATTTTATTGCAATGTCAGTGATTGATACTGGACAGCTTTAGGAATTTAATGACTGCTACCAGCAACTATGGCAACGTGCTTAAAACATTATATTGTAAAAAGTACCACCTACAAGGACAAATGTGACCAGAACCTATACAGATATATAGATACCTTCACCTAGGTAATATTCCGTAGCTTAAATATTAAGAAAATAACTGTTATGTATTCCTGAACTTAATCATAGAGGCTGGGAGATTTTGCTAGGGAAGTATCGATTTTCATGCTATTTTTTAAACATCTGATACTAGCCTCAATCAGAGACATGATATGGGGCAGAGATATTGGGCGAAGAGATATTTGGTGTGAGTCAAAATAGCAATTCATACATCTGTTTACTCCTGCTTCTCATCAACAGCAGAGAAATGAGAATAAAGATGAAGGTAATGCTTTGGAGCAAGTTGCTAATTAAGTGATGACTAAACCTCAGAATTCATTTCAAAAACAGGAGTCAACTGGGGTTTGAGTTACCTACATTAGTGCTGAAGTCCTAATTGGGATTATCTTTCTGAAGTGAATCTTCTAGCCACTCTATCTTACCTTCCTTGGCTCATGCTGCAAAACTCCTCGACAGCATGAAAACTCCACTCCTTTTGGATGGGCCCAAACAAGAGATGCCCTCCATAAGCACACATTAAGTTCCCACTGTAACTTGCTGTGCAGTGCACTGAACCAAATCAGAACTTCTACAACCAGGTAAACTGCCAGCAAAGGCATTTAATGTAGTCATAGGGCAACCAGCCTTACTCTGCAGACCTGCACCTGCTGGGATGCACTGTAGTAGCCTTTGACCAAAAACTGACCGGACCTCAGGAGAACAGGGATTGTCACTCATCTGCTGAGTGACGCAAGACTTGCTTCTTCTCTTGTTGATGGCCCCACACCATGAGAGCATTCAATTCCTGCATATAAAGCTTTGAGACTTACAAATGAAAAGCGATTTCAATGTTTATTTCAATTCATAGAATCATAGAATGGCTTGGGTTGGAAGGGACCTTAAAGCCAACCCAGTTACAACCTCCTGCCAAGGGCAGGGTTCCCACTCACTACATCAAGCTGCCCAGGGCCCCATCCAACCTGACCCTGAACAAATCCATAGTTAGTATTACATTCTGGTAATCCATTCACTAACAGATTCACGGCCTTGCACCTGGCTTTTGCTAACTATCTTTCCCAAGCACACATATCCCCTGCTGGGTCTCTGCCTGCAAAGAGAAGCATTTGGGTACATCTCAAACTGCACCAATCCCTTTTAGCAGCCCTAAGGCCAACTTACAGAGTGAGCTGGCAGGCTCTGCTAACTCTGTGTGGAGAACGCATTTTGCTGTGGAGATCCTACAGATTGCTTCTATAAACAGATGTCTCAGGTGGCTTCGTTTTTCACCGTCGTGTTGCTAAAACAGACGACTTATGACTTTTGCTCCGGGGAGACCTCACTGAGGCCTTCCAGTACTTGAAGGGAGCTTATAAATGGGGGAAGGGGGGGTGGGGGACTAACTTTTTACATGGCAGATACTAATAGGACAGAAGGGAATAGATTTTAACTAGAAGAGGGGAGATTTAGGTTAGATGTTAGGAGGAAATATTTTACTCAGAAGGTGGTGAGGCTCTGGCAGAGGCTGCCCAGAAAAACTGTGGATGCCCAATCCAAACCGTTCTGTGAGTCAACGATTCTGTGATTTTTTTAACATACATTCTGCAAAATAATTCTACACGGATTTAAAACAAACAAACAAACAAAAAACACCTTAGCCTCATTAGTATTCCATAAGTAAACTTTTTCCTATGTTACTTTTCTCATTCTACAGTGAGGCTGTTGCAGTGCCAAGGACAAGCAGCATGCAGGTGACAGACCCACAGAGTCAGCTAGCCACTGCAATCATGCAAGGACAACAGGCCACACAGCAGCAGCTATGGGCTCATGGTCCTGCATTTGCTTCAGAAAGGAAATCTCCAGGAAAAGCTGACCTGCAAACATTACTGCAGCCTTTTGCACAGGAAACTGTGGGGGATTTTTACTAGCTCTTGATTTAATTCCAGCTGAGAATTCACCTTACTTCAGAAGTTCAACTGGCATGACTTAGTGGGGGTGTTCAATGAGGCTCCACACAGCTGATACAAAGTGAAAAAAAAAAAAAAAAAAGGTGGAATTTATTAGGCCTACAGGTCCTGATATACATTCTCAAAGAGCCTCTATGGCCAGGTCTCTACTAGTGAATTAAACATGACCAGAATACGAACCATGTTCCCTGGCACCAAGGCCATCCGACAAGAACACCTTGAGCCTGTAACTCTCTCCCCCTCCACAAAAGTGATGTTGCATGCTGCCTGCGTGCCAGCAGCAGTCTCTGGCCAGCATTAGCTCCTGGGCACTGCCTGGGACATGCTCAGGAGACCAAAGTCAAGTTCAAAAGCCCTCCAGTGGCTTAATGGCACAGATTATTTCGGTCTCAATATTCAGGAACCATTTCCAAAGCCACTCAGTGTACCTGCACGGAGCAGTCTGTTCATTTGATTATCTGCACTGGGCTGTCCCATGCTATGCTAAAGAAAGCTGAGGGAAAAGGAGAAGAAACTTCAGTCCATAGTCCAGAAAATTTGGTTACAGAGGATAATTTCTGCAGTCTGACAATAACAATTCAGCTGTAAAGCCTTTAATAAATTCTTTGGGATGTACACTAACTCTAAATGACTCCGAGCCTCTAGAATTAGTGAATAATTAATAAAATAGTTTTCACCCCTTTTATCAGTGTCTAAGACTATGATTTGTTTATTCCTATGGAGGAAAACCAAGGGGAAAAGAAACCAAAACAATGTTAGACCTGCTGGTAGATAAGAGACACTGCGCTACTGAATTTTTCTGATTTAGTTTCAGTATTTTTCTGTGAAAGCTTTGCGTTAAAAGCATAAGAAAAAAATATTTTGAAAATGTACTGATTGGATCTTCACCAGCTAGAGCTTCCAGTCAAAACAGCTCAAGGGAAAAACAAGAAAAGTTGTCTTAAATCAATTTCTTGTTCTTCATCCCGAAGTGACCAGCTGGACAGCTCCTGGCGTGAACTCCACCAGAGTAAAGACCACAGAAATACAATCCTTCCTCGCCACCTCCATGTCAAGTGCACCGTGTGGCATGACTGCTGGTCCTCATAACTGCCTCTCATACCCTACTAGAGGCAAACAAAAATAAGCCAGAGTCTGACTCATATAGAGGGCCAAATTTTAAAAACATGTCTGCACTTCAGGACTTCAGCCAATATTCTTGCAAAATTAAGAGTGAAACAACACAATCCTTATCTGTATGAAGATGCTGAATGGAATAATCAGCGTTATTCAGATAAGTGTTTCTCTGCTTTTAGAAAGAAGGAGAGAGCAGAACTAGACCTAAAATTCACACAGGTCATGAAACAACCATAGAGTAATGAAGGTTGCAAAAGACCACTAAGATCATCTAGTCCAACCATCAACCCATCACCACCGAGCCCATTAACAAAGTACCTCAGAGTCACATCTACAGGTTTCTTGAAAACTTCCAGTGATGATGGCAACAACTGAAAACAGTTTGATTAAAATAAACGAAAATTCAAAGCATATTCAGGATTTAAGCTTGCAATTACATATCATTCTTCTGCTTCTAACAAGTTCACCAGTACTCACAATGCTGTGAATGCAAAGTCCTTGTTTTGTAGGGAACTTGCATAGGACGGATTGCACGGCAACTTCAGAATACCTAAAAAAACTCAGCCTATGATACCTAACTAATTAAAAATTCCCATCTTGATGTTAAGATCAGTGTATATGCAGCTTTTGTTCAATCATATGAAGATGCAATGGAATAACTTGTAGTAAAGACATCATCAGCATTAGTGCTGCATTGCTTTACTTCTGCCTTTTTGTGTGATAGTTGATAGATGTGGGGTACCACTGAAATTGCAACACTGGAATAGCCAAGCTTGACACTGTATTTCCTCTGAAAAATAAAATGTGTTCCTCAGAAATATGATATGATCTAAGATGCAAAAATAGTATCCTCTGGAGTTTTTTTCAGTCAATCAGTAAAATAAGTGTTTTGGAGGAATACTTAATAAACTTTTCTCATCATGGAGACTATAGATCCTTCTAAATAACTGCCTATTTACCACTGTTTTTTTGTGAAAAACACTAAACATACCCTGTCCCCGCTGAGCAATGATAACCAAATAAAATGGAACTTCCACTCAACTATAATCTTACAGCAATCTAAAAATTTAACAATTCCCTCTGCCTTCACTCCCTGTTTTCTTTAACTCTGTATTAGAAATAGTCACAGCTGACAGCATGGCATGATTCAGGAATTGCACAGGCATAAGTAAAACAGGATTTGTTTCACAGAAGTCTGGTCACCGTGGGCTTTTAAAGATATTTGTCCCTTTTTGGACAAAGTCAACAACAACAACAAAAGAAAAAAAAAACAAAAACCGCCACACAACCCAAACAAACAAGTAAGACAGAGAAAAACAGTAGCATTAAAAATGAGCACTTTTCAATTTTTTTCAAAGAACTGAACAAGCCTGTAGTGATAGTAATGGCACACTGGTAGATAAGGAGACACAGGGAGACACAGGAAATGATCAGCAGCTGAGAGCTGAGCGATGGGAAAGGGAAGCCTCTCTGTAGGGTTGGGCATCCTGAAGAATACGGAAAAGCCTAAGTGTCAGTGGGCTGGCTTTGCTGCAAGAGCTGATGAAAAAATACCACCATTCTGACAGAAAGATAACTAGGCAGTAACAGATACGAAGATTCAGCAAGGGACAACAGGTTGAAAAGGATATAAACACAGTAGTAATCTCAGCAGAAGCAAGAGAACAGGGAGAAGAAGATGGAAATACAGTAGTAATCTCAGAAGAAGCTAAGACAAAATATGTTTGCTATGATATATGACTCCAATTCAATGACAGATTGAAAAGTAACCCTGACACTTTCATCCTTTGAATGCCTTCATCAACACTACATCTAGTCAATTCTTCAAACCCATTACTTCCATACATCTGAAAATTTATCACTCGTCTTTGAAAGACAGTATTTTATTTTGTGTCCCCTGGAAGCAATTAACTAAATCCATCTTCTAAATCTTCAGCATTGTTACTGCATTACTGCTGTGTTTTAACAGAATTTATCAGAAGTGATCTGCTGTTACGTATAGATTCATTATAACATTTAGTTTCGGGTTTGCTTTGATTTCATTATCATGAAGGAGGTTACAATAATATATTGATGTGTAAAGAGATGCACGGAATTCAGCAATATTACACAGCAGTGTGCAGATGATGTTCAGCATCGTTCTGTAGATGTTACAGTCATACAGTTAATAGTGTTGCAAAAAAAAAAAAATAATTGTACAACACATTTATTATTATGCTATGCAGTAGCAAGCATCAGATATTGTCAAGCTCAGAATAACTTCCTAATTGTATGCCAGAAAATAGCACACTACATCTGTAGTTAGCTTAATTCAGCAGTGTTTCCAGGGAGTGGGGGAGATTTGTTTTTTACCACAGCCATTGTTGTTTTTTTTTTTAGATTGGACACCTTAGGAAAAGAACTAGAAAAGTAACAACCAGAAAAATGCAGCCTCCTGCTTTAAATCACAGTAGCTGCAGATAAGAGTTGGGAGGGAAGAGAAAGAAAAACTGCAAAAGATCTGTACAGGAGTCACCTGAGATTTGATCACATTCTTGACCTATTAAAAAAAATCATTCAGGGTATTTTAGAGAAAAGTAGTAATAAATGACTATGACTTCTGTCTTCAAGATAGCTGTTCAGTTAGTATCAGCAGTCAAAGGAATCTGAGTAGAATAATTCTTTTTTTTTTTTTTCAGTCACTTTGCTCATATATAAACCTCTGTGCCAGAAAGTGACTTGACATGATATATTTTTTGTCTGTGGGTAATTAGAGAAATATAAGGCAAGATCATCTATGAGATCCTCTTAAATGTTACTAATGAAGGAAAGGGACAGCAGGAACAGCATCACAAATGTTAGGGCTAGACTTCATTAGGAAAAGTAAGTAAAAGATAGGGACTGAAGATAACTTTTTTAAAGTAAAGAAAAAGAAACACATCACTAATGGACAACAAGATCACTTTAGGCAAACTTCTGATTTCCCTTTCCAAATTACAGCATCTGCATGCAATTCCAAAGGCAGCTCACAGCACATGAGTGGGTATGCCGGGAAAGATGTACAGTTTCAACCTTGACGCAGTACTTTACAGTCAGGTTAATAATATATGAGCATATGACTAAAGTGGGTCTACTGGAAAGATAAGCTGATCAACTTTCTTAAATGCATTTTCTAATTCACTGCCCATTTTTTTCTTCATCTTTTTTTTTTTTTTTTTTTCTGACCATTTCAGGAGAAGGCTTTATAAAAAGAATAGTAGGTAGCTAATCAACTTTTTAAAATAGCTAATCTATTTCCAAAGTAACTCAAGCATTTTTATGGGGGAAAAAAAAAATGGAAGAAATGCCAAGGGAGACACCATTTCTTGATTAAAAGGAAATGAAATATTCCCTCTTCACAATTGATTTCTCTTAATCATCCTTGTTCACCATATGAACACTCAGGTGCTGAAAAACCACATCTCATAAGTCTTTACTGTCCAAGGCCAAGATGCTTTCTCTGCCACAAAAAGCCCAGGTAAGGCCCAATCCACCTCTTCCAGTCCACTAACTTGCACCAACATCCCTGATGCAACCTGTGCATTTCCTTTAGTCTGTGTGAATGAGGTTAGGGCTCTGGAGGCCCTCCACAGAAATCCTGTATCTACCTGAGCTGATGTGAACACAAAACGGCTTAGGCTGGAAGGGACCTTAAAGATTACCCAGTTCCAACCCAGTGCCAATGGGCAGGGCTGCCCCCCACCAGCTCAGTCAGCCCACGGCCCCATCCTGGCCTTGAACACATCCAGAGATGGGGCACCACAGCTTCTCTGGGCAGCTGTGCCAGTGCTTCATTGCCCTCTAAGGAAAAAATTTCCCCCTAACATCTAACCTAAATCTCCCCTTTTTTAGATTAAGGCCATTCCCCCTTGTCCTATCACTATGTGCCCATGTAAAAAGTCAGAGTCTCTCCTGCTTACAAACTCCCTTCAAATACTTGAAGGCTACAATATAGTCTCCCCAGGGCCTTCTTTCTGCTAGACTGAACAAGCTCAACTCGATCAGGCTTTCTTCATAAGAGAAAACCCTCTGATCACCCTCACAGCCCTCTTCTAGACCTGCTCCAAAAGCTCTGTGTCCTTCTTGTGCTCTGGACCTTAGGCTCAGACACAGTACTCCAGATGGGGCCTCACAATGGCAGAGTATAGGAGGACAATCACTGCCTTTACCCTGTTGGTCACCCCTGGGCTTTAATTGTGTGGTAGCTGCCCAGCATAGATGGCTCAAATCCTTTCTCAAACTCCTTCACATTACCATTGCTCATTTTGGCCACGTGATGCAGCTGAACACATTGTATTCTCTTAAAAAAAAACAAAAAACAAAACGCAATGAAGAGGTAAAACCAAGAGAGAGATCATCCCTGAGAAACAAGTTTGTGACAATGGTTTCCTAACGTGCAGAGTGCATGTACACATATGTTTATGAACGTAATCTACAGGACAAACAAAAAGCTCAGACAGCGTGGAAGCAAGAGGACACGCAGGTGGCTTCCAGAAATGTAACACAGACATCTGGCCTAAACCACGCTGCCTGTTCAAAGAATGGGAAGATACAAGCTCTCCACACTAAGTTACCTTCTGATATAGGCACTGCCAGACAGACAGGATACGACTCCCTCCAGAGAACTACTTCTCTTTGACTTCATGGGATGACTGGATTGTTGCAATCATGCAAAATTAATTGCACTTTTTGGATGTGTGTATCGTACAGAGAAAAGTCAGCCAGGGTCCAAAGGAGAAGTGGCACAGTGTTGCACATCTTCTGTCTAAATGGGCTGACTGATTCACAGAACAAGTAGCAGCATCTATGCTGCCAGCTGGGAAAGGACCCAGCCTGCGCTGACCTTTGGAGAATACCCAAGTATCAGGTGGGAAAACACCTGAATACCAATAATATGCTAGTGTTTTAACATATCACGAATACATGCCTGACCTCAAGGACTGAAGTCCTGACACTCTTGAAATTATCAGGAGAGTGGCGACTCTTAAATCTAGCAGATATGTAGCTTATAGGATTCTTCCAGAATGGAAATTGAGGTCATAGCTATTCTGCAAGTCCAGCAAACATTTTGCTATGCAAAATGCCAATTGGTTTGGGATATGTTTCTGTTATCCAAGAGAAAAGCATATTTTACATGTTCAGAAAATGCTTAGAAAGGCTGTTTGTCACTACCTGAATAGCCAACGAGGTCAGAAGCTAAAGCAAGACACTGGTGGTACGGAGAAACATAGCTGTGTCACTGTGTTATGGTACAGGAAATGGCTTAAGCTCATCTTCTCCATCTCTAACGAAGAACAAGGCTTACTTTATTACTCAGGTTTCTCATATTGAGTTGGTGTTTTTTAAAATTCAGAATTTATGTGCATTTTGTCTCCTATCTTCAATTTTAAAATTTAAGTGCATTTTAAAAGCTATAGTGGCAAAGAAACCATGACAAGACAGCAATCTTCATACAAAATACTTAATAGAAAATAACTTGCGATTAAACTGAAATAGTTTCCTCTAGTTTACACTTTAGTATCCTAATTAGATTTTGTTTCTTGCTCTTCCAGATTCATTTCCCCACTAAAAAATACAAGAGGGACACAGCTCCTGAAAAGGCTCTGCACCAGCCCAGTCCTACAGAGCATAGGGCCCAGCCCAACGGGACTCACACAGCAGATGAACTGCACTATACCTACAACATCAGATGTAACCAAAGCAATGAGCTCACCTGCTCAGCCCATGATGGATAAGTAAGCAGCTAAATGGGGGATGTTAAAATATTCCTGATGCAATCAGCACATTGCAACATGTGACTCCAGAATAAAGCCCTTCCTTTAAGTACTGGAAGAGTCTGGTAGTGGGGCTATCCTACATCTCAATTAAGAGATCAAGGGATGAGCTGTTTTTAATCACTTGGATTTGAGCTTGCTTTTAAAGGTTATTCTCCGTGTCCTACATGTATTTCAGTTCAGGACTTGCACAGAGTTTACCTGAACTACCCCTGGTACTTTGAATCAGACACAGAATTTTACCTGTGTCCTAACTTGCTGGCAGCATTCCCTGGTGCTGCTGAAGATCAGCTATGAACCAGTTTGGTACATTTTCTCACTCACCTTTGAAAAGGTCCATGAAAGAGGAACAAGAGGTGGAACTCATCTCAACATTAACTAAACGGTGAGCACCCATCCTTGGATAACCTGCTATCATCTCCCACCCCATCTCCTTGTTAGTACTTTCAGGCACCTCTGTAGGGCTGGTCACCCCAGCTGTCTTCCACCTTCACCTCAGAACATAAAGCATTGTCTTACGTCCCCTCTGCTACAGAAGTTCTGATGGCTGCTGGATAATCCCTACCCAGACGTGTAAAAAAAAGCCCTATTCAAGGACCTCACTCCCTCTGACACTTCTGCTCTATGCTGATGTAACCTCACAGATTCCAGAAACTGTACGAGCTGCACCAGACATACCTCTCTCTGCATCCCTGCAGAACACTGTGTTGTGCCATGGAGACATATCCATGAACTAATGAAAATTCAACATTCTTATTAGTATAAAGAAAAAAGTCATTAACTGCTATTGAACTGCCAATTACCCAGCGTAACTGCAGACCTCCCAGCACAGCTGTTTTACCTCCCCTCTCTGCTGCATGCAATATTACATTCACATTGCAGGCTACATTATCACAGCAACCTGTAACCGGCTCCTAACTGCTGAGAGAACAAATTATTTTGCCAAAATTATTGGTTCAAATCCATAATAGTGAATAATGAATTAGACATGCCTAGGCTTAGGGATTTCTTTCATTGCAATTTCTGTAGTTATAAGAAACTGTGAAATTCAATTACAAATTTTAAATGAACTCTCCTATTGAAACGATTCCTCTTCCAGCTATTTTTTTATGAGTATGTGTCACAGAAGAGAAACAAGAAAGTTTGTCCTGGACAAGTTAAAACCTCTAATGGTAACTGAACATTACTCAACCTCTTTCATCAAAAGTTTGTATTATCCTTCAATATTAATAAATTGCACTTGATAGGTAGAGTTCATTATATAATCAAATCTCTATTTAAATAAAAATTGTGGGGAAAAGTGCATTGTTATTAAATGACCATAATTCTCTGGTTACACTTAAACAAGCAGTACTTTCTCTGACTCAGGAAGTCTCATGTCACAAACTGTGTTACAGAGAAGACCAATACATGCTTATTTTCTTCGTCCTATGCGTCCCTTATCAGTCAGTATCATATCTGGAATACTTAGCCAGATGGACCTATAGTCAGACATATCATGGATGGTCTTACGTTTGCACCTTCTGCTGAGCATGAGATTGTCTGCAGTGCTTTTGTGCCATTGCTGAGCTTTTGGAACAACTACTGTCAATAAATTATTTGGATGAGCACTCAGTGCATGAATAGAAATCTTCATATAAATATTGCTCTTTCCATTCTTTCCCATCTTCTGTCTTCACAGCAATGGGAAAAAATGTTAGACATAGTGGGTATACATCTAGACAGCACTGTATATTTTAGAGAATACACATTCAACACCTGCTGCCATTAGTGTAAGGATACTGAGAACATGATGAAGCTATACACACACTGGTAACTAATGACACCTCAGTGGCCTGATGCATCCTTACAGCAGTGGCATATATTACAAGGGACCTGTGGGAGACTCCTGATCTTTTGGAGCATCAGCATAAGATAAGCAAGGTATCTGAAACTACATAAAGACAAGCTTGTGTGTGCATCTCAATGTTGCCCACCGTGACAGAAGTAAATAAACCAGAGCACAGATACAGAAACACAGCACTGGAAAAGATCTCAAACTATCAGCTATGCCAGCCTTTCCAGAGACAAGAGCACTGAAGAGGAATTTTTCTACTCTCTTCTTAAAGACCTACAACAAAAAAGATGGTACAACAAATGCAGCTAGATGAGAATTAATCTGAAATGCAATGATTAATTTTTTTAGGCTTTAGTCCTATTAGTTCCAAAGAGCAATTGGTCATCATTCTCTCACCACCAGCTTTCTGCATAGTAGGAAATGCATACTCTCCATCCTTTTTTCAGTTCTAAACAAACTCACTTTTCACCATTGCCAGAAATATATTGTTTTCTAATTATTTTAATAAAAAACATTTGTTTTTCCCCTCTTATGCCTCCTGTTATGTCTCCCTGAAAGCCAGTGCAACAATTCTGGACAGAGAATTGCTCAGACTCCACTAATAGTCAATGATGTCTTCTGAATGATACTCCTATTCATATGCATGAGAGTAAGAGGAATTTTTTTTCACTGCTATTTCACCAGCAACTATTTAAGTGCTATTTCACCAGCAACTTGAATTCACTTTCTCCACTTACTTTAGATTCTGGTCCAGCAAAGTCTCCATCTCCTTTTTCTGTCTTGCAGCCTGGCCAATTCTTTCTCATTTTAAGTACTGGATTCTTCTTTTCCTACAAAATCTAGCACTTGCTTGCCTCAACTAATACCTTCTTTATTTAGAGACATTCCTTTTCTTTGTAAAGATCATTTTGAATTCTCTTTCTCTCCCCTGAAATGTCTGCAAGTATTCCAGGTTGATGTCGACACAGACTGCATCTATTTCATCATCATCCAGGTCAAGATGATTCAACATTGGCATCTGGATTTAGATTCTAAGAAGCCCTTGCCGGCCTCCAACAACATGAACTACTTGTCTTTCCAAAAGCAGTGATTTCTTGCCTTCACAGCCAGATCCCTGTATATCACAGCAGCCACTTTCCTCTGTGAATAAGCTTATAGTCAATTCTCCTGGCCAGACAGGAGTTACACTTCTATTGCTCTACAAGCACTTTCCTCTCCCTCTCAGCAGGGGCTGGGAAACATCACAGGAGTGGAGAGATGCAGAGGCCAGCTGGGCAAGTCCACGTACACTCCTGAAAAAGCAAAATAGATCCAGCCAAGACAAAGGATTAGAAAGAAGAATGCTCTTGTTGCCAGCTGGCAACCAAAGGGCAGGTAACCTGCTGAGATAGATGGTCCTCTACCAGCCGCACCATTTGCTACTGTCTCCTAGCTGCCTCGTTGGTTGCTGGGTCATCACCAGCAGAATGACACTGCTCTTTGCAGGGCTATGTTGGCCTCAGATGACGCTTCCCTGTTTGGACAGATTTTTTTCCTTCTTTTTCTTTTTTTTCATGTATTATCTATCAAAGACGTACCTAGATATATATGTGCCAAAACAATACCTATATATGATCTACCATATCTACTCAGTATGATCCAGTAGTGTCCCTATGTACATCAAAACACAAATTTTCAAAAGTATACACAATTATATATTCTATTTTATACTTTTGTGATTTGTTGTAAGTATTACATGCATGACTTTTCATGTAGCTAGAAAATTTGGTTATAATAAAATGATTATGTAATCACTCTATTATTACAACCCATTTAATTTCTCCATCCGAATCATCAAAACAAAATATGTCACAATCATTATCTCTCACAGGAGGTAACTTTCACATTCCATTGTCAAAGTACTTAGAAAGTAGATGTTTATGCCAGGAAACATAGGCTATGTTTGTGACAGAAAACAGAAGTTATGTTTCACAGCACTTAGCACTGCAGTTGTCCAAAGATTCAGTGCCTGTCTCTGTCTCCCAAGTCTGGAGCAAACCTGGATGATAAGTTTGAGGTGTCCAGCCACCTCAGAGAGCTGGAATTCTCTAGTAAGAAAGAATTAACTTACCTAAATATGAGTGCCTGTTGCTGTTTTGGATGCCCTGGATTATGTAAAACACCTGCACAGGACTGGCAAGCACAACAAAACGTCTACAAGAGTACCCTTTGGAAGAGACAGTCAGAGACAAAAGGGATACTTTGGGGCACCTAATAAGTGCTATTTAAATGTCATCCTTACTTAAAATAAATAGCTTTCTGAACTCTCTAAGCTGCACTGATAAGACTTAATTGTTCAAACTGTAGCAGCTGATATGATATCCAACACACTTGTACGGAGCATGTAGCCATGATGCAGAACTTAAGCACTGGAAATTAGAGGCAAAGTATGACACAAGAGCCAAAATGACAACAGACACATTTGCCTAAGCAGACAAATTCTGTCCTGCATCTACATTAACTATGGTCATAGAGCTTAGAAATCCAGCCTGCATTTAGGTATCTAATTGCATGCATCTCAATGTACATGAACTGAATCATATCCCATTTTTCAGGCATCTAAAGTAAGACGAGACAAATCTCATCAGTGGAAGCATGAAGGTCCTGTGTCTCCAGTACTTTAGGTGAGGTATTAATCGATTTATCTCAGAATAATTCCTGATGCCACCCAAGAAAAGCAGACAAAGCTTGTCCTACATGAGTAAGAACTTTGGTTGACCTTACAGCACCAACTAAAACACAGTTTGTCAGTAAGATGTCAAAATCACACTGAAAAAATCAGCAGGCACCCAATGGAATCCATATGTATACCTGAAGTTTTATATTAGAACATATGCAAAAATTAAAAAAAAAAAAATTACAGTGTTAGCGTAGAACAGATTACATCTTTTTCAGAAACAACAGCTCATAAGCTTTATGGTCTGACTTTATGTCAAACTAATTTTCTTAGTACAGTATTCTCAAGAACAGCAGGATGACTATATAGCCAGTGACGCCTCCTGGGTTTTCCTGGTTTAATTTTATTGAAATTAGAGCCTTTCAAAAACCGTGGATCAACAGCTCATAAGTCCCTGTAAGCACAAAGAGAATGCAGAGAGCAGTTTAGAAAGCAGTGCTGTAAGATTCCTTGCGTACAAGAGATCAGACTATTCTCTGTAAAACACGATCTCCAAGGAGAAAAAAGTGTTTTGTTTTTTTTTGCATGGATCCCCTTGTTTTCTCTATCTACTCTACGGCTTTATCTCCCCCAGACTATAAACCACATCCTCAAATGATGGAAAATGAAAGCACAGCACCTTGTTCTTCCAGCTGCAATGATGAGTTTAAAGAGGGAGTTGTCTGGAGAATCAATGTATTGATTATTTAACTTCTTAAGGACAAAATGCTACAGGAGTCTTTGGATGCTTGGAAATTATGGAATTAAAGCCCTTAATTCATAGGCCAAATGTTGAACAAAAAAATCAGACTGTGAAAATTCAGTAATTATGTATTCTGTCCGACAGGAAAGAGGCTGACAGATCAGTAACAAGCAGACCTCTCTATTTCAGCCTGCACCATCTAAGCAAAGCATACCTCCAAAATACAGAATGTACAGAACATGAGCAACAAAAATCATGCAAAATGATTTATTATAAAGCTAATCTATTGTTACCTGGCAGCTACAGTCTTCAGTACTCTTTTGAAAAGGTTTTGTAGTGTTTTCTAAGTATTATCTCTAATATTATCAATTAGTATTGTATTTGGAGATGTGTATTAGCGTACACTTTATATGCTTGTGCAGAAGTTTTAAGTGCAGTTATTGTAGTGGTGCACAAAATAACGATGGTTAAATACCCAATTAAAAGGAAAGTTTGTGGAATAGTCAAATGACCATGTGAAGGCATTCACAAGTACAGCAAGGAAGTAATGCACTCGTGCATTCGTGTATGCACAGCTCATTAGCAGACTGCAGCTATTTCTTGAAAAATGCACTCTGCAATTCAACTTCATTAATCCATTGTTGTCACCATATATGCAACTCAAAGTATAAACTTGAAGGTGTATTATTTTGACTTCATAAATAGTACAGCAGAGTGACAATTTCAATAATGCTACCCAATGCCTTCAAGATGTTATGAGATGAAATAGAAACTGCTGATTTAAAACTTTTCAGAAAAACAATCTGATGCTGCACAGTCCTGACATTTGCATCAGTTCTCTTGATCCGGCTTAGCATTATAACATCAAAAGTAAAGAAAAATGTTAGCTTTCCTGTGTAACCTAAAGAAGATGCGCATCACTATTCAATAAGTCTCTTCCAAAAACAGCTACAGCTAATCTCGACTTACAGAGGGTGAAGGACTTTTAATGATTTTCAAAAGAAAAATCAAAAGCGCACACATTTCAGAAATGCTGGAATGTCAAATGAACACCTCGTAACTGAGGATGTGCTGAGGAAGAAGGCTGCAATTTGAGTAAGAATAGAAAAGCGTATGACACAAACTATAATTCTCGTTACAAAGGATTGTCAACGTATCATCAAAAGCTACATTACGGGCTGCCTAGAAGGTAGTATGATAAAACTTGCTGTAATAACTTTTTATTTATATTCGTAAAATTGAAGAATATTAATTCCCTGGTTATTTTATTTTTAACATAGAGATGAATTTTAACAGGCTAATTTATAAAAGGTTACACCAATGTCTAGTGTTAAATCAAAGGAATTAATGTCCATACTAATACGGTTCAGAGATAGAAATTTGTGTCAGAGATGTCAATAGTTAGTGAGGCAAAAGGTCAATGCTAACAATATCTGCTTGGCATTAAATGGAAGAATGCATCAAAAATTAAAAGTTTGGTTAGTAAGAAGTGTGAAGTTCAGCAGAGATGCCTCAGGTCTTCAAACTAACTTTACCTTTTTTTTTTTTCTTCTGAAATGCTACCTTAGATGGTACACTTTGTAATTTTGAAAAGCTGTTTCTTTTCTTCCTCATTCACTGTTTCTCAATATTTACACCAGAATCTTTGCAGATGAGTATAAAGTTACCTGAGTAACCAAACAGAGCAACTTGTGCAGTGCTGGAATGCAGCTGGGCTTACTCAGAGAAGACTCCTTTCCCAGGCAGAAGAGACAGGACCAACTGCAAATCCCACTGCAGTACGGTGCTCACCAATTAGAAGCCCTTTCTGAAGTTCATTTTTTTCCTTGGTAAATTGACAGTGCTTTTTCAAGGACCACACTTCAGCACTTCCTTTATAGAAACTGATACTTGTTTCTGTTGCTACATCAGTGTCACCATTTTTCAGACCTTATGTTGCTCCATGAGAGGGCACAAAAAAAAAAAAAAAAAAAAAAAAAAAAAAAAAAACTCAAAAAAACATCCTTTACTTCCACACTTCCACAGAGTTCCGGCTCTCGGAAGCAGTGGGCATGGACTTGTGGCCCAGCAAGAGCTAAAGGAATCAAAGGGCTGGCTCACCTGCCCAGGAAAACCAGAGGGCATCCATCTTCTTTAGGCACTCTGGCCTCCTGTAAGATCTAATTACCCAGGCTAGGAGCACTGCAAGCAGTGTATTTATTTACTCTTCCTCACAGCCCTGCTATAGTGGGTTGGATGAGTAGTTATTTAAATCTAAGAGGCTTTCCCAAAACTAGATCAAGACAACGACAACAAGGCTCCATATATCCATAGTTTTCTTTCCTGGTCTCTTTCTGATATTTATTGCTGATGTGGCACTTCACACATAGACAGTGTTACATACAAATTCAATCCCCAGTGCGCTGCTTCGCTAAGTACAGAGCACAGCCAAAGGTGGGAAGGTGGTGGTAGGAAGAGTGAATCCAGAACTCAGAATTACTCTTCAAAGATTCCGCTTTCACTTCTTTGAGGAGCAATGCGACAGGTACAGAACATTCCATGGGATAAATGAGGTCTCTACTGCCTGAATTTGCAAGAAACCCAAAGCAAACTCTCACAGATGTGAACTGCCCCCATTCACCCCTTCTGGATGAGGAGAAGGCAGCTGCCGGTGGCACTGTAAACAGGTACTGAGTGCCAGCGAGAGCCATCTGTAAAGGATCAGGAGCACAGCAAAAAGTTTTTATCTCTGAATTCTGGAGACGGCAGGTGAAGGAAGGGGCAGAATGAAAGAAAATGTGCAGCTCGTGCATGAAGCCGGGCTCTGTCAGCTCGCAACGCTGCAACAGAGCACTGAGGTAGAGCTGATGTTAGCATCCTATTTACTGAGACAGAGCTCAGGTTTTAAATGCGTAGAATGATTTCAATGCCATAAACGCAACTACCTGTGCATCAAGACCGCAAAAACAAAGCTAGAAAGAAGAACCAAATTGAGGAGAACGAGGAATTCGCTCAGAAACACAAAGAAAAACCCATCTCCCATTCAGGAGCAGGACAAAAAGAAAACCAAAACAGCAATTCCATCTCCTATCGCCAAACTACCGAACTGCATCGACTGGGGCCGAACTGCAGCATGCACCAGAGCTGCTCCTGAACCCGCTGAGCCCGGCAGCCCCTCCACGGCCGCTCGGAGAAGCCGAGGGTTCCCTCATTCCTCCAGAGAACCCCCGCGGCCGCGCTCGCTCCAGACCCCAGAACCGCGCGCCCTCTTTCCGCGCAGAGCTACCGTGCTGCTCTCCGCCTCCTCCCGGGGAGCCGGGGGCGAGAAGCGACGCCGAACGGGGGAGCAAAGTTTGCAGCACGCAGCGAGGGAGCTCCGCTACTCACCATGTTGACTTCAGAGACCATGTCGATGCTGGCGATGTCGATGTTCATCCCCACGCAGACGGGCGGACCTGCGGGCACAGCGCGGTGTCAGGGCGGCGGGGCCGGCGGGCAGCAGCCCCGGGGCAGGGGGAGCGGGCACTCACCTCCGAAATCCGGGCGGAGGCGGATGTCGTAGCCCTTCAGCAATTTATCCACCGTTTCCTTCACGAAGGACATGTTACCGGGATCGTTCACACTGTGGGGGCGAGAGAGACGGGGGAGGCAGAGGGAGGTTGGGGAACGGGGAGGGGGGCAGAGCCATCAGAGCGGTTCCCGGCTCGGCACGCCGGCTCCTACCTCTGGGCGCAGCACACCACGGCCACCAGGACGGGAGCGGAGAAGATCCCGAAGATCCTGCCTCCCCCAAAGCCCCACATCCCTCCGCCCCGGGCTCCCTCCGCGCAGCAGCAGCAGCAGCAGCTGCTGCCGCCGCGATCCGGCTGCCCTGGCTGCCGCTGAGGAAGAGGCGGAGGCGACAGTCCCTGTTCTCCCCCCCCACCCCGCCCTACCCACCCCCCCCAAAAAAAGCCCCCACCCCCGCCCCAACGCCGCAACCGCGGCGACCGCCCGCGCACCCGGCTGCGCCCACCCCGCGGCCGGCCGTCACCGAGCCCCGGAGGAAGCCGCCCTCCGCCGGTGCCCGGCCGCCCGCCCGCCTCCCCGCCGGCCGGGAGGGGGGAGCGGGGCTCCGCGGGACCGAGGATCGACAGCAGCGGGGGCGGCGGCTCTCCGCGTGCTTCCTCGGGGCTCGCCCGGTCCCTGAGGCAGCGGGTGTTTGCCGGCCGCTGATCCCGCTCCCCTCACTGTGTTGCCTCGCGGGCAGCTGCATCGGGGTGACTGCACCCATCTGTTCCTCAGTTTGTCCCAGGGCAGGGAGCTAGGCTGGGAGGTGGGTACTGGGAGAAGATGGTCCCCAGCTATGCTTGGGTGTGCATGTGTGGGTACCCAGATATTGCCGTGAGGGACTTCCATCATTGTATTCTAGCTGTGCTATCTACTGATGGCAAAATCTCCGCTGGCCTCAAAGAGTATGCAGCCTGAGCTGATGATTTCAGGTTGGATATCAGGAATTGTTCTTTACTAGAAGGCTGTGGGCATAGAATAAGCTTCCCAGGGAAACGGTCACAGCCCCAGGCTGCTGGAGTTCAAGATGTGTTTGGACATTGCTCTCAGAAACAGGGTTTGGGTCTTGGGTGGTACTGTGTGGAACCAGGGGTTGGACTTGATGATCCTCGTGAGTCCCATCCAACTTGGGATATCCTATGATTCTATGATGAAGGAAAACTGCTTTAGTGCCTGTGGGCTCTCTGCTGCGTTGCCTGTGAGCTTCTGGGTGCTCTTTGCCTTGTATAAAATATTGATTGGGTTGCAGACAGCACAGTTGTTATTATTGTTAACCTCCTTCCAGGTTAATGAGTCCTTTCAGCAGGACTAATTGGCATGGAAACAGAAGCATGCTGACTTGGCTATATTGCCTTTGGCTCTAGAGACAGCTCTTCATCAATGCCAATTCAGAGCACTCTTCATCGTGCCCTGCCAACAGTGTAAGCACACAGCTAGCTAGCTTCTTGTGCTGGTCATGCTGCAACTGGTGGCTACCAGTCTCTGCCAATGCACATTTCACAAGTCAAAGGATTGGAAAGCAATGCCTGGTTTTGCACTTTTCTTACCACCTTTCTATGTATCTTAGCAAAACTATAGGAAAAGCATACAATGGGTTGGGTTGGAAGGGACCTCAATGCCCACCCAGCTCAGGCAGCCCAGGACCTCATCCAACCTGGCCTTGAACACCTCCAGAGATGGGGCACCGCAGCTTCTCTGGGCATCTGTGCCAGCGCCTTGCCTCACAAAATGATGGACCTTTGAGGAATGCTGCTTTTGGATAAGGGTAAGAAAGCTTTTTATGTCTTTCCAACAAATTCAAAGTATTAACTCTCTTCTATTAAGAAATAATATTTCTTATGAAGAATTTAACGTGATTAAAAATGTATTTAAACACTAATAACTTTTCTTAACTAGGTTGTCAATATTGTAACAGAAATACAATGTTTTAGAGAATGCTACTTTGATTAATGCACTATTCTGGTATTTCAAAAACACATCTGATGTAAGAATGAATCAACAGCGCAGTAAAGTCTGACATAGTTTATCACTTCATTTAAGTATTTATCTTCCTGAGTTTTTAGAGCAACCATTTCCACATAATTTCCTGTAATGTAAAGAACCTCCCCAGGTTTGAGCCAATGGGACAAGGAAATAGCTGGGGGGTTGTGCAGCATTTGCTTTTTGGACACTGAATTCACTTAGGCCAAGCAGAAACTGAAAGATGTTGGAAAGGAGAACTATACAATGAATTTCATGAAAGGTAAAAATCATCCTTCTCAGTATATGTGACATTTACTGTGAAAATGGCACTTTGTGTTTTGTGCACAGCAAAGATTCAGAACACAGTTTCTGCAGCACCAGTCTGGAAGTTAGAAAAGCTCTGAGTATTTAAGGAAATATTGGAAGCAAAGACTTTAGGGAACTGTTTAATGTGGTCAATAGGAAAAAAAGGGACACAGATAGATTCCTTGTCCTGCCCCAAAATTCACCACCCTAACTCCGGATACTTACTCCTAAACTTGACTTTTTAAAAAGCAAGCAGGCTATTTCTAAACTCAGCAGGAAGCAGTCTGGGCACTTTATTAAGTAAAACAAAGCACTCAGTCAGAGCACACAGGTTCTGAGACTGTCTCCTGAGGTCAGCCCAGGCTGCAGGACACCAAGGGAGGGTTTTCATTGCTGTTTGAGATGTTTCACTTTTCAGCAAGTAGTTTAATAGATGTGAGAGGGAAGGAGTTGACCTTGTGGCCCACTGGTTTCATTCTTATCTACAGAGTATTGTTGCTTCATAAAAAATCAAGGAATTAATGAATTAATTACTTGATAAAATCAATCAACTTTCAGAGGCACAAGGAACAGAAAGAACCTGTTTGCTTCCCAATCCTTTCTCTCTCTTTTTCCAACACACAGTCTTTCTGTCACAACAAAACTACTCCTGCAAAAGATGAGACTGAATGTTGTGGTTCAAGAACTGAAATTCGGAATGGTTTCTAGTACACTGCTGGGCCAGTGAATGATTAAGATCTGTTACTAGTCCAAATTTGATCAATACCACAAGGAGAATAATACTGTTTTCTTCCTTGCCTTACTGCCCATATTGGTAAAGGCCACTTCAAGAATGGATATCTAGTCTTCAAAGGTAAGCATTATGTGCAGAGGGACAAAAAAAGTTCCCCTAGGCTGATGTAGTTACATGTGGAAGAACACACCTGCCACCTCCAGACATGACTGAAGTCTTTGGGATGAGAAGGGTTGCAGTGGGTTCATTGGCTCTGTTGGTATTAGCAACAACTGAGGCTGTTTTGCAAAGCAGAACAGGTGTTGTTGACCTGACATTTGCATCATACATTTGGGGTGTGCTTTCTTAGACAAAAATTCTAAATGCTCATTAGCAGTTAGACTGCATTCATTGTGCTGCTGGAGTGCATTTTCTACCATAGTTTCATAGAAAAGAAACCCAGTTTATGTACCCTGGGACTACTCTGTGAAATGAACCAAAGCACAGTGAGTGGGAATGATCAAATGATTCACTTCACAAGCACAGCCCTGATTTGCTCTGAAATGCAATGTGGATGCACCCATCATCTCCTTTCAGAAGGAGGTAGAACAAGGGACACAGCCTTAGTAGAAATTGGTGAAGGCAGTGAGAGCGGAATGTGGAGCCACTCAACATTCTGGAATAACTTCTAGCTTTCTCCATCCCTGTCAGTACCAGTGGAGGTAGAGAAGAGGGGGCAATGACAGGAAGGCTCAGAGAAGGAGAGAGGTCTGCATTCAGCTGATGCATTGGCAGTACTACTGCTATCAGTCACCAGAAAGAGACTTTCTCCAGTAGGAAAGAGTCTGGCCTGAGAATCAGGGAAGAAGGATTTGATCACAGCACACAATACATCACCGAGCTCTTACACTGGAAAGTGGTACTGAGGCTTTACCTGACAAAATGAACATAACCTAACGTACACACTGAGGTCAGAATCACTTATCAGAACATTTTCTTTTTCATTTTCCTCCCTGGCTTCTCTGTCATTTAACTGATGTTGACAAAGATCCAGTCTTATCCTGAAGCAAACTGCAATCACAGAGGGTTCAGAGACACAAAACAGAGACAGGCAGAAACTAAAAAAATGTAGGAAGAATTGTCGCTACAGTTGAAGTGGTGTCTTTTGAGGAAAACAGGACATTAATCTTACTAGGCTGAGACTCATGCTGCTGCTTACCTATTCTGCCTTGCAGCAATTTTAATAGCCTGCTGGTTTAACCTGCTGAGAAGGTGTAATTAATAAAACAGGCTGGAAAAAAAAATCCACATGAAAATTTTCAAGTCTTTTTTTATTTTTTCCCCAGGCCTGACTTCTTCCTTTATTTAATCAAAAGTTGATGGTCATTTTTGCCAAAACACTCTTCAACAGAAACATAGTAGGGGTTTTTTTTTGCTTGTTTGTTTGCTTTTTCTTTGCAGAAAGCTCAACTTTCTTATTTTCCTCTCAACAGTATCTCAGCAGAAGCAGAAGACTGGAGTGACAGCAGGATGCTGGGCAGTGGATGCTCAGCATCAGGGCTAAAGGAATGCTCTGCGCTTGGACAGTTTCATATGCTGTGCTCTGCCTGTTGGAGCAATGATGCATGATCATTGGGTACACTGCATGAAGAAAACAGTAGTATATTTATCTCTGTATTTATCAGAAAATGTATATAATATTTGGTGACGTTGATTTTACACCGAGATTATACTCACTGTACCTTTTTCTGTCAGGCAGACTGCAAACAGTGTTGCATATCCATTTCCTTTGGCTGTATAATTTGCTGGTTTCATTTAATTATACTGAAATATTTATGTTGTTATCTCAACATTTCTGAGGTAGTAGAGATCTTAGTGTTTCAGTGGGCCGCATAAGAGTGAGATATTAATCAATATGAGTAATGGGAACCAAAATCTGCCCTTAATAAGAGGCTTGACCCACATTGTTTTGAGACGCTGTTTAATTTTCAAATGGTTATTTTTCTTCATATTCAAGAAAATAGAATGAAAATTTGCATTATCTGAAAAAGTAATCTGAAGGAATATTAATCTGTTCCATTCCTTTTGAGGCAAAATCTCTGGATTATGCACGTTATGAATCAGACACATCAAAATAAAAATCCATTGACACTTTGGCAGAGGAAGAAATAATCAAGGCTCTTTAAAACTCAGATTGTTTCATCATAAAGATTAATGATTTTGCACCAAAATAACACACATACATTAGAGAAGCCTTGATGTTTTAGAAGTACTATTCTTTAAGTCTCTGTCCTGATGAAAACACAGTTTAGGAAAACAGCGGTAACTGAGTTTTTGGGTTTTTTTTTTTCTGTGATTTATTTTATTTTATATAGGACTTCCTTAAGTGTTTCTACTTGCATGTTTTCAATTAAATCCCTTTGTCAGATGCACATTCCTCTTAAAACATATGTACATGCAGCAGTTATCTTTTTTTTCTTTCATACTGGATTCAAGAGAATGTTAAAGCCCAGTTCTTTGTGTTTACATATTTGATTTGCTGTAAGTATTGCTCATACATTTATTTATTTATTTTTACATGACAGTGGCCAAATTTCCAAGTCAAAACCCAAGCCTTATTGTTCAGAGTAAGGGAGATCAGTGTGACCTGCTTATTATATATTGCTTATATCTAATATTATGTATATTTAAAAGGAAGATCAAGCCAGGATTCAAGCTGATACATCTGTATAAGGACTGGTTAAAAGACTTAGGACTGGCTAAAAGAGTAAGAAATATGAGTTCCTGACACTTGCAACCAAAATTCCCATTGAATTATTTTAACAATGGAAAATCTGAAAGAAAAAAGAAACACTGGGGGAAAAAAGAAAAAAAGAAAAAAGACATTTATACATGCAAATGCTCCTATATAAAACAGGATAAGTAGGGAGAAGGAAGTGCAGTGAAATGATTTGGCATCAATCCCAATTTGCTAAGATTAGGAAGAGTTCTGGAAGTGGTAACACACGGATAGCAAAGAAGCTATGGGCTGAATAAAGTGAAAATCTGATTGATGTATGCCTTGCCCCTCTCTAGGTAGTTTGTTGTTTGTTTATTTTAACTTATGTTAAGAAGGGGAAAGGAAGTGCTTCAGAGTGCAGAGTGTGGAGATGTGTTTATGTGGAAGCCGCATCCTTGGCCATGCTCTGCCAAGGCACAGCACTGTGCCTGTGGCAGTGCCTCATTCTCTTTTAAATGCACCCCTTCCTTCCCAGGCTGTGCCAGTGAGCCCTCTCTCAGTCCCAAAGCACTGGGATCAGAAGCAGCCTCAGTTAAGCTCATAATGCACAGAGCATTATTAGAATCATAGAATAATAGAATCACAGAATCATAGAATGGCCCAGGTTGGAAGGAACCTTAAGGATCATCAAGCTTCCACCACCCCATCACATGCAGGGCCACCAACCTCCCCATTTAACACTAGACCAGGCTGCCCAGGGCCCTATCCAACCTGGCCTTGAACACCTCCAAGGACGGGGCATCCACAACCTCTCTGGGCAGCCTGTGCCACCACCTCAACACTCTCTTGGTAAAATATTTCTTCCTGATATCCAACCTAAATCTTCCCTCCTTCAACTTAAAACCATTTCCCTTGTCCTGCCATTATCTACCCTTGTAAAGAGTTGGCTCTCCTCCAGTTTACAGGCTCCCTTTAGGTACTAGAA
This sequence comes from Chrysolophus pictus, assembly GCA_037305975.1. Classification (NCBI taxonomy): domain Eukaryota; kingdom Metazoa; phylum Chordata; class Aves; order Galliformes; family Phasianidae; genus Chrysolophus; species Chrysolophus pictus. The sequence goes on from CM074576.1 coordinate 65,258,895, forward strand.
GGCTGCAGTGAGGTCACCCTACAGCCTTCTCTTCTCCAGGCTGAACAAGCCAAGCTCCTTCAGCCTGTCTTTGTAGGGGAGGTGCTCCAGCCTCCTGATCTTAGTGGCTCTCCTCTGGACCCTCTCTAACAGCTCTCTGTCTTTCTTGTACTGGGGGCCCCAAGCCTGGATGCAGGTAGAAATTAAGTAGAAATAGAATTTTGTGCACAAGAATATAAAATATTTACTATTTTAAAGCTTTTTGGTATAAATATAAAGATTTTGTTGTGGCTAAAAAAAAAAAAAATTAATATACATATTAATCATATTTGGTAATGCTTTAAAGGGTTAACATTCCATTTACAAGTAATAATGACATTTTAAAAGCACTTTTTTTTACTCACCTTGTATCATAAATTGCATACAGTTTTTTGTTTTCTTCAACTGCATTCCTAAAAAGAGAGAAAGAGAGAATATAGATCTGTGACTGTTGCAGAGAAATAATAACAGAAAGAAATAGTCACTGCTTTTTGTGCAAAACACAATACAACAATATGATTCTGATAGAGCTATATGAATAATTTTCAGGAAAAAAAAATTGCACTTGATTCAAATGAACATTATCCAATTCCATTATTTTTTTTATTTTGGCTAGCTGAGCTAAAAAAGTACATGGAAGTCAAATGCACTGTAAAGTGAAATCATTTACCTCTGAGTTTTTGGATATTTGAATATGCGTTTAAACACATGTGGTTCAGCTAGAAAAGGGGAAAACTGAAGACTTGAAGCTTACTTCTATACTTCGTTTTTCAACTAAAATACATTTGACTTTGTAGAACAAATTGGTATTTTTTGGCTGGAGAAAAGATTTTCTTTTCTCTCGGTTTTTGTTACCACTTATTCTGAAACAGTCAAACAAATAGCACCACTGGTTTAAGGGGTAACTTGTTAGATAGATGTTAGATAGAATGCGTTGGCTTTGCTGGGATCAGCAATAAAATATAAGTTTTAGCTAAGTAGTTTCTGAGAAGGCGTGATGAATGTAAGGAGCACTCCATAATAAGTATTGATTTGTATCTTACAATCTGATTTATGTCTCTGTGCATTACTTTACCTGTCTACTTAGATGTTAAAGAGAAGAAACTAAAAGCATGGCGTAAATGATCCTGAATCTGAATGCATTAAGGATAACTCTTGGGTTTGGTCCCTGTTCCTGGAGTGATTAGGCATTTCACATTAAATGTGAACTGGATAAGGAATGTTAACTAGGGAATACTGTGGACACACAATTCCCTTGTACACTGTGCAGAGACTTGAGGCCTCTCTCATGTCATGGATCCCACTGTAGTAGCCAGTCATCTAAAACTGAACTGGTGAAACCAGTTAGGTCTCTGGTTAGATGCCACCATCTAGTCCATTCAGGATGCCCTGAGTTACTTGAGACACTGCATTGCGGCAGTCAAACATAACACAGGCCCTATAGGAGACCTACACTCTGCTGAAGAGATAATTGAAGTCCAAAGGCAATACCTAGGAACATCTCAGTGGTACGTGATTCCTGTGTAAGGGAACTAAGCTGAGACTCTCAGGTCTGATTCTAGACAAAACACAGATCTCCAGCTTTCTCTGCATAGGCTCCATTAGCTGTGTTGACTGGATCCCTGTTGACACAATGGGAATATCAAGTTTTCATGAAGACACCTACATCTAATCTGCAGATGAGTCCTACTCTTTGGTAGTTCTTTCAATAGCTCTAGGCAGTAGTTTTCACAAGCCATATTGCTCTAGATTTAAAGATCACAGTGTTGCATGCCTGAACCCACACCTGCTTTGTGGTTTGACTGACATTCTCAAGGACAGTTTTGTCTGGAGTCCACATTTCTTTGGTCCACCATGACTCAGTATATGCTTGTAGTAATTTCTTGAGTGCAGCAAAGGACAGAGCTGGAGAGGGAGAACAGAGAAGGGGCATCTCAAGTTCCAACACTGACCCAAATATACATGACAGTTGTCAGTAGGTATCTGATATCAGCAATCATATGGTCAGTGCTGGGACAAGGTCTAAGCTCTTTCCCGATGTGTGCACTTATAATTATTAAGGCTGAAAGAGACCTCCAAGAATCATTCAGTCCAACCATCCATCTATCACTAGTATTTCCCCACTAAACCATGTCCCATAGTACAAATATCCGAACACTTCTTGAACACCTCCAGAGATGGTGACTCCACCACCTCCCTGAGCAGCCCCTTTCAGCACCTGACCACCCTTTAAGAGAATAAATGTTTCCTAACATCCAACGCGAACCTCCCCTGGTGCAACCTGAGGCCACTCCCGCTAGTCCTATTGCTAGTTACATGGCAGAAGAGGCCAAAACCCACTTCATCACAACCTCCTTTCAGGTAGATGTAGAGGGCAATGACATCTCCCTTGAGCATCCTCTTCTCCAGACTGAACAGTGCCAGTTCCCTCAGCTGTTCCCCACAAGACTTTGTGCTCCAGATCCCCCACCAGTTTTGTTGCCCTTTTCTGGACACACTCTGGAGCATCAGTATCTTTCTTGTAGTGAGGAGCCCAAAACTGAACACAGTACTTAAGCTGTGGCCTCACCAGTGCTGACTACAGGGGGACAATCGCTTCCCTGCTCCTGCTGGCTGCACAATTTCTGATACAAGCCAGGATGCCACTGGCCTTCTTGACTACTTGGGCACGCTGCTGGCTCATGTTCAGCCAAGCTTCGACCAATATCCTCAGGTCAGTTTCTTCCACGCAGTCTTCCAGACACTCTAGACCAAGCCTGTAGAGTTGCCTAGGAGTTTTGTTGTAGCCAAAGTGCAGGACCCAGCACTTGGTCTTGTTGAACTGTGTCCCGCTGGCCTCAGCTCAATCATCCAGCCTGTCCACCTTGCTGCAAGGTATTGGAATAAATACTCTTAAATTTGAAGAGGCTGGAGCATGAAAGAGTATTGGAGCATGGTCAGCCTTAGTTTTCCTTTAGGATTATACTCCCCAGCATAACCAAGTTACAATTCCCCTACACATGTGAAGTATTTTCTGTGGCCACCTTGCATTTATGACTTCTGACATCCATCAGCAAAAATGCCAATGGCAGGATAGAATTAACTTAGTTTCTTTTTTTGGAAGAAAAATGATAACAGAAGAGGAGATCAGGAAAACGATTAGGCAAATGTAACAGGAAAGAATCAAATGTCATATTTTAAATGTTGAAGTTTCACAATGGGCTTTTATTCAGACTGATAATGCACTTCATTTTTTTTCTCCTTGTAAAAAAATGTAGACACATCTTGATGTTGAAATTCTCTTATTCAGCAGAGTGGTAAAATCCTTTGGTCCCTGCATCGAAAAATGCCTTCTTGTGAATGATGAGTAAATTGAGTTCATCTCTTACAGAAGTTTCCTACTGCTGCCTGCCTGGCACCAATAGAAGCTGTGCTTCTGAAAGTATTACAGAAGTAATTCCCCCATCACAGAAGCACCACATTAAAAGTACTTATATTAAAAGCACTTTGTTGTATATGAATATTGTTATATAATTGATTATTCCCATTAAAATGCTTTGCATCCTTATCACAACTTTAACAAAAGAAAAAACTGCTTTGAATATTATACATTCTCTTGCCTAGAGCCACTATTAGCAGAGAGGTTCTGTGTGCAGCCAGGCAGTCATCGATGGTAAATCAAATGGAGGGCATATGGTTTTAGTGTTGCTGCTGGTGGAGTATTTGTTGCTAGAAAGAGCTAATGCTTTGCATTTAAGATTATTAAACTAACAAAAATAGTAACTCATCTTTCTCTCCTTTTTCCTCCAGCTCCCTTGAAGTTTCACCCATTATAGTACAGAGAAAGATACCATGAGCAACCCATAAGGGAAGTTCGGAGTCTCCTAAACTATAAATTAACAACTTAGTGTTCTTTTTTTAAAGCCTGCACAACTTCTGGATGATACCTCAATTCAGAATGTCTCTTACTGGGATTCCTGCTTACAGTTGTAAACATCAAAAATTAAATGTCTTTGAGCCAGTTTGATAGGTTACAGTAATAATCAATGGGGCAAATAATAAAGTTGAAAAACACAAAAGAAGGGTAGATAAGTATAAGTAAGTATATGTAAGTGTACCATAAGAACACAGTAACTTTGATCGGAGCCTAAGCATAGCTAGATGTATAACTTCTGGGCATGTAAAATTGCATGAGACAAATACCATACATGGTGGGAAGGAACAACAGATCTGTTCCATTACATCGAGCACAATGCCCATCCAATAGCTTATCAGAACAAGAAGTTTTACATGTTTATGTTGGAGCTCCAGGAGGAAGATCTCTGCTAATGGAAGTAAGACAGGCAACAGGAAAGCTTTTACATTAGTATTCTATTTCTGGAATTGCTAGCATGCTTTAACTAAATGTAAGTTAAGTTTTACACATAAATAATCACTTCGTGTCACACCTTTAAATCCTACAAGGTCCTGTGAAAGCAGAAATTAAGTTAAATATCATATTCATTTGAAAATAATCTTTAGGAAAGTGAAATGTAATAGCCCCTTCTGGATTGAGGCCAGGACACAAAGCAATGCTGGTGAATCACAGAATGCTTAACAAGTAGTCTTGATGTTACGTATCTAACAAAATGAGTCAGCATAAAAATATAGGTACGAAGGCTAATAATAGGTAACATTAACAATAAGAAAGAGCTATTTCAGCTTCAGATTCTGAAAGCATCTGAACATGGACACCACTATTAAGAACAATATTTTTCTACTCCAAAAAAACCCTGCACACCTTCCACAAGTCTCATAGAAAGAAAAAAAAAAGGGATGCTGAACTCCCTCTCCACAGACTCATAGAATGCACACTTCATTCTATTTGAGTTTTTGTCATTCTGAAATGAAGAAAACACTTTACTTTTGTTAACTGGCCCAGTGTACACAATTGAGTCCAAATTAAGCCTCTACTACATGGCTGTGTTGCAATAACTACCAATTGTAACAGCCAAGTGCAAAGCTTCAAGGTAAATCCTCTTGAGAACAGTTACTTCTGGACTTCTCCCCAAAGACTGCCCAGCACACCATGCCAACCCTCTCTCCAGATATCCAGAAGCAGTGAGGCACTCGCTCCAATGAGTCATCAAAATTCAATTTCTCTTTTCAGCCCATGCTAACAGGGCTGAGTATTTCAAGGCATCACTGCCACCAAACGTGATAGGCACTAGGGCACTAGTAAATTATTTTCAATATCTAGGAGCATAACAAGAAAAGTAAGTAAGTACAGACTGAAATGCCAGATGCAAAATGGGAAACCATGTTTAAGAATCCCAGGATATTATAGACATATTTATTGAATTTCCACTGTAGATCTGCTGAAGCCTCAGAAGATGGAGGTTTCTGCTATAAATATAAGATTCACATAGCTATCTCTTATTTTTTTTAAGGATAAATTAAGTGGATGCAAGCCAAGTTTTCATAAATAATGCCAAAAATGTTTATGTATGAGAAGCTTAAACTATGTGGCTCTAGCTGAAATAAATGTTTCAGTGAACATGATGATTTAAAACATGATTTATTCAAATGTTATGTTAAGTAAGCATTCAATATGCTTTTATGTAATGCTGATGCCCAAGTTACATGTAATTATGGTGACACTATAGCATCCCTGATCTTTCATAACCTCTCTAGAAATTCATTTTTCCCAGCATCAAGCTTCACAAATACTATGGAAGTGACAATGTCACATAATATAAACAGTTACCGGAACAATGCTTTTCAGGTCCAGTTCTGTGAGGGAATTCTTGTTCCCTTTGACATCAGCCAGAGCTGGGAAGCTTAGCATTGCTTGGAAACATGTCAATGAATTAGCAAGCCTACAGACCTGTTCATTGGCATTTAAGAGTAAGGTAGGAGGGATGAAGTGAGAACACACCAAGATGTGGACTCCTGTTTACTCACATTTTAAATCACTAGTGTTCGTGAAGGTGTATATTTCTAGTTCTATAGCTCTATTCCAGCAGGTTCTGTACCACTTAGTCCACCATTTCTTTCTTTTTTTTTTAATGTATTCTACTTCAATTATAAAAATGATAAATACAGGGACAGCTATCAAACTTCAGGCAACAGCAGTGTGCACAAATTTGCCCTTGTCCTTACAGTAAAGATCCCAGAGTCACTGCAGATGCTTCAAAGTCCCAGCAAAATGTTCAGCAGATGTAAAAAATGTAAACAAGTGCTAAGAGAAATCAGAGAATTAATAGAACAAAACAGGACTGGTGCAGTATTTTATACATCTGTGGTCTACCCACATCCTGTAAGCTTTGTACAGCACTCTTCAAAGAAATTAAGAGATACATAAAGGTACAGGAATGAGCAACAGAAATGATTAGTTGTATGAAATGGCATTAGTAGGAAGAACGAGACTTAGGCTGAGACTGGGATCTGAAAGCAAATGAGGGAGGGGAGCCACGATAGATATATCTGAAGTCATAGACTGCATAAATGATTATTTATTATTGCTCATACTATAAAAAACAAAGAAGCACTCAGATGACCAAGAAGTGGGTTTAAAGCAAGCAGTACAAAGTCCTTTTCACACAATGCATAATTAAATTGTGGAGCTTGTTGCCAGAGGAAGCTGTGGAGGCCAAAGTTATAAATGGGCTCAAAAATCCATTAGACAAATGCATGAAAGGGAGCTCCATCAATGGCTATTAAAATCAACATTCTGAGTGCACCCTCTGGCTGAGGAAGTCCGTAAACCTTGGACTGCTTGAAACTGGAAGGTTACACATAGGAAAGAATTACCTTCTATCTGTCCTATTTCTTATTGGTTTTTCCAAAGCTACAGCCTATTTTCAGATGCAGGAGTCTCAACTAGAGGCAGCTCTGGCTTGATTCAGTATAGGAATTTTTTATGTCCAATGTGATTAGAAATACATGTTCTTGGTTTACTGTGACCTAGCCCTAGAATAATTTTCAGGTCTTTGACTGTCCTGCTGTTGGGATTGCTACAATCTCCACAAATCAACCACTGTTTTTGTTTCTCTTTCTTTCTGTTAGTGGTCCTTCACCTCAGAAATTCATTCAGATACATATTTCAGATTTTTCTTCTCCCATCTCCTGAAGCACTTGTGTACACGCCAGGATGATCAGAATTTCGATGGTGTCCTTTCTAACCCTCCTGAGCTACTAAAGTGCTGTCATAAGATACATTATTTTAATAAAGAAAAATTTGGATGTATTTAGTGCTCATAAAATCTGGTAGTCAGTAAATAAATAAATAAATAAATAAATCTCTCTACACATTCACAAACCAGCATATGTATCTGGCAAGTGTATTCTTATTACAAGAGGCATAAGATCTACTTCTTGGTACAAGGATTGTGCACCTTTGATGTGCACTGAAGTGCATTTAACTTCAGAGACAGGAGGAATTCTGACTTAGAAACCCACTCTCTCAGCCTCTTCAATTTCTTTCTATTCTTTTCAACATTTTTTTTTTGCGTCTTCAGAATTTGCATTTGTAGTCTGATAAACAAAAATTAATTCACGAAGAATGGTCGATGCTACTTCAGAACTACTCATGCCTATAAAGGTCAGTTGCCCACAAAGGGACCTCAGGTTTTCCATGCCAGTTGGTACGGGAGATAGAAGGGAGTTCCAAGTCTCATCCTTTCATCCCCCTGGGGCTTACATTCGTTATTCATTGAGCTGTCTTACTCAGTGCAGAGGTCATCCTGATCCAACACTGTTTTGTATGAAAGTAGGTGTTCCTAACATGCTCTGTGCTGAACTCAGTGCTGCTGTATAACAGCCAGGCCAGTGAGCACATTTTCTTCACTCGGTCCAGTAGGTGCCCCTCAAGTACTTTTAGTGACAAAACATAAGGTGTCCTTGGTTTCCTTAGAGGATAGGGCCTTCATTGATCATTCCTTGGATTTTTGGTTATCTATGGGAAACAAAACATTCTTTCCTTTTCTGTTGTTTTGTTTTAAAAAATAAGTTTCCATGAAGTACCAAAGTATTTTATTTATTTGAAAAAAACTATAATGAGGAAGAATAATTAGAATTCCATTCTAAACTGCATTGTGAATGTACAAATTGTTTTACAGAAATAACTGTAACAGAGTTAGGAGCGCCCTGACACACAAACATTTGCAAACAAAACTAAACTCCAAATTGTGCATGGGAAAAAATAAAACAAAACAAAACAAAATAAAATAAAATAAAATAAAATAAAATAAAATAGAATAAAAGAAGTTGAATATGTGTACAATCAGATGACATAATCAGTTGGATATATGAGTGAGGATACTTCCTTACAGATTGCTGCTGTTTGATAAGTACAGATCAAAACAAGGACTCCAAGTGATCGTTAGCTCTTTTGGTTATTTAGGTAAGAAGTCTTTATAAATTCAAAGGCTGTCAGCCCACAGTGTGTCAGGAAACTTGAATTTAAGAGCCCAGCCCTAACATTTACATTCCTAGGTTATCTTTCAGAGCTGGTTGTAGCTGTTAAGAATATTTCCTTTGGGACCTTTAAGTGCATTGTATCATAGCCTCAAGCTATACTTTCTTTTATCCACAAATCTTCTTTAAACATCAGAAGTTTTGATTTAAAAGAGAAACAAGCTGGTAACAGAGTGTATGCATCTCTTCCCAGCTTCACGTAAAGAATGAGGGTGAGATAACTGTAAAGCTTAGCTAAATAGCTGTGGCAGTCTACAAAAAACTGCAAATGTTCCATGAACTGAAAAACATGGAAATGGTCTTTGCTTTAAAATTAATGAAAAGAACTAACACCATTTTTATTTTACAGATTTTTCAGGTGTACCTAAATACACTTAAACTGTTCTGAATATACAGGGTCATCCCACCATCTGTTGCAGGAGTGCTAATTTAGCGTTTTTAATAGGGCTCAGTAGAACTTCAGCAGCTAAAACTTTTGTTTAAAATGCCAAATGAGCCTCCAGTGACCATGGAATACTCTCAATGTCCTCTTGTCTTTGATAGGAAAACATCGACTTTTTAAGAAGTAAAAGGTTGAGATATTTTTATGCGAGTGATGTTTCTAAATTGCTTCTATCTATATTTTAAAACATAGTGAAGTGGTGCCTTATATGAAAAAAAGTCTGCTGATATTCAAAACACATTTTTTTCAATACCTCAGCTAATCAAGAATTTTATAAACAGTTCAAGTCTGAAATACATTTGTAGCCAGTAAACAAATGACAATAATAATAAAAATAAAAATCCATTAATACTCCTTTACTTAGTCATATTCATTCAATGTTAATTCACAGGAGTCTCCAATTGCCTTGCTTTGTCCATCATCTTTAGAAATTGTACTATGCACCCAAAATGGCTAAAAGGATTTAATGTAGTTTTAAACTACATTTAGTGTTTTTCTTTCAATGTTCTCAAATGTTGATATACTTATGTTAGACAGCATAATCCTGAGGTGTGTGAAACCTCAAAGAAGAAAGTAGGTATTTGTCTCCATTCAAAAACCTCACTCAAGGAATAAGAGGCAAACACCATGGAATTCAACCATTTGTTGATGCCATGCCATGAGTCCAGGTTGTAAGGTTTCCTTGGCACATAAGGTGGAGAATATGCATCTCCTCAAATCCACTACTTCATTTTATCATTCAGTAGATATTGGTGGTATTTACCTCCCATGAAAGCAGCTCCGCGTTCAAGAATGCTTTCACCAAAATAAATCAATCAGACATCCATTTCAGAGTACTTCAGACATTCTGATGCTCTTCCTTTTGGCACACATAACTCTTTTTCATAGATGTATTATACATGATTAAATATAGATGAACTTTGAGCTGAGATTTAGGAGCTATGAAGGAACTGACTTTCTACTGATAGTCGGGTGACCATGAAGTGGTCGTCAGGCAAAGAAGACACCAATTTCTCTGCCCCCAGAGAGGCTGTTATTACTCCCAAACTACTGACTTCCTTTTTTCCTTCCACCACACCCTGAACCCCTTTGGCATGTGGATCCCTGGCACTGCAGGTTAGTCACTGGATAGGATTCCAGAGGAACAGAGTGTTCCTCTCTTACTCGATTATAGCTGTACAGAGATTTGCCATTTCACTGGGTGTCTGTACATTTAGCAGCAGCTTTAAATCTTAGCCAAATCTCTCAGTAGGAATGTCCATAATGAAAATAAGACATAGTTCACTGAACTTTAGATCCAATTTCTTTTTTGCTTTAGAAATCAGTGTCATATTACGCTTTATAAATTTTCTTGATTTTCATTCAGTACATACAATCTAATAACTTTCAGAAAGTTTAAAATCTCATTCTTTAAAATGGTAGCAAATTGAACAAAACGTCAACGTTTATTCCTTCCTTAATATGATCCCTTCGATATTAAGTGAAATTGCTACAGGTCCACTGCAATTGATGCTAGATTGAAAGAGAAACCTGTGGAGCTGACAGTTTCTACATTCCATTGTGCCATGTTCTGGTGTCTTTTCCAGTTTCCTTTCTGGAAAGATTAATTTAGCTAGCAATATAAATCAATATTTTTTAGTCATATTTTCTTCCTAATCTGCTTTCATTGGCTCAATTCACTTAGAGCAATAATTACAAAGCAATAACTCTAAGAAAAAGAAAACACTGTTATGAGTAACAACTTTCTCTCTATTTTTCTGTTAAGATGGTTAAGTGGAACTATAGGCCATATTGTGCCTTACGTGAACATGCCTGCTCTGAACTTTGTGGTAGGCTGTGCAGCCCATGGGAATTCTGGAGCTCTGTCTCTCCCAGCAGATACGTCCCAGATGCTGCACTGTCCTGGCCTTGTTTCCCATCCTGGAGAGTAGGCCAGGAGTGTAAAGGTGATACAAACAGACACAGCCCTCAGCAAAACACATGACTCAGCCTTGGAAGAAAGTGGGAGGACACACACTTTCCTGTTGAAACTATGGCATGGCTTCCCTGCTGAAACCTGAATCAGATCTGGCACTGAGCCCTGAATTGCTGCCTGATATTTCAGTGATTAGAAGAGTGTATAGTTGGGAAGATACAGAAAACTCATGGAGTGATTGAGCATTCTGGCCATTCTTGTATCGGGAATTGCAGTGAGACAGGACTGGGAACTAGTGATATCCCAAGAGAAGAGAATCTGGGGCAGGTCTCATCTGTGCAGACAGAATGGGCCAAAAAAATCTGCATGGCCCAGACTTCATGAAGGTCACCATGGGAGGAGAGTGCAATGCTGGCTTAAGATGGGTGCTGTGGCTTAACAAGGACTATTCTGCTAACAAATTCAATGTATGGACAGATTTACCATGTTTCTCCTCTGGAAAGGACCCCACCATACTGTGGTACTGGATAACAGCATTCACAATTTGGAGTTGGTTAGTATGAACTGTGGGGAATCCCAATGACCTTTGAGACCTTGATGCACCATCAACTAGGGGACTGAGTCATTTTCCTTAGAATTAAATAACAGGAAAACTTTGTAACATGGTCAGCAAGAGATATTTTAAGGCTTCTATTTCATATCTTCATTAGCAGAAGTCAGAAGATTTTACAAAGAGAAGTATTTCTTTAATACCTAGGGCAACTTCAATTTTTGGCCCCATCAAAACACTTTGCTAATATTTATCTTGTATGATATAGGAAGAATTTACCATATCATTGAGTGCACTGAGGATTAATCCATTCATTTTTGTAATGTACTTATGTATTTCCAAGTGCAGATACGCACAATTCTGTACTTGAGTTTGCTTTTTCCTTCTGCTGCTCTGCTGTACCTGTTATCTTTGTACTGGTAGTATTAAAGAACATTTTGTTCAGGATAACTGACATTTTTATTAGAAGGATCTTAAATAGGGATTCGATAATTCAATTTTCAGCTAAGAAAAATAATAATAAATAAAAAATGCTGCAGCCATCTTCTTGTTCCTTCCTAATTGGAGGTTAATCATTAATCTTTCAGCCACCAGGGAAATACATGTAAGGAAAGACTGAGAGGAAAATGGAAAATAAAATAAAAGATTGAACTGAAATGACCCACAATGGCAAGTGTCCAAGCCAAAGTGACCAATATCTGAGAGTGTCTACATGCAACAGAGAATGGCAGGGAAGACTTCTATTATTAATACAGGCATCTGAAGGCCTAGAAGCCATGCTACAGCACCTACACCTGTACAGGAAATCTGAATGGTTCAACCTTCTAATTAGGCACTTTGCTCAGCTTTCCACACCGGCACCTGAGTGTGTCCAGTCAACCTCAACTCTCTCATGCATCTCAGCCAAAACACAAGATATACAGCTTCAGCTCCTTGCTACCGTAACATCCTTACCTTAATTGTAATGTGTGCAGTTACAGCTGGGTTAAATGAGAATGTCACTATTGCATAGCCACTGCTTGCCACTGCAGATTAAGCTGGGTTTAGACACCGTTTTTATTATGAGCATGCTTGCGGTACTTGCTCACAGCTTGACACTGCAACCAGACCAGGAGTGGTGATTTATGGTCCATCATTCCTCCATTCAGGTGTTTCTCTGGTCTCACTGTGACCTTTTCAAAGTACATTCTGCAATATGAAAGATGGCAGTGATCCTTCTTTCCCCTTAATCTCTTTCCCTGACACCAAGAAACAGACATCAGTGTTTCAAATTGTTTTTGATTGCAAGCATCAGGGTGGTGTTCCAGGAAGACATGAGTTTTATGTTTAATTCCAACTACAGCCAGGTTGCAATCATTTTGATATATCCTAGCTCTGAATTCCTTTTGCTTAGCATGGCCTTTGCTGAAATTTTGCTTATTGCAATCATCTTTGTCCCTTACTTCACAACAGCAGCAGTATTCCAGCGGCTCTGTTTTTCCTGGAAGATCATGATAAGAGGCTTTTTCCATTGAACATCATGAGTGACTGAAGGGAATGGACATTTTCTGCTCAGTTCTCTGTCATGTCAGAACCCACATGAAAATTCAAATTTGGATGATTCCTACTCTACTTACATTCCTCTGTTTTCTAATATCCAAGTGTTGCTGAAGATGCAGACTTAGCCAACAGAAAACACTAAACAGAAGATATTAAAAGAAATGTAGGCCATCAGGTTCTGTCAGACGGCAAAGCAAAGGCATATGTACCTCTGGCAGTCTTTCAATGAGTGGCAAGGCTGCTGCGTTCAGAGCAAGCTAGAGATTTCTTCACTGAAATCTCTTCTACAGTCAATCTTTTCATATGCAAACTATTCTTAAAACATTTTCAGTTTGAGACAGCAGATGTTTAATTCATAAGTGACAAGAGGTAACAGCCATTCCTGACACTAATTTTGTACCTGTTGTTTGTATCCTGCACATCACTGGTAGCATCATTTGTAAAGTGGAAAGTAGGAACCTGAAGGGCAGTGTTGTAAATATCTTTCTAGAGAGTTAATCATAGCACTAACTCTGCATATGGGATCAGATGCAACAAACTGACATGCCCAGAAAGAATAGTGTGCACAGTCCATAAGATCAGGGCACGTGAAGAGACATTTATGGAAAATATTTGCTCTAGAATATTTGCTCATGAAGATTCTCAGTGTAAGTAAGAAAGAAGAAATCCTTTAAAGATATCCTTTTAAAGTGTTCTTTCAGGTCATATATTGTTTTATTTTATGTAGTATATTCCTATTATCTCAAATAGCTCTCAGATATTGCAGATAAGAATATCAAATGAATGTCTAGAAATATGTGGAGTTAGAATTCAATAAAACATGCTCCTTTATTAGACGCATTGAAAGGCTGTAGGTATTATGCAGCAGATGATTCCCCTTTATGTCAAGACTATTTCAGATAGCACAGTTCTAATTTGATAAGACTAAATTTTAAATCTAGCATCACCAAATGGGGCAGAGATAAGCCCAACAAATCTGTACGAGTTCTGTCTTGGCATAGCTCGGATCGCCTCATGTATAGAAAAGTAAGCACAATTCTGACTATGCTCAAATGAACCCTGTCAGGGGAATGCTGCAATGACACATCGTATACACAAACACAAAACAGAGAATGACAATTCAGATCTCTGAACGATGTAATTGTGAAGGGACATTTGGCAGCTTGTTCTGTGTATTGCACATGCTTTTCACAGATGTGATAGCAATGGTCTAATAAGCAGTTAAATTGAAGGATAAACATGCTGAGACTACTCTAATAAAGTTTGACTCGAAGTGTTAGCAAACCATTGGTACAGTAGATTTCACTGCTTTCCTTGCTATTTTTAATAGCAAAAAAAAAAAAAAAAATCAGTTTGTCAGAAGAGGAGCCCTTTGTATTCAAAGACAGAGCCACTGTGAGAAGAAATTTAATAGGTCGTCTATCCTGCAAGTGATCTGAGAACTCAGAAAAATGCAATATCAGAACAGAAGTGTGATTGTGTTATCAGAACAGACATTAAGAAGAAGGAAAAAAAAAGGCAAATTTGTTTTTCCTGTTTTTTTAGACAAAGATAATGGCACATGAAAAATGGATACATGTGCATAGCTGAAAAGCTATTTCTGACCAAAGCACTAATAGCAAGGTGCAAGTTACAGACCTAATCACATGCCTGTACAGCAGACATTTGCCTTAGAAGTATGTTGTGATGGCTGCCAAAATCAAGTGTTTTAATGTCAGAGAACACTGTAATATGAATGGACGATGAAATCCTAATTGTGCTTTCCTGTACATCAGTATTCAGTTTTTTTTTTCCAAATGTTTTGTCTCCTGTTTAGGTTTTTTTTTTTCTTTTTTCTTTTTCCTTTTTCTTTTTTCTTTTTCCTTTTTCTTTTTTCCAGAGAAGGCTTTATCATTCATTACACAGGATAAGTAAGCACTGATTACACAGCACCTACTGAATAAGCAGCTACTTAGAAGAGTAATCTTCACCAGCCAGTTAGTAGTGCCTTATTTGCTGCATACCCAAAGCTTGCAATAAATACAGAATTATTCATATTTTCCTGGTCTTTTCTGGGCCACTCATCACTGTAGTATTTGCATGCCTCAAGAACACAGATGAGTTTATTGAAAGATAGGAGACCACTATTATTCCCATTTTACAGCTGAAGAGATAGGGACTTGCCTGAAGCTACATGGTGAATTAGTGGCAGAGCAAGGATTAAAATTCATGGCTTGCAACCCTATGCACATTGCTGGAAACTGCACTGCCTTTTTGCAGGAGGTGCTGAGAAACTGCAGCTCTCACTGACTTCATCTACCACAGCAAGTGCTTAGCTTTGCTCTATAAGCCTTGGGCAGCCCAAGCTGGTCATCCATGAAATAGGACACACAGTTAATAGTCAGCTGTCAGTATAACTGGCTTATCATACAATCATAGAATTGTTTGAGTTGCAAGGGACCCTTAAGGGTCAGTCTAGTCCAACTCCCCTGCAGTGAACAGGGACACCCACAGATAGATCAAGTTGCTCAGAACCCTGTCCAGCTGGACTGTGAATGTCTCCAAGGAGAGTGCTTTCACCACATCTCTGGGTAACCTGTTCCAGTGCCTCAGCATCATCACTGTAAAAAAAATTTGTTATGACCAAACTACATCTCCCCTCATTTAGTTTGAAACCATTTCCTCTTGTCCTGACACAACACTGCTAAAAAAAAAAGTCTGTCTCCTTCATTTTCATAGCCCCCCTTTAGATACTGAAAAACTTTCTCAGGTCACCTTATAGCCTTTTCTTCTTCAACCTGAACAGCCCCAACTCTCTCAGTTTGTCCTCATAGTAGAGGCGTTCCATTCTGTGGACCATTTTTGTGGTCCTCCTCTAGACATGCTCCAACAGTTCTATGTCTCTCCTGTACTGAGGACTCCACATCTGGAAACAGTACTCTAGGTGAGCTCTGATCAGTTTTCATAGTTCTGGCCCAGTTCAGCATGGTTCTGTGACTGCTGGGGTTGGGAGACCCACAGATTCACACCCTGGAAAGGGGAAGGGGGTAGGGAAAATATAGAGATGGGCCCAGAGGAGGAAAACAACAGCGGCAACAAGCTAAGGCAGAAAACTAATTTACTAAATATGATAACAGGATGCAAGATAACACATTATAATACAATATAATTGGAATTGAAGCTAATAAATCAAATAAAATGAGAGTGAGAGAGAATCCAAGCCAAAAGGCCTTACTCTAATGCCGAAGGCAAGATGGCTAGGGAGCACACAACTCAGAGATGAGTAGAAAAAGAAAGGGATAGCAGCCTCATCATCCCCAAACAGTTTTATCTTTCCCTCTGAATGGAAAATGGAAATGCAACAGCAAAGTCTTCTGGGAGCTGTAGTACATCTCTTCTGAGACTCTCAGCACGTACATGATGTTACGATGTAGAATACCGATAACAAAAATCATAAAACCATGACACCAGTGCAGAGCAGAGGGGCAGGATCACATTCCTCACCCTATGGCTGGCCATGCTTCTTTTGATGCAGTTCAGGATTCAGTTGGCTATCGGGGCTATGAGGGCACATTGCTGGCTCATGTCCAGCTTGCCATCCAGCAGTACCTCCAAGCGCTTTTCAGCAGGGCTGTATTCCATCCTTACATCCCCCAGCTTGTACTGATTGCAGGGGTTGTCATGACCCGAGTGCAAGACCCTGCACTTGGCTTTGTTGAACCTCCTGAGGTTCACGTGGGTCCTCTGTGCAGCCTGTCTAGGTCTCTCTGGATGGAGTCCCATCCCTTGGGTGTGTCAACTGCTTTACATAGCTTGGTGTCATCCAAAACTTGCTGAGGGTGCACTTGATCCCACTGTCAGTATTGTCAGAGGAAGATACTAAAAAGCATTGGTCCCACTACTGACCCCTTTGGGACACCAGTCATCACTGATGTTCACCTGGACATTGAGCCATCGACCACCACTCTCTGGGTACAATCTCACAACCAGATCATCAACCACCAAGCAGTCTATACATCAAATCCAGGTATTTCCAATTTGGAGAGAAGGATGTTGTGGGGGACTGTGCCAATCATCACATTAAGAAGCAAGTACTTTAGTACAGTGTTAACAGAAGACTCTTGAAAACCATGTCAGCCACTTCTGGGTGAAGGCATTAGCTACTGGGGTTCTGACAGTGGCAGAGTGGATGATTCACTTTCTTTTAGCATAAATGTTGGACCTCAAAAAGCTGTGATAAAAGAACCATAACTTGATTTTAACAAAATGGCACTTTATGGTGAAATACATTTAGAGTGGAAAACCCACTGACAGGCTAGAGAACTCTTTTCTTGGATCATTCACCTGAAACTCATTCCCTCCTGCTGTCTTGAGCATGCCCAGAATTCCGCCCCAGTATTCTCTACATCAAAATCATTGATTCATTTTTGATAGTTCTTGTTTTGTGTATTTTTAGCTAACTGGAAAAGCACCAGTAGATCAAACTGCAGTCATTCCAGCAGTTGTATTTTATTTAATTCACTTTTTTTTTTTATCTTTGAAGCTATGTTTTTGATCCTCTCTATGCACTTGAGATGATTTGCTCATTGATCGTTCCCATGTTTTGGCTGCTGTCGTGTGCACATACAGCTGTTAAAATTAATGTAGGTGTTAGCTCTCTGAACCCACAAGTGACGCTATTTAGACATGCAGGTTGAGTTCCTTGTGAATAACTGACCCGCAGTCTGCCATCCATTCAAATATGTAGATGGAAATTTGAAACTAATCCACTAATTTTCAGTTGGTGAAGGTGTGAAAAGCATGGTGATAAATCCAGCTTATCTTGCTTATGCAAGTAGTCCTGTTTCTCTGAAATTTGCAGTCAATGGAGTTGGTGTGGGCTTCAAAGCAGGATCAGACTTACATATATATCTCAATGCAGGGCTGGTGGGATGTACTTTTTTATGATCCTGAGGCCTATTTGTGCAGCCCTGTCCCTGTGCCACACTGTTCCTCCAGTCCCCATGCCTCTTTGCTTCTTTCAAAAACTACAGCAGAGGTGTCCAAGGCAAACACTCTGCATCTGGGACTGTGTGTCGATCTTCGATGACCTCTCTATACAACTTGGAGGTCAGGTGCTTCCTTTTCCTCCAGGTCAAACTGTCCTTGGCAAGGGCTGGTATGGCAGGTCTGCATTTTCACCAGACAGATGAACCCTGAACACTTCACAACTTCTGTAAAAGTGGAACAGTTTGCCAGGAAAGACCAAGGAAATCCATGCAATGTTTCCTATGTCCAACGAGATAATGGTTCCCCATATCAAAGAGTTAATAAGTACTTAAGCATGGGTTGTATGCCAGTTCCTCATAGCTATTAATAACTGCTTTTGTGACAACATCCTCCTTTTCCATCCCAAACATCCATTGAAGAGGGGGGGTGAAGAGGCGTTTGGCCTCTTCTCGCAGGCAAAAAACATGACCCGGGGAAATGGCCACAAATTGTACCAGAGGAGGTTTAGGTTAGACACGAGGAAAAACTTTTTCTCTCAGAGAGTGGTCAGGCACTGGAATGGCTGCCCAGGGAGGTGGTGGAGTTGCCGTCCCTGGTAGTGTTCAAGAGGCGTCTGGACGAGGAGCTACGAGATACAGTTTGGTAGCTTGTGGTAGCAATGGTAATGGAAGGACGGTTGGACTGGATGATCTTATAGGTCGTTTCCAACATTGTGATTCTATGATTCTATGATTCTATTGACTTTTTTTAGAAATATCAAACCCCAAATGCAAATAGTTCCAGTGTTTTACTCTACTTTTCTTTTGGCTAACTCCATTGCCAAATTTTAGCCTGCTCTGCAGTTGTTTCTGTTGTTTTGTGAGCATGCCACCTACATTTTTAATTGAATACACCATTTGCCAGGAGAAAAAAAAAAAGTCCCTACTTATTATTCATGCAAATCTCATTCTTCAGACTCCAACAAACACTCGTGGACTGACTCATAATTACTGGGTCACACTCAAGGCATAACCTTTGCTGATGCATGGGCATAGTTCCACTGCCCTTCACTTATGCCAATTTATAGTACATGAAGGTCCAGCTTATTGACTGATACATATAATATGTGCTATTAATTGTTTCTTTCTGAATTCTAGTGCACTGGAACTGAGGAAAGGTTTTCATATGAAGTTCTATGACTGACATCACCTGGTATGGTATATGCTTGATATAGTTCAATCATTAATATTTATCTTCTTCATGCCTTATAGTAGATCACTCTGAAATCCCCACCAAAAACTTTTCCAAAACAAGGCATTTGGAGGTTAAATTGTCTTCTTTTTTTTTTTTTTTTTAGGAGCTCTTTCCATTTTCTGTAAATGTTAATTCTAGATCGAACCATTTAAAAGCTATTTTTTTCTTGAAATTTTATTAATTAGAGCACTTGAATCTATATAACAGAAGTCAGCTTTAATGGGATTTGGAACTGCTGACAACATTTATTCCCACCAAACCCCTGCCAGCAATTTCAGTCTGAAAAGCAGTATACTGCAAATCCTAAAATAAATGTAAGTTGTGTCTACATCTTTCCAAATGGTATGCATTAATGTATTTTTTGTAGTGGCAGCTAATTATTACTGTGAGTCATTAAAGGGTAACTTGAAAGCATTTGTAAAATTTTACAAGTGTGCAAACTAATGTTTGCTGGCATCATTGACAGATACCTGTGTTGATCACAAACAGAGATAATGAGTTCTGTCAATTTGCCCAGCGCACTTTTAAGCAACCCAGAGAAATGCAGTAAATATGGTAACTATAGCAGCCAAAAGAGATGCGAGTTCATCAAAACAACTTAAAACATGCTAATCCAATCTTATCTGAGCATTTACATAGCCAAAACCCAGATGACAGGTAGACTTGTTATGTACAAATATGTATCAATAGGCATAAATATTTATAGCTTATAACCTAAATATGAGAGATGTACATACATATGTATGTATAATAACATTGGCCGTATTTAACCAATTTCTAAACTTCACATACTCTGTCCTTAACATCACTAAGTACATTAGGCTACATCAGTCCTATGCTGTCCATGAGAGCACTCCTGTCTATTACAGACATTTGAATATATGCTTAATGAAGAATTTATTAAGATCAATCCGTCCGTCTTAGTTCAATGATTTTTATGTTGTTACTTCGAAGATTTGTTCTCTCCTTCCTGCTGTGAAGGAATTACATGTATAGTATCATATGCATAAACCAAGGAATACTGATGTACAACTTGTATCCTCTGGTTTAAGCTTCATTAATCTTTCTTTATGAATCATATGTATGAGAGCAAATCATTGTGGTTATTCTCCATCAATCGCTTTCTTAAATGCTTAAGAATAGAGAGTGAGTTGTTTTTTGCTTAATACAATTAAAGGTGTACTCTGTCCTTTCAAGAAATGCAAGAGGCAGTGTGATACTGAAAACATGGACTTGAACCACCAGATAAGAGGCTTTAATGGTCATACGTAATGCTGCCCTAATGCCACATTATTTCTCAAGAACAGGTATAACTGCTGCTCCAGCCAGCTGAAACACTTACCAGCAAATTTAGCCATTCTGAAGAAATTAACTAAACATATTTTATATATTATTGCATCGTAAAGCCTCAGCTCAGAAGTTTTCTTATTTGATGCCCACTTGTGTGCAATAAAAAATGTGCTAAGTGTACACAGAAAGCTGTAACATTTTAGATGTAAGCATATGTCACCAGTGTTTAGCATAATCATCGAATCACAGAATCACAGAATCACTTGGGTTGGAAGGGACCTTACAGATCACCTAGTTCCAACCCACTGCTGCAGACGGAGCTGCCGCTCACCAGATCAGGCTGCCCAGGGGCAGCTGAGCACCTCTAGTTGAACACATTAGTTAGAAGCATTATAGCTGTTTAGAAGAACACTTCTGCATTATTGTTGCTCTGTATGCAAAATGGTTCACATATTTAATGGCTAAAAGTTAAATTTTAGAGCAGTAGGAGATCCACAGAAAATTGCCTGGGAACTTCAGGATACGTGAACTGCCGCTGCTCAGTAAGCAGCCACACCGAGAGAATGCAAAATTCATTTCTGTTTGCTCTCTATGCACTTACTTTTGGCTTTCGAATACACCCGACTCTCACAAGGCCTGCGCAGAAGCTTAAGTACCTCTTAAGTACAGCCATGCCCATGCTGTTTGCATAACACCTATGGGTACAAAGCAGAGAACCTGTAACTGATCCAGCTCAAAGGTGAGCAAAATGTGACCTTCATCTCTCTATCCAAAGAGCCACTGAAGGAACTGGGGCTGTTTAGCCTGGGGAAAAGGAGGCTGAGGGGAGACCTTATTGCTCTCTTCCAATATCTGAAAGGTGCTTACACCGAGAGCGGGGTTGGTCTCTTCTCACTGGTGACAGGTGACAGGATGAGGGGGAATGGCCTCAAGTTGCACCGGGGTAAGTTTAGGGTGGATATCAGGAAACACTTCTTTACAGAAAGGGCTGTTAAGCACTGGAATAGGCTCCCCAGGGAGGTGCTTGAGTCACCATCCCTGGATGTGTTTAAAATCCGTTTGGATGTGGTGCTCAGGGACATGATCTAGCGGAGGGCTGTTGGAGTTTAGGGTAGTATGGTTAGGCTGTGGTTGGATTCGATGATCTTTAAGGTCTTTTCCAACCTGCACAGTTCTATGATTCTATAATTCTGTCAATCTGCCCTGGCCTGGGCATCAGAGCTAAGCAGCGCTCAGGGTAACCCATCTCCCACACTGCCTCTGCTCACAGCACCAGCCCCACCCGCCCTCACCTGAGCCCTCTTCACGTTTCACATCCACACCTGGCAAAAGAACGCTGCCTCAGTCCTTCCGTGGCAAACCGTCTGTGAGCACTACTCTCATCTAAAAGTGTTGCACAAACCTCAAATCTTGCAAGCTCTTGCTTGCAAGAAAGCTTACCGTCTAAAAACCAAACTGCGTCCTTACAGAAGTGCGTGAGCCTTGCCGCTGCCAGCAGAGCCCCAGAGCACACGGCGGGGCGACCCATGCGAAGACGGGCTCGGGCAACAGCGCGCGGGCGCCCCCTCGCGGCCGTCTCCCAGCGGCGCACCCGTGGCTGGGTGGAGCCGCGCTGCCCCCCGGCGGCGGCACGGGGAGAGAACGGCGCTCGGGCGGCCCGGGCCGGGCGGGGCTGGAGCACTGCCGCGCGGTAAACACGGGTGTAGCGAACCTGCTACCTGTCGGGCAAATCCTGTCAGGAGCGTTTTTGTTTTGCCTGAGGCCCGAAGAGCTGCGGGAGCGCGGGACAGGGCACGGCTCCCATAGCGGCAGGGAGACCCAGAGCAGGAGTTCCTAAGGCTCGTTCGTCGGGTTATGGAGAGAGAACACCGTTCTCACAACGTCACCTATATGGAGGTGTGAATAGTTGGAGACAGAAGGCGACTCGCTGTAAGAAATCTGGTATTTAAACACTCCTAGGCAGTAACATCGGGAAAAGCTCCCGTCGCTCCATGCTGCCTCTTGCAGCTGTTTTTGGGCTGTGGCAGGGTTCATTCACAACTCTGTATCCACCCGTGTAGCCTGCTGTAGGGATCCTGCCTTAGCAGAGGGGTTGGACTCGATGATCTCCAGAGCTCCCTTCCAACCTGACAGTTCTGTGATGCTGTGGTCACCAAGGAAAGAGGAGGAGACCAACGTGTGGCATTGGCTCTGCACCCCAGGGACAACCACACATCATTCATTGCCTGAGAACAGCATCGAGCCACAAATGGAGGATTTGAACCCCAGGGTGCATACTGCAGGGTAGGGAGCTGCTCGTCCTGTCCTGCCTTCAGCGGTGGGATCCATTCCTCGGAGGTTTTTGATAGATCTAAGAAGAGGTGGTGCAGTCCCTGGAGGTGTTCCAGAACCGTGTGGATGTGGCACTGAAGAATGTGGTCGGTGGGCATGGTGGGGTTGGGCTGATGGTTGGACTGGGTGATCTTTTCCAACCTTAATGATTCTATGATTCTGTGATATTTATCACAGGTAATGCAAAATGCTGAGTGCACCTCAGGGAACTTAGAGGAGTCAGGACTGTGCTGTAGCCACGATACCCATCCCACCATCACAGAATCATAGAATCATAAAATGTCTTGGGTTGAAAAGGACCACAGCGATCATCTAGTTTCAACCCCCCTGCTATGTGCAGGGTCGCCAACCACCAGACCAGGCTGCCCAGAGCCACATCCAGGCTGGCCTTGAATGCCTCCAGGGATGGGGCATCCACAGCCTCCTTGGGCAACCTGTTCCAGTGCATCACCACCCTCTGTGTGTATCGCCTGGACAGCTGAACATTCGGATAGCCCAAAGCACACCTCCTACCCACACCACACGTGTGCCTGGCACCGCACTTGCTGCAGAGCCCCGTGCACAAAGCGTTGGAGCAGTGAACCCCTCCTTGCCCCGTTCAGCCACCACCACATCCCCGCATGCATCCTGAAACCTAACCCAACGGTGCCGTAACACCGGTGCTGTCAACAGGCCTAGAGCGGCGTAGCCCAGGTGCACTGCCTACAGAAGACGAATACACACACGGTGTCTATGCCCATCCACACGCCCATACGCCCGCATCCAGGTGTGCGCGGGCGGACGAGGAGTCCCGCCCCGCCCACGCCTCCACTGTCCGCGGCCCCGGGCCGGGCCGTGCCGAGACCCCCGGGGTCGGGCGCGCCCCGCGCACCCACCGCGCTCCCGCTGCCGGGCTGCGCGCGGGGGCGGCGCGGGCGCGGCGCTGCGGCGGGGCCGCGCCTGGCAGCGGCGGGAGAGGCAGCGGCGCCGCTCCCGCTCCGCGCCGCAACTTTCGGGCCGACGCCACCCCCTCGCCCTCGACCCTCGCGGGTAAGCGGCGGGATCCGAGTCCTGACCGGGAGAGGCGGACGGACCCTCACATGGCGGCCGCAAACTTTGGGAACGCGGGGAAGGGGTGCAGGGTGCGGGCAGGTGCGGGCGGACCGGGGCTGAGCGGCTGCGGGGAGCGGCTGTCCGGGACCCCGGTGCGGTGCGGTGCGGTGCGGAGGCAGCGGGACGCGGCGCGGGGCAGCGGCGCGGGGGCGGCTGTGCGTTCGGGCCGGGGGAGCAAGTTGTAGAGAGGGGCTATGGTATGGTATGGTATGGTATGGTATGGTATGGTATGGTATGGTATGGTATGGTATGGTATGGTATGGTATGGTATGGTATGGGGAGCGGGTGGCAATGACATGTGGTTCCCTCCGGGCTTTAGTGGGGAGTGGGGGGTCTTTGGGTTTGGTTTTTATTTGTGCCTTTTTTTTTTTTTTTTTTTTTTTTTTAAATAATAGGGCACAGAGGAAAACGGTAGCACACGATGCTGAGATCGGTGGTGTGGTGGCTGAGGCAGGTACCCGAGGAGCAGCAGGCGCTGGAGCAGCTTCGGTGATAGCGGGAGGTTCCCGTGCCTTTGCAAGGAAGGTCACTTTTGACACCCCCTACCCCCCCCTCCTACCCCCCATTTTTTTGCGAAGCCGTGCATCAGCAGCGTGGATTCCAAGAAGCAGTAGGTGTTTCTTGGCATTTTCACTGGGATTTTGGAAAGGGAAGCCGGGTAGTTAATGGGAAAAGATTGCGACGGAGCACGGGGATGCGGAGGCTGCATACAGCCCTGGGTTTGCAGACGTGGGGAAGTTGTCGAGATGGGGAAAGGGTCGGAAGCGGCGCATGGAAAATGGTGACTATGCCTTCGGTGACGAACGAATGGAAAGGAAAAGTGGGCCACCAAGAATTTTCCCTGTTTTGCAGTTTGCTGTCAGCAGAAGGTAAAACATGTCCTTGCCAGTATAGAATTTTACATAAACAGCTGATGTTTACATAAGCCTCCATAAGTTTGTGAGAAACACAGGGAGCAGAAGACGTGGTGTTGGCTGAGCCCGGCCATCCTGCTGCTTCGACCTGTGATAATTTTTTCTTTTTGCATTGTTGCAGAGTGAGACCAAAGTGAGCAGCTGCACCTTCCCCCAAGCAACCACCTGCGTTACGCATCTCCTCTGGAATGGACAATGGAACGGTCTCTGGCTTTATCATGATCAAAAACTTCTTCCTCTTCTGCGTCTCCATGAGTTTAGCCGGCCGCTTCGGGTAAGTTGCCAATTACGTTTGGATTTTTGCTGCGGCTTTTGGAAGGAAATGAAAAGCTTTGGCTCCATGCGGTGTGGAGCAGCAGAACAAAACAAGCAAGCTTTGCGTTTGATCTGAATGTAGCGGTGTTGGGAGAAGGGGGGTGGGTTGCTATCCTGCTCCACCTCAGCATCTCATACTGCTGCTGTAGGAGGGCTTGGGGGGGACGTGGAGAGCTTGGACGGGGCCTGAGCGATCTGAGCAGGGCACAGCACAGGCAGTGCTGCACAGCAGGATGCAGGGTGTGCTCTTGGCTGGGGCAGACTCCAGCACTGGGACAGCTTGGAGGGACGGCTGAGTTGGAAACTTGCTAGGATAACCAGAAATTGCATTTCTCAGAAGCATGTAACGAGGAATTCCGTTTCCTGATTTTGCTGTAGATGCTGTCTTGACGGTGACATTCAGAAAACTATATTGTGAAATACTCCTACGACTGTTCTTCAATAAACAGAAAAGCAGAAACCCCCTAGCTATCAATTTCCCCTAAACCTAGAGATCCTATGGACTTTTCAAAATAAGGATGTGCCACTGAGAAGCATTTAGCAAATGCCCTGGAAACGTAGGTTGGTTCTTTTTTTTTTTTTTTTTTTTTTTTTTTTTTGGTGGAGGAGAACAATTATTTATGATTTCACTAGAAGAAAGAAATGAATCCTCCCCGTGTGCTGATTCACAAGCGTGCCCATCAGTGCCTTGCTAGAAGAAGGTACAAAATGGAGATGCAAATCAGCTTCTGGTTTCAATTAAAATGTTTTTTTCCAGATTGGAACTGGAAGAAAGACCAGACTTTGAAAGATGTCTGTCTGTACTGTAAACAGGACTGAGACCCCTCTTCAGCATGTGCCTTGTGCAGTCCCACAGTGAACACGGTGCTGTGTCTGAGCAGCTGCAGACCTGCACACCGCAGGGAGGGCAAAGAGCTGCAGTCCACTGTGGGCATCTTGGAAAAGCTGAAGCCTTCTTTCACTGCAGCCTAGGGCAAAACTCCCACTGGACTTTTGTAGAAATGGAGAGGACTAAGATGGCGTGGGACTGGTTGTCCCTTGGGCATGGCAGGGATTTAACAAAGTATTCTCACACTGAGAAAATTATATGGGCTGTAACCCTTCCTGACCTTCCTTCATCCCAACAGAAGGTTTCAACTGCAGTAGTTTGGCAAGACCTTTTTGGTGTGGGGTTTGTCTACCTTGTAACTGCATTACTCCTCTAAGAGAAGAACAGATATTCAGTACTGCAGAACAGAGGGCCTAACTCTTCCTTTCAACTCCCAGGTAAACACTGAATCCCAGCCCCAAGTAGGTATCCTCGTGGCCCATAACTTGCCAGAGAAGGACAGCTAGGGGAATCTAGGACACTTGTTTTTGTGAGTTATCCAAAAGCTGCTGTGCACTAAAATGAGATCATCACGTAACTGCCCTCCCACCCCCCAATTTCTGATCTCGTAAATTTTAGTCAGGGCCTGCAGAGATAAGCAGCTCCAATTCACTGCACCACTCACACGCTGCCTTAGGGCTGAATTTTGACCCTGCTCAAAAGACAGAGGATGCTCCAGCGCTTCTGTTTCGGAGGCAGAAGCAGTTTCAGAGTGTAATTTGCTAAGTGCTTTGGGACTGACTCTTCAGGACAGAGCGGTACAATTTGCATGTAGGCTGCTTTATTAACTGCTACTATCCAGAATCTAATACTGATAATACTTGCTGTTGTTATCAGATTATTTTTTATTAGCTTCATCCACGTATGAATTGCCCTGCTACATTTCAGTGCTTTTAGCAGTGTGCTAAACAAAAGTGATTGGTCAAATGGCCACAAATTAGACACAAAATACAGTAGGGCATTACAGATGAGGCCAGAGATTTGTCTACAGTTCTCCATAGTCATTCCATGATTATATTAAATCATAAATACAGTGTTTGCTGACATAGCCAAAGCCACCTTTGGGGATTCTGATGCACAATGCCTGGTAAAATAAATAGGAATTATGTATCTCAGTCTCCTAGGCTACTTGAGAAATCTCAGCAAAAGTCTGTGATTAATGGTTAACATAAATGTGGAATGACTATTGAGTGCTATCCCCATCAGTAGGCTGTAGAGAAAGAAAGACTGTAGGCATGGTTGTAGAAGTTATTTGAAGAAAAGTCACTGAATCAAACTTTCAAGACATAGGTTAAAGGAGAAGAGTATGTGACCCCCCCCCATTCTTGTTGCCTAACAGTTTTATGACCCCACTCTGCATAATGAGTCCAGCACAGGTTGAGACTTTTTCAGGCTTCTGTGATTTCAGCCTGGAGTTGCATAATGCTGTAAGGAACTAAGATATGCTACTGAAGTATTTCAAGATAGTTGTCTTGAAGGTGAATATTTGGAGTAGAGTAGACCAGATTAAACTAGAGTATAATAGAATAGCTCAGATGGAAAGGACCTACAAAGATCATCAAATCTTGCTGTCTGACCACTTCAGGGCTAACCAAAAGTTAAAGCATATAGCACTTAGGCAGTAATTTGAATCATTAGAAGTAAATTATAATTGTGAAGAATGCTTTCAGATGAGATGAGAATCTGATTTCTTCCATCTGTTTGACATGAAGGGTTGCACTGAATTCAGTCGTGTTTCATGTCTGCAAGGTCTACAGGATCACGCTGCCAATAGCAAGCAGGGGGTGGGTGCTCTCCTGCCATCAGGTCAGAGAAAAAACAGAATATTTGGATTTGAGTTTCTGCAAGATTACCATGGTGATGTGGTGATCCGTGTTGAGGCAGAGCACCTTGGGTTGAGCACCCCATGGGTAGGATCCTGTCCTGGCAGAGGGGTACAGTGACACTGCTGCCCTGCCCTGTGTGGGCTGTCAGGATTGGTGACTGCTGTGGATGAGCAGGAAGATGTCCCACATGCCTGGCCCTGTGCCGGCCCTCCCTGCTGCACACTGGCTCTTCATTGCCAGCCCCAGGCTGCCCATGGACATCCCTCTTGACGTGCTGGCAGCACACGCTCCCTGCGCATGCTTGCATTTTGTCATGCAGTTTCAGGAATCTGTCCGAGAGCTGAACCAGCAGGGACGGATGTTGTTGGTGTAACCACAGATCAGCTACCATCTGCTAATAATATTTGCAATTGTAGAAACACGGGAAGCAGAAGATTGCAATTAAACGTAGCTGTAGCCAACGCAACACGTCTCTGCTCATGGTGAGACTCTTGCTGTGGCAGCTTGGTGGTTTCACATAGTTTCCCACTAGCTCACTGCCCTTATCACTGAGAACATAATCCTGCTATTTAGGCTAAGCATACCTCCCCTTCAGCCCGTGGCATTTACTTCACATTGGTCTCTGCAGCACTGAGCAGCTAGTTCTGCTGGGTTACGCCTTGCTGAGTAGTCACAGATGCTAGGGAGCTCTTCCTCATATTTTTAAGACTAATTTTCTGTAAATTATCATACGCTTACATGGTCATGCTTATCCATTTATGTTTTGTATCCTGTTTTTTCTTTCTTCAGTGGCTCCAGATAACTTTATGAACCCATCAGCCCAATTCAACAAATGGAAAAACGGGTTTGCTAGAAATGCTGAGAGGAGGCAGGTGGAGGTTCACCCTTCTGCCCAGCAGAAAGCTCCCTGTGAGCCTGCATTTTGACAGCCTGGAAGCACAGGGGGTGTTGGGAGATGCTGAAATGGATGTTAAGGGGGTGAAGGTGATAAGATGTTACCCCATGGGAAACAGGCTTTCATCACAATGCTCACAGAAGGCTTGTGCTTAGAAGGCTGTGAAGTACACCTCTCGGTGAATAAAAAAAATGATATTATTCTTAAAGAATCTCTAAGGACCATTGAAGTTTCATTATTTTCAGTCAGCCCTATCCCATATTGTGATCTTTTGTGGAAGAATTGAGTTTTTGGTGCACAAATTCACAAAACAATATCGGCATTTTCAGATCTCAAGAATCAGTAACAAAGGGATGGTGAGATGCTCACTTAGAGAAATGAATCTATTTCCTTTGATATCTGGCCAGCTGACAGTATCCAAAAGTGTGCAAATGGATTCTCCACCATCTTCTACATAAAACTACTAATTTGTCTTGAGGCCTGGTATAATTCCTAATCCTATTGAAGCAAGTTCTTGGAAACTTTATTCTTAGAAAAAAATGCAGCTTTCAATTGCAAAGTACTCCTCAGTTATTTCTTTAGTGTCTCTCACTTAAAAAAAATGTTTTTGGAAAATTGTGTAGTATCTATAATCTGTTTTCCTCTTATTACAACAGAAGTATGAATAGAACGTGACACAATTTTGACTAGATGGCAAAAAAGACAGTGATTAAAATGGTAAGCGATGAACTCGTCAGAAGAGGTAGCTGAGCATTTTTAGAGAGTTAGTGGATTTTACTCTGATGGCTCTTTCTGTAGCGTCTGATATTTTCAGTCACCCTGAAACTGCAATATTAAATAAATGTAATGAGAAGTATTCCTAGTTGGTTTAGTTTAAGTTCAATAATGAGCTTTAAATTTAATTATCTTCGAATTTTCTTAGCATCTTCTAAGGCTCTTTCCTAGGTTTATTTTTACTCCATAAATGAAAGCATCCCCTTAAAAACATTTTTGTCACAACAAGAAGATAATGTGCTTAGCTGCCAAATTTTTTGATAAAACCTAGTCTTCATGCATGTGGAAATAATTGGTTTAAGATATCACCTGTGTTCTTGCTACTCATAATGCTATAGAATCTAATATAAAACAACATATGTAACTTTGCCAGTACAGTCTTAAAGCTCTTACGTTGTAAAAGACAACCTCAGCATTTACACCAAAGTGGGAATTGATATTTCATCAGCAATCTCAGGAATACACACAAAATGCTAACTTTTCTGTGAAATAAAAAGCAACATTTGCATTAATGGCAAACAGTAATCCGTCTACAGACAGTACTTCACACAATACTGACATTTCTCTGAAAGTCAGCATCAGATGCCGTCTTTTTCGGGTAAAGTGATCTGCCAAATCTAATTTGGATTGCTGTTTTGCAGATGAAGTGCTGACTTTTTATGAGTCTTCATCCTAGTCACTTCCCCAGCTTTTTTATCTATTAATTAGCTTTTCTTACGAACTATACAAAACTATATACGTATTTCAGTATTTAGGGTATGTATAGTGTTGTGGTGAAATGTCTATAGCTAAGACAGAATGAAGCACCATCAATTACTTGTATTACAGGAGAGGTTATGAGAGCTGCTTGTATTTTGTCCCATCCCTACAAAAATAGTTCAGTGGAAATCTTCTCTCTGAGCTCAACTGGTGTTGAATTCAGATGTGAGCACTAAAAATAACAAGCTTTTTCAAGAGCAGAGAAACTAGTGAAGCTTTGTATGCTACGTGCCTGGCACCGTACCTTTACAATAATCCCTGCTCCATATTTGCCATCCCTTGTTCCCATCGCCCATTGCACCACCTGTCTTTTACCTCTCTAGTTCATTTCTCTCTGTATCTTTCCTAATTGCCTGCAAATCTCCTCCGTATCTCTTAATTAGCAGAGAGGAGGTGGGCTGGTTTTGCTGAGGCTGTTTTTGAGCTACATACGTGCTGACTGGCCGAGTCAGCAAGCCAGAGGGAATAGATGGCTGCTGACCTCACATTTTTACTTAATGAGGCATTAATTTAGATCGCTCTCCCCTTGTCTAGTCACTGCTTCTCATGAAACTTGTGGAAATGAAATGAAGTTTGATCTCTCTGCCTCTCTGTTATGTGCATTGGAAAGTGGGAATGGATTCCTACGTTGATGTGGTGGAACAGGCAGACAGCATGATGCACGTCTCTTTCTCGTGAAAAAAAGGCTAAAAAGAAATGAGAGAAAAGTTTTAAATAGTGCTTTTACCAAAGCGTTAATTATGATAGCTGAAGAATCAGTGAAAATTTCATCTCCTGTCCTTTTTTGTTAGACTGCCGCTTGTAACACTCAGTAGTGAGCTCATTCAATCAAATACTGATTGACAATCAGTACAGTATTTGCCTTGAATGGCTTGGCATACCAGGCAGGATGTCTAATGTCTCTTTAATCATAGAATGATAGAATCATTAAGGTTGGGAAAGACCATTAAGATCATTTACTCCAACCATCAGCGCATCCATACCATGCCCACTGACCACATCCCTCAGTGCCACGTCCACACAGTTCTTCAACACCTCCAGGAACAGTGACCATCACCTCCCTGTGCAGCCTGTGCCACTGCCTCACTGCTCTTTCTGAGAAGAAATTTTCCCTTAATAACCAGCCTGAACTTTCCCTGGTGCAACTTAAAGCCATTACCTCAGTGCCAACATTCCCTGTGCTATGAGGATCACTTCTGGTCGAGTGTTTCCTCATTTGGTGTTTTTTGGGAATCATACTAGCTCCTTGCTCCCCTTTCCTGAGAGGCTTTGCAATCCTTTCTTTTTTCAGCAGAAGCACACAAGATGTATTGGGTATTGGGGGACAGATGCACGACTGGGTCTGACTGGGAAGGGCTATGTGACCACCAGCATGAGGCAGACCTTGTGTCCTCAAACAGTCTGCATCAAGAGTGTCTTGCATGGGTGTCAGCAAGATCCTGTTAGTATAAGCCTTGTGGAGGGAAAACCAGGTTTATAAGTCCTTTTTTTTTCTTCTTATAAATCCAGTTTTGTTAGGTAAGTATAAAGCATATTTTACAAATGTTCGGCAAGGCAGTGTGTTCAGAGGAGTGCTTTGAGAGTCTCTACTTAATTATAGATTTATTTTCCTGCTGACTATTAGTAAATAAACACAGATTTTATTTAATCTCTGGGTCAGTCGGTCACAGTGAGTTCAGATTATTTGAGTGTAAGTGATCTCTGTCCCTTGACAGGGTGCATAGGATGGGGTGTGGTTATCAACAGAGTGATGTGCCCTTTGTAGCAGATGAAACATTTGTTGGTAATTTCAGTAGAGACTTAAACTTGAATCAAACACTGAGTCTGAGCAAGCTTTCCATCTGAAGAGGTACTCATTGCTTGCTGCAGGTGAAGCATTTTTTATTGATAAACTTGAGGTAAGCAAAACCATTAGTAGCCACACGATTCTCTTGAATGAAAATAAAATGGTCTTAGAAGTGCAAGTTCCAGTTGTGCTGTGGGAATCCTTGTAGGTGCTTTTCTGTAAGCCAGCTTCAGATCTGAGCCATGCACACCTTAAACATGGTAATATTTTTCTGGCTTGAAGGTCTATATCTGAAATACTTCTTTCCATAACTCACTGAAATAAAGAGTTCAGATCAAGAGCAGAAGAAAACAAACCTGGCTGAACCCTTATGGAATGAGGCCCACTACATGCTGTTGTTATTTGCATACTAAGGAGGGAAATTAATTAATGCAGAGGAGAGATGAGGAATGAGGAGCTGTGGGTTTCGTTCTGCGGTATTCCTTTCAGGAAAAAACAAAGAGCAGGTAAAATGAGAGGGGAGGGGGCAGGCTCTTGTCATGAGGTTTCCATGAGTCTGACGCCCCATGACGCCAACAGCTTTTGATGAGTCTCTTTTCTTTTGCATGAAACAGCTTATCTCAAACGCCGACAGCACCAGGAAAAGAGGACACCAATGATAACATTACCATCTTCACCAGGATCTTGGATGGCCTGCTGGATGGCTATGACAACCGGCTGCGCCCAGGACTAGGAGGTAGCAGAGCTGGGTGGATGTGGCAGTGAATGTGCAAGCGGTAGTCAGTGACCCTCTGCCACCCTCACACAGAATCACAGAATCATGGAATCATTGAGGTTGGAAAAGACCTCGTAGGTCATCTAGTCAACTATCCCTGTACCAACTGTGTTGCCCACAAAACCATGTCTCTAAGCAGGGCACCTGCTGTCCTTGATAAGAGGGATGGGTTTCATTAACCAAACAGGGCCCAGAAAATAAACTTGCCTTCTGGCAAGCAGGGCCCCGTACAAGAGTAACTGAAGGCTTTTTCTTTTGGTCGCGTGAGTCATTTAAGTTGAATGAGAAGAGCATGTATGATGCCTGCTTTCTGCGACTGAATACAGTTTGGGTTTCTTTTCTCTCTCTTTTAAGGTGAGCGAGACAGGGTGCTATCAGGTTGCTGCAGGGTTCCCTAGCTGGTCAGCATGTATAAAATTATGCCAGTGACAAGAACCTCTGTTAAAAACAGAACCCCAGACCACCTGTATTTAGACAGCTACAGCAAAGCTCTATTGATACATCATTTCAATAACCTCTACAGCAGCTATTTTAAAGCTGTAACATGTGAGTAGTTACTTGCCATCCTAACCCTGTTGAGCCCTCCCTCAGCTCTCTTTCCTCCAGATTTCTCTCATCTTCTACTCATGTGTAAACCATCTGTTATGTTTCTTCCTGGCCCTTTTTTAATCTGACTACCCCCACCCCTTCCTCTTATGAGACCAACACATTGCTTTCATTCCTTTCTCTCCTTTTCCTCTCACTTTACACAGAGATGCTTGAAAATAGGGCTCAGTGCTCCCATCTTATGTAATGAACTTCTGACATTTCTGGGAAGCTATGCCTATAATCCTCTAGGTCTCCCTTTGGGCCACTGCGCTGAGGACTCTTAGGCTGTCTCTTGGCATTCCTCTAGCAGCATGCTTGGCCTCAGAGTCTAAAGATTTCTTTGTCAGTCTTGTGACCAGTAGGCCTTTTGGCCTTTAGTTTAGGCCTCCCTCTAGATCTCTGAGGCTCTAGGCCAACCTCTAGGTGTCTTGGCCTCGAAGCCTCAAGGCACTCCTCTGGGCTTCAGTCTTGAGTCTTCAGAATCTGGGCAGTAGAACTAATTTCACCTAACTTTGGACAACTGTAGTACTGATGTCTGCCATCAAGCAAACCAGCCTGGTAAGTGGAGAGAAACAGGCCTTTCCAAGGCATACTTACCCTATGGCCGATGTTGAAAGTGAGGTCAGGGGAGCTGCAACCTTGAAGGACATGTTTCTTTCCAGTGATCATAGGGAAAGAACCTGGACTCTCAACGGTTGATTTGCGTTTGATCAGGGATGGAATGTCTCTTTAAACATTTTCTTAATTTCAAGCTTTTGGGGATTTTGGAGTGATTCAGAAGTTGTTAAAAGAGAAATGCATCAGAAGCACGAACTGCATCTTAAAGCAATTACTGACTCAGAGTCTATATTTGTTGCAGAGAGAATAACTCAGGTGAAAACAGACATCTATGTTACCAGTTTTGGCCCTGTGTCAGACACAGAGATGGTAAGTTCTAGCACATGGCTTCCGACTCACTTGTGTTTACTGGGCTCAAGTCATTTTCAGAATCATCACTGCTGCTCTGACCCTATGGTAACCTGCCTGTTTCTTTGTGCAAGGAATACACCATAGATGTATTTTTCCGACAAAGCTGGAAGGATGAAAGGCTTCGATTCAAAGGACCTATGCAGCGTCTCCCTCTCAACAACCTGCTCGCCAGCAAAATCTGGACACCAGACACTTTTTTCCACAATGGCAAGAAGTCTATTGCTCACAACATGACGACACCAAACAAACTTCTGCGCCTTGAGGATGACGGCACTCTGCTGTACACAATGAGGTAATACCCTGGATTCATTTATTCTTATGCAGTTTCCCAGCTAGATCTGCAAATTCAGGGGGGGAGCGTGGCACTTGCCCCACCCCCAGCAGAGCCATGCAACCAGTCATTCACACATATTGATACGAATATCAAGAAAAGAGGAAAATCACGTAATCACTGCCTACAAGTACCAATTAATTTGTAGCTTCTGAATACTGCTGGTGCTTAGATATTTCCTTTGATTAAGTGAAAAACATATTCTCAACAGATTTGATGATTCTGTACAGCTTTTTTAGTGCAGATCTGTTCCCTCTTACTGTTTGTGTTTGTAGCTGCAGTGCTAATTGCAGAACTGTCCCAAAGGCCACACAGACTGGCATCTTGTTCTGGGGCACTACAGTTTGAACCCCTGAAGCTTTTGTTATTACTTTCTCTATTTCACTAATTGTTCTAAAAGGCAAATCATCACAGAGATAAATGAAGTATGCTAGCAGCACTGAGGAGCTGTTTTAGCAAGTATTTTCCTGAAAACAAAGCTGGCAGTGCCAGCTCCAGAGGAGCAAATTGGCATCTGAGTTCTTCAGGGTTGTGCTCCTCATCTGATTAGAGGATACTGTCAGGCTTCATCATTGCATAACCTGGATATTATGTATAATATCAGTGACATTAGAGGATTGTCTGAAGTTCTTCTCAGGCCAAATCCCATGTCAGTATATGGCTATTTGCTCATTAAAAGTAATTAGGCTGTAGTAATTAAGACTTCCATGTATCTTCAGGAAGGTTTTCTCTGAGAGTGTAGTCATACAGACAAGACTTGAAAAGAGATGAAAGAAAGAGCCTACTCTAAGCTTGTCTGATAGGAGCCTGTAGTGATGCATGAGACCCAGCAGAGTGGCTGGGGACCTGGCATTAGGTGCCTTGAAATGAGGATTTTGAGCACTTGCCCCCTGGTGAAGTTAAGCACTCCTATCCTGCTGTGGGGCTGGCATTTAGGGCTAGTAGACATTTGGGGGGGCTTTGAGTGGGTAATGTTTGTTTGGCTCAGGAATAATACTTCTGTATGGAGGCACCTGGAGCTTCTTAAGGTTTATTTCAGGTGTTCTGGTCCTCATTATTTACTTATTTGTTATTTGACCCTATTGTTAAATTCCTTCCCTTGAATGGAACAGAGGAAAAGAGATTTAGGAGATGTAAGGTATCCTTAAGTACATCCTTACAGCTTTAGATAATCACATTTGTAACTGCTCAACTGCTGATAAAGCTAAGAGGTGGTACGGGTCATGTTAAAAAGAAGATAAAAAAAGCTCACTTTATTTTCTGCTATACGTATTGCTGTTTTTTCTCATGCTTTTTGCTGAATTAGTGATTGCTGCAATAGAATTGTAGGACCACTAAGGTTGGAAAAAACCTCTCAGATCATCTAGTCCAGCCACCAGCCCACCCTCACCATGCGCACTGATCATGTCCCTCAGTGCCACATCCACATGGTTCTTCAACACCTTCAAGGACGGTGCACCACCTCCCTGAGCAGCCTGTGCTACTGCCTCACTGCTCTTTCTGAGAAGAAATTTTCCCTAATATCCAACCTGAACCTCCCCTGGCACAAGTTGAGGCCATTACCTCTTTTCCTATCACTGTTACCTGGGAGAAGAACCAATCCCCACCTCGCCACAACCTCTCAGGTCGCTGTTGAGAGCAATAAACTCCTGAATCTACGTGATGATATGCATACATGTTTAGATTAAAGAAAGTCAAAGTAACTATAAGAGAAACCTGTTTAAAAAAAAATGTTGGTAATTCTTGCCTTAAAAGCAGCCCCATTGCAGCTAGGGCTACCTTTGTGCACCCCCAAAGATTGCCACTGATGATTTTTAAGCAAGTAACAGAGAAACCTTAAGAAACAGAACAAGATCCGGGCAAGCTGCCGTTGCCTCTCAGCTTATCTGTGAAAGTGGCTCTGTCAGGGAGTGGTGAAACCAGGGCCACAGGCTGTGTATGTACCAGAGGGAAGACTGCCCTGCTCCAGGAACATTTGAGCTTGGTTCAGATGTTCATATTGTCCTGCTTCGTCTCTTTACCAGGCAACCTTGTTTTATTGGCTCATAACCCAAGTGGCAGCAGAAGGGATGAGGAGGCCTCAGGCAGCCTTACCCCCTCTTCTATGAAGATCCTGGGGAGCTGTGTTGCTGACACACTCAAAATGTTAGGTTAGGACTTCTTGGGATTTGTGGTTTTTGTAGGCTACAGGGAGATGCAGAATACTTTTGTAGCCTAAAAAACATGAAACAATTTTTTTTTCTTTTTGTGTAGAGTATTCAGTGTGGGTGTGCATGTGTATGGAAATACATTCCCACTAACCATGCTGTATGTGATAAGAAATGGAGCGCAAAGCTTTTTAAATAGCTTTCCTTCCACTATTGCAAGTAATAACTTTTTAAAAATAAAAGAGCGTACATCCTATTCTTTTCAAACTCATGCTGGGAGGCTACTGCAATAAGATGCAGGGAGCTGTGCTGCCTTCAGGATCACGATCTGTCTTGATGGGCAGTTCATCAGCAGTAGTAGTGCTGTGCCAGGAGGCAGTGGAAGAACCTGACCTCACTGTGCAGCATGGCCGTGACCTGTGCTTAGCCCCTCAAGCAGATCTTGAAAGAGATATGGCTGTTCGGTGCTGCCAGAATGGCATTTCCTGAGAAATTAGGCTGCCGGGCGCAGGGCTTCTTGTCTCAGCAGCAGTGCGCTGGTGGAGGATGCTGGACCTCAGCTGGGGCATGAGCCTTGTGTTCTGCAGGTCCCACCCCACTCACTTGGCTCAGGGGATCTGGAGATGTGGAGACAGCCCTCCTTTAGCTCTTCATCCCCCTCATTTCCAAGGAGGAATTGTGAGCTTCCCAGACTGTACGTAGGAGTAATCTGTGCCGGGAGGATTGGACCCTCTGTCATTGACAAAGATGCCGGAATTGCTTTTGCAACCTTGCATCTGGCTGCCTGAATGAAGAGGAGGAAAGCAGCTGAGCAGACGCTGACCCTCCTCTTATTTGACTTCCAAATATACCGAGTTTGATCAGCTGAGCAAACTTCCAGCTTTAGCACTTGGCAGTACATACATTTTCGTGATAAATATGTTTACTTATAAAGTGAACTGAATTTTTTGCATGTTGCATTCCATGATTTGTGGTCTAGGTCAGGAGTTGATAGGATATATTTTGTTGTAGAACTGCAATAAAAATGCTTCTGTGACGTACAGTATAAAAACCTTTCTGCCTGAACATAAGAACACAATGTGCTCTTTAGATAGATTTCATAAACAGCAATATTATCTGCGGGGAATAGCTTAATAATTCTGATTGTCTTTGATTTGGTAGGCCTTATCTCTTATATTTTGTTGACGTGGTTTACAAATGATACGCTGCTGAAGTGAGCATTGCAAATTCTTTTTCTGCCCCTAGAGGGGAGTGTTGTCTGCAGCTCCATTTTCAATTATCTATTTATTTATTTATTTTCCTTCCGTAAGAGCGCTGTGGTAAAGGGCCCATATTTCTCTCACCTGTATAGAAAATGGCTTTGTGAAGGGAGGCAAAAATTTTATTCTTCTGTCCCTTCAAATGCTTGAAAAATATTTAGATTATCTGAGTCGGGAAATAAATGCTATTAAAAGCATAAAGCTCATTTGTTCCTTAACACTGCTGTGTTTCAAGGACAATGATTTAAGCAGCCCTTTCAAGCTAAGAGAACTCAACTGTCTCAGTGAGCAGCTTTTCTGTACTCAATGGGGGATGACTGTAAAAATTGCAGCTTTGATAAACTTTGCTGTAGAACACTGGCAGAATGCTGTAGTCTGCCTTCTTTTTTTTTTTTTTTTTTCTTTTTTTTTTTGGCCAAAAATTGTGTGAAGCAGATGATGTTTGCATTTGGAACATAACTGAGCTTTTGGCCAGCAGTTGATAGACAACTGAAGTTGATTTTTTTCAGCTTTTAGATGCTGAACATTCTTTTCATCTCATGGCAAGGGCTAAGCTCCTTGGAGTCCCATTCTTGCCTTCAGTTTGAACGGAACCAGGCCACCTTTGCTATCTCTAGGTATCTAAACATCTGCTATAATTTGGGATTTTAACTGTCACGTGGTCATGTGTGCAATGTGTGTGCAAATAGATTTCCTCTTTATTATTACAGCAAAAGAAGAGATTCTGGCTGTGGTTACGTTTAAATCACAGAATCATGGAAACACAGAATAGCTTGGGTTGAGGGAGACCTTAAAGCCCACTTGACTCCAACGCCTGCCCTGGGCAGGGCTGGTCCCCACCAACTCAGGCTGCCCATGACAGCATTAAGCTGCATCTGCATAATTTACTGGCTTGAGAGTGCAGACATTCGTCTGTATGGTTAAGAAATTACCAAAATCTTTTGTATGGCTCCAAAATACATTTATCTTTACTGTTTGTGGAAGTCATTTAAAATTCAGTGTTGTGTAGATGGGCCATCCGCTTGATGGCAGCATCAGCACGCTGCTGGGCATTCTGAGTGGATGCATAGTTCACCTAGCTGGAAATGCTAAATCCTGTATTAGCACTCTGCATTAAAATTGCATGTGCAAGTTTACACGTTTTTTGGATGCGTGTTAGCACACAGTCTGCTCTTCTATGAAACACTTCCATAACAAGCTGGCAATTTCATACTGTAGAGCTGTTGACTATAAGACCAACTAGCGGGAAGATGCAGTGCTGTTTTCAAGGCTTCCATTGGGAAAGTCAGGTTTTCTTTGCTTGTTTTTATTTTTTATTTTTAGGGAAAAATAGTTACGTGAGAAATGTGTGGGTTTGCAAGCACTGATGGTGCCAGGAAGCACCCTTTCCCAGATGCAGATTTGCTTGCATGGCCCTGAG
The DNA here is from genome assembly GCA_037305975.1 of Chrysolophus pictus. NCBI lineage: Eukaryota > Metazoa > Chordata > Aves > Galliformes > Phasianidae > Chrysolophus > Chrysolophus pictus. The sequence goes on from CM074576.1 coordinate 65,298,335, forward strand.
TGAGGAGTGACCAAAAAATCTGTACTTTAAAAAGTGAATCTTCAATCAGTCAGCCATCTAGATGAGAACATTTCTGTTCAAATTGTGCGTGTTGTTCTTACTTCAGAAGGAAGGTCTCGTTTATGCATCCATTTATATTTACAGAAAAGGATCTAGCAATGCTTTGGGCATTGTATAAATATTACTAAACTACTTGGGAGCAATCAAACTGTACAAATGCACATTTCCTTTCAACATATTAAAGTCCTGCTGCCTCTGCTTTCCTATTCAAACTTCAAAAAGCCTGAAGCTGGAAGAAAAAAAATAATTCCTTCACTTTGGGCTGAAGCTTACAGAGTGCTGAAAAACAGCTATGATGCCACGGACTCTCAGCTGCTTATCATCAATTCAGATTTTGACAGAGGAAGACAAAATTGGGATAAACAAAGTGAAAGACCCTCCCCTGAGGACAGTGTATCAGCAGGATTCTTGTTTTAACACCACGCATATCAGTTCTAGTTTCTCTGTTTTTAATGCACATTGTCCCATTTCTCAAAAGTTGTCCTTCAAGGAACTGGGATTTTTTGTTGCTTCAAAAAATCTGGAGATGAAATTACCCACAGAGACGGAAAGGCACAGGAGGAGGCTGTGGTGTAACATATTAAAAATGAGCATTATTATCTGCTCAAATATAGTCCCTATGAAGAGTGTATGACAGTAGCCTATTCTGCTGTTAACAGAGGTGGGCAGAGCCTTTCTGAGACCTTCATCACAGAGACACAAACTCTCACAGCAAGGGTAACATTGATTAAAAGACAAAACCCAAACTGGAGCCAGTCCATCTTTGGATAAGGGAGATGTGTGGCTGGACTTTGAGGGGTTACAAAAGATCTAGCTTCAGTTTTAGCTCTGTACTGAGCACAGGAGCCATTCTGTCTTTCTGTTGGGGGCAGCAGGTACAGTTTCTGTTCAATTTTTTATGAAGGAACCAGGACAAGTATCAACTGTTTCTGCAGACAGGGCAACCTGAAACTATGTCTGTGTGTGGAAAGGAGGGGATGACCTAACAGGAAGGAGTGGAGTCATGCCCTGATGGCTATCCTCCAAGTGTTCATAGCTTCATTGGTGACCCTGTCTTTGCCCAAATCATTGGACAGGTCACAGGTTCTGTGGGCAGAGCTTTGGGAGTACTTGGTAGGTGTGGAAGAACTGCTTTGGCTACTCTTGTCTTTTTTATCACCAAGAGAGCAAAACATTGCAGTGAACTCTCTTATCATTTCACTTAAACTGAAATTAAAATCTTCATCTGCCAAATTGGAAATACCATCCCCTGAAGTACAGTTATGTTTGCACTGAACCTGCCAGTGAGCAATCTGTAACACACAGTGGCAGTGCATGGTTGGGATCCTCCTCAGCTAATTTCATTCATCTGTAATGTTGATGGCTGCAGCTGAGCCTCTTGGCTCAGAATTGCTCCCAGCACAAAGAAGGGAAATTTTAAAGAAGTTGGTTGTCTCCACTTTTGTAGATATCTCCTTTAGTGTGAAAGATGCTTATTTCTCTCCACTCTTTGAGGGGGTTTCTATTTTTTTCACAGCTTCAAAAAAACATCCTGGGAATGCTACTGTTGATATCTGTGATTAGTCACATGAATCCCGTCTTATCTGCTTATTTCCATTGGTGTTTTCCTCCCCCATGCTCATGTAGTCTGGAGGTTGGCAGTGTGCAAGCTGAGAAAAGTTATGGAATGTTCTGGGCAGCAGCTGGTCCTCTAGCTGTGTTGTGAAGAACTTACAGTTTCCTCATCATGCAACATAAAGCCAAAGGCTGTGCAAGTGCAGAACATGTGAGCACACTTAAATTGGGTTCACTCCTCCACTTTTGTCTAGGTGGGTGTAGGAGGGAATAAATTATACCTTAGGAAGAATAAAAGAAATCCCCATAAATTGCAATCCTGCCTTTGGTAGTTTAGATGAAGGGAAAAGACTTTGTATACATGATGAGAGCTGGTGAGGAGAAGGCTAGCTAGCAAGGGATGCCAGAGGTCTGTGCCTTAGCTAAGAACTGGTGATCAGGAAGATGCATTTGAGAGTTTGCGTGTTGTATGGTTTTGGAGAAAATGAGGGTTGAAGGATTTTGAGAACAAGGATATTTGGTATTGATAGTCACTCAAAAATGAATAGGAAGTATTGCAAATTGAGATGGAAGCTTCTTAGGTCTAACATGCTTCAGAATATTTTAGCAGATGAACATGTTAGGGTGGAGGAAGAGGTGATTCCTGAAGCAACACTATTACTATGTAGGAAATTGATGGTAATTTGCCCTTCTTTGAAGACTTCATCAAATTACTAACACATATAGCAGAATAAAGTCATGCAGTAGGCTAGTTCCTTGTGTAATGTTTTGGAGCTCTAGATGGATTGTTTGAACCATGGAAGATAATCAGAGATTTCAGCTTTGTGTTCAGGGCTGCCAAATGATAATCCCTCCTACCTATTTTGCCATATGCATATCAGTCTAGATGTAAGAGAGTCCAAACATGCTGGTACTGCCCATCTGGTCTACCTCATCCTTTATTACTTTCTAAATCTGGCTCATTTGTCTATATAGAAAATAGTGCCTGTATTTCTGTGCCTGTCTGTATAAGGGCTGTTTGATCTAGTAGAGAAGAACATAATGGTCGTGCATCCAGATGACCCTGATCCAAGAGAGGAATGTGTGCCATACTTACAGACAGAAATAGAAGAAATAAAGCCCCTTTGGCCAGTTAGAAAATCTGCACTGATCAAATTGTTTAATTGCCAGTATCAAAATCGGGGGGTGGGTGCACTGTGCCATGTCCATCTTGGTCCTTAGCCTCCATCTCCTCTGGCATGTGCCAGAGTTTTCTGTGCTCCCTTCCTACTCATGTACTTGGATCTTCTACTGAAGGAAGGGCCAGACAATCCCATGTGCAAACCAGGCACTGCTGTCCTTTGCTTGTTCTGTCACCAAATGAGATGATTTTCTATTGAGAGCTAGTGAGAAGCCAATACACAACACTACAAGAACAGTTGTATTTCTCTCAGTTAGCACTGGGCCCAACATGCCACTAAAGGGCCATGCTGCTTAGATGATTGTGACTGAAATGTGTAACGTGGACATGGGGCAATGTGTGGCACATCAAAATGAAGTATGGGTTCGTTGAGCTCTTGTTTCCCACTCTACCCACATCAACAATTGCATCAGCTTTTTGACATTGCTAGTACTAGTTAGATTTTTTGGTTTTAATTCAAGAATTAAGTAGAAATAGAAGCTACTGCTTCTAGTAGTGAAGAGATTTGAAGTACTTCTTCATGGTGTTTTGGACGTCAGGGGGAAATTCTTTACAGAGAGAGTGGTGAGGTGCTGGAACAGGCTGCCCAGAGAGGTTGTGGATGCCCCGTCCCTGGAGGTGTTCAAGGCCAGATTAGATGGGGCCCTGGGCAGCCTGGTCTAGCATTAGGTGGGAAGGTTGGTGGCCCTGCATGTGGCAGGGGGGTTGGAGATTCATGATCCTTGAGGTCCCTTCCAACCCTGGCAATTCTGTGATTCTGTGATTCTGTGTTTAAAAAAGTATTCATCATGTATAAGGAACCAGAAGGGAAAGGAAGCTTGGCTGGACCAGGCGCTGATAAACCTGATCTAGCTGTAGGTGTCCCTAAGCACTCTGTTGGTTGTTTCATTGCCTAAGTACCTCTTATACATAGAGGGTGAACATCTAACTGCACCGAGATGCGTCTAGAAAGTCTGCTCTGGGCATACAAAGGTAATCCACACGCAGGGAGTGGAATAGCTTTTGAGATCAATTCCATCCACCTCTGATCATCTCAGGATAACCTAGCCTTCCACATAGTTAATCTAGACAATTGAAGACTTGTTCCCTCACTTCCATATAAGCTATACTAAGAATTTGGTACAGTTAAAATGGGAGTTCTGCCAGTCTCACCATGCCTCTGAATTACTTACAGACAGTTCACAAAAACTTCAGTGACTGAAGTACTTACAGACCCTTCTCTGTGGCATTTTCAAAGTACATTTCAGTGTGATGTAAAGATAATACATTTAAGCATTGCAGAAAAGTTGGAAAAGGGTAGTATCTTGACTAAGAAGGAGAAATAGTTAAGGATTGAAATTTTGTCTCACTCCAGCTCCAAGTTTTTGAATTCCTGGGAATAACCACTTTTCTCCTTCTGAACTATGTTGCAGATAGATCACCGACTGAGGGGTGAAACTCAGGGTGACTTCTACAGTTATCAGTACCAGAACTGAATGTGTATCCATGTCCTGATGCTTCTTTATTGCGTTAGGTAACCCAGTATCAAACACATCCACAGTATTCCAAAGGACTGTATGGAAAGTCCTTCAGAATCATGGCAGGTCTTAATATATATGCATATAGATTTTCATATTAGCATATGCATACACTTAGGGAAAATAAGGAGGCACTAGTTACACACACTTTTTCTGCAGGATTTGAAACAAATTGTTCCTTAAAACCCTTTAGCAGTTATGGTTTGGTTATAGGAATAATGGTTTGGTTATGAAAGTGTTTCCATCACAATGGGAGAATGGAGTGAGTAGCTGCATCCTGAGTCAAGGCTAAATGAGTAATTTCACAAACCTAGCATTTGCAGTTTGAAAAAATACAAAGGAGTCAGTTATTCTGCTATCCACGTGTGTGTACGAGGACTTGTACTGAAAATGCTGGTGCAGAATGAATTGTTCTGCTGAGGTTCTCTTGGAGTGAGTACCTGGTCTGACGCGGCTGTGAAGTCTCTCAGTTTGGGGGTATGGCCTGGTTGAGGCTGAATAAACCTGACTCTTTTTTGTCATGACTGGGATATGTTGAGATAGTTTGGAGATGAGTTTCAAGTTAATGTTTTGCCTTTTCTAAGGAAAATGGTGGTAGCTGGCCTCATACTGGAAAGGGCACTTCGAATCTTCACACCCATTCTGGCCTGAGCCCCACAGTAGTTATAAGCTGCCAGCACAGACAGGGCCAGAGCACACTGTTAAAATGCTCCTTTGATCAGAACAACGGCACAGAAACAAGGAACTCAGAAGGCTCAGCTGTTCTGTGGTCTAGGGCAGGTGGGAGAGCTTCATAACTGAGGTACTGATCCCAGTACCTTAGAGCCAACAAAACCTCCCATGCATCAGCTTCATCAGTACCTCTTCAGTTACTCAGCGCTTGAGTTAACCTCTCCTGAAAGCCTCTGGTGACTTTTCCTTTTTGCTTTCTCCTTCTAAAGCTCTCTCTTTTTTCTTTCCTTTGTTTGCATACTGGAACTAATATCTGATAAGAAAAAGCAGGTTGCTGTGGCTGTCTGCTCGCTCTCCAGGCAGGTGACTGCCCTCACCTTCCATCTGGCAGCTGTAGATAATACTCCAGAAAGTGTTTTTTGCACTTCCAATGCACCAAAGAGGTGATAACTTTGTTCAATCTCTCAGCACTTTTCCCAAGAGTAGTAGTAGATGATACTCCTTGCATCGAGAGAAGTACGTGGTGGCATCCCTGAACATTCCCTGTCTTTCTCCTCCTCATCCCTTGAATATCTGCACTGTGCCTTTCAGCCCCTCTTGGGCAACCAGGGGAACAGTGAGGGGCTCCTTGAGAGCCTTGCAAAAGGGTCTTGGGGGACTGCCGATGAACTCCTGTCTCTCCTTGCAGTACTTTCACTGTGTGTGACTGGGTCTCAAGTGTCTCAATTTTATTCCCTTGCTACATCTTAGACTGTAACAACTCCTTCTTCCCACCTCTGTTAAAAAGGAAAGGCCTAGTGGAAGAATTGGCACACTCAGTTCTCCAGGAGAAATGTTTGAAGGTGACTTTTACAAACTGAGGAAGCCTTGCAGTGAAGTCTTGCTTTATTTCTTATATGGATATTCATTTCATGCATCTGAAGTGCACCTCGTTGAAACAGAACACTGATAATTACTTTATGTTCTTAAAGTAAAGGCTAGACATAATATAAGTTTGATGAAACTTTAATGTGCAATTATGGGTAATATGTGAAATAATTTGTAGACAACTTTTTTCTCAAGTAGTTAAAGTATGCTGGGGGTTTTTGCTGGATGAACAACTTTTGAATGGTGTAAGCGTTCAGAGCTTTATGAAAGTGGAATTTTGTAGTTATTAATAAATCACTGGCTGGAACCAAGATTTCTTACATACTTTGGGTGAATGTGGGCCCGTTGAAGTCAGGGAGAATTTTAACTTCAGTAAAATCAGAGTTTCATCCTCCCATTGTAACAAACCTTTAACAGCTACTTATAATCTTGTCAAAAACTCTGTTTGAGTGAAACTGATCCCATAGGGCTTTTATTAAGACAGAATGATAGTGGAGGAAGGAAGCTTTTAAATATTTCTACTTGAAAGAGCTGTAGTGTGAACAGTGCTGTTGCTCTGACAGTATAACCCTGATGTGGAGTTTGGTCTGTAGCTCAGGTGACTGCTACAGTGAGCACAGTCAGATTATTCTGGAGTGACCATATTAAAAGACTGTTTTATATTTACATACCAAGGCCTCCTTTCTCATCCTGCAATAACAGCAATCCGGGAGAAGCTGTGTTGTAATCAGTTGTAAAAAAAGGAGTATGCAAGCTTTGACATGGTGCTTAAAACTAATGTGTGCAAATACCACTCCAGCTGATGTTTGAATGGGCAGACCCAGATATCACAGACCTTGAGCAATACACCAAAGAGAAATTTGTATGCAACAACCCATACTTCCAGCCCCGCAATCATAGGGGGTGGCTGCTGTCTGCTTTTTCTCCCGTGTATTGTAAGAAATCCAGTCTCTATGAACCAAGAGTCAGTTTTGTGGTACTGTTTTTCAGGTCCGCACATATTAATGAAAAACAACTACTGAGGGGTGCAGAGCTCTCTGCAGAAATTCAGGGTGATAACCTCTATGCAATCTATCAAGATTCATGGCTGTGTTGTGTGTTAGAAGATGTTGCACCCACATCAGGAAATGCACACCTGGTAGGAGAGTGTTCACTGAGCATTTTAAAATTACACAAGGGCCTCAGCTGTGTGCTTCTAAAATTAGAGTATAACAAAAAGGCATAGCCAGCTCACTTGCTCAAGATGGCCAGGTTACAAGTGGCCCTAGGATTGGAAAGGTGAGAAGAAAATAAACATACCAGTATCAAGAGGCAACTTGCAAAAGGAACTTCTTTCAGAGAACCCGTGCAGTGAAGAAGGCGGCTGCAATCTAGGTGCACTTGCAGCTGCTAAACTCTGTTCTCTTTGCACCCAGACCCAGGAGATAGCACCTGAAGCATCCTAAGGGACACGCTGCCTATTGCAGGATGGGGAATTCAGGGAGGGCACAGGAGTAGCCCTGGTACCTGAGACAGACTGCAGCTTCTGAGGCAAGTCTTGGCTGCACAGTACCCTCCAGCTGTGTATGTTACCCTTCCATTTATTACAGGCAAAAATAGTTCTGGGGGTGGACTTAATTCCATTAGGTCACATTCTCTGTGTATCTTGTCTTCATTTCTCCTCAGTGTCACCTCAGGAATGTCAACAGTCTCCCTCATTACACATAAGAAATTTTTCCAGAGGCATGTTACAATTCATAGGACATTCAAGTGAACCAGAAGGTCTTACTTGTGATTCTGCATTGAATCTTCCTTCACTTAGCTTCCCAGCTGTTTTGGGTATGAGAAGGAACATGAGGATTCCTTCCTTGAGATTTACAGATGACCCGTGTAGAGTATTAAAGTGTTGTAGAGCTGCAGCCTTTCAAAAAATTTTTTGAACCAGTGGTATACAAACAGGAAATGGACTGCAGTATAACGTCAGCTTTATGATGGCACTTCGAGCAAAGTTTCTTAACTCAAGAAAATTAAATTTGCAGTACTTAGCACAGGAGATATAACAATGAACTATAAGGATGGCAGGCTGGTTTTCAAGTGCCCATTAGAGTGATTTTTATGAAAAGCATGCAGGTTCTGGACAGGATGCTGCTAGCACCAGATTGTTAAATTCATCCATGTAGCACTCTCTGTGACTGTGGCTTTGCTGGTTCTGGTGCCCAAGGGCAGTCTTCTCTGCAGACAACTCCATATTTTAGTGATTTTGAAATTTCTTTTACAAAAATAAAGTCCAAGAGCAGTTTTGCCTAAGGGCAGATATCTCAGTCTTTGGTCATTTATTTTCTGTATTGTAGATTTTCTGTCTATTCTCACAAAATGACACATTATCTCTGTTCTGAGTTGGACTTCTTTTTTTCTTTTTATGATTTCTGATCATTATATCTTATATTGCTGATTACTGTTTGCCTTTTTCCCTTCCTCCCTTCCTGCTTCCCAGATCATCCTCATAATATCATCTCTAGCCAGCATTGTTATTGCATTTCTGTGTCCTTATTTTGCCATTTCCACATATTGATAGAGCTCCAGAATTTCTGTATGTTGGCAGCAAGTGGAGCTGTTTCCCCCAGTTTATTGTCCATGTAGCTTCAGTGCCCCAGTAAGGCATCATCATGTTGTATTGAATTGCTGAATGCTGTGCCATCTGTACCCGGACAGATTGTTACACTTTATGATCCTTTTGGATAGGAGTTCTCATAGCAAGAATACTCACTTTGATGTGGTAATATGAAGCATGGAGTATCAGAAGTGGGCAGTCTGGCTACACAAGAGAGGACGCTTTGGCATCCTGGTGGCAGGGCATTGAGGCTTTACTTGTAGAATTTTGTCCCAGAGCTCCCCTCCTGCAGTGTCCTGTAGTACCTCAGCACAGGGCAGCCTTTGGTGCTTTGTGTGTCTCTGCTCAGTTACCTCTGAGACAGTAAAGTGGGAAAGGCATATGTGTATTCTTCATATAAAATGAGATTTGCATCCTCACCATCCCGAGCAAACCATTTGAGACATGCAGGTAGCAAAAATGGCCCAATTAAAAATAGATTTTCATTGTGCTATGTGCTGCATGCAGCTAGTAAAGTCAGCTTTGGCTCTGTTGATGTATTTTATATCAATAAAACTAATATATCATAGTGCTCAGAAATGTGCCTCAGGCTTTTATTTGCATTCATCTCGATCTGCCAGTCACACAGAACCTCCATAGGATGTCTGTCTTTTCTAAGGCTTTTAATAGCTCAGGGATTCCCCAACAGTGGGGCAGCACTGTTTCCCCAAGCAATATGCCAGGCACAATGTCCCAGCCCTCTTTTCCTGACAGTAATTCACAATATGTAGGACCAAACTGGTCTGCCTTATTTGTTCAGAAACTAACTGTAGTACTATATGCTTAGCTTGGTGGGAGTTCCCAGAATATTCATTTTGTTGTGGCAATACAAGGCAGTAAGCATGGAGGCAGGCAGATGGTTTTTTTCATTAAAAAAATACCTATTTGGAGATGCTGTCATAGTCTGTCCTGCAAATGTAGCGTTACTTAATTCATGTACTTTTCATTTGTTCAAAAGTTATTTGCAGAAGGCAAGCATTGTTCCCCCTATTGTATGCAGGGAATTTGGGGTAAAAAGGTTGAATGATCCTGTTAGACCTTTTTCAATAGCTAAGATAGGAGAAATCAGTGCTTCTTTGCATCTGTAACAGTGCTTTACTCGGAAGTCAGATTCCAGGTTTGGTTGCAGTATCTACAGAAAGCAGATAAGAATAAGGATTGCAGCAGGAGCACCAGCACAGGCCTTTCTGCACATACAAATGAGAAAGAATGATGTTGCTGAAACTGCTTGCCATTGTAAAAGCCGTTGGTGTGGCTGAGCAGTAGATAAGGCCCTCAGACACAAGCACAGCTCTCCAGCTGCTTTATCTCCCACTCGGGCAGGGGCTGCTATGACTATGGCAATGGCTCAGCAAAAGTCAGGAGCTGCCAGGAAAAGCTCGCTTGTGTCGGTGCTCAGGTATTACAGCCATGGGCCTAAATAGAAAGGCATTGACAGAAACTTTTTTTCTTACTCTTTTTCTTTTTACTCCCCCACAGACTGACCATCTCTGCTGAGTGTCCCATGCAGCTTGAAGATTTCCCCATGGACGCACATGCCTGCCCATTAAAATTTGGAAGCTGTAAGTTATCTTCTCCAGTGAGATCCAGAAAGTTCCCTGTCTGGCTTTTTGTGTTCAGTGGTACTTTGTACAAGTCTTTTGCACTTCTCTTACTCCTCTCCTTTTAATACCACATGTATTCTGTGTCCTTCCTGGTCAGCTGAGAGCAGATGGGTGGTGTACACCCATACCAAGGGCAGAAGCCAGCCTACACATCCAGTACTGGATGTGGACAGATAAGTTGATGACTGCAGTTTTGCTTTTGAATTAAAATAGAGTTTTCATTGGAAAATATCAGATTGTGCTGTTATGGTATTCACACGAATCAGACTGCGGTGCAATATGTGCATTGTGTATATTAACAGAGAACTAGAACACTGAAAGAGGAAATATCTCTCCATTTGGTTTTAATAAATCCAGTTCTGTATCTTGTTTCATGATTTAGTGTACACTTATATTGGTGTATATGCACACATTATTCTAAATTGTATGCGGAACGATGATTTTTCTTCCGTTGCAAGCCTCTAATCCACCATACTGGTCCCTTGCCAGAAGCTTACTTTAAAAATAACCTCAGGGGATCAGATGGTTATATTTAAATACAAAGCTCTTAATTAAAGTACAGATGAGGCTACTAGAGTAGGCATTTTTTATTTCAGTAATCAAATCAGAGGTTCCAGGTGCAATCAGTGTCTCTAAAGACTTTTGAAAATAACCAGGCAAGGCAATTTGCTTGTCCCTAAAGCCACCTAGCTTCAGCATTTTTCAGTGTTTTTTCAGTCATATCAATTTAGAGTCACTAATCCTACCAAGATTAAGCTTTGTCTTTATCTTCTGTATCTGCACTGGTTTAATACTGGCTATGCATTGTCTTCTTTTGATCATACTAAGAAGTAAAAACACTGCTTACAATAATGATTACCAAATTACCTTACTTAGGATGAATTGCTTTCCCCTCCCTCTTGGAATCCATATAAACTCAGTGCTGTCTAAACAGCCACCAATATTTTGCAAGATCACTGTCAGTTCAGGTGTGTCTCTTTACCTCGGCAGTGTTAACTTATTGAAAGGCCAATACAGATCTGGAGGTATAATACTCCTTTACATTCAACTTAAAAAAAAAAATACAGGCAAACTATGCATTGCATTCTGAACTTGAAAATGGGAAAGAATCTCACAGGAAAGTGAGATTATTTGTATATAGGGTTAAACCAAAGCTACTCGGGAAAAAAAAAAAAAGAGAAGATATCCTTCCTGCTGTTACATGTTATGTACTGTACTAGTAATATTAACACATAGGAAAGACTGAAATTTTTTTTATTAGACATATGAAGGTTGACTGTGATTTCAGTCCGTGCTACTTTCTGCACTCAGTATACAATCCAATTTTATTTTATAAGCTACTGCAAGTTATCACTATGGTTTCTGCAGTAAGTAAATACATAGGAACAGGCTACAGGTAGTCTTTCAGCCTTGGGAATATCTGTGTTATTGATCTGACAGCTCAAGAGTACTTTATTGTAATGTGATATGCAGATGTTTGCACAAGTATCAGCCAAGAAATTAGAGCTTATTTGAATTAGCCCAGCTGTATTTGAGGAGAGTACAGTACTAATTTCCTATTTCCATCATTGCAGGTTTGCATTAAGTCATGTGCAAAATAAACATGCAGGGATTTATTATACACAAGCACAGACCCTTTCTTCTTCAGCTTTTCTCCTTATTTTTCCCAAAGGATTTGTTTTCAATGGTTTTCTTTCCAAGGAGGATTTTGAAAAGCTTCAATGGCTAGCATCAAAGCAAATGTTAAACACACTGTTGGTGAAGCCAGGAAGATGAAGAGAAGAGGAATGCTCACTGGTCAATTGGGTGGGAGTGCAGGGCAGCAGAATAAAGTGGCCGACATAGGATGGATACACAGGGAAAGGGGTTTAAGGGAGTGTCAGTGTGTCAGCACAGGTGGGAGCAGGTTGCTATAATTCTGCAAGCAAAAAGGAAAAAGCCCCGACATTTCCTTCAATATTAAAGAGTGGGAGTGTTAATCTTCCTCACAGAAATAAAGGTAAACATTGATTTCTTATATCCCATTTCACTGGGGTTTGCTGTATTAAAATATAGGAGATTTTATAGTCTGAAGCAGCATTATATGTGATGAGAATATTTTGCAGAAATAATTTAAAGCAAGGTCAAATACAGAAAAGGATATATAATGGTATGTATGTGCACATACCCCCAATCTAGATAGCTGCTGGGCAGTTCACATACCAACTACAGAAGTAATACTCTACATGCTGTTTCAACTTGATGATCTTCAAGGTCTTTCCAACCTAGATCATTATATGATTCTATTCCCTGTGGAGTGTCATGAAGTGGTATGCTTGCCAGAGGCCAGAAGTTCAAGGACAGCTACTAATGAACTGAATGGAGAAGATTTTAGATGTCTTCTGCTATCTGTAAATTTCCCCAGTGCTTGAAGGTGGCCAGCTCAAGCCTGCAGTGTGGTACATGAGTGCTATTCCTCCAGGCTTGTGCCCCTTCTGGAGCTAAGGCTACCTGTAAAGCCACCCTGTGGAATCTCATTTAGAGCTGAGGAGCTGGGGTTGGTGTGTGAGGGCCAGAGCTCTGCAAGAAAGCCCCTCTGGCCCCTAGTCAGGATGCTGATGGGATGGCCATGGCAGTCTCTGTGTCACAGCAGCTTGGCATGGGTGCTAGTTTCTTCAAAATAAACTTCCCATGGTAATTTTAGCACTGACCTGCACTCTGAATAAATTTGCAGGCCAAACAGGATCTAGTGGCACTTCCTGGCACCAGCCATGTTTTCACAAGCTGTGTCTTAGCCTGAAGAAATTCCTCCTTACCCCCAAGCTATTTTTGGTGTGGGAAGGAGGAATTAGGTAAGACAGAAAGGGCATTAAAGCTAGGAAGCTTTACTGTTTCACCTCTTCCACTGAGAGGCCTTAAGAGTACATTAAAAGTATCGTTGAGTGTGGTCTCTGAATGCCCATGTGTCACTGGGAAGGTAAGCATCATTATCTCCAGGGCAGCTGAGGCAGAGAAGTTAATTGACTTTCCGTAAGGCCACACAGCAAATCAATGTCAGAAAAAGGATTAGACTCAACTTCTTTGGTTGGAGGGACAGATGTCTAATCCACCAGACCATGAAGGCCTCTGCCCAGGCAACTGACTTAACTCCTAAATCTCATTTTACTCATGCGTTAATTATATCAGTTTTACCTAGCTTTCAGGGTTCCCCTGAAGCTGAATTAGTTATTTGCTATTAGTGAATATTAACTGGTGATTTGACAATGTCAGATATTGGAAAGGATAATCTATTTATGGAAACGGTATTTTGAAGGCACCCTGCCTGAGTACATAGATCTTGTACTGAGGAATGGATATATGCATGAATGCATTGTCCACTAGTCACTCAGTGGGGAAAAAAAAAAAGTAAAAATCGTTTTTTAGAGTAAGTGGAAATTCTAAAGAATATTCTGAAAATAATGAGATTCCCCCTAGCTCACAAGTAGTGCTGTGGAAAAACAGGCCTGGCTTTTATTCCTGATGAATTTCATTTGGCTATGCAGATGGAGAAGATTGATCACTGTAGATTGCACTGAGAGTTTGCAGACTGTGAGAAAACAGTGCTAAGTAAAATTTATGGCTTCTGAAGAAAAACATTAACACGGTTTATGTACATCTTCCTTCTAACAGCTCAAACTGAGTCATGTTGTCTTCTGCAGCTTTTGGTAGGGGAAGGGGCATCAGCTATTTCTGTGGCAGAAAACACTCAGTTTTTCTCTGAGGCAGCTGAAGTTGGAGTAATGAACAGACAGAAACTTCACCATTACCCCAGGATTTTATTGTAGCAGTGAACTAGTGCTGTGAACTGTTCACAATCAGTCCATGTACCTACAGACACTGAGAAATTTCTCCAAAAAAGTTTTTTAAGGAACTTCTACCAGTGCTGAAGTTTCTCCATGATGCTCATAATAGCTCTGAGGTGGAAGCACCTGCAGGGAGTTTCTTGATTTTATGCTTCCTCAGATTGAAACTGTGAGATGGCAGGAGAACTGCACATGTGGAGGGACAGCTCCAAAACAGATTGCAGGAAACAGACTCAAATTCCTTTTTAGTAAAACGTGACAGCAGTGTATTCAGCTTCACAAAATCTGTGAATAGTGAATAATTAAATGCAGCTTGCTCAGGTAAAATCTCAGGTAAAGAGATTTAATTTTGCTTGTTTAGCTAATAAATCACAGTAATCAAGCCTAAACTGATTTTTCATATATCCCATAGAATTGATGAAGAACTTGGAGACCACCTAATAGAAACTGCTATTATTTGCCTCTAGATCCCTTGAAACTGTGGACACGTGACTCTTTTGGGGGCTGTGTTTTAAAAAATCAGAAGGTTTTGATACATAAACTCACAGCTGAAGCATACTCACAAAATCATAGGGTACCACAAGAGCCACTAGGCTTCCCCAAATCTACTGTGGCTCTTACCTGTTGCAGGACATAGAAATGCACTGCTCCAGAATGAGCAGAGTAGTTGATCTTGTATTGAAAGCCGTACATTGATAGCAGAGCCTTGTAAAATGGATGGGGTGGGTCTGTGACAATTTTAGCTAGACAATGACATGGCAGTTAGTTGTCTAGACTCCCTTTATGGCCACTGAAAGGAAGTAAGTACTTTGGTAGTGCAGCTCATTAGAACTATTTTTGATGACTCCCTAAGGATGAGATGAATCATATTTTAGAATTTCCAATTTCTCTATAATACTATCTCAGGTATAGATAAGAGACTTAGAAATCCATTCTTCTCTGCATAGCTAGCTCAGAAATAGATACATCTGTTGCACATTGTTCCCAAGAACTAGTTCCTGTAGATTAGTTAGGTGTGGCATAAGTTCATGGTGAGCTGTTCTCTCTATTCTAGGTATGGGATAGCATTTTATGCTGGAAGGCCTATTCTTTCAAGGGAGTTGAAAATCAAAATTCAAAACTGAAAGCTCTTCTGTATAAAGATAACTTCACTATTTCTGCAAGTATCTTATTTGAGCTTTGTGTTTCTCCTACATTGAGGGGGTAGGTTATACCAGCAATTACTTCTGTATCCTCACAGGTGCCGCAGCACAGCCTGTACTCAATTTAAATGTGCATCTGTAGCAACACAGTCACGTCCTCAGTTGGCATTTTGAGCAGTCCGTGCTGCTGCAGCTTCACCCTTGTGTTCTGTCCCAAACTGCGTGAAGCAGTGCAGCCTGAAGCTCCTAAAGGGAAGGAGACTGAGGGAGCACGGTGCTTAATAGGAAACACTGTAATATTTGTGTATTTCAGAAATCTGAGAAGCTTTTCTCAAAAGAAATCGGTGGAGAATTTAAAAACCTGGGCCTGGGCTGTATGATTCATGTTCCTGTGGCAGTTATTATGGGATACCATAATGGAGCAAAACTTAACCAATAAAGATGTCCCTAACTTCTTACTTTTTTGGTAGGTTTCTCATCATAGAATCATAGAATCACAGAATCATAGAATGGCCTGGGTTGAAAAGGACCACAGTGATCATCCAGTTTCAACCCCCCCTGCAGGGTCGCCAGCCACCAGACCAGGCTGCCCAGAGCCACATCCAGCCTGGTCTTGAATGCCTCCAGGGATGGGGCATCCACAGCCTCCTTGGGCAACCTGTTCCAGTGTGTCACCACCCTCTGTGTGAAAAACTTCCTCCTAATATCTAACCTAAACCTCCCCTGCCTCAGTTTAAAACCATTCCCCCTTGTCCTATCACTATCCGTCCTCATGAACAACCGTTCCCCCTCCTAATTATATGCTCCCTTTAAGTACTGGAAGGCCACAGTGAGGTCTCCCTGAAACCTTCTCTTCTCCAAGCTAAACAAGCACAGCTCCCTCAACCTTTCTTCATAGGAGAGGTGCTCCAGCCATCTGATCATCTTAGCGGTCCTAAGTCATCAAAATCATACCTTTTAGAGTGACAAAAGTGAAAAAGGCTCTTTCTATAAGCTCCCTAAAATTATCAGGTCAGTCAGTTTTCCTCCACCTGTAGGATCGGGACTTTGCAGAAAATGCTGGACAGACTGTGCTAGTTTTCTCCTAAGCAATTGCAGTCACCGTCATTAATTTGTTTTTCAGAGCCTTTGTCATATATACTCAGGTCTGCGCTGAGAGAATTTTAAAAATGCATTAAAAATTCAGCATTTGCCACCATCCCGTCCTCTGGGTGCGATTGCTTTCCTGTGAAATACTGCCTGGTTTTGGATCAGTGACTTCCTATTCTTTGTGATCATCTGTTCAGAAGCCGGTAGCTTTTCCCCTTAGGTTCAGAATAGAGTTGAAAAGGGAGGTCAGAAAGAACAATTGTCTGAAAAACCTATGGTCTTCCCACAAACACTGAGCTGCAGCAGCCGTGGACTCGGATCCCTTCCAGCCCAGAGGGCCAGTAGGATCATTGTTAATAAAACTGGTTTTTGTATTGGTAAGGTGTGCTTCCCTGGGGCTCCTTTTTAGAAGGAAAAAGCTTTACCAGCATTGGCTTTGAGCTCAAGGAATAAAAACTTCAGGCAGGGAAGCAGCTGGTGTGGAGGTACACAGCAGCGTTTTTATCTTGCCTGAAAGAGGTCTAGACACTGTTGTGGCGGAGCAGCATGGAGATCCAGGTGCTTTGCTGTTGGTACAAACATCAGCATGTACTTCCCGCTCTGGAGATTTCAGGCTAAATTTAAAGGCTGTGCAACTGCCTGATTACGGGAAAGCCGTGATTCAAATTGAGTTGTCAGCAGTAGAAAATAACATGCAGATACTCTCTGCTTCATTGGCTTAAGGCATCTGTAGCTCACAAATGATCCTTGGGTGCAAACCTGCTAAGATATTATGTGGCCCGTAATGTCCCAGAAAGCACACTGAGGGCTTACAGTTGCTGACTATGGATCACGGGTTTATGCCACTGGCAAATGGGATATTATTTGTAAATGGAACAAATGGGTAAATACTGCACTACTGCTTTACAAGACAGGTTTTTAATGCCTGTTACTTTCCAAGATGGCCATTTCCATGGCTTGTAAATATTTCATAAATGCTTCCAAAGTCATTCTCACGGTACCGATGTGAGGCAGGTTGGTCTCCACTGCCTGCGTTTTGCAGGTGGGGATGGAGTAGGCAAAGAGCAATTACAGTCTCTTCTGAGCAAAGATAGAGTGGTTCATTACCTGCTTTTATTGCCTCTGTCGTTATGGGTCCCTGGGTTCAATTAGAGCCTCCCAGTGCTAGTGCACTACACTAATGACAAAATGGCTTGCATACAGTTTTGGGGAAAAAAAAGAGAAAAGGCTGCAAGACACTGCTGAAAATTCGGTTTCTAGCAGCTCTTTTCTGACATCTTGGTCTCTCATCAACCATCAGTCCTCCCTCCAAATTGCCGAGTCCATGTCAGCCTCATCCCCTGTACCGAAAGCTAGGTTAGCCCAGACTGCAGTGTAGTGCAAGCTGCAGTTCAAGCTCAGCAAGTTTCTTTAAAAGAAGTTGTTTGTGCTGTGGTTGGTGAAGAAATTAAGAGGGAACGCCTGAAGGCTTGGCACTTTTTGCCCATTCCCACACCACGTCCACTGAAAGTCCGCTCACGTCCAGCCTGTGCTACCAGCTAACTGCTTTGCTGAAGGCATCCAGTATTAAATCTGTCAGCGGAGATGGGATTCTTCTCTTCTAAATTTATATTTCTGCAGAGTAAATATATACAGCTGAGCTAACCACTCTCACCCTCTTATGGTCAGGGGAGAGGAGCAGATATTTTTAAGCTCAGGTTAATCTCCTCCTAAAGCAGATGACTAAAATAGGTCAGCTGATGGCTGTAGATAAGGAAATGTGCACTTGTGTACAGGGAAAACAAATAGCTAAGTGCCTTTGGGCCCAGGTCTCTGTGGGCAGGAGGAAAAGGTTCCCAAAGAAGGGACATTTTAGTGCAGTGACAGACAAAATGCAAAATGGCAGTTCCTCTGATAAGGACAGGCACCTGATGGAAAGGGCTTTTTTTACCCCTTTTACCACTGAACTGGTGGCCTCGAGCAGTTCTGTGCTCATTAACAAAATGCTCCTTTTGTACTCCATAAGAAGGGAAATGAAAAAGCCTTGGTGATACACAAGTGAGAGGTGCAGGGATGGGAAAGGAACAGAGAGCTTGCAGCAACCCCCTTCTCCTAAATGCGAGGCTACTCTCTGACACCCTCCACAACAGCCTATATTCACAGGCTGAAAAGGCTAAAGTCTCTTACAGAAGGTCAACCTCCATCATAGTGTTGGGCACAGAAATGGAAGCTGTACTGCTCCCTCTGCACACCAGCATCCATTTTTGGGACTGCAGATATTATGTATTCTGCACTACTGCCCTGAAGAGCCCTGGAGCAAACGCTGCTTTTCAGAGTTAGGAGTAGCTTCACATGCCTGATGTTTTCAATCATACTGCAGCATGGGATGGCATATAGAATAGCAATACGCTTTCTAAAGGGTCGACTCTCAGGACTCAGGAAAACCCAGCTAAGCTTGAGTCTGCAGGCTAGCAGCAGAGGATGGGAATGGGAGGATCTCTTTTCTGACGTCAGGGACTTGGGAGTTTTCCCACTTCTGAGATTTACATGACTGCAGCATGGGCATAGGGAATAAGTTCTGGTGACTGTGATCTCTGAGCAGTGTTAAAGTGACTAAATAATAATATATCAACCTACTGCCTTTGCCTGCCTATTGATTATACATGCACACAGTGTTATCAGTGTAGCAGTACTTCTGAGAGTTGTAAACGTCTTCATTAAGGCTTCAGAAAAAAAGGGCGTATATTTAGTTCTGCAGGTAGTTCCAATTTTTCATGGTTGGTCTCAGGTCATACTGATGCATAAATGGTGATGTTCTCAATAGTAGATCAGTAGATGTGCTGCTTATGATGGGAGAGTCCTTGATACCACTGATGGCGGTGGGAAGAACTTTCATTCATTGTGGTGAAGTCATGGTTTCACTCTGTGAAGTTAGATTTGGCCAAAACCACCATGTTCTTGAAAGCACCCTTCAAAACAAGATCAAATTGAATCTTCTCTAAAATTCACTCCGTTTTTCTCAAAGGAAACCTTGGTGATGCTCCTGGAGAGCTGATTGCATTATCTTTGCTGATATTAAGTGTCAGCTTGCAGAATGAGTGGACCACTGCGAGAGAGATTGCTTACAGAGTAAGATACTGTGCAATGTGTGTAATGGTGTCAGTCACACTTTGGAGAATACTTTTATTTGCTTAGCAAAAAATAAATTAAATATCTAGCATCTTCCTCATGACTGTGCTGTTTTGTCTAATGAAGCAGTTAATACAGCTGCCTAATACCACGACTGCAAATTCAGAGTTCATTAAGTGTTACTACAGCACTCAGAGTGGTTGGCCAATTTGGAATTACTATATGCCTGGCATACAAATACCTGTGTAGGGTCAGGGAGGTCCCAGGATATTTTAAATGTTTAATTGTCATCCCAGCACATGTTGCTGATCTGTTGCTGTAGTCTTCTTGCAATAGGTTTTTATATCAGCCAGGAGAAAAATAAAAGAATGCATCAGGGCCTTCTTTTAACCCTTTCTATATGAATGACAGTTGTGCAGCCACCATTACTTGTAGTGCAAAATGAATTGTTGGACTAGTTCTAGACTTAGACAGCTGCCAATAAATTCAAAAATAAAGGAAGATATTGTAAGTACTGAGGGCAGTGAGAAGAAGAAGCAGGGGTTGGAAAGGAATAGGCAAAAGAAGGAAGACATCACCTGCTCCAGATGACAGCAGCCGCTTTGGGAAGAAAACCTGGTGCCTCAGAGCAGCTGAGTGTACAGCAGCCCCACAGCAGCTCATGTGTAGTCACACCATTCAGCCCACCTATGGCAGCATCCCACAGCAAAGGGTGGCAAGTTCCATTGTCCTAACCTGCCTGTCTGCTGCCTTTTGAAGTGTTCCAGGGCATCCCGCCAGGAAAACTCTCTGTTTGCTCCTTTCTTTCTCTCATTGGAGCTGGAGGGCTAGTTCTCCCAGGGCACACAGCTCTGGTTGTTATGCTGTGCGTGCTTTTTAGCCCAGGTACCTCCATTGTCAGATTTCACTATAAGGCATCTGTTCGCTGTTGCAGTCTCCGCTTGGGGAACATCTGCACGCTCAGACTGCTGCCCCATTGCTGTGTGGGCACGCAGAATGGGCAGTGAATCATCAGAGTTGCCAGTGGTGGTGGTGGCAAATGTGCGCATCTCTCAGAGGGGCAGTGCTCCAGTGGCCAAATTCTGCCTCCACAATGATCCGGGAGGGAAATTGTGTGCTGCTCTGCACAGCTCCTAGCTCAGAGCTATTCTTAAGCTGTGTAATAGCATCCTGTGAGGGTATTGTGCCTGAGTGAATTATCACTGCAACTGTTTGTTGGTATTCATATTACATTCATAATTGGTATGCCTGTGATTTAGTGTACCAGCTTGCAAATAGCTAATTCATTGTATTAAGGCAGTCACTAGCCTTGCCTCTGCTAATCATGAATCACACCTTCAAAATTAGAAAGTTTCTTCTAGGCCAAAGTCATGAGGAATTTTTTTTTTTCCTTTGCTTTATGATTTTGAGCTCTAAATGGGGTCATTTAGAGTTTTCCCCTCTGAACTGGAACTTCTAGAATTAAACAGAACCTTTCACCTGTCACTTGCTTTGAAAAGCTGAAGGCACATCATAAAACCCTCTGTTTCAAAATGAATTTCACAGTCATCTTCAGTTCTGTATTTCTCACCACCTTGTGGGTACAGTCAGTGTTTCCATTTAATTTCCAAGCCATAGACACTTCTGTCACATTCCTATTCCCACCTTTTCTAGAGGTGACTTATAAATTACATTCTGAAACAAAGTCATTTCGATCTAACTTAGGGCCTTATTTTTTTAGTAATGATCAGCAAAGGTGTATTACTGTTTCTCAGTAATGAAGTCCCTTGAGACCTGTCTAGCACATTTCTGAAGACATCCTATTCTATTCCCCGTGGAATGGGAAAAGAAAATCAAATAAAACTTTGTATTGGGAAAACATATACAATACTGCCCATATTATCAAATTAGGTTTTTATTGTAAGTTCAGGAAAGACAGAAACAGTAATCATTTTAGTAAGGCTGAACTTCTTACAGCTGATAGTGTCCTATTACCTTTTCTCACCAGTTTCATACAAGAATTGCTTTAAGTCCAGGACAGTAATTTTCTCCTTGGAGGTCCTCTGTTGTTCCATCTAGATGATACTGTGTCATTCAAAAAATATTTCATTCTGAGTTTTTCAGTTCTCCTTACATTTGGAACAGCTGTTCTGAACTCCTGCTCTTTGTGGAATGAGTCAGGTGCAAGACCACAAATAAAGGCTAGAGCATCTTTCATATGGTGAGAGACTGAGAAAGATGGAACTGAGAAAGCTGGGAAAACCTAGAGAGGAGAATGCTGAGGGTGTTTATTCCATCTATATAAATACATGATGGGAGGAAATGAAGGAGCACAGCTCTTCTTGGTGGTGCCCAGAAACAAGACGAGACAATGAGCACAAATGAGAATAGGTGGAATTCTATCAGAACACAAGAAAACTTATTTTTACTGTGATCATGGTCAAACAGTAGAACAAGCTGCTCAGGAGGTTGTTAAGTCTCCGTCCTTGGAGACAGTCAAAAGCTGTGTGAACATGGTCCTGGACAGCTGGCTGGAGGTGGCACTACTTGAGCAGAGGCTGGACTGGATGATCTTGAGGTTCCTTCCAACCTCAACCATTCAGGGGTTCTATGTGATTCCAGTTTATAATCCTTTATATGTGTTATGCTTCTTGTCTGTGACACAGATTCAAATCATTCATGCTGTTAAGATGCTCATGGTAGTTTAAATAGTCAGTCTTAATTTTGATGATTTCAGGTCCCTAACTTAATTTCTGTGACCCTCAGATTCCTGTAAGAACAGTGGAATTTATCACCACACTATGAAAAATTCTTGATTGTAGGCTCTTAATCATTGAATATTGGAATACATATATCTTAGTATTTAAATTTATCTCAATAGCTTACTTTTTTAAAAAACCTATTTCTCCCAGACCCAGACCATGCATATTTAGCACTGTCTTGCTGTTTTTATATTTAAAATTACATTTTTACTAGGTTTCTTCCTATAGAGTGTATGAAGTCCTCATTTGTACATCAATTCATTCTTATCAACTTAATGTAAATGGAAATTCCAATTACAGAGTTCATATCGAGCTTCAGTTGTATAGACACAAGCACTGACAGATGCTGTATAATAAAGTAAAAAGTGTTCATGCTTAAGCCAGCAGAAACCCAGCCTGAATCTTAGAATTCAAGCTGATACATTATGGCTTATCAGCAGCACTGTTTTACTCCCTGCAGAAGTCGTTGTGAGACTGTAAATCTGAATCTCTACCAAGTTATCTAAGAGTCTCTAAGGGAGTCAAATACATAGACAGATCATAGAATCATAGAATGGCCTGGGTTGAAAAGGACCACAACGATCATCTAGTTTCAAACCCCCTGCTATGTGCAGGGTCGCCAGCCACCAGACCAGGCTGCCCAGAGCCACATCCAGCCTGGCCTTGAATGCCTCCAGGGATGGGGCATCCACAGCCTCCTTGGGCAGCCTGTTCCAGTCCCTCCAAAGGTCACCACCCTCTGTGTGAAAAACTTCTTCCTAATATCTAACCTAAACCTCCCCTGTCTCAATTTAAAACCATTCCCCCTTGTCCTATCACTATCGCTCTCATGAACACCCGTTCCCCCTCCTGATTATATGCTCCCTTCAAGTACTGGAAGGCCACAATGAGGTCTCCCTGGAACCTTCTCTTCTCCAAGCTAAACAATCCCAGTTCCCTCAACCTTTCTTCATAGGAGAGGTGCTCCAGCTCTCTGATCATTTTAGTGGCCCTCTTCTGGACCTGCCCCAAGACAGGTATTTGTATGTATATTGAGGTCATAACTAGAGTTTCTAAAAAACAATGTACACACCACTTTCACAATAGACTTTAATAAGGATTAGAAATACTTCTTAAATCTGGCAGTCTGATGATCCTGAGGTGTGTCATATGATGATGAAGGCTAAGTATGTGACAATGCAGTTGTAATCAGTTAAATAAAAAACAGAAAGATAGTGGGGAGTATTTTTAGATTTTTTTTTCCTGACATATTTTCTGTCCTGTCATATGGCTATGAAAACTTCCTGGCAGACATCAGTGTGGGTTTTGTTTTTTTCATGAGTGATGATCGCTTGAAAAAGTAATTGAATAATTGCATCTGGGTCTCATAGATCTCAATTTTGCACTCAGACATCCATATTTAAGATATTGGGGCTTATTTGCCTTAAGGAGCTAAGAAATAGTGTCCTGCGTGGAGGGCTGTGGCAGGAGAAGTCTCCCTGTTCATGGGTTGCTCATTTAATGTATGGGAGGGTTCTGCTTCATTCATAGGAATGGGCATCTGAACATTTCCTCTTTGTCCTCTTAGAATCCTTTCTGTAATGTTTTACCAAAACTGTAGCAGAAAGACCTTGAAAGGAAACAATGAATCAACATGAGTGGTTGTCCCAAAGTGGCTTTTCCAGTTCATACATAATTAATCCAAGTGAAAACAAGGCAGCCTGCATTACCAAGATGAATGGCAGGATTCTTCTAGTTCTTACCAACTGGCTGCTTTGCTTTGTTAGGCTGGTTCCTCCCTTTGGTTGTGGTTGCTCACCTGCCCTCTGTTCACAGGTGTAAGAAGGAAGGACCAATTGCTGTTTGCCTTGCAAGACATGTGAGAGTAGGAAGATAGCAGAGTGTGTGAGAGAAAAGGAAAGCAGGGCTTTATGGGTCTTATATTTCTGTTGGGCATTAGAGTGGAGAAAAATAGATCCATTTGTGAGTAAACAGATATGAGAAGAAATGACTTCATCTTTCTGTTAGGTGATAAGTCTGCAGCCATTTATCAAATGCCCACTAGAAATAAATGTCTCCTGCCATTTTCTTGCTTCTAATTATATCACACTTCAGTATATTTTCAGTTGTTCATCTAAACTGGTTCCTTTTTGTCTTTTGAAAGAGTGAGCTTAGGCAAGAAAGAAAAATTGAATGAGGCATCTGACTTTATTTGGCAAGCCAGCAAAATAATGGTAAAGAATGCCAAATTAATTATTGGATTTATAATAACAGAAGAAGCTCACTTGCTTAAATTAGAATGAAAGTCAAACAGCCTCACTTGTATTTTCAGTGGCTTTGAATTTGGGTTTGCTTTTACAACAACACCAGCAGTGTTCTCCAGTTTTCTAACCCAAAGCATTTACTACACTTTTCTGTCACTCTCTGGGTGTCTCCTTGCTTCCCTGTGTGCACCATGTAAAGGTGGTGAGGACCTTATTCCCTGCCCAGCAGTAAACCTTTCTTGTAACCCTAGAAATCAGGAGCTGAGATTTGTCATGCTTTAGAGATTGAAAACCTACCAGAGCTTTACTTAAACAGAGGGAGGTTTTTACAGAATTTGGTATGACAGTGAATAATGCCATCTCTCCATTAGCAACAGCTCTATCCCAAAAGCAAAATGACATTATTCGAGACTACTCCCACACATTCAGCTTTCAGTATGACTGTGCCTAATTATACTGCATGGGTTACCAGAAGCAGGGCTGGAGCTTCTGGTAGGCAAGTTTAGGATAACTAGAGTTTGAGGGGAAAATGTGGCAGAAGGTTTGAGGTAGGAAGACACATACCTAGTACAAGGACACAGGTACCCAAAGATTTATATAGATGATCCGAAAAGATATGATCAAGGTTCAGCTGCCATACCAAGGGATTTAGGGTAGCCTATTCCTGTCAGATCTATAAGTTTCTCACAAGGGTACTTATGGGCTGAGGGGGTGGCTGCATCTTTTTACATTCACATTCTTCTTTTGGCATTTTCTCAATTCTTCTTCTCACAAGGAAGCTCAGATTCTCATAGCCTGGCCCAGAATGAGGAAAGGAGGCGTTAAGCCAAAAATCCTATACTACAGCCTTTTAAAACACAGACTTTGTTTTCTTTACAGTTGCAAAGAAGATAGATGGAGAGGTCATGTACATGATCTTGTCTAACAGATTATCTATAGACAGCTTCCCTTTCCTGCTGTGATTTCAGAAGAAGGCAGCCTCACAGAGCATTGTGCATGGGGTCAGGACTGTCTGCGTGCATTTGGGTGCCTCCTGGCTTCTGAATTACAGATATATATATATATATTTAAAGGAGGAAGAGCTGAGCTGCTCCAGGGCAGAAGCCTCCAGACCTGCACTCAGACGTATGTAGCACCCCATAAAGGCTGCAGTTTGAAGCAGAGACACTGTTTTAGGACAGTCAAAGATAGGCAGAGCTAAGAAATAAAGCATCTGAATACTTTTTAAGCCTCACAAGCACATGTCCCAATGTGGTCTTACTTTCGATGGAATTTGGTTACAGGGCTTTCACCAGGAAGTGTCTCATTGAGCTTGTGTGTCATTGGCAGAAAACTGGACAAATTTTCCCTGAGACGCTCACAGTAGCAGTGAATTCCTGATGTGAGATACATATGGATGATACCAGCAAAAAGTCCAGCATCCTTTTTTGCATGGGAATTGATATAGGTAAAAATAAAACTATCTAGGAATCCCTGTCTGTCTACACAAATCCAACATTCACAGGGGCTATCAACATATGACCGACATATACCAGATAAGCACTTAAAAATAAAGTTTTCTGCAGCAGTTTCTTGAAGTGACCCATCCACTTGTACATCTCCAAAGCAACCTTTGGAATTATTTACAGAATGCTATGAACTTGTAATCATCTCTCAGATGGGGAGGGTATCTCATCTCTTAAGGGAAAGGTGAAATTCCATCACTTCTTGTTATGCAAATATTTTGCAGTAGGGAGGAAATTCCTTTGTAGCCTTTCAAAGCAGATCATGAGATATAATTACAGTAATTTTACTGCACAGCTACAAATACAAGTACATGAAAGGCGTGTGGGCAGTCCTGCATGGCTGCATGGCTAATAAGGATGGAGTATTCATAGATGTTCAGCTACCAAAGGTTGGATCAACTCCAGTCACGAACACAGCAGCAACAAGCTACTGTCAGAGATATGATGAAAAAGATCTCATCCCATCTTTATATTTCTAGTGACAGTAATCTATAATCTTGGAAGGTTATCCACTGTTTAATTCCCCCATCCCTCCCCCACCAGGAAATTGTGTCCTATTCTTTCAGTGCCTGAATTTTTCTTTTCCTTTTGTCAGTAGCATGAGTTTTCCCTGTTCTTGGTTTCTTTTATGTGTACAAGTATCTATACTTGGCGATTGAATCACATCTCAGCCTCTTGTCAGTGAGCTAAATAAGTTGAGCTCCTTAAGCTTCAAATCTTAAGACTTGTTCCCAGGCCCTGGAGATACTTGTAACCCTCTCTTGAACTCTTATTATTTCCATATCTTTTGGAGGTGTGGATGAGAATGTGAGGTTAGGTGTGAAAGATCAGACCAAGGATGTATCCAGACTAGTGTCCTTCCTCTGCTAGCACTTCCTAAAGATTGCTAGGGAAGATTACCAAATGGAAAAAAATTACCACATGGAAAAAATGCTTTCCTCCTTGCTACCTACTCCAGTATCCAAGTGATCTGCAGCTCATCGTGCTGCGAATGCTCTTAGCTTGATTCAGGATCACTTCCTATTTTCTATTTCATGTTCATAGCATCATAGAGTGACTTGGATTGGAAGGGACCTCATAGATCATCTAGGGAGATCAACTCCTTGCCGTGGGCAGGGCTGCCACCACCAGATCAGGCAGTGCAGGGCCCCATCCAACCTGGACTTGAATGTTTCCATGGATGGTACATCTACAGCCTCTCTGGGCAGCCTGTGCTGGGACATCACTGCCCTCTCAGTGGAAAATTTCCCCAACATCTAATCTAAATCTTCGCTCTTTTAGTTTAAAACTGTTCCCCCTTGTCCTATCACTATCAGACCATGTACAAAGTTGATTTCCCTCCTGTTTATAACCTCTGGAGTTAAGTACTGGAAGATTGTATGAGTCCAGGGACTGCCTTAGCATGTTTTTTTCCCATTACTGTGCATCAGTAGCTTATGTTAAACTGCTTTCTGGGAAAATTTTTAAGTCCTTAAGGGAGTCACAGCTTTCTATGACAGTTTACTGACTCCAGCAACCAAAACTCACAGTGCTGGAGATGGTACTTAGTACACAAGACCCTTCAAACTAGTCACTTGCCCATGCCTTTCAGGTTCTTATCTGGAAAGCCACTGTGTGTTGTCTCCTACACAGGTTGTGTTGAACATGAGTTTTTCTAGAAAAAACATTCTGCACTCCCAGCTTATATTTGTAATGGACTTGAACTCCTTCCAACCCTGTCTGCATTTCAACTCCTTCTGGGAAAGTAATCCTTGCTTTCCAGAGAGGTCCATGCAGTGGGCTCCAGCCTTCTGTAATATGTCTGCAGCAAAGTTACCCGAGAGCTTTCAGTGATCATGGTGCTCTGAAAAGTGCCAGATCTACTTAATTAAATATAAGTATGTACTCAGCTCCTGGATTTTTTTTTTTTATTTATTTTTTATTTTTTATTTTTTTTTGAGACATAATCTGCGGAGAAGGCTTAAAAAGGAAAATAAAACAAAAAACAGTTGACAGTATTTCTGAAAGAAAGCTGAAATTCTTTCATAACACCATAATTACTCCAGGTGTTAGGTCTTTAAAAATAACAGCACTACTACTGAGGAAGGAATGAGTTGGCAGTCCTAACGCTGCCTTTATTTCCAAGGACTTCCAAGTGAGTGAAATCTTGTCATGTTTGCATCTCCAGGAATGCAGGTGTACCTCCCCCATCACCAATCTACTTCTGCTCTCCTCCATGCCATCCCACTCCTACGTACTTTCTCTGGGTTGCAGACATGTATGTAAACACACAGGGGCACAAGCACACATCCTAGCTTTTTTCATTCACAGCCAGACCCTAAGCACAGGACGTAGCGCCTCCTCTGTATGTCCTTATCCCAAGCCAGCACACACAGCAGACCCTGTGCTTGCCCTGTCACAAAGTTCCCGCTTGTCCAGACCCTTTAGGTGCATGAGTGCTTTTGAGAGGGAGCTTCAGCAAATGCTTTCTGCTGGGGTTTAGTAGCAGACAGCTAGCTGAGAATGGGTCTGAGCTGCTCTGAGCTGCTGGAGTGTTTGTGATGGATTATATTTATACCTCTACTGGTTCAGCCCTTGACAAACCATCCTATGCATCTGTAATATTAGAAGGCTTCAATCTAATATTTTTTGAGCTGGGCATATGGAAACACGATTATGTCATCTTTATTTGTTTTTCTCCATTCAGTCTCACTCCTCCATTCTTCCCTCTCCCCACCATCTATCATTTAAATATCCACTAAAACATTACATGATGGGCTTTACTCATCACTGTCTATTTTTCCCCTGTGCCAACAGACGCTTACCCCAATTCTGAAGTGATCTATGTGTGGACCAACAGCACCACAACCTCTGTGGTTGTGGCTGAAGACGGTTCCCGACTTAACCAGTACCACCTGATGGGACAAACTGTGGGAACTGAAAACATCAGCACCAGTACAGGTGGGCAAGATATTTCTGAGGACAATGGGGATGTGTTTGTAGAACATAGGATGCTGGGGAGAGTAGGACAGATTCCTAGCTTCCTGGCAGTGGTGTTACAATGGAGAGGGCTGCATGCTGACTGTGAGGCCCTTCACCAGGTCAGAGAGCCCTACAGCTCCTGCTGTTTATGAGGAACACTGGGAATGCTGTATGCAGCCAGTTGGCAGCTGCCTTTGCCCAGTCTTGCCAGCACTATCGCTGGAGTGCTTCCCTGGGGGAGGAACCACCCAGAGGCAAACACCACCCACGCACTTGATCCGTTTCAATCATCGCTTTAGAACGATTTGCCTGATGAGGCCAATGCGGGGGGGAGAGGGAATGGAGGGCAGGTGGTGGCGGTGGCGTGGCCATGCTGCGTGTCTGGGGACCCCGTGGCAGCAGGAGGGGAGAGCCAACCCCGAGGATTCCCGTTCTCTGCCCAGCTGAGTGTGGAGGTGCCAGATGTGGCAGTATTAGAGAGGCAAAGAAGGCTTAATCCTGGCCTGGGCACCCACGTGAGCTGCCCCCCTGCTTTGTAAGCTCCCACGCAAGGGCAGCCCTGGGCCTGCATTGGTGGGGGGAGTCCTGGGGGAGCCGAGGCTGGAACAGGCATCACGTGGGCCTCGCAAGACGGGGGCTTAAACAAGTTACACAATGCATTCGTCTACTGCAAGATCTGGGGGGAGCGGAGGGCACCCTGCAGCCAAGAGAAGTGCAGTTAGCATTGGGAAAGCCAGTCAAATTGCCTGGTGTCTTCTGGAGATGCATCTCATCTCTGGTGGAAAATGGTGAGCTCTGAGTGAGGGCAGGACTGTAGAGGATGAAGTGTAAATTAGATTAGGAACCCGTTACTGTCCATGGGAAATTTAGTTGTGAAAACAGGCAGGACTACATTCACACACAAAGTTAGTGAAACCGAAGCATCAAGGTGCATAACACTTTCTGCTCAAACTGTCCCAATGTGCCCAATAAAGAGAGAGCAGCCATGCTTGCAGCTTGCTTTTTGAGCACAAGACAAAGCTGAGGGAAGCTTCTCTCAGGCAGCGTGAAACAGAACCACCATGAAACAGAACCATCACCTCCATCTTTTAGAGCTTATTCCTTCCCTTTTCCCATTCAGAAGGCACAGAGGTGTTGCTAAAGCAGATTCCTAAAGCCAAGAGACACGTGTAAGCAAAGTCAGGGCAGGCACCGCTATAGAAAAAGGACAAATAAATAATGCCATCTCCCATTAAAGAGCAAAGAAATACACATTTTTCCTTACCAGTTTACCATCATGGCTGCGTTGTTCTCTGGAATGAATGGCAGCTCCCCTCTTGCCTTCATCATGGCCAAGAAAAAGATCCAGAGGACGTAGCGGGGCATCTCCTACAAGCTTGTCCTGCTCTTCAGAGCAAGAAAACAACCCAGCCCCAGCAGTGCCTGCTCCAGTGTGTCAGCTCCAGGACCCCGCCAGCGCGCAGCTTTGCCTGCAGGAGCTCCCAGTACTCCGCAGCCCACGGGTATAGGGCACTCTTCAGACAAAGCCCAAAGTTTCTGCCTGGTAGCCTCTTCCCTCCTGTATCCTAAGATTTAGGCTAATAAATGCTTGTTTTCCGACGTCAAGATTTTATATTAATGTCCTGGGTTGCATCTGGGCTGACTGGATTCTGATTGCAGGGTGGATCACAAAGAGCAGGACACAGATTGTAACCGGGGATTAGCAAAATACAAAAATCCGATTTTGCACAGGGAAAGCATCAGTCAGCGGTGGATTTTCTGGACTTCATCAAGCTCGCGGTAGGCCAGTAATCAGGGTTACTTGTGAAGGGCTATCTAAGACATTTCTTCCGTCTATTGCATTGTTGAACTTAAAAAACAAAATAGTTGCTGCATAAATCTCACTGCTGGGATCTTTCATGGTGGCTTTTTTTTGTTTTGTTTTGTTTTGTTTTGTTTTGTTTTGTTTTTGATACCCAAGTCAAACTGCATAGCCTTAGCAATTGCATAGGTGAAATGTTTGTGTATGTCACAAGATGTTTATGCTTCTCTGTCTAAAAGATTTCTTTTTAAATGGAAATGCTGGCCCTGCACAAGTCCGTTAGGACTATGCTGATTTTGTACCCAAGCTGTTAAGTTTAGCTGTCTCCTCAGAAAAATATCTTTGCACTCCCAATTCACCAACCAGTTTGGAAATCACAGCCACGTTAGCCATGCAACAGAAAATGGCTCTGACATGTTCCACCTGTGTGGTGGTTTGTTGAGCTAACATCCCCAAATATTATTCCCCCTGAAGAGGATATTTGTCGGCTCACACTGCTTCCAGCAGTCCCAACATCTGCTGTGTCCTGCTGTTGCAGTGCTGAAAACACTCAGATACGGGCTCTGGGTCCATGTGGATCCTGCTGGTGTCTGCAAATGATTGCCCAGTTCTGTTCCCCAGATCCAGAATTTCTCATCACTCACTTAGATTCTGCAGTGCCATAAAACAAAACAAAAACCCACTCCTTTCTTTTCTGCCAGCTGGAGCCCAGGCTATGAAATATCCAAAGCCTAAACAATAAAAGAAGCATTCAGCCCTTCATTCTGCGCTGAACAGTTTGATTTTTCCTTGAGATGAAGGTTTCATGTGCAGCACTATCAAAACAGCACAGGCATCTCTTGTGGACCAAAATGTTCTGGATGTCAGTGTGGACAGGGACTGCTATGTCACAGACCTGATGTTGGGGCCATGCCAGAACAGTTGTTGGTACACCTGAGCCCAGGCAGATAAGGTAAACAAACAAGCCTAAGGGCTGGCCTATTCTCATTAAAAAAAAACCATTGAATTGCAGCACAGTGATGTTGGGAGAATGCAGGAAAGATCCTGAACGTTTGTAAGCGCCATCTCCAGAACTCCATCGCCTGGATACTGAAAAGCCATTGCAGCAGCTTTAAAGGCAGCACAGTAGCAGAGCTCTGTGTAGAAATGCTCCATTCTTGACTTTTCATCGGTGCTAGATTTGTCATTAGAGTTCTTTTGGCAGTGGTGAATGGACTCTATCAGGAGCAGTATTTTCATCTAAACATGCTGCACAAACCTATAATAAAAAATTAGCTCTTGCTCAAGAAAGCTTATGGTCTAAGAATAAACTGTGGCCTTACAGAAGTAAGAGGGAGCTTTGCCACTCCAACAGAGCCAGGATTTTATTCTCTATAAACAAAAGGCCAACTCAGGCAGCTTCTAGCATTGCTTTAAGCAGTGGTCCCAGGACATAAAAAAATAAGCTGTGGGGTTTTTGCCAGCCCCAGATCTGCTGGAGGAGACATCCTTCATGCGGGCATTTTAGAAAGAGACAGCATGGAAAATAGGAGAAGATGGCAGTTGGGAGAAGAGGAAACACAAAATCAGGTGATATCATTATTTCAGTGGAGACAAGAGCTCTGGTAGGTTAAAGAAAATGATAAGGTGAGAATCAGCCACAGAAGATGGTCAAAATGCAAGCACTTCTTTCCTGCATTTTTAAAAAGGAAAATATGAATCCCATTGCTCTGCTGAAGCTGTGTAGATTTACTTTATTCCAGCTTGGAAAGCATGCTGTCAAAATCAATAATGCACATCGTCACTCCTTAGCGAGCAGGGAGAATGGGACTCACACACATCACGGCGCAGCAGCAGCTCAGAAGCAGATTACCAACACGTAGATCCCGCTGCTCCTGGTATATTTTTTTGGTAATCCACAAACTGAATGCTCTTAAATGAAGGGCAAGTGGGGTTTCTCCTGAGACTGAGGTATGTTCAGCATCCCCGGTTCAAAATTACACTAAATGAAAGGGAATTAGACATCACTTCATGAGGATTTTCTCCTCAGTTTCACAGCATCCCCTGTCCATCTCCACATCCCTCATCAGCAAAACATTTCGCCAGAAAATCAGACTTCAGAAGAAAGCCATAAAGACAGAGGCAGGCTGTCAGGTAAGGCAGTCCTGTGCTATTCCAGTCTTTCAGCCTAAAATCCTCAGCATGAATGAGTCTGTAAACTTCATACAGAACAGATCTGAGCACCTCAGGCAGCTATACCTGCAGAAAACCTCTCACTGTAGACCTATTGTCCATTAATTAGCCGTATTGTCACTTAGCAGTAATCTGCCAAATCTAACCGCTTAGCAGTGCTGGCTGCAACTCACTGCAATTCACTCTGCAGAATCAGTCTGTTATTTATTTTCCTATAGGGGCTGATCTATGGAGGATAACAGCCCATTCTTGCAACAAGAGGTTATAGCCAATCATTTAGCTCAAGTAGTTAAGGTCTGCATTCAGCTCGTTCTTTAGAAAATATGAGATACACACCCCAGAATTTCCAGGATCTGAAAAATTGGTAAGTCAAAAGGTTTTTTTTTTTTTCTTTTTTTTTGTTTTACTCTCAGAATACAACATACATTTCGGTGTGGACATTCCTCTGATCTGTCAGTATCCAGCTGAAAAATGCATGCTTTTAGATTAACTTGATGTCAGTACGAGTGGAGATCTGCTAGGGCCTGGAGGAGTTTGATTGGCTTTTTTGATTGGCTTTTATTCTTATATTTGATTTTAACTCTCAGAAAAAAAAAAAAAAAAATAGTATCCTGCTCTCAGATAGCAAGATTTTGGCTTTGGGGAGCTGTTACCAGCAATGAAAAGCCTTCAGTAACAAATATATGGTTTCACAGGAACAGTCTGAAAGAACTGCTTGAGTTGTTGTTTTTTTTTTCCTAAACCATAAGGGAAGGTGACAGCTGGTCTATCTGTTTCAGAGTGCATTTTTTTGAGGATTGTATTGAAATTCAAAGGGCCTGACAAAAGCCCGATTAAGGCAATGCTGTGAATTTGGCATATAAAAAAGACATGGAATTTAGCGCTGCCTTAGCAGCTTTTAGTGAATTCCCCCCTGCAGTCAGTATAATATTAATTTCACAAGAGAACAAGACATGGCACAACATCTGTCCAGAAAGAGATTATCTTCCAAGAGTTAAGGCATACCAAATTCCAGGAAAACTTCATGCACACGAGGGTTGTTTTTGTTGTTTTTTTTTTTTTTTTTCTGGAGGAGCACTTTGATGGCTTTGAAAATTCCAAGCAACAGTATCGGTATCAGTGAGCGAAGCACAAATTCTTGCAGCACTGACATTAGGACAGTCACACAGGCAGTAAAGTATGGGGCACAGGGAGTGTCAGGACCCAAGCGATGGGTCGGCATTAACAGTTCCTTAATAAGGTTAAGTCCTGCTGCTAAATCAGGTTTCTAAGAGTAGGAGGCCTTAATCGTTCTGACAGGACAGTTTGTGGGACCAAGTCAAAGCAAGGCAAGAATGAGGCACTGTCAGCAATCCAGATTTGGCATGCCTATCAACACCAGGGCATGCCAGGTACCTGAAAATATGGCAGGTTTTTGGTGCAATAGTCATTAGTTGCTGTCTTCTGCTTTTGGGGACTGAATGTGAAGAACAGCGGTATGTAGCAGCACCTCTGTCTCTTGGTATGGCACAGAGCTGAAATCCAGGCATTTTTCATGCAGTTAAGACTGGCTGAACGGTAGCCTCACACTGGGAGAGAGGGGGAGCTGCTGAAAACCTCAAATCAGTAAGCCTGCTTTATTTTAGCATACATGCATTTTTCTTCCCCTAGGCGAATACACCATAATGACAGCACATTTTCATCTGAAAAGAAAAATCGGTTATTTTGTCATCCAGACATACCTTCCCTGCATTATGACTGTGATCTTATCACAAGTGTCGTTTTGGCTAAACAGAGAATCTGTCCCTGCTCGGACTGTCTTTGGTGAGTACCTCACCTTCTTGTAGCATGTAGCATGTAAGGAAGGGGCTTGTTTGTGGAAGTGATCTTCTGTAACAAACCCACAGTGCTTATTTTTGCGTGCAGTGTTGTAGGTGTTCCTGTGTTCTCTTCCAGTTTAAAGTCAAAATCAATTTTAAAAAAGTGTGGGCTTTTTGGTAAAATTGTGACAGCAATCGCGCTGTAATCAGTTCTGTGAAGGTTAAGGATGGAAGACGGAAGAAACAGATTGTTGTGATTTGTGGGTTCTTCTTTCCCACTCAGATAAAATATGTGATGGTTTAGAACAAAAAGCCATACATATTATGATAGTGCATACTCTAGTCTAAACAGATTTCACTTCAAAACATTTTGTTTATCTGTGTTTCAAGATGTTTATCCGGGACAAACATGTAGAGGTTAATTAGTGACAATTATCGCTATTACTGTCAAACAAATTAATATGATTTTGCATTTAGAAAATGTATATTTACTACAGACACTGTCATGGAAAAATCCTGTGGGGTCTCTTACTTAACACTAGAAGGTTGCAAAAAATGAACAGAATCCTAGCTGAAGGTTTGTGACATACATGATTCCCACTAGATGAGAAATGAGGGGAGTGGGAGCTGCAACGTATGTAGAACTTTGATCAGGTGTTCCTAAAAGAGCCGTTCATCTGTAGGAGCCTACTGAAATCAGCCAGCATCTTTGATCAGAAATCGGTTCAGCAACCTGTACAGGGAGAATACTGGTGCCAGCAGCTCATTGCTGGCTAGCAGTGCTGATTTTATTTACTTTCAAAAAGGTGTAACCGAGAGCTCATTCTCATCCTGCTGAGACACCCCTCCCCATGTGGAAGCAGTGGCAGCTCTGTCATCTGCTGACTTCTGTGGAAGAGGGAGCTGCAGTCAAGGGAATAAATAACAACAGACAATTACATCCATACAATCTCCACGTGGGAAAACAAAAGCCATAATCCCACTTTGTTGTGGCAGTTACTGCTGAATGGGTCGATCGCTGATTTTATAATGTACCAGTTAACAAGCAATGCTAAGCATACATACATGCGTTGACAAAATACCAGTGAGATTTTGGGTTGTGTAACCTTTGGATTTCTATTATCCTTAAAATTATATTTTTAAGTACACTGTAACTAGAGCTAACCAGAACATCATACAAGTAAACAGCTGAGGACCAACGCTTTTATTTTTATTTCACCAGCAAAGTATATCATTCTTTCTGACCAAAATATGCAAGCATTGATTTCCTTCATGTGGCCTTCCTAATTCTCCTGCTGAATTGAGGCCCTCTCATAACTTATTAGGAATCTTTTAAGGCCTATAAGCTTATAAACAGAAGGGGGAAAGACTGTTTACAAGGGTGGATAGTGATAGGACAAGGGAGAATGGTTTTAAACTAAGACAGGGGAGGTTTAGGTTAGATATTAGGAGGAAGTTTTTCACACAGAGGGTGGTGACACCCTGGAACAGGTTGCCCAAGGAGGCTGTGGATGCCCCATCCCTGGAGGCATTCAAGGCTGGATGTGGCTCTGGGCAGCCTGCTCTGGTGGTTGGTGACCCTGCACATAGCAGGGGGGTTGAAACTAGATGATCTTTGTGGTCCTTTTCAACACAGGCCATTCTATGATTCTATGATTCTACCAAGCTGATTTCTGCCTCCTTTTTTTTTTCCTTTACAGGGGTGACAACAGTCCTCACCATGACCACCTTAAGTATCAGTGCCCGCAACTCTTTGCCAAAAGTGGCCTATGCTACTGCCATGGACTGGTTTATAGCTGTCTGCTATGCCTTTGTATTTTCTGCATTGATTGAGTTTGCAACGGTCAACTATTTCACCAAGAGGAGTTGGGCATGGGATGGCAAAAAGGCCCTGGAAGCTGCTAAAATCAAGGTGCTTATCTTACGTGTCTTAAGTACCTAAAAGAAAAAGCAGTTGCACAGTGTCATTCGCGTAACCTATAGCATGGTTGTCACCTTCTCTGTGACAAAGGCATTTTGGCTGGCACTAGGACACAACCTCCCCAGCTGCAGGGCCAGTGGCCCTGACAAAAGCAGCTGCTAATGTGCATGCCCCATGGGTCCAGGTCCAGCTGGCCTCCCTTCATTACCTCCAATGTCAGGAAAGTTTAGCTTGAGTAAGGGCTATGACATTGAGACAGAATTAGCTGTTTGGGACTCAAAGGCAGAGTAGCCCACAGACATTTGTTTTAGCATGATGGATTATAGTGCTTAGGTTTGGAAGTTTGCATCTTGAGAACGTTTCCACTTTCTGTTCCTGCAATCTAACATTTTGGTCTTTTCACAGAAGAAAAAAGAGCGCCAGTTGCTGGGAAATAAATCAACAAATACGTACAGCACTGGGAAGATGACCCCTGCCCCAAACATGCCAAAGGACTCGGCCCCCTCCGTCATCTCAAACGCTGCTCCTGCTCCAGTGAAGTCTGTGGAAGAAAAGCCTGCCGAAAGCAAAAAGACTTACAACAGCATCAGTAAGATTGACAAAATGTCCCGGATAATTTTTCCAGTGCTGTTTGGAACTTTTAACTTAGTCTACTGGGCCACATATTTGAATAGGGAGCCTGTTATTAAAGGTGCCAACTCTCCAAAATAAACTGAAGGACTCTAAAGCCACACGTGAGCCATACTTCAAAGCAGATGCTACCAAGGAAAATTTGAGATCCAGACCACTTTCTACATTTGGGCAATATTCTTCAGGAAGTTTTTTGCATGTTTAATAATATGTACAAATAATATTGCCTTGATTGTTTCTACATGTAACCTCAGATGTTTTGGAGACGACTATATTACTTACAGCAACAGATCTTTATAAAAGATCAGAAGACATTGAACATGGCTTCTTTGCTGCTAAGTATCTTGCATTGATAGTTTACAAATAAAATAAGTTATATTTTTTAACTGTTCAAGTGTACTACATATCGTGGTTTTTATACTTCAGATGTACAGTCATACAATTGTAGGCTTAACCTCTATTTTACAGAAGAGCTCCACTGTTGTCATCTGATAGGTTACTATGAATAATGCCAGTTGTAAATGTGCCAAATTATTAAATGTAGGGCTATGTTTGAGCACCTTTACTGGTGATAGGTAGTGCATTACTCCACAGGAAAAAAAAGAAAAAAGCCCGCTCAGCCCTGTTTTCATTAATAGAAATTGATATGATGCATTAAATCCTAATGGGGCTATGCTGATTTTCACTGCTTTTGAGCCTCTAGCTTGCAGTGAGGGAGCAAGATGCTACTCTTGTAAATAAAGATGGTGGAATCTTGCCCTTAAAATAAAATAATGTTTGGTTTTTGCATTCCAAGGCAATCTTCTCAAATGGTTTTCAGTATTTATTCCAAAAAATAGAGATATATTGCATGAAATTAACATAGATTAGGAACATATTTGTGCAAATGAAACTTTTGACAATGGCAGTAGATGGTTTTATTAAGGTAAAGTAACTCATGTTTGGA
The DNA here is from genome assembly GCA_037305975.1 of Chrysolophus pictus. Taxonomy (NCBI): domain Eukaryota; kingdom Metazoa; phylum Chordata; class Aves; order Galliformes; family Phasianidae; genus Chrysolophus; species Chrysolophus pictus. The sequence goes on from CM074576.1 coordinate 65,336,297, forward strand.
GGTTTTCCCAAGAAGATTGTGTTATATTAGCAGAGACAAACAGTAAAGAATTACAGTAATTCTGAAATAATTAATTGGTTCCCACAGTGAAAACCAATCAGACGATACTAAGGAGTGTGATCAGGGAAAAAAAAAAAAAAAGGGGGAAAGAAAGGATGTGCTTCATGACAGCAAGGTATTTCAGCGGCAATTCTGACAGGAAAGTGTTTGTACTGTCCATCTGAAAATTTTCTATAAAATGCCTTGCTGCTGCCAATGTGTTTTGCTTTCACAATGAATGAGAAAATGCAACTTGAATTTTCAGCTCTTTCCTCCTTGGCATCTTTCTTTGTTCCAAAAGCTTTTGTAATTTAATCTTAATGTTTAAATAAAAAAGGCGTTCAACACTTGATTGCAAAATGTCATTATTTTACTGATTATCATTTTAGAGACCAAAAGAATCACCACTGAAGCTAGAAGAAGAAAGCTAGAAGAAGGAAAGCACATATATGTGTAGTGAAGCAATGTGTGTATACAGTACATCCTCACTGTTACTTGGAAAGGTACGTGCTGAGTGAGGACAGTGAACCAGGATGTTTCAGAACTAGGTGCTGTTTTGCCATGGAGCATCAGCCTTGTGTTCTGTTTGGAACAGAGAGCAGAACTTGGTGCCCTGCAACATTCCTTTTGCATGTCACAGACACACAAGGTCTCTTCTTAAGGGTTGAGTTACTGAGTTTCTATTCTTGGGAGGAATGTCATATATAGATGCCCTGTGCCTCTTAGTTATCATGAACAACCTCCTTTTGGCTGCTTTCATAGAAAGTAAACTGTCCTGGCCAGACTCTTGTCCCAGCCCTGGCAGCTACTCTGCATGTGCCCTTCTGCAAGAGCAAACTGCTGTGCAGGGACACCCAAGCAGCCCTTTAGGCCACACATTACTTGTGGCAGTGGCACCTCTGGGACAATACAGGGGCTGTACTTACTGTGTGGTTGAAAACTACAAGCAACCTGTGAATCTGCAGAGGACATTTTTTCCAGAGCCATTTTGTCTGCCTTGGAGGTTTCTTGATGCTTGTTGTTTTTGTTCACACCCAACTCTGACTCTGACTCTGACCCCACATGTCTCAGCATCACTTTCTGGTTTCCTTTGCTGGAGCTCTGAATCCAGCCAGTTTCATGTCCACATGGAGTCTCCTTGCCTCCACTGACTACAGAACGACCTGTGGAGCTGCATGGTTGCAGGATCAGGCCCTATGCTTTAGTAAGCAATGTATTGAAGTTTTCCTGATGTGTAACAGGACTGACAGTTGCCCGCCAAAGTTATGACACCACATAACATTTTATCACTTCCAGGGATAGATATCACTTCCATTTATGTTGACTATTGCTTTCTGCATTTGAAGGTAAAAGCAGAGAATAGCGGTCAGGGCTTGTTCTGTTACTGTGGATATGCCAAACCACGTTGAAAATTCCTGTAGAAGCTGTCTGCCTTTCATTTCCCAGATAATCACATGCATTCTAGTCCTTGCTGAGAACTGAAGTGACAGCAGCAATGGTCTCCCAGCGAGTGCTGCTGCCTGAGCAGTAGGAGATATCCCACAGCTTGGGAGGTGTTCCACTCAGCCCATCAATTCCAGGCTGGAATGCTGAAAACCCACGGCCTCATGTTGCCTAACACCCCACAACTGCAGTGGAACACCAGGGTGGACTCAGCAGCATCAGGAATTGCATCGGCCTGCTGGGCTGCTCCTGCACGGAACCCAGTGCTTCGGGCATGGCTCCCTCCCAGCTCAGTCACAGCCAAAGGGATTAATGAGCAGGGATTGCTTTATCGATGGGTTTTTCCTGTAATGAGTTCATGAGAAAGGGTTGAAAAGTGATTTGTCACAACAATCCAGCGCTGGAGTGTAAGTGCATGCAATCCTACTGCCAAATTTTCTCACTTGTACCTATGAAGAGTGAAAGAAAAAGTCAAATACAATGGAAAAGGTTTCTATTTCAAATATTTGAGCTGTGCCAGATGACTCTGAGGATGAATTCAGGCAACAATGTGTTTTCAAATCGTAACCTTCCTCGGTTACCTTGAATTGCTTTCTGGTTTTTGTAAACGGAATATGCCCTCTGTGGAATAACTAAATGAATTTGTACAAAGCTAAGAAAGAAACGATTTTATGAAATAATCCTGCCTCTCAAAAATTCTTGCTTAACATATAAATTAAACCTTCAAGGAAACTGAATGAAAGTCCTTTGTTACTCAGGCAAGATGAAGGCAGCATTTGAACAGCTATTTGTTTTTTAAATCTGGAGATAATGGCTTTCGCAATAAGGATATGTTTCCCCTAACACCCTTGCTCCTCAGATTGGAACTGGCACTGCAACGTTCAGAGGAACTTATATTGTTTGAAAGCAGCGCTTGATCAAATTGCTTGAATTCTTTCAGGCTTTCTCTGTGGTTTTGTTACACTACAAACACTGAAATATGGCCACTGGGGTGTAATGGTGTCTCAGACTGCATCCTCACCTTACTACTTTTGCATCTTCTGCTATTTGGACATTCTTCTCTATATGGACATTCCTTCAATTCTAAGTAAAACAGAAAGAAAAGAGGTTAGATGTTACAAAGCCCAAACAACTTAGAATTATAGAATCATAGAATAGCTGGGTTGAAAAGGACCACAATGATCATCGGGTTTCAACCCCCCTGCTATGTGCAGGGTCGCCAACCACCAGACCAGGCTGCCCAGAGCCACATCCAGCCTGGCCTTGAATGCCTCCAGGGATGGGGCATCCACAGCCTCCTTGGGCAACCTGTTCCAGTGTGTCACCACCCTCTGTGTCAAAAACTTCCTCCTAATATCTAACCTAAATCTCCCCTGTCTCAGTTTAAAACCATTCTCCCTTGTCCTGTCACTATCCACCCTCGTAAACAGCCGTTCCCCCCCCTGTTTATACACTCCCTTCAAGTACTGGAAGGCCACAATGAGGTCTCCCCGAAGCCTTCTTTTCTCCAAGCTAAACAATCCCAGTTCCCTCAACCTTTCCTCATACGAAAGGTGCTCCAGCCCTCTGATCATTTTACTGGCCCTCCTCTGGACCTGCTCCAAGAGCTCCACATCCTTCCTGTATTGGGGCCCCCAGGCCTGGACACAGTACTGCAGATGAGGCCTCACAGGAGCTGAGCAGAGGGGGACAATCACCTCCCTCTCCCTGCTGGCCACCCCTTCTTTAATGCAGCCCAGAACACAGTTGGCCTTCTGGGCTGCGAGCACACACTGCTTGCTCTCATCCACCAGGATCCCCAAGTCCTTCTGCACAGGGCTGCTCTCAAGGTGTTCTTCTCCCATTCTGTAACAAAGCGAAACTCCAGCTGCTCACAGCAGCTTTGGTCTCACGGGACCCTCGCTTAGCTCCTCGCTCAGCACAGGCTGCTGCAGCCCAGCTCTGGCCAGGGAGTGCTCAATCTGTGAGCCCCGTTCCCTCCATTTGCATTTCCCCCTTGATTATGGGAACCAGTTCCCTGCACAGTTGCTGTTGTGACAAGAAATACCACAAAGGGTTTAGCCTTCAGCATCCCTCGGGGTGAAAATACAGTCACACAACAAAAAGTAAATTAAAATGTGGATCCACTTCATTGTGCCGGAGAATATAAACATTTTAGTCTCATTACAGTGTGTAATAAAGTGTTCTTTTATTAAAACTGGATAATTATAATCCTTGAATACGTACGTCGAAAAGGCAAGAGCAAGGTTGAAAAGATAAAAGGATGCGAGTAGGAAGGAAACTTTGATCATCAACACGGTGCACCGAGGACAAGAGAAAGAAAGTCTTAAGCATCGCCGCCGCTGAGGCGGGAGGACAGCGGGTGGAGGCCGGGGAAACCCAGCAGGCAGCCGCTTCCCTCCACCGCTCTTCCCAGCGCCGCCACCAGAGGACCCCGCTGCCGCCGGGGGACGCGGCGGGGGCGGGGGCAGAGGCGGAGCCGCTCTGGGGAAGCCGCCCCCGGCCGAGCGCTGCGGGGGCCCGGCCCGGCCCGGTAGGTTCTGTTGGAGCCGGTGTGCGGTGCTTCTTGCTCACCTCTTCCTCCCGCAACACCGCTGCTCCTGCGGGTCGCTCACATCGGCAAGCGCGGGGTGTGTGTAACGGGGCTGCGGGTACCCGCGGTTAATCCCGGGCAGAGGGAATAGTTGCTATATCATCTGGTAAAAAGAAGTTTTAGCTGAAAAAACGCCCTGGGGTGTAGGTCTGGGAATTGCCTGGCTCGCAGCGGATTTTCCCTAAGCTATCTCGTTCCTTCAATAAATAACTGCGGGAACAGAGATCGCTCCCCAGCGAGCATTTCTAGGCATCGTGCGGAAGCTGTGCTAAAAGCAAATCGCCTCCATCCAGCAGAACTTTTTGTTTAATGTAATATCATAATTAAAAGCAAATCCCCCGGAACTTGGAAATAATGCCTAACGGGGGAGGAAGCAAAGACTGATGCCCCTGAGATTTCAAGTCCCAGTGAGCCGCCCGCTCGCAGTGCCGTAGCGGGGCTGTTTGTTCCCAGATCACTGTAACCAGGCTGGATGTGGCTCTGGGCAGCCTGGTCTGGTGGTTGGCGACCCTGCACGTAGCAGGGGGGTTTAAACTAGATGATCATTGCGGTCCTTTTCAACCCAGGCCATTCTATGATTCTGTGAACCCCGGTGGCACTTTGTCATCTCCCAGTCTGACAGCGAAGGGGAATATCTCGTATTACCCCACACCCAGAAAGCTCAAGCCTCCAAAAATCGCATCCTCGTTGTTCGGAGCAGAGCAGAAAGACACAACATGTCCAGAACCAAACTATTTTTTGCCCTGAACATACTTCGCTGCAATCACAGCAGAAAATCCTCATTTATCCCAATGATCCCAATACAAATCCGCGCAGTCCGCTCTCCAGCAAGTCCGAGTGTACATTCTATCTTACAAATACACGTCTGCGTGCATCTGTATCTCTGCATCTCACGGTGCGCGGAAACTTCTCCATACACACGTCCACACGGAGCCTTACACCAACGCGCTGCGCTGCGGCTCTGCCTGGGGAAGGCTGTGCGGGAGCCGCACCGCCCGCACGTCCCCGCCCCGCCCGGCGCAGCGGGATGCCCGCGGGGCCGGCTCATCTCCCCACGGCTTCCCCGGCATCCCGGGGACCGAGTGAGAGCGGGGGCACCGCGCGTTGCCGGGGCCGGGGCGGGAGGCGGCCCCGCTGCCGAGGAGGCAGGTACCTGTTGGGCAGGGCGGGGCGGGCTGCGGCCGCCGCTCGGTGACGGGGTGGCTGCGCCCCTTCCCCGCCCCAGCCCCGCGGCCCGGCGGGGCCCGGGCTCGGCAGCCCGGGGGGTACGGCCAGCGGCAGCCGGGCAGCGCGAGAGGCCGCCCCGCCGCCGGTTGCGGGAAGCGGCTCTTGGCGGAGAGCGGAGCTGCACCTGGCCCGGAGGGTCCCCGCCGGGGTTTCCCCTCAGCCCGTTTCTTTGCCTTTTTTTTTTTGCCTTTTTTTTTTTTTTTTTTTTTTTACCTTCCCCCTCTCCTCCCTCCCTCCCCCCCCCTCCCGGAGCATTGCGAACGGGGGTATTTTCTTCGGGGTATAAAGCTGAGAATAGACGGGAGGAGAGCCTCAGAGCTTCACCTCGTTGCCTCATCCCCGTTCGCATGCGAACCTCCTGCAACATCTCCTTCCTCCTGCTCCTCTCACCTGGCCGCCTCTGCCCAGATCATGTCCGCTAAGCTCCTGCTGGTTTTCTTCCTCCTCTCAGTGTTCCACGCCCGGTAAGTCCGCGCTCCCTTCTCCTCCCGCACCCCTCCGGCTCCTTTCCGCGCCCGCGGCTCTCCGGAGTTCTCCGGGCTCTCCTCGCTCCGCTCCCCCCTGCACCGCGGGCCGCCCGCCAGCGCTCCGTCCCGATCCGGCCCGGCACAAAGTTTTCCCTCCTCGAGCCGCTGCTCTCCGCTCCTCAGCCCCGGGGCCGGGATGAGGCGGGCGAGCCCCGCTGCTGGCTGGCCATTACCCGCCGCTCTCGGGGTTTTCCAGTTGTGCATCTCTGCGGCTTGCACTTCGCCGCTGGTGTCTCCTCGCAGCACCAGAATTAGTGGTCCCTGAAGAGGAGAGTGCAGCTCTTCTCTTCCTCAGCTGGGAATTGGTTGCCCATCATCCCGCGCTTCTTGCTGTGGGCAGTGGGAATGTGCAGGGAGTTTGGCGGTGCCCGTATGGCTCCAGGGGACTTGTCAACACCAGATGCCTTCCAAGGAGCCTCGTGGGATGGAGGCAAAAGCAAGGGAAGTGGAACTCTTAAGCAGGAGCACCAAACACCGTGAAAAAAGCCTGTCTGAGGTCTTAGTCTGATTCACTGTGAAACCTCTCCCACCTGCAGCCTTAATCTATAGAGGAGGCAGGTAGGAATTTGCATCATTTGGAGGTGCTCTCTAGGAAGTGCCAGCACGAGGGGGTTTAAAAGCCCTGTTAGAGCTCGGCTGTACTGGTGACTGGTTTTAATGGAGTTGCTCCCAGAAATGGGAATCGTGATCCAATGTGAACTCGGTTCTCATTTTCACATGCAGCCTGAATGCTTCCAGCAAAGTTGTGATGGGTGCAGCAGGCAAAAACAGATGATCCTGAGCTCCTTTCCTATCAGTAATTCAGCACCGCTGCGTTGTTTCAGCTGAAGAATATCAACCATGTGTGCTAGGAGATGATGCCTCCTCTGAGAACGGTTCTGTAATTGCAATATTAAAACATATGGTTTGTCTTGAACCTGGGGGAGAAAGGAAAAATAAATAAATAAATAAAGTGTCCTTTAGGGTCTGTCCATTGGGTGAGCAAATAAAGGAGTGCTCATCTACTTAAAAATGTCCTCAAGTTTTCTGTACTTCTGGAACTTGATTATACGAGCTCTCTCTGTAGGAAGTCCCTAGGGGCTAGATTTCAAAAATTATTTCTATATAGAAATTATACTTAGACCACCCGCAGTTTATGAAGTCACATTAGGTGATTCATGGCTAATCCTGCAAGGCACGTTGGCTGTAGAGCAGTTTCAATTAAAAGTTTCGTTAAAGGCTCAAATATAGTAGTCTATAGTGGCAATGTTGCAGGTTGATGATGCTCTGTGGTGCATTTGTTGGTCTTTCTTCCATTATTATAGGATGTCTATCAAATCTTCTCAACCTGAGGTATTGTAAAAGATAGTGGTGTTATTAAGGGGAGAGACTGAGGGAGAGAGAGAGAAAAGAGGTTGCTTTGATGGACATAGCACATCCCATTAATAGACAGTGCTGATGCCTCTGATTCTGTGCTGCTTTGCCTTGCATAATTACTGACATTGGTGTGAAAATGCTGCAAAATGATATCACGTTGCCAGGGCAATTGCAGGTCCAAGCAGTGGATGATTACTGCTGTGGGTTCCACCACCGAGGTTATCTTTTCTCCTGATAACTTCATCTCAGTTTAACTGTCATGGATTTCCTCCAGCAAGAGAGAGATCAAACAGATTTGGTTTCTAAGATACCAAAAGATACATCTCCAAATCAACATTTTACTGTTCATGCACAAAGAGCTGCTCAATGAAATAAATCTCATGTGAAAATAGCTCTAGCTGTGATTTCTGGGCAACTGTACTTTTACCATGTTTGCACTGCCGTACTCTGAAAATAAAAATAATCCACCTGTGAAGGAAAGGAGAGTCTCAGTTTCTGGTGTAGTGCTGTTCTTTTTTTAAAAAATATCATTAAAATCACAGGGAGCCTCTGGAATTCCAATTAATTTATGAAATGTATTTGTGCACTTGTGATAATCCATCTTATATACAAGGAGAAAGCTCTTAATTCTAAGCCTTGTAATACATTAAACTGAGATTCGGGCACTGAGAATATAATAATTTATTAATAGGATAAAATGATCAGGAAGTATTAAAAGATCTGAATTTTTAATACTCTTATTAGCCTATGTGCAAGAGATGGATCCGTTTTCTTGATGGATTCATGAAGTAATACTGTGGATGTTTGCTCTTTGAAAGACTACATTGTAAATGTACTGGGTAAATACGCAGTCAGGATAGGTTGGTGTAAAATGCTAAGGTACAAAATACTAGAGAGTAAAAAACTATTCTGATAGCTGCAGTAACTCACGGGTAACAACTTCTTTGGAGTCCGGCAGAAGACCACATCTAAATAATTCTCAGTTCTGACCCGTCCTCAGATACCTAGCAGATGTTAATGGGAATGTCCTGTTGCAAAAACAGCTTAAGGTGAGTATATAGACACAGTCGAGAGAGAGATCAAAACTTCTTAAGAAGACTGTTTAGATTTACTCGGAATGTAAATTTAGATTTTTAGTTATGTAAAATAACATCCGTTTATTTGATTTATTATTGCAGTTCCAGAAAGGTTGAAGAGGATGAATATGAAGATGGAACAACCAACCAAAAATGGGTTTTAGCTCCAAAAACACAAGACACAGATGTGACCTTGATACTAAACAAGCTGTTGAGAGAGTATGACAAAAAACTACGGCCAGATATTGGATGTAAGTACTCCCTTCTAACACGGAGGAAAAGTATCTATAGAGAAGACACTGTATTACAGTTTAGTTATATATTTGGGAAAGTGGAGATTAATTGTCTTTGGCTCCAGTTCATTTCCAAGTCAGCATTTTCTAAATGCTAGTTCTCGTGGGAAGATGTGGAGGTAATTTGGCATGCTAAACTCTGTTTTGCATGTATAGTTTGTGCAGCGATATGGAAAGACTAGTTCGAGGTCTTTGGCAGGACTGCAAACATACTTTACTCTTCTGTCATCCAATACAGGTGTATGGAAAACTCAAGCCACAGGTTCTGAGGAGTGATAAAAAAAAAAAAAAAAAAGAATGTATTAAAAACCAAAAAGTAGGACATGGCAAGAGAAGAATGTGCATCGGCTCCCTTTAAAGTGTGATCACAAAAGTTATGTTCCTCAGTGCTTATAGGAAGGCACTAGGACTTGCTTTTGTAAAGAAGGCAACTCTAGATTTTTTTTTTTTTTTACCCTCCCAAACCAGAAAACACTCTATCTCCAAATAAACCTGACAGAATGAAGTGCCTCATGGGCAACACTAATACATACAGGGATATATTTAAATGTGAGGTAGTAGATACCTGCATAGATCAGAATGGCTTAAGCACAACTGCTGTTCCGTTTGATCACATACCGTTTGTATGACAGAAACCAGAGATAATTTATGATTTACGCTAATTGTACCTTCTTGCATACATTTCAGAATAAATGGGGAACAGAGAGTGATGAAAACAGCCACCTCAGATAATTTGCCATTGCTAATTTTTAACAAAGAGATTAGAGAGAATTTCCGCCACTGATTAAAAGTGAAACCACTATTTGGTGATTGCACGTGTATTGATATACTTTCTAAGTCATCCCTTTGGGCGAGTTTAGATGGAAGTAAGAGCCTTCTGTAGATATTCCCCGTTTGAATTATTTTTGCACAAAAATTCGAGACAAAGAAAAAAAAAAAACAAACCCAAAACTATGCCACGCTGTGAAAGAAAGGGACTTATTTCATAGCTATTACTTTATTTTCCTGTAGTATTTAAAAAGATCAGATTTGACAGGTGTCTCTATTTCCGATCCAGACTGACATATATGTTTTTCATACTGGATCTTGAATATCCAGTGGAGAAGTGCTTTAATGCAGTTCCCCCACCCATATCAACATCTGGAAGACGTTCTCAGATAATTTTTTTTCATTTTATTTTATTTTGTACGCTGTGTCCTCATATCACTGTCTTCAGGCAGAGTAAATTATGTTATGCCTATGTGGGACAAAGTAATCATTCAAAGTCCCCATGTCAGTTGCCATAAAATTATAGAGGTCAGACATATCCTGCAGCACTGGAAAATCGTTGTCACTGAAATAATTCCTTTTGTCTCTCCACAAAATTTCATAAATTCTGTTGTAGTGAAAAGAGTTAAATTACATAGCTCTTCATATATAGTACCAAACAGACTTTACAGTTCTTTACTACTTCCTATCTGTTTCAATTAAGGTATCAGTCCTATGCCATTTTTCTCTTTGACAGGAATCTGGCTATTTCAGAACTTGTGCTGAGCATTGCTCAGATGCTAGAGAAGTTACTTCACCTCCTGTCTTCCTTCCCTGGTCCCTCTTCCCTCCTCCTACCTTTGATGCAGATAAACAACGTTGCCCTTTTGAAGCTAAGGAGCTGCCTCATTTGTCAAGGAGAACACCATGGGAATGTTAGAGAATCAGGCTTTATTCCCTGAATTGCCAGCTGGTTGCTCACACACAATCACATCTTCCTTTCTGTCTGAGAGAAGTTGTCCTCCAGGTTAGATGATAGTCTTGTCTTGGCAACAGAACCATGTCCATGCTGCAAAGATCCCAGTATCAATATGTTATCAGTTAAGGGGATATTAACAGAAGTAACAGGCACAGAGCATATAGTACGAAAATGTATGTTTTTTGAATTTATAAAAAGCATGGAATGGACCAGTGGAGGAAGAGAGAATTAACTTTCAGAATCAAACAGAAATGCAGCCTATAAAGGACACTGGGGGTTAAATCTTGGTCTAACATGCAATCAGCTACTCATTACAGGCAGCACTTGCATTGCAATTTAAGTCCATAAACAAATGTGCTGTCCCACAGGATAGAGAACTCACCATTTCATGCCACATTACTTTTCCCTCAGTTATCTGAGTGAACTGTTTCTGATATCGGTTCACTTTAGCAGGTCTTCTTTCTGAACATAGCCAGAAAAGCCTAGGAAATTATGCACTTCTCTGGACTTTCAAAGTTCAGGACTGCAATTTTTAAGTGACTTGGGAATGTGCTTTTGCAAGCCAAAGGCCATGGGGAGAGAAAGATTGTGACAAATGAGAATGCATGCTGGCCCTGGCAGTGACTTCTCTGCAGTCTTCCATCCTTCCCAGGGAAACAAATGCTTTGGCTAGCTCAGTTAAATCCAGGCACTACCTATCACTGTTCAGGACTATTATGAGTGCCCACTTGCCATACCATGGGCACAGAGTACATCAGTGTTATATTACCTTCAGGCCGTTAGTGAATGGACTCCTTTGAACAGACCCTCAGCCATTCTCCTTCCTCCTGCCCAACCCAGCCCATTTAAACCACTGTAAAGAGTGTGTAGGTCAATGCTGAGAAGCCAGAATAGAGCTTGCTCTCTCCTTTTCAGAAAAGGAATATCTTCCAATACGCTTGGCCTTGGTTTTCATGTCAATGAGTGTTGGTCAGAATATATGCAGAGATTTATGTTCATCTGGTAGCACTGGGCAGTACAGACATCATCTTCAAACTTCCAGTACAGGATTTTGAAGGAGAGATTGAACAGACCAAGTATTAGGTGAAGTAGTTTCACTGTGAAGGATATCAGCAATCTGACACATTAAACATATCTAGGTAAAAGGAGTCTTCAGTCTTCAGAAATGAAATTAGTTTTCCACCAGTAGGGGAATGTCTAACTGCATCCACCTTGGGAACACGTGTCAGAGTTCTCATCTTCATAACTATCAGAACTTAGGAAGTTCATTATAAGAATAGCATCTGGTGGGATACCAATAAAACACAGAATGTATGCGCCTTTTGGAACTGAGGGGAAGGAAAGGGAAAATACCTCACACTGAAGAGATTATATTGGTATACTGATTAAAAAGAAGATTTTTTTATGGAGACAAAGCATCTTAGCATGATTCTCACCCACTTTTTACCAGTTATAATTATAGGGCTGACAGTTGTGGCTTTGTTGCATGGTATAAAAGGAACCAGACCCAGATACCAGGCTTAAGATGCAGTATTCAACTGGAACATAAAGAGCATTATGTCTCAAGAGTTGCCTTTCAGTGGCTAGTTTGCTTAGCTCAGGAGAATGATCTTATTTCATTTTGTTTGCTAAGAGGCTATAAATAATGTACAAAATCTATGTTATGACAAGTCAATAGTAATATTAACAGTAATTCATAACCTGAACTAAACTTTGAGCTCCCATCTTAACCTCAACCTGCTACTTTCTAAAGAACACAACCATTCCATAAGCATCTTTAGCAAGGAGTCACTTACTTCAGCACATTAATTTCAGTGAAAAGGATATTCTTAGACTAACCTGTAGTCTGAGCAAGTGCTCTTCAGCCTTCTGGCAATTACCTGTGCTTTTCCCCAGCTTCTGAAATACCTTTCTGTCTTAGTTTCAGCTGAGATGGAATTTTTTTCTTTAAAGTGTCTGATATGATGCTATGTTTTGGTTCTAGGAGAAAAACAAGGTTGATAACACACTGATATTTATAGTTGCTGCTAAGCAGTGTTGTATAGAGACAAGGCCATTTCAGAGTCTCAACTCATACTAACAAAGGACTGTGAGGGGACAGAATTAGGATGGCTGACTTAGACTGGCCAATGGGATATTCCATCCCATCTGACATCATGTGGAAGGAGAATTTTGAAATGGATGGGAGTTCATCTCACTCTCTTCTGTTCACTGGGGGTTAGTTGGGCATTGGTCAGTACGATCGATTGCCTGTGCATCACTTGCTATATACTTCCACTTATATATATAGTCATAATTATTATCCTTTTCCTTTTCTCTATCTTAGTAAATAGTTTTATCTCAACCCACAAGTTTTGTTCTTTTTTTAATTCTCTCCCCTATCCGACTGGGAAAGGATTAAACCACAACAGTCATTTTGGTGCACAATGTGGGTCACAAAGGGTTGAGATAACAGCAGATCTGACTGGAATGTGTTAACATGGAGTGTTAAGGTGGTTTGATAATTGCTGGTCATTATGCTAATTTTTTTTCACTATTAATGGAGCTTTTTGAGACAGGGAAGGACACTGTCCAGCAGTTCCTCAGCCTCCCTTTTTCTTTCACATTTATGTCTTTCTATATACTAGTTACAATAGCTCTTGAGAATTTTGAATATCCAGTGAATATTCAGTGTGCTTCTATTGTCACGTATCACAAATGTATTCCAGGTTATGTTTAAGATTAAACAATTATTTAAGAATATCACCCAAAGATCTGTCTCGAGGCAGGAGAGTTATGAGTGGCAGGGGGTACTGGTGGTACAGGCAGGTGACTACAGCAATGGGCACCCCCACTGGTTTGGAACTTCACCTCTGAATAACTGCAGAATCTTGAAAAACTAGTGGAATAGTTGAAAAATGTCTGTTGTAGCCCTGGCAATTCTAGAGAGGCACAAATCACTGCAACATGCTGGGGCCTGGCCTCTGCCTACCCAGCTCAGTTTAAAACTATTCAGCATCCTCAAGGGGAAGAGAATACTTCTGGATCTGATGACAGTGCAATGGACCCTCCAACTCCTGTGATATAGACTAGCCCAGAGGCAAAGATTTTGGAAAATCTCCAGAAGAGGAGGTGACACATGCTGAAGAGGTTCCTTTATATAATAAAATGCCAGCAAATGAGAAGAAATATGCCTTGTTCAGTGATGAGTTCTGTCATGTTGTGGGAAAGCTTTGGAGGTGAAAGGCTGCTGTGTGGAGTCCTAGATGATGAGTTGCGGAAGCTATTGAAGAAAAACGTAAATCGAGCCAATTTGCAGAAGTGAAAGCCATCTAGCTGACTTCAGGCATTGCTGCATGAGAGAAGTGACCAGTGCTCTATTTCTACACTGACTCCTGGATGATGGCAAATGTCTTAAGGGTATACTTACAGCAATGGAAGCAGATCAAGTGGCAGCATAGAGGCAAATTGATGTGGGCTGCTGCATTGTGAAAAAATATTGCTGCCTGGATAGAGGACATGGTGGTAAAGGAACATCACAAAGATTCCCATGTACCCAAGAGTTGTGCCACTGAAGAACATCAGAACAACCAGCAGGTGGATCAGGCCACTGGAATTGAAGTGACTCAGGTAGATCTGGACTGGCAACATAAGGATGAATTATTTCTAGCTCAATGGGCCTATGACACTTCAAGCCACCAAAGAAGAGATGTAGCGTATGGATGGGCTTGGGATCAAGGGCTAGGCTTTACTATGGATGCTATTGTACAGGTTATTTGTTAATGTAAAACTTGCTGTTGCACATTCTGCAAGCCAACCTGATAAAACCTCTTTGGTATGAAGGATGGCAGAAATATGAATATGAAGAGGCCTGGCATGTGGATTGTATCACACTCCACAGACTTGCCATGGCAAACGCCACGTGCTCACAATAGGTAATATTTAAGCCACAGTACTTTCCCAGAGCACAACAAGACTAGAACGAGTTACAGACAGTTGCCAGGTACGAACAGCTAGAACTGCTGTCCATTACCTTTCCCCATGGTGTTCCTATTGAGAGAAGCATTGTTAGGAAATTGGTAATTTCTCTTTTAGCGTTTAAAAAGCCTAAAAAATCAGTATAGATGTTATTTCAACTGAGTTTTAGGCTGCCCCAATGGTCTTTACTTTTACTTATGCTCTGCCAACAAAACTTACATACTTTCAATTAGCTTCTGTATCAGAGACTGAGGTAAAATAATGCTGCTAAGAAAAAAGCCAACCAGAGGGGAATACTATCAAGTGTACTCACACTTTTCAGGGCAACTGAAAGTAGAGTGTGATCACAAGTATTGTTAATAAAGCTGAAATAAGACAAAAACCCCAAATCAAGGAATATAAAGTTGAAAGACAGAACTTCCCATCCCTCTGAGTCACTTAGATGACACCAAGTCAGACATGAGGTAGAAAGACAAATGAGTGACAAAACAGTAATGAATGATACTGATATTCACTCATAGACTCATAGGGCAGAAGAGAGTAGCTTGCTTTTCCTTCCTTTTTTTTTTTTTTTTTTTTGTTATGCTGCGGTAATTAAGATTCCTATGGAATTCTTCATGTACAAAGGCTGCTCCGAAAGTAATGCCTCCTGTTCTATTATATTGGTCCACAACACAATAGAAGTGGATGTTTGTGGCATGACAGTATAGGTTGAACCTTCCTGCCGTTATTCCATTACATTCTGTTGCTGTGTGACAGGTGGCAGCAGAGAGGCATTCTGTCAAAGTGGTGTCTGACAGGGTAGTGCACATGAAAAGTGTGTCACTGGTTTCCTCCGTGTGGAAACAGGATAGTGGGGATAATGGCCAACCTCAGCAAGTTTGCTGATGATACGAAGTTGAGAGGATTGGCTGACACGCCTGAAGGCTGTCATTCAGCGAGACCTGGACAGGCTGGAGAGCTGAGCAGTAAGAGACCAGATGAGGTTTAACAAAAGCAAGTGTAGAGTCTTGCACCTGGGGAGGAATAATCGCATGCACCGGTACAGGTTGGGGGATGACCTGCTGGAGAGGAGCTCTGCAGAGAGGGACCTGGGTGTCCTGGTGGACGACAGGTTGGCCATGAGCCAGCAGTGTGCCCTTGTGACCAAGAGGGCCAATGGCATTCTGGGGTGCATTAAAAAGAGCGTGGCCAGCAGGTCGAGGGAGGTGATCCTCCCCCTCTACTCTGCCCTGGTAAGGCCTCATCTGGAGTACTGTGTCCAGTTCTGGGCTCCCCAGTACAAAAAAGACAGGGATCTCGTGGAAAGAGTCCAGCGGAGAGCCACAAAGATGGTGAAGGGCCTGGAGCGACTCTCCTACGAGGAAAGGCTGAGTGAGCTGGGTCTGTTTAGCCTTGAGAAGAGAAGACTGAGAGGAGACCTGATCCAGGTCTATAAATATCTAAGGTGTGTGGGGCAGAGTGGCGAGGCCAGACTGTTTTCAGCGGTATGTGGAGACAGGACAAGGGGAAATGGCTGAAAACTGGAGCACAGGAAGTTCTGCACAAATGTGCACAAGAACTTCTTTACAGTGAGGGTGACAGAGTGCTGGAACAGGCTGCCCAGGGAGGTAGTGGAGTCTCCTTCTCTGGAGATATTCAAGACCTGCCTGGACACATACCTGTGCGACCTGGTGTAGGGAGCCTGCTTTGGCAGGGGGGTTGGACTTGATGATCTCTGGAGGTCCCTTCCAACCCCTACAATTCTGTGATTCTGTGTGAAAAAATGACATTCACTGACATGTACTAATGCTTGCTGAATGTTTATGGAGCCCAAGCAGTAGATGTGAGCTCACTGAGGTGCAGTGGGTGGTGTGTATCAGCAGAGGTGATGGCAAGAGTGGGTCACCTTCTCTGGTGCAGATTTTTACGAGTGCAGCATGCAGACGTTTGTTCGTAGCTGGCAAAAAGTGTATAACTAATGTTGGTGACTATTGAAAAACAGTTGAAAAATAGTGTTTTGTAGCTGAGAATTTGCTCTATCTGTGTTATTATACTCTTCATATCTGTTGTAGTTTCTGTGGAAATAAATAGGAGGCATTACTTTTGGAGTGACCTATTTCAACCCTACAGTCTCTACTGTATTTATTGTCTATTTACAAGTCCAAATAAATTCACTTTACAACGTGTTGGTATATATATTTTGCACACTGACATACCCCTCCTAGTTTAATACCTTTATCTTCTAACTTCACAGGTTCTAGCTGTATTGAGGGCCAGGATGGTTTTATTTGCTCCCAGACTGTCTTTATAACTCTTACCCAAGTTTTTCAAGACAGGAGTGTTCTCACAAACAGTGTGCAACTCTCAATACCTTGAATAGGTTTGTACAAGTGCAGCTAGCAGAAATATGTAGGCTCATTTATGTTGGCAAACACAGAAAGGTTTACTGTGCTAGCTGGGCAGAGTTTAATAGCAGTTCTCAAGCAGTGAAAAGCATGCAAGGAGCAAATCTGTTGAGCAAGTGAACGCAGCACCTTTTATTCTGTTGCTATATAAAGGCATGCATTTTCAAGTGCACCCTAAGTGACAACCTTGAGTTCTGAAGCTATGGGAACTTTTTTTTTTTTCTTTTTTTTTCTTTCTGACCTGCCTTCCTAGTAGGCCTTGCAGAAATGCACCCTAAAGAGCACCACAGATTATTACCACTGTGGCTGTCAAGCTGTTTCTGTTAGCTGCTGATTGCTGCACCTGATACTCTTTAAATTAGCTCCAGCAGGGTTTCCCCATATGTGGTGACAGAGGGTTGCTTATTGCCTCCTGGATCAAAATATTTTCTAGATCATAGTGCAGAGAAAGCTGTGAATTGTCATGCGAGGTGAAATTGCCACTTTCTGGTGCAATTCTTCTTTATGTTAGCCTATGAGAGTTTTTAGGAAGTAGTGAGAGAGAGAGTTGTTTCAGACAGCTATGCCTGCAGGGCTAAACAGTGTGTAAAGGTACTGCAGAATGAAAGTGAGAGAGAGTAATTTATGCTTGTATTATGTTACCTCTCAGGAAGGAAAAGCCATAGTCCTGGCTTCAAGTTCTTTACTTTGATCACTGCAGAAGATTGTGGAGGCTAGTCTAATTTAAGCTTATGTTGAAGAAAGAAACTTGAATAAACTGTTAGCTGGGAATGCTTTGATCAGGACTTAAGTAGTAGTAAGACTGCTGAATCTAGTGAGAGCTCATGAAGTGAAAAAGAGCATAAGCAGAAATCAGGAATGTCTTAATTCCTATTGATGCTTTCTTTTCTCTTGGGAAAGGGAAGTGAATTATCTTGATTCAGGAAACTTGGTTCAGTCACCAATCTGGAAATCCATTAGCTGCCCATTTCCATTGGGTATGGAGTAAATAGGAAAACTATTTTAGTGCCCATGCATTATGTAAAAGCACACCTATCTGAAGAGAGGAATGTTCCTGAGAAAAGTGTTGCTATTCAATGCAGACGAGAGCAATCTCTATTCTGTGTGGGAGGGTAGAAGGGATTTCTCACTTGCCTGCAGCAGTTTTAGTTCTCTGGCATCTTTAGTAATTGATACTTTCTTCTGCAAATTTTACCATTGATATTATTTGAATATTAATAACAAGGCTTATAAATGATGCGTAAACTGCTCTACTGTAACTCCAAAGCCCAAGTTTTGGACCTTGAAGACTAAAATCTGTGTATGAGTTTTAACAGATGACGTAAAAAATAGGTTCATTGCATCTTGAACACATAGTCCTCATCTGGTGCCAATACAATCATCAAACATAGGCTCTTAGAAAATCTTGCACGGGAACGTTTCTGATTAGGATATGCTGTTGACAGTGAACTTTTTTCATGCTTACGTTCTGCTTTTCTAATTTTTTAGTTATTGAGATGAGTAAAAGAGAATTTCTGAGCTTAGTTGCTCACCTTATGTGGCTTACAGCTTCTCTGCTGTTCGGGAAAAAAACCGTACATTTCACATCTCCTCTTGGGTAAAACACTTGTGAGACGTACTAAAAAGATATCTAGAGAAGTTTTATTTATTGTGGTGACCCTGAAGCTCTCAAATGTAGTGTTTCTTCTTAAAAAGAAAAAGGAATGTGTCCTTATTTATTTACTTACGCTTGTTATTGAAAAGTGTTGTTTTGGTTTTCTGGCAGATTACTTACTGAAATGGTTTGAAGCAAACTAACAAACTCATACTGAGTATTTTTCTTAAGAGGCACTGTGAGTAGGGGAAGTTTGGTTGATAGTTAATGTTTGCCAAATTCTTCAGCTAACTGTCAGACCAAAAAGTATTTATAGCAGCTGCTTGTTCTAATTTTCTTAACTTAAATTCATTTAAGAAATCTGAGATGAGATTGGGAGAGTGGTATACAGTTTCAGGAAAGCATCAGTTGAAAAGTAAGAGGAAAAATCTGGGAATTGTTAGATGAGAAAGTCCATTTTCAATCTCTCCTTACTTCTGTGATTACCTTGACAGGTAATCTGCTGGCTCTTCCAGATGCAGAAGTACAGTTTGAAATGAATTTCTGATTGTTTATTTTTGCTTATCAAAGAGGCTTTCTAAGCAAGCGTTTGTAAATTTGGCAGATGTACAGGGCTGTAGTTCCTGCTTCAGTGTTGTAGCACAAAGCAATAAATTATTCTGTCATCTTTAAACAAGAAAAACTTTCTGCTTATATTGTTTCAAAACATTGTTGCTCTTTTGCGACTGTATAGGTTCCGGTGACTGCTGTTGTTTATCCAAACCTTGCTTGCTAGATTTTGCAGGAACAAATTCCATTCTTGTGTGGTCTTTTGGTTTCACATAGGAACTATTCCTTATGGATATAAATAAAACCATAATGGAAGATTCAGGGACTGATTGCAAAACCAACCTAATCATCTAAGATCTACAGTTTTGATTCCTAAACACCACAATAGTAGAGGAATCACAAGCTGTGTATTAGGGAAGGATAGGCAGAAGATGAAAGAGGTAGTGATTGATAGATGGTGATGCGAAGATATGAAGAATAAAAGTTATTACTTACTGATGGAGAGATTCTTTCTAGTGCATGCTGTCATTCACACTTCTGGTCAGAAAGGCACCTTACATGTGAATATAATACTTCTCAAAAGACTGTTCCCATCCTGATATTGCACTCATGCGTGCATTCTTTGAAGTCTACACCTAATTTTTAATATTCCTTTTGGTTTTTATTTGCATTTCTCTTCAGGTAGTTAGATCTTAAGTCATAGGGATTACAGTTGTATCAGAATTTCACTGACTGTAACAAGTGAAGGTCTTTGAGTTCTATTTGTTGTTCAATTCTGTTTTCTCTATGCAGAAAGAATGTGGTTTTTTTTTTTCTTTCTTTCTTTGTTTTATTTTGTTTTTCCCCTCATTGATTCTTTCCCATTACTATATCTTTCTTGAAGTGTGGTAGTTTTTTCTTAAAACACAGAAGTGTTAGCTGACCACAACTATTTATGAGAAATGACTTCTCTTACAGAAACAAACAAGTAATTAGATGTCACCTGTTATATCATGTAGGAAAATAGTAATTGTTATCGTCACTAATGCAAAGCAAGCATTAACACTGTAATCACTACTACCACTGTTACCAATAACTGTGTAATTATTTATTGCTGCTTATCCCAGTATAAAAATAGCAGTTTATGCGCAAATGAGATAATGTAAAATATCACTGTATTTTCAAGAAATATCTCATTATTGTAGAGCCAATCTTGTTATTTTTTTGCATTCAGAAGTCTTGTATCTGTTAGATGGTCATGTTCCTTAAATTGCTTTGCTTCAAGAAATAAGTGTATATTGATCCATAACCTTTTTACTACCAGTGTTTTAGTAAGAGCAGAATAATTCAGAATTAAGAGTTACTTGAACAATGTAAGAAAGGTTAACTCTCAACAAATGCTAATTTTAACTTTATTTTAGAATTTATGCTAGTCCTATTCATACTTACCTAAGCTAGTCCTATTCATACTTAAATGAACTTACAATGAAAATACATTAGGCATTAAACTTTTAAAAACAATTCAAAATATTTATGATTTGTGCAGGAGCATGAATGTTATTTGGACAGACTTCAAATGTGTACATCCAAGTCAGGACTACACGGAGTCCTATTAGTTGCTATATTTCACAGTTGCACAGACGTGCCTGACCTAGCTTTAGGCTAACTGGCTAAGTGTTCAGCTGGCTACTTAAGTGAGCTTTGCAGACACCACTCCTGTGGCTAGGCATCTCTTGAACTGTTTGACATTTGAAGACAAATTTCACTTGGATGTCACTGCAATGTGATCGTCACAAGGCTGACTGGAATATAAACACATCTGCCTCAAAGACGTGGCATTTGGATCAGATGGGGACTACTAGCTAAATATTGGCAAGACCTTAGTTTTGTTTGCAGATATTTTGATTGGCTAGAAAAATCCCCTTCTCAGTTAAAATCAGTGTGTTTGAAAATGGAATGATTGTGATGAGCAGTTAGCTAACCTTAAATAGCATTGTTTAGCAGCCTCGCAGTGCAGTTATTTGTAAGTACTTTCATTGCCTTTCAGGGAAAGTTAACTACCATATATTAAAAACCAATTCAGAGAACTTTGAGAATGTCAGTGCATTTGTTGACAACCTTTAATTGCTCTCCAGCATGTGATATACATATGGCTCTATTAGTAATTTTTCTGAGCTTCTGACAGTTCTCCAGAACTATTCTGGACTGAAGCCAATATCAAAATGGTCCTAGAGCAAGGGATCCATCGCAATCTTGCTGTTGCTTTTAGTGAGGTATTAACACTATGGTTTATCAAACAAGACTGTGAGGACTGAATCAGTGCAAGAAAAAAGGCTCCATCTGCAGCTCTGCTACTCTGCATAGCTCAGGGCTTAATCAGCCCCTGAACTAAGTGTTCAAAACTATATGTAGAATATAGAAAAATAGGCCTTGAAATAATTGATCATGTAATTATTTCTTTATTCCCATACAATTCAGTTTATTTTTGAAGGCTAGTACAGGAAGAGTTCCTTCTAGGCATAAATATGATTACTCTTAGACTCAGTTATTTTCTTAGTATGTTTTGAGTGAAATAATCCTAAAATCTTTGCCTCATTACTGTTAATATTTTGAATTAAAATCCCATCTAAGTGTAATGCTTGCACCTGATGGTTCTTCAACTATCTGCTTATATCCATAAGAGACTGTGTGCAACAAGAACTGTACTTTTCTTTCTGTTTCAGAATCTGGAGATGTACTTAACATGCAGTTATACTATAATTTTATTTTTCTGACTGACTAGGAAAACAAAATATAATTCAAAGAAACTTGCAATTTTTTTCTTGTTGTGGGAATATGATAGCTTACATGAATTTTGTTTTGAGTTTTTCTGGGCATTTTTGAGACTAGATGCTGATTTTGTTTGGGATAGGAAGTGGTTGCAGTTCAGTTTTCTTTTGCTCAGAGATTAGACTTTAGATTTACTATATGTAAGACCAAAATTCTCTTTAGCATCAATGAATACTTTTTTTTTTCCACCATTAGGACAATTTGGCCCAGCACGTTCAGGAGAAATTAGCATTTCATAATCTATTTATGTATTTAACTCTAGTGATTGAACAAAGATGGGCTCTAAGCATTGTGTTCTGGTCCTTTATCCCTGATCCTACCAAGATCCAGTTGCATGCCAGTGTGCATCACTGCATCTAGTCTCATTAGTATTTGCCAGAACTTCTTGGTGTTGAACTTCCATCTGGATGTATTCCAAAGTCCTAACAAGATCAGAGCCTTTTATTCAGTGTGTGTTATCTTGGTAAAAGAGCGAGCTACAGTTCCCTGCTATTACCAGTTCCTATGTAATGACATTTATTACTGCATTTTGAGGCAAGTCTCATTACCAGAAGCTGCTAGACTCCTATTTAGTTATTAGCTGGGTACAATTAGAATTGCATTAATCAGTTGTGCTTGTTCAGCTGAGTAGCTGAGTTCAGATTTCTTTTGCTGAAGGGAAGATCTGAGTTTATAAGCCAGTACTGCAGACAATTTTAAACCATGACCTTAAAACAGGTCCCTAATATCCTGTCAACATGCAGTCCACGACTTGTGCGGTGCTTCATAAATTACAGAGAATGGTTGTCATCTGTGATGACTATTTGTGCCCATTTTAAGTTTCTTTAAATTTATTTATTTTTAAAACATTAGATGTAGTCTTCACGAGGAGGGGAATACATCCCCAAGTCTTAAATGACAAGCCAGCTTGCCCATATATATATATTTTTTCAGAATCATGGATCTTTCTGGATACTTAAAATTCCTCAGCATCTCATTATTAGTCTGAAATTTGAGGATAGAGGCAAAAATTACTCATTTTTATATGTGGAATTCCCATCTGTCTTCAGCTTTGTGTCCAATGGCTTCATAAGCTTTAGACAAAGCAACTGTTCTGTTGGTATTTTGACACTAAAGATGCGGAAAGAAATCTAAACTCTCAAGGCCTAAGGTAAAGAGAGCTTGTCCTGACCTTTGTCTTTGAATTAAACTCTGGAAGTCTGAAAACATGGAATGCCTTGTGAAAAACATGAGTTGATTAAACCAAATGAAATTCAAAGAGCATTAGATGAATGAATGCAAAGGCTATGTGAGCTGGCAGGAAAGAGTCTAAACTGAAGGGAGGAAAGTTGCTAAGGTTTAGTGAAATGGATTTTATTCAGAGCTAATGAGATGAAAAAATCTAGAAAGATTTTCTGTTGTGGAACAAGCATGCCAAAGTACGTGAATATTGAGGAAATGGAAGAAGATGCATGACTGATGTGAAACTAGAAATAGTGCAGCATCTTGAATTTTGAGTTTGAGCCTCTGTGTTTGGCAATTAAAATTTTCTTTAACAGATTGCCACTGAGGTAGATTG
Source organism: Chrysolophus pictus (assembly GCA_037305975.1). Classification (NCBI taxonomy): domain Eukaryota; kingdom Metazoa; phylum Chordata; class Aves; order Galliformes; family Phasianidae; genus Chrysolophus; species Chrysolophus pictus. Next base: position 65,359,430 of record CM074576.1, read on the forward strand.
TGATCATGATGATAATGTGCTGCGAGCTGTAACTTGTGGCAGTTTTTATTGGGGAGGAGGAAAAGAATGTTGTCTTCATTAAAAATACATAACCTCACTTCTCAGTAGTTCCTGATTTCAGCTGAAGAATAAACCTTATGTTTAAAGTGATTGTGATTGGCACGATGTTTTCTGATAAATAAAAATAATATTAAATGATCCTTTTTTTTTTCTTCACAGTAAAACCAACAGTTATTGATGTTGACATTTATGTCAACAGCATTGGTCCTGTATCATCAATAAATATGGTAAGTGCCTTGCTAACAAAGGTTTTTATCTGAACTGTTTGTCTTGGCATGAGTACTAGCTTCTGAAAAAGATAATAAATACTACTGGGATAAGTTGCATTGATTGCTGATTTAGTTCTGTTTTCAGCTATAGCACTGTTTTTTCAGATGACTCTTTTGTATTTCTTCAAGGGACAAATCCTCAAGTAATATTGTGCTTTGTGTTGTCTACCATAAAATGCTGGTAGATCTTGATTGGTGAAGTAGTAGTCACAGGAAAAAATAAGTATAAAAGAAAGTTACTGTCAAGAAAATTCTAGTGTTGCTTTTTCAAGAGTCAGTCAGATATACAGAGCATCACAGTACAGCATTAGAAGAGTCACCACATGTTATCAGAGTATTGATTTTAAATTCATCATTTCTTCAGTTGTCACTTTCTGTTCACTAAATTATCAACAATATTTTGCCTTACACTATAATTTTGAAGGAATTATTCATAGCTGTACTGCATGTGTAGAGACTGGAAAAACTCAAAAGTTTGCGTAATACTGTGATGATGGTTGATCAATTATTGTGGTCTTATTAACTCCAAGACATTCCTAGTTCTGCAGCAACACGTTCAGATTTAGAAAGAAAGCTGAATGTTTATCTAGCTGTAGGGGTATGAGTTACTGTGAGTACTCAATGCAATTTCTACTCGGAATTCAGTGCAGTAGTCTTTGTAAACTAGTTTGATTTTTATTTTGATAGAATTTGGAAATGGAGAATCTGAAAATATGCTTGTTTATGTCTTTACTTATTAGTAAGGCTCTTATACCAACTCATCAAAGCAGTGGCTTAGTGATGTCTGTGTTGATTCCCAAAGGCTGGTGGGTAAAATGGTGATAGATGAATCCAATACTTGTGCTGCATGTACGTCTTGTATTTTTGGAACAAATGCTTCTGAATTTGAAGTTTGACCACTCAGGCTGATTGTTATTGTCTATGTGTATAGGAGAATGCAAACTTTTGCAGCATATCATTGGCTGGGGAAAGACTCCTCTTGCCTCTGGAAATGGGAAATCTGGCAAGTAAAGACAGAACAAATTATGTGCTGAGAACTACCTGAGCATGTATGCAAAGGATAAGAAATATATTAGCCATATTTCTTTATGTGAAGCACTGAATGCCAAGCAGTGGGAGTACCTGCTTCATTCTTGAATTGGTAAATAGGTAACCTTGCCTTTCCCCAGCCGTGTACCAAAGTGAGTCCTCGAAGGAAAAACTTATGTGAAGAACAATTGTGTTTATGGCTTCCATTTGCTTGGATACTCAGTTCAAAAGCAATAGGGTCAACGGTGAAGATGCTTGCAGTTCCTCTTTTGCTTATTTGAATTATCTTTTACCTAGTATTTCGTGGTCCTAGAAGTGAATGTGAAATATTAATTAAAATGGCATTTGATAGGAATTGCTTCAGGTAGGAAGATGGAAAAAGTAATAGAAACAACCAGTTGTTCTTGGAGGATGATTATGATGGCACAGGCAAAACATGAGTAGATTTTATCCATTGGCACCAAGATGAAAAAATGCAAAAAAATGTCAGTTAAAGGAATGCAGATTGTATCTCTTTGATAGTCAGTGTTCTTAATGGAATAGTCAGTAACACTATAATGTTGGAATATTTCTTGGTTAAAGCTGAAAAATGATAGTATAGCTGTAAGGGAAAGACAGTAAAAAGAATAATGATGAATGAAAATAAAAACCTTTTTATAGTTTTAAGAATTCAAGTCTGCTTAAAGCTTGTATTTAAATTGAATGGAAATGTATAGAACTGTAGAAGTGGTCCTAGTTTGTGGACAGTAAATCTCACTGGAAATGAACATGAACTAGCTAAGCACTTTTGAACTTCACTTCAATTGCCAAATCTAATTATTGATGAAGGATCTTAATGTTAGGCACATAAATAAAGCAAACTTTTGTCCAAAGGCTCAACTTAAGTTTATTGAAACTTACATGAGAGAAATGAGCTCTGAGTCTCAAACTTATCGTGAATATGGGAAATTATGTTCACAGATCTACAAGTTATGGTACTGAAAGATGACTTGTCTCTTCAGTGACAGAACTGCTCTGTGGAGCTACTCTCATCCTTACTCATCCTACAATTTCAACTGCTTGACTACAGTATGCCCCATAGTGCTATACTGGGGGAGGAAAAAAAAAAAGACAAAAAAAGCCACATGGTATTTGGAACTAAAAATAAAAGTTTTCATTTATTTTTATTTAAAGCACTGTTTCATATAGCCTGTGAAACAGTGGATCATGGATACGCAAACAGCTGAACAGAAACAGTAGCTGATAATTACCTGCATCAGCAGAAGAGGAAGGAAGTGACCATCTTCAGTCTGATTCTTATAATGTATCTGAACTCTCAAAGGGAGAGGAATTCTATACAGAATTTAGAACAGTATTCAGGGAATGGAAAAAAAAAAAAAGAGAGAAACTATGTATAGACCTCCTTCTATATTTCTCAGCAGGACAGGAACTTTTTGCTTTTCTCCCCTAAATTGTTATTAAAAGTTGAGCTATTCTGTCAGAGTAACTCAGCACGTTGGTAGTTGATTGAGCGAAAAAAAAAAAAAAAAGATGATTACATTGATTTCCATCTCCTCTATTTCAAGAGTGAGATCATCAACATGTACAAGGAGGACTTCCCTGCTGTGTATGTACTTCCAAACTTAGCCCTTGGCTCTATCACTTTTTTCTTAATCTGCAGTACTTCTGAGGGAAAATCACGGGGAGCTTCTCCAGAGGTCTAACTCTGCAGGTGTATTTTCTTATCAATTTTCATCAGTACTTTTAATCCTGTGGGTGAAACCTAGGAAGTAAAATCATTTTCCTTAAGGCTACCCATTCAGTGTGTGTTTGATTGAATGTTCAAGTCAGTTTTGTAGAGCAGACCTTTAAAGTTGCCAGTTATTTTGCTGTAATAACAATTAGACTTGGGTATGGATATTAATATATCACTATTTCTTTAATTGTCAGGAAAAGGATAATTGATCCCAGACACTTAACTACAGCAAAGTCACAGATAAATTGTACCTGAATACTTATGTCCCTGACATAAAAGAAATCTTAGAGTGAGATCAGAAGTGCCACAAGGGGAATAAACGTTAGGGATCACTTTAAAAAGGCTTGCAATCAAGGTAATGTTCTCTGTGCCAATGATGACATGGTCTACAGGAATATACAGCTAACTCTGCTTTCTGGGGACTCAAAAGAGTATTTGCTGAGGGTTTACTCTGTTTTTCACAAAGGCCTCAACAGTGAGCAATTCTCCAGTTGCTTTCAAAAATAGCTTTTTAGAATCTCAAGTTCTCCAGGGGGGAAAAAAAAAAAAAAAACCCCACAGAAAAACCAACTGATTGTAGCAAGTTAATGCAAGTGCTCTTCTACTAGAAACTCATAGTTTATAATGTCTTTATGATGACAAAAGAAACTGTTTTTCTGAACAGATAGTGGACACTCTTATTTTGCCTGTGGCATGAAAGATTCCTCTGAGATGTTTGAATGTCCATTGTAATTTTCGAGTTGGGTTTCTAACAGATAAAAGCCATCTACTGTTTAAATATCCCAACACCTGTCCTTATATATATATAAAATATATTATATTTTATATACTATATATTATATATTATATATATATTTTAATATATTTATTAAAGAGTTTGGGCTGATTTAAAAGAAGCATAAACTGTTGATTGTTGTGAATGACACATGAATGTTTAAAGCCAATTCAGTCCTTCCCATGTTCATATTTTATCCCTTTATTTTGGTTTTCATCTCTTTTTAAAGTGAGTTACAGAAATCTGCTAGTTGTCATTTTGTATTATAATGTTGTTAGAGACAGAGATTTGTAGGATGCAATATTCGTATCTATTGCGATCATTTACACTTTTTGGTATTTAAAAATACATCTGTAAATATAATGAACATACTTCCACTGGTAATATGGATTTTCTAAGTCATGTTTTTAAATTTGAAAATTCATCTGAAATCTTGGTTTTCTTTTTTCTCTATGCTTTATATTTTGAAACAAATGTATGAATTCAAGGTCACTCTATTTTTATATTTAATATCATTTTATTTAACACAGTATTATTTGGCACAATTCAAAATTATGCCCAGGAAGCATATGCTTTTAGATTAAAATTCACGCTCCAGTTCTTGTCAACAATCCAATTTTTGTCAACAACAGGAAGCGTTTTGGAAGTTGTTTCATGAAACTTAGTTATTAGCATTGCTCCCTGCAACTTTTTTTTTTTTTTCCTACAGAAGTAGGAACAGTTTGTGTGTAAAAGAAAAAGGAGAGAGACCATGTCAGTATACAAAGTGGGAATCGAATGCAAATGATGGGGAAAAGTAGTCCCTTATGAGTAGTTTTGTTGAACAGAAATGTAAACAAGCTCAGATTACACAGAGTATTCAACTTCAATAGGATGAAAATGAAAAGTGTGTACATACCTGTATTTTGGTTTATGTTTTTAACTGAGTAGCTACAGGAATCTGAAGCTGAAGCGCAAGCTGGTGGTGAGGGAAGAAGCTTGATTTTTAGCAACTGGAACCTCATTTTAATGCTGCTGTAGAGAAAGTATGTTGAAGAAACATGAGAAACAAACGTAGCAACTGTATGTAGCTGTTGATAAGACTGTTAATTGCTTATCTGCTGGATATATGCCCATCTCTTTGGTCTCAGGTAATCTGAAGATGTAATTCTTAGATTTTTTCTTGCCTGTGTTTCATTATTTCATTCTTTTGTGGCTGCCCTCTTACCTATGTCAGATATCCTTATGGATGCTTCTTTTTGTTCAGTGCTGCAAAAAAAAAAAAAAAAAAAAAAAAAAAAAGGTAGTTTTGTTAAGTGCTGTAGAATAAAGG